>JAVSCE010013001.1:0-600000 GCA_032199065.1 Smutsia gigantea
GAACAAAATCCTGTGGTCTAAGGTTATATACTGTGCTATGACTTAAGAAGATCAGATCTCAATTACTTTTCATGGCCTTATATCAAAAGAAAATATATCTATAAATTCTGTTTCTATAATTTCCCAGTAAGGAGACTTCTAATACATGCATTTCCTTCATTTAATACTTTCTTTGCAATATTTTAAATTACACTCTTTCTACTGGCTCCTTCCCTGTATCCTTAGTCACAAAAAGGTCTATTCCAATTTGTAAAAGCCCTTCATTGGATTCTTCTGCTCCTCTGATAATTTAATTTTACATATTCCTTTCTCTTGCCAAATTTTCCAAATGTGTGGTCTAGGTCAATGTATCTAAGCCTACTTTCTCGTTCTCCCCTTAGACCCCTAAAACCTTTGCTGCCTTCTTCCATTCTACTTAAATTTCAAAAAAATAATGATTCTATTTTCCAAATCCTTATGTTGCTGACCCATTTATTTATACATACAACAAATGCTTACTGAGCCTCTCCCATGTATCATGAAATAAAGGGGTTGGGATACAAAGGTCTTACCATTTTGTAGCATTGGACTATTTTAAAGAATCTCCTTGAACTTGCCTTGATTAATGGAGAAACAACATTGTGCTTCTCCCACTACTGCTCTGATTATTCCATTTTCTTTCTTTGCTGTTCTCCCTCTTCCAGTATTCCTTAAGCAGGGTTTTCTCCCATGCTCAGTACCAGGTCCTCTGTTTCACTTCTCTCCTCTCTTCCTTTGGAAATAGCCTAAGTTCTGGATTCAGTTATCATCTCTTGTGACTGATTCTCATCTGTCTGTAGGCATACACTTCCACCCAAGCTTCAGTTTCATTATACCCCATTACCATACTACCCATGAAATCCCAACATCTCCAAAACTAAACTACATTTATTTTCCTCATACATACACTCATCCCCACATTTTACCTAGTTATTCCTTCTCTAGATGTACATTAACCTTCCCATCCTTCTATCTATGTAAAGGTTAGCCAAGCCTTCATAGATAACAGTAGGAACTGAAGTCCCAATCAAAGCAACCTATTTCTTTGGCTGCTTTAATTTGTGACAACTCATGGTACCAGGAAAGCAAGTATTTACTTTTTCTCAGAGCATGGTTTCTTCCGTGTAGTGCCAAGTAGTTGGGAGAACAAATGAAGGAATGTCAATAAGCAATTACATAATTTACTACCTACATTAACCTGGCAAGAATTAGAGGGAGAAGTAATATGCTCAGTCCCCAGAAGTAATATGCTCAAATAGTCAGGCTTAGATGAATATATTTATAAAGCATTTTACTCCAGAACCAAATTAGACAAGGACTCCTGATTCCTTCCATTTTCGTTTTGCTATAAAATGGGAAGCTACCTGTTTCCCTTCCTTTCCTTGACTATGGTTGATGTTAAACATACCTTCAATTATCCTCTTATTTTTGGTTCCACTTTTTCTTAGAGACCTGTTTTTCCTGAATCACTTTTTACATATGTCTATATTTTTCTGAAAAAAACTATGAGAACTACTTTTGTCTTATTTTATACTTCATTTCACACACCCACATACTTTTTCTTTACTTCATTATCATACAGTGTTCTTAGATGCAAACAGACACAAAAAAATATTCTTAAAAATTGCATATGGAGTGTCCAAGATCACTTGGACAGGCTTAGAGGTTACTTAGGCAGGAACACCACCCAAACCAAACCGAAGGACTAACCCACCTCCATAGCCCAGGGCACCCAGGACAGGACACCAGAAATCCTACTGACCTGGAAGGCCAGATGTCTCTGACACCACCTTCACCTAAAAGCATTTACTTATTGTGACTTCTTTTTCCCATTGCTCACTTCTGAACTGAATTCTCACTGAGGGGTGTCTAATTAGTGATATGTCAGTTACATTACTGTATCATGTCTGCAAGGGAGGATGGGAAAGTGAATTATTGCCCTTAGTTTTGGAGAGGGTCTAATAAGGTAAGTAATACCCTCAAACTAGTCGGTAAATATGCCACACCTTTGATTATCTCTTTGATTTGATCCCATTTAAAGGTAAAGACTTCATACAAAATAAATAAAAAAAATAAAAAACAAATGTATAAATATATTCTGATTATAATGCCATAATATATACGAAGAGCCCAAATTTTATAGTCAGGCATATTTGAATTTCAATCTTAGCTCTAGCACTAGTTATGTGACACTCGGCAAATTACTTAACCTTTCCGAATTGCAATTTTCTGATATGTAAAATGTTAATAATAGCAGTAGCTACCTCATTAAATTGTTGTGAAGATTAAATGAAATAAGGTATATAAAATGTTTAGAAAAACAACTAGCACATATTAAACAGTCGGTTCATAAATACAATTATTACTTGAGTGAAAATTTCACACCTAATTCCTTTTAAATAAGCACTTTCTTGAGAACAAGCATCTACCTTTCAAATCTTTTCTTCAGAAATACAGAAAAGTGATCCTTTACCCTTTCTGCTGTATCTAACCAGATCATTTCTCCATACTAAAGCTTAATTATGTTAAAATGTTCATTACATGGAAAGTGCTAAGTAATTTCAATGCTTATGGATATATTATTGCATTATATGCAGTGGCTTACAATTTACAGATTTTAATTTAGTTACTAAATAGTAGGAAATTCTGATTAAGAATTCATCAGAGGGGAGAAACCAAACTGAAGGGGAGTGAAGTCCGTATCATGGGCCATTTAGCTGAATTAAACCTAGTTTCCATGGATGGTACAGAGAATGATTAGAATGCTACATTTCCAGTTACTACAAACATTGAGTTGATTACCAGCCAATCTAAATCTTTACATCTTCACACTCACCACCCATGACTTCAGAGCATTTAATTAATGAAACTCTACAGGGAGAAAAACTGTTTGCGTGTTTTTCCTTCACCTCGTATAATCTCGCTCAGCTATCTGACAGACTGAAGTTGCCCCCAGATTATACCACAAAGAGATGGCAAGAAAGGATCACGAAGGAAAGGAATGAGAGAGGGAAGGAGGCAAGGGAGACAGATCATATATCACAAATTATATGACTATAAAAATCAATGAAAATTCATTACAAAATAAGACAGGAAAATGTTTAGATTTATTTACTTTGCTCTGAACCCTGCTCTTCAAGATGCTTTATTGTTTTGCTATTTAGAAGGTGGTAAGAGATTTCTACAACAGAAGTACTTCGGTGTTTTATTGAAGATTATTTTTAAATGAGCACTGAGCAATTTATAGAAAAATCCATGCTCTCTTTGGCTCATGTGATTCAGCCTTACCTAGTAAAGGCTCAATACATTGATATTGCTTCATATTATTGAGTAGTTGCAGCTATGAAAACAAAATATAAAAGCTTCCCATTCGCATTCATTCTTCACATTTCCTGCAGCCTTCCCTTTCATCTCCTAGAACTTTATCCTTTCTTTCCTTCACCCAATGTCATTACTTTCACCATGTATCAGAATAATATACATTCACATTCTTTAAACACTGTTTTCAGATCAAAGCACAAGTTTTCATCTAAAGTGTATAGGTTTCTGCTGTGTTTAGCAATTAAGAAAAAAGCAGCTCTGACAGGTTCAGATTTTCACTGGTAAATTTCACATACTCAGTACAACTGAGGAAACTTCAGATCCAAAAGCAGTATTTTCATCTAAGCATGCATTGAAATGGTTGGCTTATTGCCTAACAATCAATTATCAGATTTCTTTTTGTCATTTTAAGAACCTCACCTTTGCATATAAAAATTGCAAATATTTTTTCTTTTCTAAGTCTTAGTTTTTGCTTAGGAAATTTAAGTCAAAAACAGAAGTAGTAGCGTCTGTTGTTTCTGCCTAATAATTAGTACAGCCGGCAGGGTTACAGAGGTTAACATAAGGAAATCATTTATTTCTGCCTACACATAGGAATATGAAAACACTTTTCAATGTAAACATACTTGTGAATGCTGCGGTATATTGTGAAGAGTTAAACTGCAGCCCTTGTGTAAATTCACTTGTCTGACAAATAAGAGCCTGTTTCAAAGGTTATACCAGGCAGAGAGAATTCCCTCACCAAACTTTTTATTCCTTTTAATGTGGGCTTGAGACACTGGGGTGATGATCATATGTATTATGAATGAAATGCAGAAATTAGAAAGAATGAAGGGAAAAAAATGATCCATTTTCCAGTTATACAAATTGGTTATTGCTTGCTCCTCCAAAGTCCAAAAAACCTTAACTACTGGGAAGTCAATGAAATAACTTTTCAGTCTTGTGAACTGACACAGCAGAATAGATCTTCTTCAATTAAAAACTTATTTTTCAGTCAAAATAATACCATTAGGCCTCCAATATCTGGTGGCACTGTTTTGATCTTTGAGAAGGAATACACAAATTAGAATTATGTGGGGACCCATTCAACACTAAGGGACCAGTTAGTTTTTATAGGTCCACATTAGTGCTGGCATAGCAGCCCCTACTGGTACATTTATGAACCAACATGGCCAGAAATCGGTTCCTCCATCTTAATGAGAAAAATCACCTGATTTTTACCTATGAGTTCTAGGTCTAAAAATGAGAGCTTCCAAATGATAGAATGGGAAGAAAAGCTATGGTTGTTGAAGAAAAATAACTCTAAGTTTAGAGTGCTCCTAAGGTGATTGTTACACTTCTCTGTAAAATGAAGTTTCATTTAGCCTGCTCTAAAAATCATGTCATATAGTTCATGGTTGATACAGAAATTCTTCCCCCTCCTCCTCCTCCTCCTCTTCTTCCTCCTCTTCTTCTTCTTCTACTTCTTCCATTCTTTAAGGGAGTCACACAGTTACAGGGAGCCATTCTTAAAAGTGTTGAATGGACTGAAGTGAGCTGAGGAACATCAGGTTTATTTTTACCAAAGATATGAAGTCTAGTCACCAATCAATAATACAGCATGCCATGTCACAGTATGCCAGCTGTCCCAACTCTTAAACAACATCTTAACTTAAAGAGATAGGACCAATAAGGACCACAAAAAATAGAGCTGCAGAGGGTATAAAAAGTACCAAAAGGAAAACACACCCAGATCACTACTAATCCCAAAGTTCAGTAAAATTTGACCTCACCAATAGTTAGAAAAGCCAGAGCTCCTTCTAAACTCCTCTGCTCTATAAAAGCTCCTTAAAAAACAAAAAAACAGAGAAGTAAACAAGAAGCCATGTGCTGCCAGTTAGCCAAGTTGTAAGCCAGAACACAGGTTAGCTGCCCCTCTGCTTTCTCAAGAAAGGCGACATGAAGTCTTAATTTCATGGACAAGTGGTTCACCAAAGGACTTCAAGAAGTAGGCAATATAAATTCTGTATTTCTAAGGGAAGCAAACGCCTGGGGGGAAACAAAAAGGATCCAGCCATGGCAAATCTGGGCAATCTCCAAAATCCTGAAGTAAAAATCCTCTCCCTCCTAGATAAAGTAGTAATTTTTACTTATAGTCTTCAAGGATTATGTAAATTGAGCATCTGCTATTCCTAGTCTGTGCAATTCTACATTTCAGTTAAATTGGAGTCTGTAACAGTTATATTTCTTCAGTTAACAATGTAGATACATCCATAATCCCTATGGCAAATTTTTAAGTATTCTATTTGGTTTAAAGGTACTGAAACTGATGGACTCCTGGGGAACATTAGGGAATTTTATGTTCCCGAAACACAAAAATATGTGAGTTTCATACATAGCTGGAGTAAGTGAGGACCTTTCTTACCCCTGACTTCCTGGGACCACCTCCTAATTGCTCTTTTTGTAATAATAGTCTTAGCCCCACTCTGAACATTCCTGCTAGGTTTATTTGTCAAAAGTACTTTTTCACCTAGTCATGTCCCTTCTCAGAAGCCTTAGTTGCTCATCGTGCTAAAGGACTTTCTAACTCCATCGCTTACCATTCTGTTTTCCAGAGGTGGGCCCAACCTTCTTCTCAACTATGGTTGTCACTAGCCCCTTAAACAAACCTTTCTCTCCTGTCAAGCTAACCAGTAAGTTAACCAACTTCTGTCTCTCATGCACACATTCATTCATATTGCCTCCATGTCATAAGAGGTGATGTTCACCTCCTCCTTTCTCTGTCACTATCATTTCTACCTCCTCACTCACTCCTGCTTCAACGTGTTCTCCATTCCCTCTATCAAAATCTTCTAGAAACCTCTATACAGACCTCAATAGTAATTCAGCTCCACATGAAGAATTCCTCTGATTTCCCTACTAAGTTTTACTGTTCCAGATAATATACTCTCTTGTAATTTAACTTTTCATGTGTGTGTTTCTTCTTCCTAGTGTGGCAACACACTCCTCTAGAATAGGCATAGGACTTTACACTTTTGCATAGCCTCCATAACTTCAAACATAGTACACAAATTGAGAAGTGATAAAATGGAAGAAAGTAAAAAGCTTCAAACATTATTAGAATTATACTCTGAGAATGGTACATGATATCATCTAGAATGAAAAATAACTTGCTTTTTTAAGCACTTTCACATGCATTTTCTCATTGACTAGAGTAATAGTATCTCCAAATAGAACCAAAAAATTCATGAAACTCAGTTCCCACAGGAAAAGAAAATAGGAAGGGCAGAGGAACTGGCATGTGGGGTACCTACAACACACTTTCAATGACTCAGTAAACCCTATCTATTTCTGAAGGACCCATCTCCTGATACATTGCCGTGGTATGTTTTCTGTAACTTAAAGCCAAATCACTGCGTTTTTCTTTCAGGTTTTTTTTGTGTGAGTGTGTGGCTATATGTGTGTGTGTGTATATATATATATATGTATGTATGTATATACATGTATATATCACTGCATATTTTAAGAGTGGCTACTCTGTAATTCAGACCTTCCTAGTTTTTCCTCACTGGATATTTCTTGTTCACTTAAGAAAAATTATTTCTTTGGACTTTTGCACTTGTCTAATAGGAACAGATCTTAGAAAAAACTGGGGAATCCTTGTATAAACTGCTTTAGAGGTTCATGAGATCCTAGATGTAAAAATATGCTGTGGAATGTAAGTCACTACAAGTTCCATTTATTTTCATTATGCTACAGTTACTATGGAATATTCTTAAAAAGTAGATTTTCCACATAATAAAATGCATTTGGCATCTCAGCAACTAAACCATCTTATACTAGACCCTCTTGTAAAGAGCACTGAAGGCTGTATGCATTCCTGCCTTTTTCCTACCTTGGCATCTCAAACTGCCGTTACAGTGAAATCAAATGCTATGAGAACCTGGGCCTCTGATGAACTTCCTTTGCGTGTTCTTTCAATGTAGTATATCCTTCCAATCATCAGTTTGAAGCTAGAATCACTGAAGTTTATCAAAGGGCAAAAGATAATGAGTAATCTTCCAAGCCCAAGAGATCAACAGACAAGCCATCCTCCCCACCAATGTTATTAGTAAGCAGAGTTCTAAGGGGTGGTTGACAAGAGGAAGGGTATGTGGAAGAGAGGAGAAAACACAGCACGCATACTATGTAATTCCCATATAAACTACTACACAAACCAAAGTAGTATTCCTAAAAGCTAAACAAAGTCAGTACAAACTCTGTTAAAATAATTAGCATTGAGAAAGATAAATAAGTATGCCTATTGATCTGACTCCTTTCTGCCCTTTAGATCTCACTTGACACTACACAGTGGTATCTCCCTTTGTGACCGCAGTGCCTTGATCTGAAAACCTAACCAGTCATTTCTCACTGAGGGTAAGAGAATAATAGTTTTGTTAACATCTGTTTTTTAGGCTCTTTTATTTTTAAGTTCTTGTTGAAACCTCCTTGATCTGCCTACCAGGGAATTGGAGCACATACCACGTGCCTGCAGCCTAAATCTCTTTTCTATTTGTTCTACAGAATATTGATTTAAATTTTGGCCTATTCGCATTCCTTTAAACTTTTAAACACTGGCTCTGATAGCTAGAGGAAACACTTTGCTGAAGCTAAAATGATCACCCAAGAGAACTTATTGGGGAAAGACATAGACCAAAAGTAGCCCTTGGCTCTGGATGTACAGCTCCCATTGAAACCAGTACTAAGAAGCTGAACTCTTAGGATTTGAAGACATATTTTCCTTTACATTGAATATAAAGGCTTTTTGAAAGGGTTGGGCTTATTTGAGTTTCTGTTAAAGAAGCTGAATTAGTTCTTTGTCATGTTATAAAAAGAAAGGCAGCATTGCTTCTCCAATTTGTCTTCTAAGGGTTCTTTTGAAATCTAGCAAAATTGCAGACACCCTTTTTTGTTTCTGTACACTGATTGTTTAATAATAAAAAGGACCAGGCATTACCCCCAAGCACTTTCAGTCTTCCATAGTGCCTACAACATTTCCTACTCCTTTACAACCAAAATAACAATAAAAACAGAATAATGTTTAGAAATAATGGTAGAAAACTAGTGATTCTCTGATGATAAAAAAAAAATGTTAAGTTCTGACTTTACCACTAACTACTGCCATTAACCCTCTTGGTCTCCAGAAGGCTCTTTTATTACACTGTGGAGAGTAGCACTGAGAAAGATCAGACTTCCAAATGCCTCATCTCGTACCATATCTTACTGTTGGAACACTAGGATGAATTAACTGGCACAAATTGACTCTCTGAGTCTGTGGCTCTGTACGTTCTGAGACATGTAAGTGGTGTATATGTGCTGACCACAGGAAATCTCTGCACCAGCACAAGGCCTCCCACAGCATGACTCAGCAACACGGCACTTCTCCAGGGCCCATCTGGATGCCAAAAGCATGATCAGGTTCCTGATTCACTCAGGAGAGCCATGCCCTGCTTTCCCCATGTGTCCACAAACACATAATGCATGTGATATACTTTGAGGTAAGTAAGGGCAAAAGCCATGTCTCACTTAGTTTTGCATCTCATATCCCTAATATAATTCCTCCACAGAAGCAATTAACTAATATTTCTTGAACGCGAAAGAATGATGAATGGGAGATACCAGATGACACAAGGCATGTTACAGGTTCATAAAAAACAAACCTTGAAAGACTTTAAGATAATTTAATCCAGTTATCTACTTATAAAGTAAGACCATACTTAAACCATGAGCACAGTCTAATTGATAGAGCAATTTGGGGAGCACAGAGATGAGAACCTGACCTAACCTAAGAAGGTCAGAGATGTTTTCCTGGAAGTCTTGGGTCTTGAATAGAGTCTTCAAAACTGTAGGAGGGAGTATATATGTGTGTAGTACTACTCCAAGCAAAGACAACATTCAAGCCAGAGAACAGCATGGAGATGTGAATCTGTGTGACAACAGTAATCAAGCTGTGGAGAAGAGTTAGACTAGAGAAGTTAGCAGAGACCAAACCATCAGGACCCTTGTTTGGCCTTCAAATTTTCCTGTAAGCAATAAGTAACCATTGAAAGGCTTTAGACTAGAGATGACAGAGTCAAAGGCATTTTACATAAATAGGTCTGTCCAGTTGTCAGAGAACTGAGTTATGGCATAGAACAAGCCTGCAGGTAAGTAAGTGAATTTGGGTGATGTTATAGTAATTCAGGTGAGAGAAGATGAAGGGAAGTGGTAGTAAGGAAAATGTTAGAAAGTAAAGTCAGCAAGACTTGGTGAGTAATTATCTGGGGGAGGAGTGAGAATTGGAGTGGTGAAAATGTGAAAGAAACAAAGATTAACGTGGCAAGTATCTATGACTTGCCAGCATGATTAGCTGGCTAGGTCTTCATCCAATGAAAGAGAATACTAAAAAGAGAAATGGACTTTGAGATAAGAAACAGGTAAAATAAGGATGAATATACCAGTTGGTTTAAATACCATCAAAAGCAAGAGACTAATGTACCTCAAGGAAAAAAAAAGGATATTATAGGTAATGGGTCCACTGAGCAAGGGGATATCATGGGATGTAATCATAGATAAGCAACTTGGTCTTGTCTCTGTTCCTTTAAGTTTGCTCAGGGAATGTATCAATTCTTTCCCTGTGGATAAAAATTCAGAAGTCCTATGATTTTCTGCTTACTTTCAGGTAAGAGACCATTCAATCACAAACTTTTTTTTTACTACTTATTTTTAAATAATTACATAGTCACAGGAAGTTGCAGAGAGGTCTCATGTATTCTTCACCTAGTTCTCCACCCCAAAATGGTTACATTTTATATAACTATAGTATGGTATCCCCACCAGGAAAATTCTACATCATTTCATCACATGTGTAGATTTGTGAACCACCACTGCAATCAAGAGATCAAACAATTCTACTACCACAACAACCTTTCTTAGCTACCTACCACTTGATTGTCACACCTTTGCCCTTCAACCACCACCTCTAATCCCTGGCAATTATTAATATGTTTCCATCTCCATAGTTCTGTAAATTCAAGAATATGCTTCCTGTAACCTTTTGAGATTAGCTTTTTTTCACTCGGCATAGTGTCCCTGAGATCCCCTGAAGCAGTGTGTGTCAGTAGGTATTCCTATTTATTGCTGAGGAATATTCTAGAGTATGAATATACCAGTTTGTTTAATCATTCACCTATTGAGAGACATTTTGGTTGTATCTAGTTTTGACTATGATAAATAAAGCTGCTGCGAACTGTCATGCACAAGTTTTTGTGTGGACATAAATTTCCATTTCTCTGGGATTGCTGGATCATATCATAATTGTCTATTTTCTTAAGAAACTTCCAAGCTATTTTTCAAAATAGGTATACTATTTTACAATCCCAACAGGAATGTAGGAAATCCAGTTTCTCTTCATCCTAGACAGCTTTTGGTGTTGTTAATGTGTTTTGTTTTTGTTGTTCTAATAGGTGTGTGGTGATATGTCAACTTGGTCTTAATTTGCATTTCCCTGATGTCTAATTATGCTCAATATCTTTACATGTACTTATTTGTAACCCATTTATCCTCTTCAGGGATATCTCTCTTCACATATTTTACTCATTTTCTATTAAATTTTTTGAATTTTTTTTTATTATTGAGATTTGATTATTTCAGATACTAATCCTTTATCAGATATATGGTTTGCAAATATTTTCTCCTAGTCTGTACCTTATCTTTTCATCCTCTTAACAGTTTCTTTCACAAAGCAAAAGTTTTTAAATTTGATGAAATTCAGTTTAGTATTCTTTTATGGATCGTGCTCATGGTGTCATGACTAAGAACTTTTCAGCAACCCCATGGTCCCAAATATTTTCTTCTATCAAATCATTTGGAAGTTTTATATTTTACACTTAAATTTATGATCCCTTTTGACTTAGTTCTTAAAGGTGTGAAGTTTAGGTCAAGATTCATATTTTTAACTATAGATGGCCAATTGGTCCAGCACCATATGTTGAAAACATTACCTCTTCTATTGAACTGCTTTTGTACTTTGTCAAGTATCACATGGCTTTCAGATTTTTGTGGGGCTTTCTGAGCTTTCTATTCTGCTCTGTTAATGCAGAAGTCTATCTCTCTGCCTGTATCATACTGTAGCTACCTAATAATTCTTGATATTGGATAAAATGATTGCTCCCACTCTATTCTTCTTTTTCAAAGATTTTTAGCTATGATAGTACCTTTGCCTTTCTACATACATTTGAGAAAAAAACTTGTCTGTACAACAAACAAATCTTGCTGAAATTTTGATAGGAATTATATTAAACCTATATATCAATTTGGGGATAATTGTTATCTCTACTATGTTTAGTCTTCCAAGCTATAACACAGCATATCTATTCACTTACTTAGATTTTCTTTCATCATAATTTTGTAGTTTATAACATAAAAGTCCTGAGCATGTTTTGTTAAATTTACAACTAAGTAATTCTCTTTTTAAATGTTATTGTATTTTTTATTTCAATTTCCATGTGTTCATTCATAGTTTATTTTTTCATGTTGATTTTGTGATTTTGTATCCTGTGACCTCACTGAATACATTTATTATAGCTAAGAGTTTCTTTTCTTAAGATTCCTTGGGCTTTTCAATTCTAACTTTTAGGTGCTGAGGGAGTCAATAGATTTTTCTATCAGTTTGTCTGGGTAGGAAAGTTATTGTCTTAAAAGGTTTTGTCATGTAGTCTAGTCCTTTGGTGAGAAAGAGCAGGAATTTGTTGTATGTGTTTTTGCTTTTTTTTTTCCTCTACACCCATTAGCATTTCTGGATTATTGTTCTCTCCATTACCCAGTCTGAGATCTATGAAGCAAAAAGAAAAACCCAGGGAACTCACCATTAAGTCTTCCCTTAGGTCCCAAGATCTCTAGCTGGTCTGCCTTCATCTCAGTCTACTTATGTTTGCTTTATATGTAATGTCCAAGGATTTTAGCTCTACTTAATTAGAGGAATATAGAAAAGAATACCTACTGCAACCTTCCGGGAAAGGAAGTCCTCCAAGTCACAAACAGTTTCATGCCTCAATTAAATTATATAATTTTTCATTTGCCCAGCCAAGAGGTCTTGTTCAGGAAAGAAAGAGTGGTTGATTTCTTTCTTTCTTTCTCTCTTTCTTTCATCACACTTTCTTTCTATCTATGTATCTATCTATCTATCTATCCATGCATCTATCTGCCTATCCTTCCCTATATTGGGGTTCCTATTCTTTCACCAGCTGTATAGCCACAGTTCCTAGCCCCTCTGTGATTGAAGGCATTGGAAGAAAGAAAGATAAAATGGCATCATACTCTCTAGGACATCAGGATATTTAAAGTTGACTCTTTCCCTTAAAGGTAAAGGTACTCCATAGGTTCTCCAGAATCTTCCCATCCAAGCACCTCAGAGTATCACTCATTTGTCATACATATGCCTCCTTTTTTTGGCCAGGAGTCTCCAATTACACCTCAACTACAGATTCCAGGTGGTAAGGTGCACAGTCTCCTGCTGCAAGAGCTCCCTTTGGCAAGATTCTTATTAAAAAGTCATCAGTAAACATTCCTTCTGCAAGTTCCACATCTGTTCCTTGAAATTTAAATTAATTTGTCTATGGTGAAGGGAAGAGTACTGCATTAAGATCCCTACACATGGTTTCTATATAGCTGCCAAAGGCTTTTAAATTTTCTCTCAGATGAAAGACTAATCTACTGTGTCCCTCCAACTTTAGGAAACACTTCCCCACCCCTCTGTGAGAGAGGGGAGCAGATAGAAGGAATCACAACTCAGCCTTTTCCAAAGAAATGCTACTCACCAAATCATCTCAAATTTTCAGCTCTCCACCTTTTTACATGCTCAAATAAGCAAGGGGCTCATGAGTCCTAAAGCCAGTTCTCTGTCATTTCCATTGGAAATATGCATTATTATGTAGTACACCTCCTGCTGGCTTATGCTATTACCATGTCTTGGTACCTGAGTCAAATTTTCCTGTTTAACATTTTGTTACACAGTTACAGTAAGGGCAAATTCAACAGGTCTCCATAGATATTTGTTGAATGATGTGATATTAATGCATTTACTTAGTACTTCCTTCAGTTGATTAAAACAAGATGGAGAGCTCTTAGAAAGGAATTGGATTTTTTTTCAATCTTAACTAAGATATCCATACACAGGACATACACAGTAGGCACACAAATTGTGAAGTGTTGAGTTGAGCTACACAGAAATACTATTATTGTTCAATGAAAATGGAAGTAGCATATAATGAATTACCTGGTATGCAGTAATCATGTGTTATTGAAATTGGACTTAATATTATTGAATAATATACTAATTATTGGCAGTGGGTTTCTGAAAAATATTTCTCTTTCCATTAGGATTTCATTTTCAGTATTTGCTTGTCAGTTAAATCCTCACATCACTAATGTAACTTCACATGATAGGCAGAATTGAATATTCATGCCTAGCTCAAATCACTGTTATTCTGGCCTGTTGCTTTTCTTTCCCCCAGAGTTAACCCATCATTTATATGGAAAATTTATTATAGTTTGACATTTATTGGCTTTCTTTCACTCTTATCTGTTACATGAACTGTAAATTTGGTAACAAATTGTACTGGATTATGTTGGTATGGACATAAAAATTAAACACATAAATAATAATCTTATATTTGTTCTACCCATTGAATATTCTTCTTACCACTCTTCCTACTTTTGCTGAATGTTCCTAGTAGAGTAACAGAATTTTTCTACTACTTACATGTTCTTCTACAGTTTTACTATCATACTAGTGAAGAACCTTATTAAAGGCCAAACCAAATTAACTATTAAGTACCTCCTGTGCATACAAACAGGATGAACTGCTATGATGTCATATCAGAAAAGTGTACTTCTTTTTCTACCTGGTAAGTAGACTTGCATTTTAATTTTTATTAGATTATTTGGTAATAGACCAATAAATTTATTTTAGCATCTTTTGCAGAAGTAATGAATTCTCTGTAATATAAGATTTCATGACAGCTCTTTGCTACTAATAATAAACTTTACTGAGAGTAGAGAGATGGCTGAAGTTGGTTTGAGAATTATTGGATCTGCAGATTAGTGAAATGAATGAGTCAAGTTCTACTATATCAAAAATATTATCCATAATAATTTGTATGCTAAACAGCATGTAATGATTCTAGCCAGCAGCACAATAAGCCACCATTAATTCATACTGATAACCCAGGGCTGGCATGTTCTTTACCAGGCAACTTATGAAAACAAGCCCAAATTATTGTTGACGTTTAATATTAATTAGGTTCTCTCTTGCCCTGTGACTTCACCAAATAACTCTCTGATAGTAAGTCAACTATTAAGTGGCTAAGCATGACCTGAAACAAAATGTGTGCCATTGGGGAGTAATGCAGAAGGAGCTGGATGAACTGAGTCTCAAAAACGGCATATTATGTAGGATGTTTACTTTCTAGAAGCTTACATTCTGAACCCTGATATTCTTCATTGATACCATATAAGTTTTAGCAAAAATACCTCCTAAGTATTAATAGCACACTAACAATGTAAACCCCCTTATTATGCCCTCGTAGAAAGCCAAAACTATACAATTCATTATCTTATTGTTAATAAAAAAGCATAATAAAAAGCATAAAATAAGGTCTATGTCATATACTGTAATTCATACGGAATACACAAGAGATGCTTCTACAACATATTCAGCTCATCCTAGCCATACCCAGTCCTAAACAGGTGCAGCAGGCTTACATCCTCTCTGTCTTATTTCCCAGAAGCTCTTCCCTGTCTCCCCCATGACAGGTCCCATAGTTCCTTAAAACCCATTCATTTCCCACCAGTACCCATTCCTACCCCTCAGCCTACTTTCAAATTTCCTCCTGTTCGACTATGGACTAGTTGCCAATGGTACATCCAGTTTTGAAAAGGTTTGCATATTTGTTTTTTGGCTTTTTTTTTTCCTTCTGCAGGAGATGAAGAGAAGCTTCTTCCAATTATTACAATTTAGAAACAAGTAGGTACACAACAACCAGACTTTCAAAATGCCAAGGGTCATCAGCTCTTAGAATATCATAATTCCTAGGAGTTATTATACAAAAAGGTTCTTTGTCTCTTTTCCCTTGTGGTGCATCACCAAAGGCCTCTTCCTATCATCCCAGCTCAGTTTGAATCTGCCTTCAGAAGGCAGTGGGTTTGTACAAGGAACCAGTACATGGGGGGAGAGAAGAAAAATGAACTCTATCCTGAAATATACACCTTAAGGAAAAAGTGGTCCTTGACCTCAAAAAAATTTATTTGAAGACTAGCCTCATCAATGCTGATTCGCCTAACATGAGATAAATCAACACACAAGAAGAATCCTATAATCTTATGGTTGGAAGGGATTTACGAGATCACCTAATCTGAGGCTGACCAACTAAAACTACCCTTCAAGTATCTTTCAGACAAGGAAATGAATTCCCTGGGTGAAGGCCAGATATTTAAAAGCATTATCATCATTAAAGCATTTTTTGTGCCATGTACACAAGCAGGCAAGGCACTGTATGAAGGGTGGAAATAGCGCAGCTGCAGCGCCTGAAACAGCCCCGAATCGTTAATGAAGTAGCTAACAAAGAGCAAAAGGCTAAATGGCATGCCCAGAGTTGGTCAGGGTTAAAAGCAGAAATTACTACCCATGCAAAAATGACCAAAGGTAAATATCAGGCTCGACTGACAAACCAAAGCAGTCTCAAGAAATTTAACAATCTTAGCTGTAAAGTGATGGGTTAACAGTCTTATACTTTCAGGGGGGAAAAAAAAAGGAAGAGGCCAGAATAACAGTGATTTGAGCTAGGCATGAATATTCAATTCTGCCTATGATGAGAAGTTACATTAATGATGTGAGGATTTAACTGACAAGCAAATGCTGAAAATGAAATCCTTAATGGAAAGAGAAATATTTTTCAGAAACCCATTGCAGATAATAAGTAAATTATTACCAACTTCAATAAAATATGATGATGAACATGCTAACCTTTAATGTCTAGCATTAGGCATTACTGAACAATAGAGGTTTCAGAAAGAGTAGCACCTTTTCATGTTGCTCCTTTTATTTTTAAAGTATCCACCTCTCCTTGAGATTTCTTTCAGCGACTAATAAAAGAAAAGCTGTTAGAGGGTTTTAAAGATATTCTTTACTTCTTAAAGGAATAAGAGAAAGCAGAAGGTTCACTTTTCTTCCCCACTAATACATGTGGTTTTTTTTAAGTAGTATTGAGTATGTGATTATATTTTCTTGGACAGGTCGATAAACCCATATTTATAATTGGTAGATTAAATTTTTACCAATAGGCAGTATTTAGACTCAACTAAATTAAGCCTAAACAGAATTTATTTTATCACATTTTAAATAGAAAAAAATGCCCAACTGTATTCCATCAGTAGGTGTTACTTTGTTGTTCTCAGGGACAAAGAAGAAAAAACAAACCTTTGAAGAGCTTCTTGTTAACAGGGTTACTTCACAGAGCAAAATTTTCTTGGAATTCACAGTGGTTTGGCCCTTCACAAGAAAATGTCCAAGCAGAGGACAATTTGTCAGTCAACTGGCAGTGCGAGTTTGAAGAGCAAGTGATTTCTTTTTCATTCCTGCCTCTTAGCCATCAGCATGAAAATCAAAAACTGTGTCTGAAGAAGAATGGGAAAGGAAATCTGCAACTGAGGCAAGGTGCTAATTTCCAGTATCTCCAGTGACTAAACTAAAGTGAAAGAAAATGAGTTGGTCCAAGGAAATGGGACCTTGGGAACTATAGGAGTTAGAATTCCCAAGAGCTTTCTGGCTGCAACAGCCTTTGAAGCTTTATACATGTCCAGTCAGAACGGAATAATCTCCCCTCCACAAGTTCACCTGAGATGATACGTACCCCAGGAGAAGCCAAGGTACTTTACCACTAAATGCCTGATGCTTTCTCCAAAAGGGGAAACAAAATTATTTGAAAAATAATCTGTCTTCCCTTGGACCCATATTGAGGTAATATGATTCTAATAGCTCTGTTAAAAACTTCAAGATGAAAATGGCCTCAAGAAATAAATTCTTTCAATGCTGAACATGATATTACTTAGCATAATAGTTCTGAGGAGTCCTGAGTTAAAAACTCTATATAGTTTCAGCGAGTACTTTTTCATTGTATACAAGTATTCCTTTGGATGCACTTTGGGAAATATTACTGCAAACGATCAAAAATAACATGAAGCTTCCTTTAAGCAATATTAGACCTGGTGTTTGCCTGCTAAATTTCTGTCTTCTCAGAGTTTCCTCTATCTTTCTAGTTATCTCAGTGATTCAAATTGAATTTAGAAAGAAAAAGGAGTCCTTCTATCAAAATCAACTTGTGTCACTGAATGAAATTATAAAAAGGTTTAGTAATATGCTTTTTGCAGAGATGAAAGCCGAATTTACATGATAAATGTTCATGAAGAGGGAAATGTGGCCAAAATCACACAGGGCATAAGACCAAGATGAGCATGTGTCACCCTGGCTTCTAACACTGGTCCAAGCCACAGGCCTACTTTTTCTCTCCATCATTCTTCAAGCCTGCTTCCCACTCATCTAGTCCACTATTCTGCACCTCAGAACTCCTGACTTCTCTATCTACTCCATATTTCTCTATTTTGCTTTCCTGACTAGATGCCTTGGCTGTGGGCAGCTTCTCCCATTTGAATTTCACCCCCTACTATCATCACCCTATTCTTGGATACCAATCCTGTCCCTGACCTCCAGACCCACACACAATTCAGTTCCTGAATCCATTGGAAGGGAACAAACAGAACCCAGATCTCCAAACTACTCATCTACACATCATTCTTCACATTAGATTCACTGAATCACTGTCTCTTCAGTAAATGCTCTCATTTATATTACTGAAAATAATAATCAAGGTGTCAAATTCCCAGCTGGGGTAAGGGGAAAAGAGGGCACAAAAAGAGCTTAACATAGCAAAAATATATATATATTTCCCTATATATGGTCTTCAAATTAACCAAATATAGTACTAAGCTTTTATTTTGGTTTTTAATTTAAAGCTATGTATTTAGTGACTAATTTATCATAACTTAAATTTTACATTAGCCAGGCTGATCACATAGAGTTATGCAGTACAAATAAGCAACAGATTTTCTTGTGTAACAGAAATCTGAGTTTTCTAGATAAGCATTATAGAAGAGGGAAAAAATTTTTCCTCTACCCTCTTAGGTTTAGTGTCAGGGCCTGTGAATTAAACTGACAAAAGACACATTAACAGGAGAAAAAAACATTTTATTTACAAATATAGTGATCATACACACAAGTAAACCCAGTGATTAGTAATTCAAAGGAGCAGTTAGATTTAGGGGCTTCTATACTATCTTAACAAAGGACAATAAACTATAGAGATGTGATAAGACAAAAGAAAAGGGATTTGGGTTTCTAGGGGTGGTAAACTATGGAAAGGTAAATATGTGAGGAAAAACTAATGGAATGTAAGAGTTATGTCAGTAAGATTTATATATACATTTTTAAATTTATTTTTTATTGAAATATCAATATACAATCTTTTATTGGTTTCAAGTATGCAACAGAGTGGTTCAACAGTTACCCATATTAATAAATCCTCATCCCTACTAGTTCAGTGACTCACCTCATGCCCATCTTCTGCCTCTTGCTATAAGGTTTTTCTCCTCCTCCTGGTAGAAGGCGGGGTACATACAAAGGGAAATTTATGCCCTGCTTTTAGGTGGAAAGTAAGAGAGCAGAGTGTTCCTCATGTGTCTGCTGTTTCCTGATTGCATTCAGCTCAAAATGATTCTTATACCAAAGTGGCATATTTTGATGGCATGTTCTGACCCCTGATCCATTCTGATCCACTCAGCACAAATATGGAATAAGTAGAAAGGCCACAGCTCACTAGGCCCTACTACATCCAGCCTTGGATCTTGGAAAATGTCTTTTAAAGTAATGACTCTTTATTTCACTTGTGTGAGCTGATACTTGATTTATATCATATGTCATATTTGATTCCACAGAAAATAAGACTTGAAACTCTAAGTCAAAAGGTTAAAAAGTATAAATAATACCTAAATTGTCAATCTACTATACTTGTCTTCCTCACTAGGAATTTATACAAATAAATATTTGAGACCTGAAATCTTCAAATAAAACATTTTTAAAATTTATAAGTAAACACCCCTTTAATGGCAAGGTGGTTCTCTCATTTATTATAGTTGCTATAATGGTACCATACCAAAAAACATGAAAAAAAGGAAATAAATGAGTAACTTTTTTATAATTATAAAAATAAGAATCCCTACTTCAAGAATGAAAAAAACGGATGTTTTCAGAGGAAGTATTAGAGGAGATCTTATGTGATTTTTTATTTAATGTCAGTAGAATGAGTACAGTGCTTCCTTTGGAAATGAGTTGTGGGGAAGAAGCAAGAAGCAACAGAACTCAAGGATACAAATTAAACTGTGATAAAGATAGATAATTTTGAACAGCATTACAGTAGGCCAAACCAACTATAGTAGCCTTCAGCTTCCTCTCTTCCTCCCATCCTCTCCCTCTTATTTCTCTCTCTCTCTCTCTCCTTCTCTCCTTCTTGTAATCAGTCTTTTGTCTTTTTTTTTTCTTTCTAGGGAACTAAGATTTGGGGTAGCATGAATACTTTTTATTTTAGTCTCTCATTTTTATGTACATGATGCTTCCTGCCAAACAGCTGAGCCATTAAAATTAGAGATCCAGCCTGTAACATTTTGTGTTGTCCTTTATTTGACCGTCTGTAGCCATGAAAGGCACTGTTGTCAAGGCAGGCCCCTTTGCCCTTGTGGTCACCATTTCACTCCAAAGGATTTCCAAGGGTGAAGCTATTATATTGCTCCAGCTACTGCATTCACCCTATTGAGTCACATTTTGGCTAAAAGCCTAATAGAAGGCAGTCAATACTGAATTCAGATGAAATTATTCTTCAGTATTTTTTAAAAGACACATTTTAAAACAAGGCTCTACCAGCAATTAACAGCAATATAATTGAGAATTATAAAATCAAAATAACATAGACACATGTGTCATTTAAGTAAAGCTTTAAAAGAAAAAAACATTCTTTTATAAAGTGATTTCCTTTTAACCTGTCATCAATTTTAATCCAAATTCAGATACACATTCTTCTCACAAAACTTTGGCCTCTGTATGGGCTGGTGGTTATAAGAATGTAGTTACTTATACAAAATTAGATATTTAAAGAGAAGTAACATTGCTCTCATAAAACATTAATCAAACCTTCAAAATTATAATAATATAAAAAACAAAAACATTATGAAACAAAAATAAATAATAAAACTATACTATACTATACCAAGAGAAACTCTGTAAATACATCTCATTAAAATACCTCATCTGATACTGTTTCAGTGGAGGAAGCAAATTCTAAATATAAAATATTCTGCTTTCCATGAACTTTAAAATACTTCAACACTTAAGGCAATTGTAACTTTTCTGTACTTTAAACACATATTGAAGAAATTGGTCTCTCTAAGTACTTAAGTTTGATAATGATTGTAGTCACTCTGCCACCAACTTGCTGTGTTTGCCTGGACAATTCACTTTAAAATCTCTGGGTTTCAGCTCCTCACTTATAAAATTTGGAGTGACACAAAATATATACTTCAGTGGTTTTCACTTTAAGGTTCCTTAGAAATGCTTCAGAGACAGCAAAAAAGCAGCTCAGTTTTGTCTCTCTTATGCAGTGAGGCCCTACAGAGGGAGACCATGAAAAAGGAAGTTGGAGGGCATTCAGCTGACTCCCAAAAACTGTCTCAAATAAACATAGGACCTAAGTAAAAACAGTATGCTAGCTCTGTAAACACGGCCTCAGGACAAGCCCCCACCCACAATTTACCAACAAACAATCTGTCGCCCCCAAACCCTTCCATATAGAAATTCTCAAGCCACCCACCTACTATATCCGTTTTTTAAAAGTTTTTTGGGTGTTTTTTACTCCGTTTTTTGGGAAAATGATTAGTGTAATCAACTAAGAATGGGTTTTAGTTGGACCAGTTAGAACTCAAATTCCTAGTCTACTTTCTTCACGAAAAGGTTTCACAACCCTGGGGGTAAGTTCTTTAATATCCCCAACTTCAGGTTCCTCATTTTAAAACCAAGGACAATAATAGCCAAGTCACAATGTTGCTGGGGTGATTAATAAAAGACTGCCGAGAGCTGGGATGTTAAAACGTGGGTGACTTTTCCTGGGCTGTGATTATCCTCCCAGCCTTTGTGCGGGCACCTGTGAGACTTGCCATCACCCCTGAGGCAACTACACACGTTGGTGTCCTTGGCCTTTGAGGCTCTGGCTTCCTCATATTTTACCTCTGCCTCACACCACAGGAAATATTTCCTCGTTTCAGTTTTCACAAGCATTCATAAGTAAAAGTATGATCACATAAGGTAGTTCAGATAATTCTCTCTCCTCCTGACTTCCTCCCCCACATCTATCCTTCCATGCCTCCCTCTAGGACTGGCCTGGTTGCTCTGAATTTCCTCTCTTATGGAAAACATCTCTTCCTGGAAAATCTTGGTGATAGCTATTATTCATATCCGGATTCTTGCCCACACATTGTACATGCATTATTTTCAACATTACAGAAAATACAATTCTAAGAAATTTCAGGTAGTGTGATTATCACCCCAATGTTTTTTTCTATCAACCCCCCATTGTTTAGTAGCTAGGCTGTTTAGGTTTTGATAATTCTTGTTATTCAGAATGTTTTCCATGGAACAGAAACTATCAACATCACCTGGGAACTAATTAAAAATGCAAAATCTCAGAACCCATTCCAGACTAATGAGTTGGAACCACAGATAACTCCATCTCTCTTGCCACATGATCCTTGAGAATTCATGCAACTGATGCCTAAGCCAATTGGTGCCATAAATTCCTGGTCTCAGGAATCAGTTTAGGTTGAGAATAATGCTAAGACTGTCTGACCAAAGAGACACTCAGGATTTGCGCTTTGTGTTTACCAGCAGAGGCCCTCTGTTGCCAACCTCACCATCCCCCAAACATGAATAGAAATATGGGACCCTCGTTGTTCTGCACAGTCATCTCATAATGGTGAAGAAGGCTGAGGACTAACTCAATACAAAGAGGGCTTCAGTGAGTCTCAGCAGAGTGGATCCAAAATGCTGATAAACTGCTCTCCAAAGCTCATCCTACCTTTAAATACATAAGCAAGAAAATTCATCTTAATGTTTGAGGCTGAGCAAGAAAACCATGACCTAAAAGCCAGATCTGGTTTGTACCATTCCAAGCCAAGAATAATTTTTACATTAAAAAAAATATATAGGAAGCAAAGAAGAAGGTAAGGGAGGGGAATGCGAAGAAACAGACACATATGTGACCCACAAGACCTAAAACATTTACAATCTAGCTCTTTACAGCAAAAGTTTGCTGACCCCTCAGCCAATCAAAGCATCCAAACAGATGCTCTCCACCTCTTCAAGGTGTAAATAGCCCAGCACTTAGCGAGTACTTAATAATTAGTTCTTTACCATTCCAGCTAAATTCTCCTTCTCTAAGATTCTATGATATGATACATAAAACTAGTGAGCAAAACTTGCAGATATTATTTAAAATCATATTTCCTTACATCTATAATTCTTTATATCCATCAAGGGATTGTGTTGTATTATATAATGGCTTAAGAGCACTAGGTCTAGAACTAGACTTCCTGGGACCAATCCTGATCACTCAGTAGATGTGAGACTGTGGGCAAGTTATTTGACCTCTCAATACCTCATTTTCCTTATGCAAACCGGAAATAATATTCATAGTACCTAAGTCACTGGGTTAATATGATGGTTAAATGAGTTATGATACATAAAAGATTTCAGATAGTGCCTAACACATGGTCAAACAAACCAGCAAAGGTTACCTTTATCACATCTCTGCTTTATAATTTTCTACATTTAAGCACCAATCAACATTCATCCTCATGTCGTAGAGAAATGTAATTGTTTAACAAATGTTTACAACTGTGAAGAATAAAGAGTAGATTGTTCCTAACACTAAAGACATTCTAACTGATCACTGATGTCCTCACTCATGCTTTTTGCACATTATTTTGGGGTATTGATGATTTGGGGTTGTAGAAACACTCTTTGTTGTTTCTAGTTCTCTGGCATCAGAAAATGAACAAAACAGAAAACTAAAAAGGTACCTGAAGAAACTGCTATTTTGCTTTCTCTCTTAATTGGTTTAATGCTAATCTGTCACTTCTGAGAACAAGAGATGTTCTTCAGACCATTCCTTTTGACCTTAATTTTAACTTCTTCTCCTTTCTTTCCCTCTGACTTTATTTTTAGATGGACATCAAACAGGGAATTCCACTCCTTTAAGAAACTGTGAATTTTCTAGCTAAAGATTTTAAGGTGCAGCACATTGGGAAATCAGTAATGGAGAATGGTTCAGGGGGTTGGGCAGAGGATGGATGGATGGATACTGGTAAAACAAGAAGCTGCCTTGATTTCTTTTCCCCCTAGTAGGGATGAAACCATAGCTTCCATTTATGCCTAAGGAACAACTTTTAAAAAAAGAAAAAAAAACAGACCAGTTGATTTAAGGTAAAGTTCAAAAATCCAAAGACTGGCAAGACCTACAGAGCATATATAGCCACAGAACTGTTCTAATGCCCCAACACCGGATGGATGAGGGTGTGTAGGGCACCAACAGACATAACAACGATTGGCCACTTAACTGCTAAGTGTTGCCAAATGTGCTTTAAGTACCTCATGTACTGGAAATACACTGCAAATTACCTCCCTTATGTTGTGAATAGGAACAGAAGCTCTTTCTTTCTTTCCTGTTTATATTATCGATTACTGCATATTCAAATCTACCTCTTCTGCCTTGTAAAAAACTGATGTATAGGATGTATTTTAAAACATTTTGTACCTTTTGGATTTGAAACTAAAATATGTCACACAGTATGACCTTTCTAAATGAGTCTATTAGCATAAATGTAGTTTTAACTTCCAGGAAATATGAAATCTCATATAACTACTAAAATTTTCACAAATCATTTTGAGATTCTCAAAGATAGCATTATATAGTAAGTTGACTGTGGATTAAAGAATCAACTGTAAACAATTCTACAAGTCAATATTACTAAGGATCTCTAGTACGGGTTTCTGTTGTGTCAGAGATGTGGAAGTAAGTTTCCGAGTTGGGAGATTAGTATCTTTGTTAAAGCTTGCATATAACAAGGTAAAAACCTGTTACCACACTGGCAAGCTCATATAACACATGAAGAAACTGACCTGCTGATCATAAAATTCCTTTTTTACAAATATAATGATTAACAAATGATTTAATACTATGGAAGCTTTCTTAATCTGTTAAAAATCATCAGAAATTAAGGTACATTTTTAGCTTGTCCTCTTAATTATATTTAACAATTTCTTTAACCAAGTAACTCTTGCTTATAATAAAAAACTGAAATGGTACAAAAGGGTAAATATATCTATACATAGACTCCCTTTCACCACAGACAACATTACAGAGGAAACTGTTACTAATACCTTATTGCATCCTTTCAAAATTTCAATATAATACAGGAATATATATCCTTTTTTTAACACAAATGGGAACATCTAAAGCATTTTGCTTTTTTTCACTTAATAACATTTTTGGATAAATTCCCCTCTGATCCATACATTATTTTCAGTCTAATGATCAAATCCTAAAATCTGAATACCATACCACAGGCACAAAGTGTTTTTATGTTTTTCAGAGTATCTTCTAACTATTATATTTATTAAGTACAAAAATGATTGGACAGACATATATGACAAACACTTCATTAAAAAAGGTAAACAGCCTTCTTTCTTGCTGAACTTTGCAGATTCCTGAATGTGTTAATTTGTACAGTGATTCATTCAAAGACTTATGCAGTACACTATACTTCAAAAGTAATTTAAGCAAGGATTTTTCTTGCAGAGGAGTCTGATGTTCCAAAGAACACACTTTGGGAACTGCTGAGCTACAACACCTAGTTTAATCATCCTAAAAGCCTGCAAATAGGTTGCATTATGCCTGCTTACAAAATAATGAAGCTGAAACACAGGAAGTCTCAATGATTTTCCTATAGTCACCAGCTGGTAAGTGACAGAATTGGCATCAATCCAAATCTTCCTCTTCTACCTGTTTCACAGCAGAGCTCATCATCCTTTTAGCATCTCTAGGCACTAGTGATATTAAAGAAATATTCCTTGTTTTTAATCTAACTGAAGAGCTGAGCTAAAAACATTTTGATGATATAGGTCTGGATATCAGAAGGGCCAAAAGCATGCTATATATAAAACGTGCAACAGGATTTCCGGGAAGGAAAAATTTATTGTGGACATAGGAATCTAGGAAAGTCTGATCTGTGTGACCTAGAGCATGTTACTTCTGCCTCTCTGTACTCAGGTTCTTCAGTTAAAAGTCTAAGAAAATGTCTTTCTGGTAGCATTTCTAAGCAGATCAAATGAAGGCATTGATACAAAGCCTGATTTCTCAATGTTTGTTCTTATTGCCATCTCCAAAATTTGTTTCCAGTTCCTTCCAACCCTAACCTTCATTTTATTTTGAGAAATAAACCATTTAAAAAAAAAGTGTATCCTTTCTCCATGATTCTAGCTTCCTGGAATTCAAAAATGCTAAATCTTTTAAAAATATATCTCAAAAATAAAGATTCAAAAATATTTCTGAAGTTTTCCCAATCAAAAAGCATAAATATTTTCAAAATAACTGTCAAACCTTGTAATTTTGGCTCACAGAGTAGAAAATGGAAATGTTAAGTTAAAACAAGTTGTAGGAAAAATATACTCTGGGCCTCAGCTGATGAAGATAGGAGAAAGTTATGGGCAGGTGGTCAGGAAGTGGCCTGAAGGAAAAGTAAGGAAGACATTGACATCTCCCCTCTCCCACTGAGTTGAGAAGGAAGGTGGAAAGTAGATGGGGGGAGATCCGGAGATGTCTATTGGAGAGGGCAACAGAATATAGGGTATCACCATTCCTCCGTAAGTTTCCCCATTCCATATCAAAAATTACTTGTAGTCACAGCTTTCTCTCTCTAATCATGTCCACAGCCCTAGGAATAACAAAACCCTGGGACCTTTGTTGTTTTCCAGCCTTGCTTTAAGCTGCTTCCTAAGCTGTTGGCAACTTGACCTATGTTTTGCTATTTCCTGAGCTCCTGACAATGTCCTCACTTCCTTATTACAGCTATCTGTAATCTCTTGGCTTTGGCTAAAATGATGTCATTTCTTGGACCGGTGGGCCTCCTGCCCCAGTAAGATGCAATGTCTCCGAGTAAATTCCTATAGTAATATGCCAGAATTTAACATCAGTGCATACGGCCCTGCTCAGTGCCTATTTTACACAGGACAGATCTCCTACCACCCTTACCCTATTAGATCTAGACACCTTAAATGAAGGTAGCAAATTGCAGAACAACCATTTTTGAATTTTTCAAATTTCAAACTTAATTTTCTCACCCTGAAATTTTAGCTAAATTTTTACAATACGTTAAAGGAAAAAAATGTTATTATCCATTTCTTATTTTTGTAATTATACCCAGCACCTCTTATGCACCAGCTTACACATTCTGCGGGCTTCGCCAGCACTGCAGCAGCCAGTCCTATGCAGTCTTCAGGCCCTTTGAAGCTGATGCACTCCGACAGGCCTTCACTCGGAACAATGGGAGAGGGGAGCCAGTGGATAAATGCTTCCTCCATTCTTTTTCCTATCCGTTTTGGGGTGTATTTCATGGGGTTTCTCAGACAATCCCATGGGATTGAAGACCAACTTCCCCATGGATAACACCTTGTTGTACTAGCTCTTCCTTCTCCCTGTTTCACTCACCTTGTCTTCCGCTCCCTAGGATCTCAGTCCCAAGTAAACGACTCTCACATAGGCCTCTGACTCAGGCTCTGCTTTGGAGAGCAAGCTTGTATACTGATTAGAGTCCAGTCAGGAAACAGACACCACATCCGAAGTTTGAAGAGAGAAAATGTATTATAAAGAATTATTAACTTGTACAAGAGGATTAACCATAGAGGGATATAACAAAAGTAAAGAAATGAGAGGAGCAGATAAAGGAAGCAGCCACTCCTTCTAGGGCTAAGACATAATATTCAAAGAAGGAATACGGTTGCAAGAAAGCTGTCCTCAACACTGAGAGTCGAACCTCATTAGGGAGGGGTGGGTACAGCTCTTGGATGGATGAGGAGTTGGCTGGACTGTCATTGGTCAGCGCTGGTCAGCAGGAAACTGGCTGTTGGCACCAAGAGGAAGCTGTCCTGTGGGTCCCCAGGAATACTCTCTGGGAAGCTGTGTGGCATTCTGATGAGACCCTCCAGAGAGCCTCCTGTTTACTGCTGATGGTAAAACTGGCCAGGAAGCCATGCTTTGGAGTGCTGGTAAACACACCAGGAAACCCCCTCCTGGGGTGTTAGCAAAAGTAGCAGGACTGGGAGCCTGACTGGGAGTAAAAAGAAACACACGGAAAAGATAAAGAGGAACTCCTTCCTCCTGCTTCCAGCTCTTTCTACCAACAAAGACTAACACTAGATCAGCTGGCTAAAGGAAAAATATTTATAGGTTCTCGCTCCAGTAGTACAAAGCAGAGCAAAGAAGAGTGGATTGGGAACAGAGACAATAAGTGATAACCAGCACACAGTCAAAGACAGAATTCTAGTAGTTACAGACAAAACATTTCTTCCCTCTGGCCATTTACCAAAGTAGCCCGGACAGAAAAGGTTTCCCTCCAGCATCTGCCCAGACCAAGTCCCACTCACCAGCTGTTCTTCCCTTTTATCCTCCCTGTTTCCCATCTCACCATGGTACCTCAGCCTTCCTTGCTCTTCCACCCGTCAGCATCTCACATCCATGACTGTGTGTGAGAAATGCTCTTGTGGCTCAGTTGTGACCCACAAGATCTCACACGGGCCACACCCACTAA
Organism: Smutsia gigantea; assembly: GCA_032199065.1. Lineage (NCBI taxonomy): Eukaryota > Metazoa > Chordata > Mammalia > Pholidota > Manidae > Smutsia > Smutsia gigantea. The sequence goes on from JAVSCE010013001.1 coordinate 28,357, forward strand.
GGAGTTTCTCCCCCAGGGAAAGGCAGGCAGCACCTCTCTTCCTCTGGCACTTTCAGAAATAGCTCTTGAATGTAAAGTGCTTATCAGATCTTTGAGTCCAAAGTGAGTAGGTGATCTTATCATGTCAACTTCTTTCTCACTCAATAAAGCCATCCTAATAGTTGATGAACTTTGGGATGGCGTCTTCTGTTAATCAAAATACTTACTGCCAAAGTCTTGTTATTAAGAACATTCATTTAGGAGTCAGACAAACCAGTATTTATTCTGGCTCTGCCACTGCTAATTGTGTGCAACTTTACTTTCCTCTGAACAATGAACATAAGGTTTGTTTCATAACGTTATCTTGAGACTTTCAAAAGAAGAAACAAGCATTCATTAACCCAACAAATATTTGTTGAGCTCATACTGTGTGCTAGAAATCTTGCTTAACATTAAGAAAATAGCTAATGTATATAAACATCTGGTTCACGGTAGAAGTGTAATACAAAAAAATTTTCCTTTTCTTTTCCTTTCCTTTATGATCGTGAACATTGTCCGCAGTAAGTGAGCAACAAAACTTAGTTACCATTATTCCTCTCATTTGTGTTTCTTTGTTTTATAGGAAGCACAATAGAAAATCCTTATAGAGTACATTCATATACTAGCATTACTAGGTCTTGTTCCTATAAGGACACTCAGGTGGCTTTTTCATAAGGGTGTTTTGAATATTCATTATTAATGTGAAACATGTCAAAAAAGAAAAGTATCTCAGATATGCTGCTGTGTGTTACTACAATGTTAGTGGGCATGCATATATGTTATTGTACCTATTATAAATAATAGTACACATGTCAAATACCTTTGACATTCTTATTAGTTCAAAGATTTTTATATAAGCATGAAAAATTAACATTTTACATATGGGGAAAGAGAGGTTAAGTCATTTGTCCAAGGTCATTCAGTACATCAGTGACATAATTACTAGCTAAACCCTGGGCTTCTGGTGCCCTGGTCTTCCTGTCTCTTCCCTCTCCTTGAGAAAACATTTGCCTACAATGATGCCTTCTTGCCTTTTACTCTTCTTGTTAAAAAGTACACTGAAAAAGAAGTATTACTTGCATTTCCCCCAAATCAAATTAATCAGAAATAAAATTAAAGCACATTTATTTAGCAGAAAGCTACTCTTCCTATTAATGAGAATTTTATTAAATATAATAAAATATTTCAGGCAATTCCTTTCTTCCTGGTGTTTTTTCTCCTATTCGTTTCTCAGATTTATTGAAAAGCATTTTTATTAGTGCAATAATAGGCTCTGGGACATGCAATTATATTGAGATGCTGACACTTTCCTGTTAGTTGCAGCCTTTGGCCTGAGGCCAAACACTGAACCCAAGTATATGAGTTTCTCTGCAAGCAGTCCTGGCATGTCACTCGTATGCATTTGTCCTTACAGCAACCTCCAATTTTCACCCACTAAAGAGGGAATTAACTAATTTTTCCCTTCCATTACAACTGATCCAAATAGACACTACCATCTTTCAGGGAAAACCAAAAATTCATTATGAAATTTTTGAAGGCTGCAGTTAAGGACAGACCTGATTAGAATCTTTTAACTTCAGTTTCATTTGGGGAAATACCAAAAAGAGTTTCATTACTTTATGAGTCATTTACAAACATGAAATGCAAATACTTGTGCCTTTGTCATGAGTTTTCTTTATAGCTCTCACTTCTGTACATTTTTTACTGTAAATCCTCCTCCTTCTAAACTCTGAGCCAGAGCATTTCAGAATAAAAGTGTAGATATTGGCTATAAATAAAACACAGATTCAAACCTCTGGAACTTTTTTTAAATTTCTCAGGCAAGAATAAACCACCCTTAAAAAAGAAAAAAGAAGCCACCAGAGGACGCCTCTGAATCCACTCCCACTTTTTGTTTAAAGACATTAAGTCCCAGTCTTAAAGGAGTTAACTCTTCTCTTTGCTAGATTCTGTGCCACAGACCTGCTCCACCTACTCCTAAACTCCTTGGAAACACTGTATGTGTTATTAGAAAACTCCCATACAAACCTTAAAAACCTTTCTTTTCAGTTAGATGTATATAATGAGAACACACACACACACACACACACACACACACACACGATGCCCTCTAAATAGATGTCTCTGGCCTGAATCAAACGAAACCAAAGGGCAAACTTGGTTCCTGCCTTCCCTAGCCTTGGCCAGCAAAGGCTGGCGATCACCCCCCAACAGGCCCTGTGGCTGCTCCAGCAAGGCTTGGCAGTGTTTGGGCATCACCGCCAAGAGGTCACATCTAAAAACACTAGTCTTTCTGAACTGAATTCGGTGTGAGAGTCTCCTGGGAGAGCTCTCCAACTCTTCTCTTTCCTCTGAACTGCAATCCCCCAGACACGGACCACATTCCCCTCTCCTTCCCCATGGCTAGCGCCACCCTTGGTTTGCTGGGACCCTTTCAGTCCAATCAGAAAGGGTCCTGACAACAGTGTCTCTCTCCTCAGGGCTCTGAAACACTGATGCCACCCCAGTCAGGCCCGGGGACACAGTGCTTCAGACACTGACTGAACTTCTGCATACCTTTCTTTAGGTTAGCCCTATATTCAGGTGCTAGGCAAATGAAACTCCAGTCCTACCCAACCCCACGGCCCACCCCAACCCCAGGCCCTCTAGGAAGGCCACATGACTCTGGGCTGTCTCACGGGTTCAAGTGGTACAATAGCCAGAGATAATTGTTTTCCTTTCCTAGGGAGATATAAAGGAACAAAAGCCTCTAGGAATGTCTGAGGTCCAGAATAGTTGTAAGGTGGAGGGAAATTGAAGCTGTAACTAAAATAACCTTTTCATAATAGAAGGGGAATTACGATGAGATGGCTGGCTATACTTTACTGACCACAACTCCACTCCACTGTAGCATCACAGAGAGCTAGGATGGAGGAGCAAAAACTGCTTAGGAGACAGGAACGGGAAGGGGCCTGGTTAACAGTGAGGTTCCAAGACCCCTCTCTGTCACATAACGGAGCATAAGACAAGAAGCCACATTCCCACACTGATAGAGCAAGAGAATACAATCTTCACACTGTTTTTTAAACTGTACACATTTGTTATGCTGTTCTTTTAATGTAATCCTAGTATGGTCAACAATATAAAATATAGAAACACACTCATATATGTATATGTGCACATACATGTATGCATGTATGTGGTATATATCATGTATGTATATACACACATATACACTTAAATCTATGTATAATGGTGCTACATTAGATTTATCAGGGACTGGAACTTCTCTTATTGGTGAAGACATTCTCATGTTCTCCACTTCTCAATAACACATATGCCCTTTTATATATTCCCTGGCAGCACTCATAATTTACATGAATTTTGTTCCCTTCCCACCTTCCCCTCATAGTCAGACTATAGGCCTGGACTGTCTCATGTGTTCTATTTCCTTCCCTCATCCTTCTTTCACTGGTCAACACGTCACTGATACACCTTTCTCCTTCTTAAACCAACTTCCTAACCTAGGCTCCTTACACAACAATATTTTACTACTTTCTTTAAATATTCTACTCATGAGCAAGAAATAATCCCCACATAATTTTGCCCTTATAAAGCTCATTCAAGTACATTAAACTTTCTTTGTCAAATTACTGCTCTGTTTTTATTCAGAACCCTAAACTAAAATGACATGGACAAAAATTAAATAAATGTAAACAAATATAACTAATAAATTCTCTCCTAAATTAATATTTGACTAAGTATGTGGATTGTAATTGCCATTCATACTAGTAATAGCATTAATTTTGAAACTAGAGCCAGAGAATCATTAGAGCCATAAGAACTGGAATTACTCTATTTGAAATGCTCATTTCACTGGAATCTAATTGCAGAGAACTTGTTTCTATTGTACTTTAATTTTTATGATGCTTGAGAAGTACACATTGGTCACACTTTATGTACAGGATGAATGAAAATACTCACATAGTTCACATATTACAAAGAAAGAGGTATTAATATTTATACTTAAATGTCACCTCCAGGAGGAAATAAGGAAAATACAGGTTCAATACTTGATCTACTTGGCCCACCAGTTTTGAATTGTGGAATTGTTGGCACAATGTTTTTTTAATTCAAAAGCCATTGCTTCAAATTTTCAACATAAAGCAAGACTTCGCTGATGTTTGTAACTGATGTTGGGTTTTCCTGTAATCCCAAAATGAGCAACTAGGGCTCAAAGCTAAGGAAAAGGAGGAGTTTAATGCCATTGAATTTTAAAGAGATTTATCAATGACTGTAGAGACATTTTCCTGAAGACTTACTAAGAATCAGCTGAGGGGGCTCAACCCAATGAACTACTTCCATCCTACCACTGCTTCTGCCATCTTAGCCATGGCCAGGAAAAAGGAGGAAGAGTCACTGGGATTGTCAGTCTTATGGGAAATTTAGAGTTCATGGTGAGAAAAGATTCTCCTCATGGGGAAAGAAAAGGAGTGCCTCTCCCTAGCAGACAGATGAGGAGGAATCCAAGAGAATCACTTGTGAAGTTCAGAGAAGGCTAAATGGAGCAGGAAACTGGTATATCACAGCTCAGTATGAGAGTTTCCGAGGCAGCAGACTTGCTCATCTGTCTCAGTGCCTATTTCAGGAGAGAAAACGCGAGCTGGGGAGATGAATAGTAGGTGAGAACAGCTGGCAAGTTCACACCAGTTTTTGTGAGTCAAATGAACACTGCAGAGAACAGCTGGGCCTGAGCTACCTGACCTGAATTCCACTCGGGAGGGAGATCACCATTCAAACCTGAACCCCCAGATCAGGGAAGATAGAGTGAGGTCGTGCCCTCCCCAGAGCTCTTTGAAATTATACACATTCCCAAAGAGGAGCCTTCAGATGCCTACCATGCTAGGACCACTGAAACACAAGTTAGAGAAGCAGAATAACTAAAGGAAAATCAGTTAAAGGACACTTCCCCTTTCCCCTCAGTCCTCCTTTCTTTCTCCTCCAATGTTGGAGGAGCTAAAAAAAACCCAGCATAAGGAAGAAGAGAAGACATATAAGATACACAGTGTGAGACCCTCCCTTCCAACATGCTACAGTGAGAATGAAAGAACAAACCTCACTCCTTTCCTCATTTCTGACCAACCCTGTCCTGGAAGGAGAGATGGTAATATAATTCGAATCAGTCAATGAGTTTAAGACTTTAACTGAACTAGACTGACTCAGCCCAGAAAGTTATGCAATTTGCCTAGGACGTTATCTACAGGCTCCACAACCCTGACAGGACGCTTGAAGGCAGCTTTAAAAATTTTTATAACCCACTTAGTTCAAACTCTTCAGTAAACCAGATACATTTTTACAGACCCCAAACACGAATTTGCATAATTTGGATTTGTATTAAATTACTACCGGATTCTTTACTTTTGAAACGTATGATGTTTTGGAACTCAAGAGGGTGGATGTGGTAAGGACTACCAAGACATCTTGAGAAGGGATACTTATGAATCTAGCCCATATGAGTACAGAGGAATTTGAAGCCATGCCAGATAATACTCAGGCTCAGCCTATACTCAGCAAAGTTTAGTTGTGCTGGTCTCAGTCATAGCAAGTACAAATTCTCAATACTGTTAACTAGTGAAATGAAGGCTTTATTTAACATTCTTGTCCTATGCACTTACCATTAGTCCGAAAATTGATAAAATCTGCTTTTGCTACAACCAGGAAGCACTGGTCCAAAATTTTGTTTGTAAATTCTAGGCCAAAGTCCCATTCATAATTGAGCTATGAGTCAGTTTTAAAGTGAACAGAACTAAAAATGCAATCATTGCCTAGCACAAGCACAATTGCTTTGGTTATATAAACCTAACTACCTAGATTTATATCCAATTTGTACAGCTTTGGAAAGGACAGAAATCCAAGCTTAAGAATGATGGCAAACAAGTATTATATTTTCACTGACTTCTCTGTGCTTGTGAAGATTAAGGAGCCCATGTCATTTGAAATTGAGTCCTTCATTTTCTCTCATGTTAATAGCAGACAGTCGTAGTATGAACACAGTCCATCAAAATCTTCCATTGCCAGGAGCCACAGTAAAACAATAGTGGGTCAGCAGCAAACAGCACCAAATTGCACAAAGTTCTTTTGTCCACGGCTTCTTTCTTAAGCAGAGACCAGCAATATATATGTACAGTACCAGGGGTTGGAATAAGCCTATATCCAAAGACGAAAACTGATATTCCAATCTGTTTAAGGTACTTTCTTTTATAATTATATTAATTCATGAAATCAAAATGCAATCACCTAAGTTTATATCTAAAATTATATCTATGTAGTTGGAAGTAAATTTGGTAATATTAGTGATAACCGATAAAAACAAGTGCTCAAAAATATGATTGGATGTAATAAAACATGTAAGCTATAAATCAATGTCAGTTATGCTGGAAACATAGACTTTATGAAAAACTATGCTTCTCTTTTTTTCATACTTCATTCACATAATCTAAACTTTTGCTATAAATTTATCAGATTCACATAAGTAACCAATAAGCTTCTTTTATTTGTTCACACTTCTATAGTCTTTGTTTGGAGGGAAGAGAAGTTTAATGTAAGCAATTTAACTTCATTTTTTCCCCCAAATAACAAAACATTTTTCACCTGCAGCATTCCAAGAAGCTTCTCCTTAAAGAGTTAACTCATTCTATGCGATTGCTCCCTTCGACTTTGTAGCTGGTGACAATGTGACTGTCTAAGTATTCTAATGATTCATGATGGGAACCAAATTTAGCTACAGTTCAGCTTTTCACTGTACTGATGCTTTATTTGAATTAATCAAAAATAAAAGTACAATCTGTTGTTTTTGATCTGAGCAGACACAAATAATTTACAAAGTTCAGAAAGCCAATTTTAATATTAAAAATAAATATAATTATATATATTTGGTCTTCATGTACATTCAGGTTGTCCTAAAATTAAGGTGGAAAACAATCTGCAAGAATTGTTTCTTATGTCTGTTTTGATAAAGCTTGGAAATAAAGAGGAAACTCATGAGAAAGGTTTCTAGTTTGGTATTTAGGCAAAAAGTAAGTAAAGGCTCCACATTCTTTACTACTTAATTCAAAATTCCTTTCCACATTTCCAAAGAAAGGAAAAGAAGAAAGGAAGGAATGATAAAATGGAAGGAGGAAGGAAGGGAGGAAACAAAACAAATCTCACCTACAAAGACTAACACAAACTGGCAAGCTATTTAGTTAGTGCAATACTTCTGAGAGTAAACAGACATTGTATAAAAAGAGAAAGGTCTATTGTTCAAAAGTTGGAGTCATAATAATAAATGACTGTCAATAAATATTTATAAAGTGACTTCAACGTGCCAGATACTGTTCCGGATGCTAGTGAAACAGCAATGAACCACATAAATAAAATTTCTCTCATTATTGAGCTTATACTGTAGTGGGAGAGTCAGATAATTAACTATATAAGCCAACATACACTGCAATGGTAGATAATAAGAGCTGTGAGAGAAAATATACAAGGTATAAGATAGAAAGATGTGGGTGTGGAGACTTTTGTGAATGGGTTAGTCAGGGAAGATTTCTCAGAAGAGGTGACCTGTTTGCAGAGACCTTGGGGGTGAGGTGAGAGCCACACGAAAGTCTGGGGGAAGAGCATTCCAGGAGAGGGAAAAAGAGAACCCAGGTAGGGATTTTCTCCAGATTACTCATGTGTCAGCCTTCTCTAGCTCTTACTGATGCACTCAATTTTTATCAGCATCTCAGTAAGAATTTCTTACTAATGAATGACTGTCTTCAGTGCATTGAAATCTACATCATATACATGTGTCCTTTTTCAAGTAATGTTTATTTAAGGGCTGGAAAGGATCTTGAAGACAAAGTGGTTCATACTCTCATTTTACAGATGTGGAAACTGAATCCCAGAAAGGCTGCACGGTCTGCCTACCATCCCATAACTAGTTAATAGTAGAACCGAGAGTAAGTTTAAATCTTAACCTGACACTTTTCATGATCTATCTTTCCTTATGGTATTTGTAGTTATCTCATTTCCTTGACTAGACTCTGAATTTCTTAGAGGTATGTATATGTGTATATATATATATACACACACACATATACTACATATATATTCTTTAGTACAATGCCTTTCACAAAACTAGTGGTCAATAAATATTTCTTGAATGAAAAACAACTCTTCTAGGTTGGTTATTTTCCAAAACTCCCCACATTTCTTCAAATCCTACACAGTCTCTTTGGTGAAGTTGTTTTGTCTCTCCTAATGGATTTTTGCAAATTGGCAGGGATCTACTTCACTTACTATTCTATAACTGTTGATAGGATTAAGCATGGCTCTTGCCAAATGGCTCATGATCTAAATTCCATAGGAAGACAGAATATAAACACAGGAGAATCTAGTAATATGCTCATTTCATGCCTCCAGGGTCCTGCCGAGCAATATGTAATTTTGATGGTAAACAGTTAAGGAAGAAACTATGTTACTGTAGAGGCCCAAGCACACTGTTGGCATGAAATAAATAATCAATATTAATAGCCAAAATTTAGGCAATGTGCTCTCAACAAAATATATTGATCTCTGTTGATTGGCACATATGCCATTAATAAACATTTTCTTACATACAGTATGAGGCTTCCTATATTGTATTAAACCTTGCAACATGTATAAACCAAAATTAGGGCTATAAAGGCTATTATCATTTGACCTATATAATGTGTCAATAACAAGATACATTTTTATACAGCATGGGAATATATAACTGGCTTAGTTTATAGTTCTTGAAAGAAATTCTTCCTGAATGTGTTCTCCCTTACATAAACAATATAAAAAAGAATTAAATCCTTGCAGAAAGACAGCAATAAAAAAAAATGACCGGTTTTCTGTATCTAAGTTCCCAGTAGTTTGCAGAGCATAAGTTAAAAGTCTCAGCTTTTCCACCGTGCAATTCAGAGAATGTGGTGGGAACAGAATGCGAAGGCAACTCAGCTGGAAAATATCTTAGATGAAATATTTTTGTCAAGTACTTTTCTCATGTGAATTGGCCTCTAGTTTGGTGTACCAGTCACCAGAACATGGCATTCATTTTACCTCATGTCTTGAGGATTTCTTTTTTTAATCAACAAACTTCTGCATAAGCCAGCAGAATAAAAGCAGAAAAGAAATCAACCATGTTTAACAGGAGTTATATTTCCTGTGAGGTCAACAGACAAGTGTCAAACTTTAATATCTTCAAGGGCCCTTTCCTGTGATAAGATGGTAATGAGGAAAATTCCTTAAGGCTCTCTGCCTAGCTGGGTTTTTCTAAAATGAGATTCATTATTACCACAAGGATTCATTTCTATTTTTTAAAGATATATGTCAAGTTTGATAGTTTTTTCATTCAAAGTGAATAATAACAACCTAAATATTAAAAGCATGTTTTCCCCAGATGTGCTGATGTCTCAGTAGGTTCTTTTTTATATCAAGGAAAAGAGCACCACAACTGCTTATCAGATTTACAACTTGTAAAACTGATGTCCTGGACAAAACAGCGGCTTATCCAGTAGGTGTCATCTGACCAAAAATACTTTATACATACAAAAAAAGAAAGTTAAGAGAACCATATGAAAGTGTGATTGCTAGGAAAACAATCAATTTAGAAATTAATTAACTCCTTAAATGATGAAACAAAATTAAATTAGAGTTATCTTGACCCCATTAAAAGTTTACCTTCCAGAGCAGTGGTTCCCAATTGCTCTCAAAGTTAATTGTCCTGGGATAGGGGCCAGACATCAGGATTTTTTTGTTTTTTTTTTAAGCTCTAGGTGATTCTTATGTGCAGCCAGAGATGGGGATCAATGGACTACAGTAAAAAGAAAAGCTAAAATGAGAAATGAGGTCTGGTGCCCAAATCTATCTTCAAACAAAGATAAATATAATTAACCATAAGGACACAAAGGGCAGGGTTGGGGGTGAGAGGGAGCCTTGGTTTATAGAATCTGTCAATTTCTATGGTGTAAATACTCCCATCAAGGCAGAGTTCAAGTACAATGTGATGTCAATCACTAGCAAAATTCCTGAAAATGTAACCATTGGCTCTAGTGAGCCAATACATGGTGATTTCAGCACACTGCTTACTAGTGTCCAGTTTACTTTACTTATTCTCGATTGCATGTGGGCTAAAAGCTTGATCCCATAGAAGTGATCATTATCTACTCACAAATGCTAAATATATATTGAAATTACATTTCATGGGGAGACATGTCTTGAAGGAGAAACCTCCCCAGTCAAGATTTATATCCTTTACTTTATATCACTTGTTCCACTTTTAGTCCCTCATAGGAATCCCATTAGCAATCACATTCATTTATTCTTAAGATGAATTTTAGCTTAGTGGTTTTAAATTGGGCCTAAATTTATGGTATTATATTGTGCCAAATGTCAGATTTCTACTTCTAGCTCTTCAGGTCCTGGAATTTTGTAACCCTGAGGGAACAACCATAACGCCCATGTATTCATATAGACCATTGGTCATGAACGAGGTACTTTCCATCAAGCAGGGGAAGCGCTATTCTTACAGCAGAAAGTGCTGGAGTGACATTCCAGAATCTCTCATGAGGAATTACAAACAACAGAAAGATATAGAGATCCATTCTATCAACTATATGTAACAGAGACCAATTATACATATACATAAAATTTATGTATCTTACATAATAAAAGAAATATTTTTAACAATTTCTTCTTTGAAGCCAGAGAATTCTCTTGGCTTTTATGTAAGCTCAGCCCATTCTCAGCGGGTACCAACCGCAAGAGACAGAGGAGACAGAAGAAGAAGGACATTTAATATGTATTACCTTATGAGATTTAGCTGTAATTAGTCATTCTATTCATCTTTCAATATGTTCTTTTGAATCTCGCCCGGAGGGGGATGAGAACTGGGAGGCAAAGAGACAAAGCCAGGTTTTCAGACAACCTCTTGGCCATCTGTCCCCTACCAAACACATCTAATCATTTAAGTGGAGGGCATCACTCACCTAGTCAAACAGGAGGCATGTCCAGAGAGACCTCTGCTCAGCTGTATCTGCCTGGTTGACTTTCAGTGTGGGGTTTAGTGAATGGGAGGCTCTCAGAAGCATGGATAAGAGCAAGATTGTTTCAGATGGGTTTACAGTCTTGTGGCTCCTTGTCAACAACTGGAAACTAGAACCAAAGAACAATCATTCTTGTACTTCTTTTCATGAACTTGAAGAATAGGAACATTTTAGTCTCAGAAAAAAATCTCCATAATTGACTTCACAGGTCAAGACAGAAGTTTTACCATGTTCAGGGCACTTCATGATTTCCACCTGTGTTTTAATTTATGAGACCCACATTTGTTAAGACTGGGAATAGCATTTTCATTTCTCTATTTCCATAAAGCAGAGAAAAATGTTATAAAATATTCAAATCATTGCACTAATTGCCAAAGAGATCAGTAGTTCCAGACTCAAATCACTGGCTGAGAGGCAATACTGTCAGCGCAATACTCATCTAATTACCAACTCGGTATGGCCGTGGCAATTTGTTGTGGAAGAGATGCTGCACTAATAAAGTAGCTATTAGCCTCATGGGGTTATTTAAATTTAAATTTTAAATAATTAACATCAAAAACATTTGAAATTCAACTCCTCAGTCTCACTAGCCATATTTTAAGTGATCAGTAGCTGCATGTGGCTAATGGCTACCATATTGAACAGTACAGAGAACATTTCCAACACCACAGAAAATTCAATTGGATAGAGCTGGTCTAGAGACTTTTCCATGTGTAGTGTTTGGATAATGCAAATATTTCCTGAACTCTCCCAACTCTTCACTCATTATATTTCATCTCTTTCTTTCCATTCTCACAGCTAGTACTTCCTGAGTTCTAGGTCCTCATGTTTCAGGTATTGCAATGACCTATAAATGGTCTCATTGTTTCTAGTCTCTTTCCTAGATAATCCATCCTATAAACTTGCATAATTTTCCCCAAACAATGCCTTTTTCCCCACCTCAACTTTCAAGGTCTTCACCTTGACTACTGTATACATGCCAAGCAAAGTGTTTCATTCATAAAGATCTCCCATCAACTGGCTACTTTCGTTCTTCTATAAAGGGATTCTCAAGCTTATACAAGCCTTTTGCTCCATCACAAATATCAGCTCACCATCCCCTAGTTATGCTAGTTATTTCCACTTTTGCTTAAGCTATTGTTTTCTATCTGGAAATACTTCAAGATTCTATTCTCTGTACTTGGGTGTTAGGCCATAATCCCGCCAAATCCAGTTTAAGTCTAATTTTATCCATAAACTGAATTTGCCATCTCACACCACAACTATCTCCAATAACCCAGCTCAGTGACCTCTCCTCTGTAACTCTGATAATCCCCATTAACTACCATATTTTATGATGTTCATCATACTGCTGCTCCTCAAATTCAAGGAATTTGGGTGGAATTATATACCTATAAACATTATCCAAGACTTGTTGGAGTTTTTTTTTTATACTCCAAACTATCTACCACCCATCTTTCATGAAGTATATTTTTTTAAACGATACTGATTCTATCTAGAAAGAGGAGTCAAAAGGTAAAGAAAAACTATTTTTCTGAGCGTAACTATGGATCGTCACAAATCTTGAAGGTTAGTATTATTAGCTCCATTTTACAGATGAGGTTCAGAGAAGTTAAGCAAATTGTTTCAGGTTGTAGCTAAAAAATATCAGATCAGAGATTTAAAAAAAAATTCTGAAGTGCATGATCTCTTAGCTCAAAGGCGTAACTCCTTTAAGAGAGGACCTATGCTTTTTCCTCCAGAGCCAGTACTTTGAAAAAGTACTCATGGCACATAATCAAAAGTTATCTCCATGATTTCTGTCTTCTTTTGTCCTTTTAAACATGATCACAGAGGAAACTTTTACCATTGTCACTGGATTAAAAGTCAGTAGGACCCATGATTTTTTTCTAGTCTTTTGTTGGTCACATTAACCCTTCACCCACAAAATACAATATTGCATCCAATATTAATTAACCCTTCAAACTTCTTTCACAAGTAAGACCTTCCCCATTGCTCTTCAGCGAAGTCTGGCTGCAGATGGGCCACCTGCCTTCAGGAATAATATGTGGTCTGTTTCTTTTCTCTTTCCCTCACTTCTCCTCTTTCTCCCTCACTCAGTAGCTGCTGTTTCTTGCTTCCCAGGGTCACATGTGTAGTGGAAGGAGGAGAGATAAAAGAGAAAGGAAAGTTCTTCCTTGGCTGTACTGTCATGAAAAGGTGCCACATCCCTCAGACCTAGCAGATTTTGTCTCACAGGAACCTCTGCAGATATCTGGAGGCCTTCACGCTGAGCATCTCGAAGGTGACCCGCTTGACCAGGGCAGCACCCCTCCCATGGCTGCGGCTGCCCCTGGTCCTCTCCTGGCTTCTGACCTCGCTGGTGTGCCCCAGGTTCCTTCTTCTGGGGTCCCTTCACCCTGACACTGCATCTTCTTTTACGTAACCCGATGTTTAAATGACTTCAGGCTAATGTTCCTACTGAATTTTCCCCATGGCTACAATTTATGCATTTTTGGCCCCCTCACAGAGGCATATACAGAAACTTCCCAGATGTGATTCTTTTCCCCTAAAAGCTGCTTTAACTTAGGTTGTGAAACAGACATAGGTCCATTCTGTTCCCAGTTGTGAAGGACACACATCTAGTTCTCTGAGCTGACTCTTTCTTGCAAGATTTCAATCATTCCCATGCCAAGGAGGGATGGTGCCCACGGCACTCACAGTTCCCTCCAAAAACTCTTCTAACAAAATCTTGCAGTTACCCCTTTCTTGGTCTTCAGCATGGGTTTCAGAGTCATCTTTCTGGTTCTCAGAGGAGGGGAAATTTTCTTAATTCATTCTTGACTGTAGCCCCAGTATCTTCATGCCTCAATCAAAACTAACAGTGGAAGAGTCCCATTTTAACATCCTGTTGTGCATATTAAACTGCAGTTACCTCAGACAGAATTAATTTCTGTTGAGGGTTATAGATTGTACTGATCATAAAGTGGCAGCTTATGTCTTTAAAATACCCATTTTCTATATATCAGCTCACCCTGCATCCTTTTACTTCCCAATTATTTTTTCATGGCAACTAATCCCTTCACTTTTACTATCACTTTATATAATATATTTGAAATCTTCCAAGTACTTAATTATATTGTTTTAATTTTCATGCCAAGTATCACTAACTTTCTTACTCTTCTCATCATTCTCTTTTTACCTAGATGATGTTGTTCAGTAATATTCCTCACCTCCACCCACTCCAAGTCAGAATGAGCAAAAGGTAGATAGTATTTTCTCTCTGTCTCTAATTTCAGATAAATTGCCAGTCTTGTTGCATGTAGTAATGTTCCCTCATCCAGTTGTCTTTCACAAATAGGGCAAAGCAGAATCTGCTTCTAAGTTAAACAAAAAGCAGAAATCAGAATGTCAAATTATAATTGGCATATCCCAGACATAATCAATATTGCCTTTTGCAAGTTCCTCCTACAGTTAAAGCAAACCCTGGTTAGTGCTGGCCAAATCTTGACTAATTTGTCTTCAAGTTATCACCATACTTAACATCTCTTAACATTGATGACTAAGATAAAATGAGCTACAAGAAAAGATTAATCTTTAATGCAAAAACTTTTTCACTTTGTGCCAGCTATTGCTGGTGCACCTGTTTTGTGTTCAGAGTGGGAAAAAATCAAAAAAGACGTGGCCAATTTTGAGAAAGACACAATGTTTTCAATGTCTCAAAATAGCTCAAATACATAGCATTTCTTCTACTACTTATTCAAACTACAAGGCTGATTAAGCATATGTGTAAGGCAGCATGCAAATAAAAAAATTAACTACTCACATCCCACCTTACCCTCCCAGGTTCCAGTTTCTTATCTAAGAATTATTACTGCATCAAGTAGAGGCAGAGGAACCCCCAATCCAGAGAGTTTTTATGGGGTACACACAAAGAAGTAAGATGAGATGAATTTCAGAATTTCTAATATTGCATTTGTAAGGGACTCTAGAAATAATATAACCCAACCCTTGTTTTTCAGAAGGAGACCTCCACTTTTAGTTCAACAAGATTGCAGTGGTTAAACTAACATACTAGAACAATAAAGCCTTTGTAATCTGAATCTAGTGAACTGAGAAAAAAAGACTTTGTTTTAACCAGGGTCAGGTTTTTTTCCAAAGTTGTCATTCTAGAATCATGAAATGGCCCAGAAATTGGTGATAAGGAAGTATTTTAAAAGATCATTAATGTGAATAAACTAATATCATTTGCCTGGAGAGCCCACAGTGGGAAAGTGGAAGTATGAAGAGTCATGTTCTAAATTCATTCCTTCAACCAATTTTGTGAATGCCACAGGTCCTCCCAGGGCTCAGGAAAAAAACATAGGGTTAGATGCTTAGCTGAAGACCGAGACTCACATCTGTGCAGATTAGATATAGACTATGAGTGACAGGATGAGAGGAGGGCCAACAATCAACCATTAAGGAATGAGCATGCTATAATGAGACTGAAGGGTGATTCAAAACTAGGATAAATCCCTAGGAAGAAAAGATATCCAGAGTTTTAGTACAAGTAGCTAAAGATTGAAACCAAGTTCAAGATCCAGAATGTATACCCAAGAAATATAGGACAGGAAATAGTTAATAATCCAGATGGGTAAGGATGCATGTCCAAAGAAAATTCTAGGTTCCCACCAGCAGAATACCAGAGAATGTATTCATGTGACACTATATGGAAGGGGAAGCATGTTATATTGTATGGATACTTTTCTATTGGTCAAAAGTGTCATTTAATTTCATATTCAAGGGTAAATTTGTTAAGTTGAAACAATGACATTTTAAATACTCCACCAACATTTTCTAAAACAATTAGGTCACATTTTTTTGGCAATTGATCCACAAATTAAATTTCCAATCAATTCGATGCAAAATACAAAAACAAATTTTTTAATTATCTGGGACAAAGTAGCCAGGATACAATGATGAACAAAACACATGACCCACCCTCACAGAATTCAGAGTGTGACAAGTAAAAATATCCAAGTGATTAAAATGTGGTGTTAGGAAATGAATGCTATGGGAGTATGACAAGGGAACTTCATCATAGGATGTGGAATCAGGAAATGTCTCCCTGACAAAATGATATGTAGACTGAGATTTGGATACATCTAAACAGAAGTTTGCCAGAAAGAAATTTGAAAACGTATGGGGATATTCTGGACTGTCACCATGACTGGGGAGGCTTAATTGGCATTCACAGAAATTAACTGCCAAACCAAACAACTGAACTGTGAGATATAACATATTATGGTTTCAAGCCATTCAGGTTTGGGGTATTTTGTTGTTTTGCTTTCACATGGCCTAGGCGAGGGGCTGATAAGCTAAAAATGGTCTTCTGATCATCCTTAGGCACTACTGACATCAGAGCCTGACCTTTACATGATTGCAGATTAAAAACTATGAGTACCCGAGATTGGATCAGGCACTTAATCATTTTGTTGCCACAGTGATGGAGGGTGCGATTAGCATGTAGAGAATGGGGCCCAGGACAGCTTTCACCACAAGAAATTATTCCACATCTCTTTTGACTTGAAAATAACATACCAGACATTCAATCTGACAACAAACATGAGCCTACAATTTAAGTTCCCTTTACATATAAATACAAAGTATGCTTTATGCAGTTTTTTAAGGCATTATTGATAAACACTCTTATGAAAGTTTCACATGAAAAAACAATGTGGTTACTACATTCACCTGTGTTATCATGTACCCCCATAACCCATTGCAGTTACTGCCCAACAGTGTAGTAAGATGCCACAGAGTCACTATTTGACTTCTCTGTGCTACACTGTCTTCCCCATAATTCCTCCCACACCATGTATGCCAATCATAATACCCCTCACTCCCCTTTGGTAACCGCTAGTCCCTTCTGGAGTCTGTGAGTCTGTTGCTATTTTGTTCCTTCAGTTTTGCTTCATTGTTATACTCCACGAATGAGGGAAATCATTTGGTACTTGTCTTTCTCCGCCTGGCTTATTTCATGGAGTGTAATATCCTCCAGCTCCACCCATGTTGTTGCAAATGGTAGGATTTGTTTCCTTCTTATGGCTGAATAGTATTCCATTGTGTATATGTGCCACCGATTCTATATCCATTCATCTACTAATGGACACTTAGGTTGCTTCCATATATTGCCTATTGTAAATAGTGCGGCAGTAAACATAGGGGTGCATATGTCTTTTTGAATCTGAGAAGTTGTTTTCTTTGGGTAAATACCTAGGAGTGGAATTGCCGGCTCAGGTGCTATTTCTATTTTTAGTTTTTGGAGGAACCTCCATATTGCTTTCCACAATGGTTGAACCAGCTTACTCTCCCACCAGCAGTGTAGGAGGGTTCCCCTTTCTCCACATCCCTGCTAGCATTTGTTGTTCTTAGTCTTTTGATACTAGCCATCCTAACTGGTGTGAAGTGATATCTCATTGTCGTTTTAATTTGCATTTCCCTGATAATTAGTGATGTGGAGCATTTTTTCATGTGCCTGTTGACCATCTGAATTTCTTCTTTGGAGAATTGTTTGTTCATATCCTCCCCCCATTTCTTAATCGAGTTATTTGCTTTTTGGGTGTTGAGGCATGTAAGTTCTTTATATATTTTGGATGTTAATCCTTTGTTGGATATGTCATTTACAAATATATTCTCCCATACTGTAGGATGCCTTTTTGCTCTGCTGATTGTGTCCTTTGCTGTACAGAAGCTTTTTAGCATGATGTAGTCCCAAGTGTTCATTTTTGCTTTTGTTTCCCTTGATCAAGGAGATGCATTCAGAAAAAAGTTGCTCATGTTTATATTCATATTTTTGCCTATGTTGTCTTCTAAGAGTTTGATAGTTTCATGACTTACATTCAGGTCTTTGATCCATTTTGAGTTTACTTTTGTGTATGGGGATAGACAATAACCCACTTTCATTCTCTTCCATGTAGCTGTCCAGTTTTCCCAACACCAGTTGTTGAAGAGGCTGTCATTTCCCCATTGTATGTCCATGGCTCCTTTATCATATATTAATTGACCATATATATACTTGGGCTTATACCTGGGCTCTCAAGTATGTTCCATAGGTCTATGGGTCTGTTCTTGTGCCAGTACCAAATTGTCTTGATTAGTGTGGCTTTGTAGTAGAGCTGGAAGTCAGGGAGAACAATCTCCACAGCTTTACTCTTCCTTCTCAGGATTGCTTTGGCTATTCGGGGTCTTTTGTCATTCAATATGAATTTTAGAACTGTTTGCTCTAGTTCATTGAGGAATGCTGTTGGTATTTTTACAGGGATTGCATTGAATATGTAGATTGCTTTAGGCAGGATGGCCATTTTGACAATATTAATTATTTCTATCCATGAGCATGGGATACCATTTATTGGTATCTTATTTAATTTCTCTCATGTGTGTCTTGTAGTTTTCAGCGTACAGGTCTTTCACTTCCTTCATTAGGTTTATTCCTAGGTATTTTATTGTTTTTGATACAATTGTGAATGGAATTGTTTTCCTGATTTCTCTTTCTGCTAGCTCATCCTTAGTGTATAGGAATGCAACAGATTTCTGTGTATTAATTTTGTATCCTGCAACATTGCTGAATTCAGATATAAGATCTAGCAGTTTGGGAGTGGATTCTTTAGGGTTTTTATATACAGTATCATGTCATCTGCAAACAGTGACAATTTAACTTCTTCTTTACCAGTCTGGACACCTTTTATTTCTTTGTGTTTTCTGATCACTGTGGCAAGGACCTCCAGAACTTTGTTGAATAAAAGTAGGAAGAGTGGGCATCCTTGTCTTGTTCCTGATCTTAAAGGAAAGGCTTTCAGCTTCTCATTATAAGTATTATACTGGCTGTGGGTTTGTCATATATGGCTTTATTATGTTGAGGTACTTGACCTCTATACCCATTTTGTTGAGAGTTTTTATCATTAATGGCTGTTGAATTTTGTTAAATGCTTATTCAGCATCTATGGAGATGATCATGTGGTTTTTGTCCTTCTTTTTGTTGATGTGGTGGATAATGTTGATGGATTTTCTAATATTGCACCATCCTTGCATCTCTGGCATAAACCCTACTTGATCATGATGATGATCTTTTTGATGTATTTTTTAATTCGGTTTGCTTAAATTTTGTTGAGTTTTTTTGCATCTCTGTTCATCAGGGATATTGGTCTGTAATTTTCTTTTTATGTTATCTTTGCCTGGTTTTGGTATTAGGGTGATGCTGGCCTCATAGAATGAGTTTGGAAGTGTTCCCTCTTCTTCTACTTTTTGGAAAACTTTAAGGAGGATGTGTATTAGGTCTTTACTAAATGTTTAATAAAATTCAGCAGTGAAGCCATCTGATCAAGGGGTTTTGTTCTTAAGTGGTTTTTTTATTACCAATTCAATTTTGTTGCTAGTAATTGGTCTGTTCAGATTTTCTGTTTATCTCTGGGTCAACCTTGGAAGGTTGTATTTTTCTAGAAAGTGGTCCATTTCTTCTAGGTAATCCAATTTGTTAGCATACAGTTTTTCATAGTATTCACTAACAATTCTTTGTATTTCTGTGGTGTCTGTAGTGATTTTTCCTTTCTCATTTTTTATTCTGTTTTTGTTTGTAGACTTTTTTTCTTGATAAATCTGGTTAGGGGTTTATCTATTTTGTTTATTTTCTTGAAGAACCAGCTCCTGCTTTCATTGATTCTTTCTATTGTTTTATTCTCGATTTTATTTATTTCTACTCTAATCTTTATTATATCCCTCCTTCTACTGTCTTTGGGCCTCATTTGTTCTTCTTTCTCTAGTTTCATTAATTATGAGTTTAGACTGTTAATATGGGATTGTTTTTCTTTCCTGAGGTAGGTCTGTATTGCAATATACTTCCCTCTTAGTACAGCTTTCTCTGTGTCCCACAGATCTTATGGTGTCGAGTTATTGTTGTCATTTGTCTCCACATATTGCTTGATTTCTGTTTTATTTGGTCATTGATCCATTGGTTATTTAGGAGCATGTTGTAAAGCCCCCATGTGTTTGTGGGATTTTTTGTTTTCTTTGCATAATTTATTTCCAGTTTCATACCTTTGTGGTCTGAGAAGCTGGTTGGTACAATTTCAATCTTTTTGAATCTACTGAGGCTTTTTATGTGGCCTAGTATATGATCTATTCTTTAAAATGTTCCACGTGCACTTCAGAGGAATGTGTATCCTGTTGCTTTTGGGTGGGGAGTTCTGTAGAAGTCTGTTAGATCCATCTGTTCTAACGTGTTGTTCAATGTCTCTGTCTCCTTACTTATTTTCTGTCTGGTTGATCTGTCTTTTGGAGTGGGTGGAGTTTTGAAGTTTCCTGGAATGAATGCATTGCATTCTATTTCCCCTTTTAATTCTGTTAGTATTTGTTTCACATACATAGGTATCCCTGTGTTGGGTGCATAGATATTTCTAATGGTTATATTCTCTTGTTGGACTATCCCTTTTATCATTATGTAATGTCCTCCTTTGTCTCTTGTGACTTTCTTTGTTTTAAAGTCTATTTTGTCTGATACAAGTCCTGAAACACCTGCTTTTTTCTCCCTGTTAGTTGCATGAAATATCTTTTTCCATTCCTTCACTTTTAGTCTGTATATGTCTTTGGGTTTGAAGTGAGTCTCTTGTAGGCAGCAGATAGTTGGATCATTTTTTTTATCCATTCAGTGACTCTATGTCTTTTGATTGGTGCATTCAGACCATTTATATTTAGGATGATTATTGACAGGTATGCACTTATTGCCATTGCAGGCTTTAGAGTCGTGGTTACCAGAGGTTCAAGGGACAATTTTCTTTACCTGTCCTTTCTCCTGAGCAGTAAGCTCTGTGCAATCCTTGCCCCTTTGGCAGCCCTCTCACTTTTAGGAAGTCTGTCAGACTGCCTGCCCAGATCAGCCGGATATGGATCCCTGTTTTCCACAAACAGCTGCAATATCAGTCTCTCCAGGTATTCCACCTGTCTTAGCTTTCCAACCCCACTAATCACCAGAGCACAATGCAATGTACGTTTGTGCTTCCAGAGCAGAGATCTCTAGGGCTAGGTGTTCAGCAGTCCCAGGCCTCCACTCCCTCCCGGCTCTCTCTTCCTCCGGCCATTGAGTTGGTGTGGGGGAAGGGCTTGGGTTCCGCCAGGTCATGGCTTTGGTACATTACCCTGTTCCATGAGGTCTGTTCTTTCCTCCAGGTGTATGCAGTCTGGCACAGCCTTCTTTCCTGTTGCTCTTTCAGGGTTAGTTATATTATTTATATTTTCATTTTATATGTGGTTTTAGGAGGAGGTTTGTGGCTCACCTCTCATGCTATCATCTTTAATCCTAGTTGCTAACTTTCTTAAAGGCTTTTGGAAACTTCACACTTTATGCAGTTTTGATATCCATGATGTTTGAAGAATATAAATATTATGGAAAATGAGAGAAGATTGTATTTTCTTTTGTTTGAAAATATACCTACAGTTATTCATTATTCTGGGAAAATCACATCACTGATATCAACACCTCTCATAGTATTTGATCTGCTGGTATAACACAACTGGACAGCTTGCATATGTACCCTCAGATCCACAGGAACTTGTAAACAGAGGCACACACCTGACTACCTCATTATGTCTTCTAGCCTCACTTTTTATTAGACATTTACATATGAAAATATGTACTATTTTAATATTAATATTTTCATTTATTTTTTCATTTTATCAAAGTTGTAGCATTATTGATTTTATATTATCTGTTAGGTTTATTTCAGGAATGTAGAGGTAGCATTACCAAATACATACTGTAAACAGAGAACTTTGCCTGGGAGAGGACTGAGCTCAGAAGGAAAAATCTATCCACTGTAGCTCATCAAATTCTTGTAAGCATTTTAAAATTCTGGCGTTTTAAAAGAAAAGACTATCCTTGCATCCAGTTGATCACTTCCCCAGTCTTAGATAATTCCTTTCGATTAAGATGCTTGCAGCTAGTCTTAATGCATACAGTCACTGACTGCTGCACATGTGTCTCATATCTTAGGGAAGTTCCTCAACAGTTTATCCCCTTTTCCCCCAAGCCTCAACAAGAACAGAATCACTTGTATAACATCTCTTTGGTCATAAGTAACACAGTCTTTGTAAGTCAGGATTTCAATCAATTCTTCTATCAAATATCAAAGTTGTCTTCTTTGAACAACTCATACATGGGTCAGCACCAGGTCTGTATTCTATGCACACAAGTTCCCTGAATTAACCTTTCTTGTTTTCCTCAAGTTATTCCATTTTCCATCTTTACTCACAGCTTTATCTATCAACAATCACCATAAAAATCCAAGAGATATAGTCGATTTATTTTCCAACATTCCTACACTTTCTGTACTGCCATCTGTCTTCCCATCTTCTTTTTTGTTAATTAAGTCTCATTTCAATGAATCTCTAAATCGGTCACCCATCTCCTGATTTTCTTCTCTTCCTACACAAACACCTATAGCCCACGTAGAGTTCTGTTGAATTTTGTTATGCCAGACTCTTCCAGGAAAAAAAAAGGCAGAATTTTTGTATAGCCTTGAGTTTTTATATAATTAAGCAAATCACTTAACCTCTTTTTGACTTAATATCCTGATATGTAAACTGAGGTTATAAGAGAAAATCTCATAGAGCAGTGAGGATTAGATGAATCTTGGTTAAGCAATTAAAGTGGTGTTTACACATAGTGAGCACCATCTTATATATTATTATTACACACAATTTTGTAAGTTATATTTTTTAGTCTACTTTGGTGATTAAAGACAGTAACTTTAACTATACTTAGTAAAACACACTAATTCCCACTTAATTAGAAAATGTGCTGATTATACAAATATAAACATACACTATAAAATTCTAGATAACCCAGGAGACACAGAAGAATCTGGCCTGTTTCCAATGGTGTTGCTTTAACCCAAGCAGCCTGGGTGAGGCAGTCAGCAACAGTCACTAAATCGTTACTGTGCTGGTGTGGCCATTCACTGGTTTTCTGGCCCAGCTCAGGCAGGTAAGCCCTCCAACTGGTGGCAACAATTGAAGTTCACTCCAGTTTACAAGATGTGCAAAGCCATCCATTGGGTTTTCTAGAGGCTTTAGTCTCTCGGGAAAATGTGTCACCATTTAGGCAGTTGTTTTGTGCATGCCAAGTTGCTATGAACTTTAAAGCCCAGAAAAGGTAAGAAATCAGTTCAAGGTCTTACCAGCATGAAAATTAATCAGGATAACGTTCAATTCTCCCCACTAGCTCTCAAATCTGTGCTTTAATTAGACTGGTGAGAGGGAACCAGACAATAAACTGAAACCAGTCATGAACCTCATTTCATTAAGTCCCTGGCAAGCTTCCTTATGAATTGCCTACCCAACATCCCTTTCTTGACTGATAAGCACTCAGCCAGTAGTGCAAATGTCCAAAATAGAAATTGTAATTGTATGACTGAGGTCCATATATCACGTATAACGTTGCACTGTGAGAGACTCAGAAAAGGGACAAATATGTTCCAAGAATCCAGTTTAACAAGTTAAGATTGGGTGTGAGAAGGACCCAAGCAGGGCCAAAGCAACAGTACTTAATTGACCAGAAGACAGATGACTGAAGCAGGTGCTGGATCCCATGTTCCCACCATGGTACTGGGAGCATCTCAGCCTCCACCTAAAGGTAGGCTAGGGGAGAGGCAGAGGCGTGGCCTCTACCAATAACACAGCGGCCAAGAAAGAGATATGAGGAGTCATGAGTTTCAGTAGCTGCTGAGTAGGAGAAAAATGCTTTTCCAAGCTTTCAGATTAGAAAAGCTGGGCTTAGGTTGTAGAGCAAAAAAATATAAAGAGTCAAAGCACAATGAATGAAAGATTTTGTTCTTATACTCTTCCCTTTTCTCTTTCCCTTCAGTGTCTCTCATTCCTTAACTGGCCATGATATAAAACTGTATTTTTGCATGACTTGTAAAATTTATATTTGTGTCTCTCACTAGAAAATAAACTACTTGGGCTTGGAGGTTTGGGGTTTTTTTTTTCTTTATTTTGGCTAATGATTACTGGACCTCCATAGAAAAAAATGTCACCCACCACCTTGAGTAGCTACTTTACTAAAGCAGTAAGTTGTACAGCACAGTTACCAATTTTTTAAAAGGACATGAAATTTATCTGAAGAAGTTAGTTTCTTTGATGATGTAAATTACCACAGTCATCTGCATGGTTCACTCAACCAGAGAGAGTTACAAAGTTTTAGGCAAAATAATGATTTCACTGACAAATCAAAAGATATTATCACCATTTCTCCCAACTGGTTGTTTTTTAAACAAGAGATTTCAAAAGCATCTCTAATATGCTTTTATTATTCCCTATGCCTATTTCTTTAAAGTGATATCATTAAAATTAGACATTTTAAGTGATATCATTCCAATTTGTATGTGGTCTTTGAGTTTATAAGATGTTTTCGTATCATGGCATTTGACAATAACCACAATTGTGTAAAGGAGATAGAAAACTCATTTTTATTCCAATTTTATAGGTAAGAAAATTCAGACTCAGAATATGTGACATTTCAAACATTTGTATAGTTATGATTAGCAGAGCTAATATTCAAGGCAGGATCTTCCATCTCCAAATTTAGTGCATTTGCCCCTATATCACAGGACTTCTTTAGTAAGAACCACAAATCAAGGAGGATCACAATTTGGGCAACTATGCAAGAGATGAGGCCATGAGTAAAAAGAAAGTGCAAGATGTAGATCTTATCTTCAAATATGTTTTTATATTATTTTAAAATGTAATGGACCAAAATAGGGGAAACATCCATCACTCTACTTTGTCTTTGTTAAAAAAGAAAAGAAAAGAAAGGTTCAGGGTGTTAGGCTCAGTTCTAGAGACCAATTTTCAAGAGTTACATTGACCGAATACAAGCAGTGCTTCCATTCAAATAATAGAGAAAACGTTAACAGCCAAGGAGGGCCAAATAATCCCTCCACTTCACACCCGCACATAACCAGACACATTCAGAGTGGCCCACTGCAACCGTAAGATTCAAGTTTTGTGAAGTGAGAGCCTGTGTTAATTGCCTTGGTGTCCTCAACTCTTCTACCTTTCTTGGGTTAATCTCCCCTACACTAAATACATTTTTTAAATTAATTTCATATCACAGTATGGTGAATAGAAAATCCAGCGTCAACTCCATCCCCCAAATATCTTCAAGTTTCTCCGCTGCATTACTACTCTCCTGCCCACCCAACTGACCCAGTTCTGACATACGGCTCCTTTTCCATCAATTCTCCCCTGAGTACCAATAATAAAAGGCTCTAGTGAATAAAAGGTAGTATATGAAGTAGATTTTAACTACAAATTAAGTGTAATGTTTCTAAAGATAGAAGGCATACATGAGAGCATCATGCAAACCAAAAAATTTAAAATGTATTCCAAACATCCCTATTGTTAAAAATGCATTTCCCATCCCACCACACTGATTTTTTTCCATAGGCCATATTTTTACAATAGGATCTGGCCTCTGGCCACCTTGTCACCCTCTCCCCACTTGCTTTACAGCTACTGGTTTCTTCCCTCACTTGCCCATTATCCTCTTCCTTTTAGAAGCCCTTGAAAAATCATTTTCTCATGCAGAGCTGGTGAGCCCTCACCATGCAGACCACATCCTGGGGGCCTATATTTTCACACTCAAATAGCCCAATTCTTTGCTTTGTTAAGAGGAAAAAAAAAATTCTCTCCCAAAAAAGAAGTGTGAACAAAACTTTCAGAAGAACCTATTTTTTCTATCACAGAGGTCATGATTTTTATCCTAGAAATTTCAGAATTTCTAGAAGAAATGTTCTATAAAATAACCATCTTTGATATAAAGTATTATTTTAAGTGACTTTTCATCAAGTAAAATTATTCTCAGAACACATTCACAGAGAACAATTAAAACAGATGGAAATTACAGGAAAATAGTGTTTTGCTCAAAAGAGGTTTAAAAACTCACTAAAGCTATTTGAAGGCTCATGAAATCAAGGTGTCTGAAACTGGAAATGATCAAAAAGACACTAGATAACAACTTGTGGGACAAGGCTCAGAGAATCATCCATTATGTGAAAATTTGGACTCAACAATCTCTAAGGCCCTTTCCAAACCTCAGAGCCTAGCTGCCTAATTTCAATGCCAGTCACGACGCACACCTCTGTACACTTGCAGCCCTGCCTGTGGTTTACAGTGTATCTTTATTGTTTGGCTCAAATTCTTTTCTATGTCCAAATGCTTCCACTTAATATTCAAGTGATAATACAAAGCCTATTACAAATTTCAGTAATAGAAACAGGATTGTTCACACCTCCTACCTGCTGTTTTGGTGTATATAACCAAGACTTACTTATATTGGTTATAACAAAGAATATCTATAGGTAATAAAAATTTTTTCTAAATATGATTTTATTATATTTAGTCTAAATTATAATCTAGTTCTAAATACAACCTAATTAAGCATGCTAATGGTCATTAATTATACATAGAGAGCTAAAGATAAAAAAACAGCCTTCAAACTTCTACATATTAGCTGATTCACAGAAGAAAATAATTAACAAACTCCATAGAGAAATTGTATATTTGGGAATTCACAATATGGAACCTATAATCTAGTGGAAACATCCTTATCTCATGTGCCTCAAAAAATGTTTGCCAGAAGTTTTCTTTATATCACTCATAATTTATGGTGTATTAGAATTCTGCCAACAGTCTTAATTAAATGAATACTTACAGTTTTTTTTCCTAACCCTGCAAATCAAGTGGCAATTATGAAATGCAGAGTGTTCTATACTCATGTACTTGACAAGACAATGTGAAAAAGGTTCAGTATCTAAACTGTTTTGAACCTCAGACAGTTTTCTATAGGAAATTCAAGTTATCCTCAAGATATTCTCAAGATGAGCCAGTTTTCCTTGGTATATACTTATTTATTCAATCAAACAACATTTACTGACTATCTACTAAGTGATACACACCTCATTAGAAACTATGGATGAAAGACTCTACTTGCATGAGGCACAGTTATTCATCTTACTTGATATATAATCCATCTGTAGTGAAGGAATTCAGCTCCTGGCAGGTTCACTCTGGATTCAGCAAGACCAAAAAACAACAATGGAGCATTGGAAAGAGGGTTCATACAAAGCTTTATTCTTGTGGTGTCAGGTCAGGCACTGAAATTATGTCCACAAGGGGAATTACGCTCCCTGACTTCAAGCTCTACTACAAAGTCACAGTAATCAAGACAATTTGGTACTGGCACAAGAACAGACCCATAGACCAATGGAACAGATTAGAAAGCCCAGATATAAACCCAAGCATATATGGTCAATTAATATATGATAAAGGAGCCATGGATATACAATGGGGAAATGACAGCCTCTTCAACAGCTGGTGTTGGCAAAACTGGACAGCTATATGCAAGAGAATGAAACTGTATTATTGTCTAACCCCATACACAAAAGTAAACTCAAAATGGATCAAAGACCTGAATGTAAGTCATGAAACAATAAAACTCTTAGAAAAAAACAGGCAAAAATCTCTTGAATATAAACATGAGCAACTTTTTCCTGAATGCATCTCTTCAGGCAAGGGAAACAAAATAAAAAATGAACAAATGGGACTACATCATGCTAAAAAGCTTCTGTACAGCAAAGGAAACTACCAGCAAAACAAAAAGGTGTCCTACACTATGGGAGAATATATTTGTAAATGACATATCTGACAATGGGTTAACATCCAAAATATATAAATAACTCATATGCCTCAACATCCAAAAAGCAAATAACTCGATTAAAAAATGGGCAGAAGATATGAACAGACAATTCTCCAAAGAAGAAATTCAGATGGCCAACAGGCACATGAAAAGATGCTCCACATCACTAATTATCAGGGAAATGCAAATTAAAACCACAATGAGATATCACCTCACACTAGATAGGATGGCCAACATAGAAAAGAATAGGAACAACAAATGCTGGCAAGGATGCGGAGAAAGGGAAACCCTCCTACACTGCTGGTGGGAAGGTAAACTAGTTCAACCATTGTGGAAAGCAGTATGGAGGTTCCTCAAAAAACTAAAAATGGAGATACCATTTGACCCAGGAATTCCACCCCTAAGAATTTACCCTAAGAATGCAGTTTCCCAGTCTCAAAAAGACATATGCACCCCTATGTTTATCACAGCACTATTTACAATAGTCAAGAAATGGAAGCAACCTAAGTGTCCATCAGTAGACAAATGGATAAAGAAGATGTGGTACATATACACAATGGAGTATTATTCATCCGTAAGAAGAAAACAAATCCTACCATTTGTAACAACATGGATGGGGCTAGAGGGTATTATGCTCAGTGAAATAAGCCAGGTGGAGAAAGACAAGTACCAAATGATTTCACTCATCTGTGGAGCATAAGAACAAAGCAAAAACTGAAGGAAGAAAACAGCAGCAGACTCACAGAACCCAAGAATGGACTAATAGTTACCAAAGGAAAGGGACTGGGGAAGAATAAGGGGAAAGGGGACATTACAATTAGCACACATAATGTAGCAGGGGCCACGGGGATGGCAGTATAGCACAGAGAAGACAAGTAGTGACTCTATAGCATCTTAATATGCTGCTGGACAGTGACAATGGGGTATGTGGTGGGGACTTGATAATGGGGGAATCTAGTAACCACAATGTTGCTAATGTAATTGTGTATTAATGATACCAAAATAAAAATAATAAATCACATCCACACCTGCAGATCCACACACAAGTGCATAGTGGTTGCTCTTTAATACCAGCATAGACAACAGCAGCTCATCGCTAGCAGATGTGTAGGCATGCATATGCACAGAGGGCCAAGTATTACATAAGCATGAGACAGCATAGTACATGTGCAGTGAGTCAGGTGAGCATCCTGGCAGTAGTGACTCCAGTTTCTCTACAGCACTGTAGGAGATATGGAAACCAAAGCTTGCTTCATCACACATTTGATTAGTAGGTCTGCACATGTGAACACTAGGGACACCCACATTCCTAGCCACCTATATACCTAAGCTACACAGGTGTATAAAAAAGGTGAACCAAAGACATAATACAGTAAAATAATATGTTAGTGTCAAGCAAAGAATGCAAGAGAAAGCCCTTAACTCCACCTGGGAAGGGGATGCCTGAATCAGGGAGAGGGGCTACTTATGGGCTTATCAGAGGTAATTATTTGATCTGAGTATCAAAGAATGATTTGGAGTTCAAGGATGAAGGGGAGAGCAAGGAAGAAGGAAAATATTTTGAAAAGTCACAGAGTTATAAAAGAGCAGTGTATGTGAGAATCTACGTTTTAGTGTAGCTGAAGCAGGAATGGTGGGAGATGAAAACAAGCAGGTAGCTGGGAGGCGTCAGTTGTCATCAAAGACTGAATTACCAGTAAGTTTGAATTTTATATGAAGATAATAAAAAGTCACTGATGAATTTTAAGCAAGGGAATGAAGTGCCTAAATATGCATTTAAGAAAAATCATTCCAGCTGCTTTTATTAGACAATGGATATTGTAGGGAAAATGGAAGTTCTTACGGCCAGGATCCTCACCGACCCTAACCTGCCTGCCCACTGTGCATGTGCAATGATGTAATTGGCCTACTGCACAGGTGTATGCTTATACACCTGTTGGCAATGACAAATTATTGTCTGTGTTGCTACATAAAGAGCCCCACTCAGTGCTCTCCCCGGCTCCCAGTGGGGAGAGTGAGACAGAGTGCAGACTTGCAGGATACAGAATGGATCCCAGCACTCAACCTGCCACCTGAGAATAAAGCTTAGTGTAAACCCTTTTACCCCCAACATTCCATTGTCATTATTCAGTCTTACTGAATCCAGAGTGAATTTGCCTGGAGCTGGAAACCTCTGGCAAGACAGATTTGAAGGAAAGAAGATGGATTCAGGAGATTCACTGCTGCATTTGATGCAATAATGAAGGCAGTTGATAGAGCAACTATGAGGTAAAATAGTCATTTTGTTCTTTGAACTGTGATCTAAAGTCAAAGATTTTAATTACTTTGAATTATAAGGATCTAACCAAGATTCCTTAGTTTTTTACTCTAAGGCCTATCAAACTCAGAAATCAAAGGAGTAGAAACAATAGCTTTTTGATGTCTAGACCTGCATCCCCTTTAGACTTAGAGAGCATAGGAAAGGGGAAGAGAGAGACAAATACTGAGTTTACTCTCTCTATATTGATTTATTTCCTATTAGCAAAGGAAGAAGTTTCTTACAGGTGGCAACAACGAGCTACACTTGGGTCCATGTGGACATAGGGACACCTGACCTAGAATTCCAAGGTGAAAGCAGTCTGTGATGATGTTTGGGTCACTTGCATAAAGATTTTACCTACTCAAGTGAGTGTAACTGGGATATGAAAATGATTGCCAGAAGCTTTGGACTCCAAATCTCCTACCCTGACAGATGGCTCCCTCTTAGGACTACAGACAGTTTTCCTCTGATGTCTATTCCATCCCCAACTTACAATCACTTTTGCTAATGCCCTGTCTACTCTCATCTTGTATGGTGTGGAGAGGTGAATTTATGGTACACATATAATATCTGACTAATGATAATAGGGCTACTGCTAGTACATAAGTAGTAGAAGATCATTCATTTAGACATACAAATTTTGTATCAGCCACACTTTGGACAGTGAATTGTTAAATGCCTCCCTGCTTGAGGTAGACTACCTAGCAACAGGTGTCCCCTTCCTAGGAAATGATACAATCCCATGTTAGAATATACCTTCCAGTCCCCAGCCAGCCCCTCAGGAGATCATAACCCTATACAGGGGCCCTCAACACAAATAACATCCCATTTTACAATTTCACAGGCAACAAAGCTTATTCAATATTCCACAGCCCAGGGCCATTGCATTACACAATTCCAGGGGGACACTAAGCATGAGAAAATTTTGTGACAGTCCCCCTGGAGTTGTGCCACATGATTTTACCAGAAATAGAAGACCATTGACAAATTTCAAGAAAGGTTGAAATACTGCCCTGTACAGTATTTCTCCTCCAAGGATGGTATTATCATACAATTTTGTGGGTAGTTAGTGGGGTGGGAAATCTCTGATAAATAATACTTTCTCCTAAACCCTTCCCTACATGGTAATAGGCATCTGTTCTATCAGTTCTATGTATCAATTCAGTATCTATTTGATATCTATAAGCCGTTAATCAATTCAAGTTATATCTTGAATCCATATCCTTCTCTCCATCTTCATCTTCTTTTCTGAGGCACCATCCCCTATAAGCTAGAACCCTGTTCTCATGTTTCCACTATATTCCCAACTCCAGTATATTTTCCACAAATAACCATAGTGATCTTCTTTAAATAAAACTCTGATAACATCAACCCTTCTTGAAATTTGTCAATGGTCTTCTATTTCTGGCAAAATCTTAAATTCTGTGGTCAGGAAAGGGTCTGCACAGTCTTCTCCTGTCTTCCTCTTCCAATCTCATGTCACCCACTCTCACTATCCCGTAGGCACTTCAGAGGGCCAAGATCTTTCCTGCCTCAGGACATTTGCATGTACAGTTATCTTTCTCTTTAACTCTCTTCCTCCCAACCTTTCATTAGGCAATGCCTGCTGTTCTTCAGGTTCCAATGTATTGTTATTTCCTCAGAGAAGTATCTAAATCTGATCTAAATCAGACCCCGAAATGAGAAGTGATAATCTTTCACCACCTCCTGTGCTTTACTGAATATCAATCATAATTCATAATTAGATTTTTGTGTGTCACTTATTGAATGCATCTTCCCACACTATAAGTGCTGCCAGGACAGGAGCTGTGTCTGTCCTGTTGACCACTGGGTCCACTGCACCTAGCTCAGTGCTGCTGTATTTAATGGGTAACAGGGTAGGGAATGAACTCAGAGGGAACTGGGCTGCAGACATATTTGTAGAAATTTTTAGCATATATTAGACATAAAATTGCGACAAAACATTCACAGTAAGAAGAGATGGCCCAAGACTGAATTCTAGAGATCTCAAACATCCCTATGCATGCACAGCCTATGTCCAAGCAGATCAGTTCCCAGCACCCAAATGAAAAAGAGAAATCGATGTGAAGATGGTGGTAGTATTCGTGGCAGTGGCAGTGAAGGTACCAGTAACAGTGATACAGAGAAATTCTTATTTTTTTCCTACTCACTATTTTCTGCACAAGCTCAGTAATTTATTTTGATGTCAAACTTTATCACAGCTGAGTTCTAACTTCTAAGCATATAAACTACAGAATAAAATCCTCCTCTTTGAAAACCATAGGGAGTTTTGATAATATATTTGAATTCATTAACCTCTTAACTCTAGTACAAGTCCATATTCACAAGTATGACAATGATTAAGTTAATGAGTTAATCATTCCCTTCTAGTTACAGTCTTTCTTAATTAGTTGATTTAAATTGGGGAGTGGGAGGAGGAAGGGGAGGAATCTTCTGTGGGGTCTATTTTCATTGAGCCAGATAAGATTTCTGAAGGCTCTTTTTTATTTTGAAAGATACAGATGTGTAGACATCTTTTCCATACTGTTTATGATTTTTTAAGCTACCAAGTCCTACTAAGCCAATTATCATATTTTAGCAAAATAAATCACTTGGCAAGCACTTCCTTTATGCCCAAACTTGTGGAGACCATACTCTTAGATTGGGCCCTCCAAGGAACACAGAGAGGCCAAGGTGTGTCACTTGGACCTGGAAGCCTTGTGAATTTGAAGTTTGTTAGTGACCTACTCAAAAATTAAGAACCACAGATCATATTTTCAGGATCCGCTGCCTCCCCTTATAATAGGACCTTAGTTCACATGTAACACTCTATTCCTAGGTTTCAAAAAAGAGGATCAAAATTTACTCTAATGTCCCCACATGAACTGGACCAGGCCCCACAAATGCCCTATCATTATATTATGCAGACATTGTTCAAATAATATTCTCAGCATTGTAGTTTCCCTCTCTCATTTATGATGTAAAAATTCTCTCAAGTGATCCTAAGTAAACGCTAGAAGGGAGTCTCAAATTTCCTCACTTCAATAATTTCTCTTATCAATGCACTTGTGAGTTTTAAAATATTTTTCCCCTCCCCTATCTGGCATAATTGGGATGGTACTTATTCGTTCTGTGCTTTTTGAGGTCAAGGGTCTTTTTAGTTTTGCATCCCAGTGTCTGTAGCAGAAAGAAGCTGAAGAATTTGGGAGATGACACCAGAGATTCATCAGGCCACTGGAGAGAAGTGATTTGTACACTTCCTTTTCCACTTCTACTCTCCTCCACTCCCTAAAACATTTCTCACTCTCTATTTCTATGAGCTGGACTATTTTATATACCTCATACCAGTGGAACCTGTCATAGTTGTCCTGCTGTGACTGGCTTATTTCCAGGTTCACCCATGGTGTCACATGCATCAGAATCTTCTTGTCTAAGACTAAAGAATAAAAACAGAGGAGACTTCCGGGAAGATGGTGGTGTGAGCAGGGTGGCAGAAATCTCCTCCCAACACTATATTTATCTACGAAAACAGAGCAAATACATCTATTCCTAAGAGAGAGACGAGAATACACAGGAAAGCGTACAGCGTGCAGCTACACCCGAGAGCACTCGGCACCCCAAGAGGCGGGTAAGATCCAGAGCCGCGACCCGGCGGGACCCGAGCCCTCCCCCACCCCAGCGCACTGGCAGGAGGAGAGGATTCAGAGCCGGGAGGGAGTGGAAGCACACCCCGCGAAGTAGCCAGCCCCGGTGATCTGCACGGGGAGCGCTGACCCACATTGCGCAGTGCAGCGGAGATTGGAGAGACAGAGGGGCAGGATCTGAGCAGGGAACGCGCCAGGGTGCCTGCAGCCGGCAGCCGGCTCCCGGGAAGGAAAAAAAAAGCACGCTTTCTTCAGCGGTCTTAAAGAGACAGGAGCCCAGCGGAGGAGCCAGATCGCCCCAGCACACTCAGCCCAGCAGGCTGGGAGTCCTGGGGAGTTTCAGACGCCTTAGCTGGTGACTGAGGAAGCATAGCCATACTTACACTTCTCACTGAGATCAACAGCCTCCTATTCGTTCCCACCCCTGCCAGAGCGATAAAGGGCCCTGCGGAGCAGCACAGTCACAGCTGTGGAATAGTGGGGCAATAGCGCCACCTACAGCATTCCCACAGAATCTATGTCCGCTGCGCATTTTCTTTTGTTTTGTTTTGTTTTGTTTTTTGTTTTGTTTTTGTTTTTTCTTTTCTTTCTTTTTTCTTTTTTTCTTTCTTTCTTTCTTTCTTCTTTTTTTTCTCTTTTTTTTTCTTCTCTTTTTAAAGTCTTAAAGAGCCCAGCTGACATACGTGGCAACTATCAGTGACCAATTATACAGCCATGAAAAGACAGAGGAATATGATTCAGACCAAAATCAACCAGACAACCCCAGAGAGGGAGTCTGAAGGGATGGAAATGCACAGCCTCCCTGAAAAAGAATTCAGAATAAAAGTCATAACCATGCTGATGGACATACAGAGAAATGTGCAAGAGCTGAGGGAGGAAGTGAGGGAACTGAGGAAAGACAATACAGAAATCAGACAAGCGATCGACGGGCTTAACAGCAGAATGGATGAGATGCAAGAGACTGTTAATGGAATAGAAAACAGAGAACAGGAGTACAGAGCAGCTGAGGCAGAGAGAGATAAAAGGATTTCTAGGAATGAAAGAATATTAAGAGAACTGTGTGACCAATCGAAACGGAACAATATTCGCATTATAGGAGTACCAGAGGAAGAAGAGAGAGAAAAAGGGATAGAAAGTGTCTTTGAAGAAATAATTGCTGAAAACTTTCCCTCGCTGGGGAAGGAAGTAGTCTCGCAGTCCACCGAAGCTCATAGATCTCCCCACACAAGGGACCCAAGGAAGACAACACCAAGACACATAATAATTAAGATGGCAAAGATCAAAGATAAAGACAAGGTATTAAAGGCAGCTAGAGAGAGAAAAAAAGATCACCTACAAAGGAAAACCCATCAGACTATCATCAGACTTCTCAACAGAAACCTTACAGGCCAGAAGAGAATGGCATGATATATTTAACGTTATGAAACAGAAGGGCCTCGAACCAAGAATATTGTATCCAGCACGATTATCATTTAAATATGATGGAGGGATTAAACAATTTCCAGACAAACGAAGGTTGAGAGAGTTTGCCTCTCATAAACCACCACTACAGGATATCATAAATGGACTGCTCTAGATGGAAGCACACCTAAGGCTAAAAAGATGTCACCAGAGAACATAAAATCATAGCAAAGAAAGCAGACCATCCAAATACTAAATAAAGGCAAAGAATAAAACACTATTATACAAACAATGGAGAAGGAGGAATAAGAAGGGAGAGAAATAAAGAAACATCAGACTGTGTTTACAATAACTTAACAAGAAAGTTAAGTTAGATTGTTAGACAGTAAAGAAGCAACCCTTGAACCCTTGGTAACCACAAATCTAAAGCCAGCAATGGCAATAAGTACATATCTATCAATAATCACCCTAAATGTAAATGGACTGAATGCACCAATCAAAAGACACAGAGTAACAGAATGGATAAAAAAGCAAGACCCATCTATATGCTGCCTACAAGAAACTCACCTCAAATCCAAAGATATACACAGACTAAAAGTGAAGGGATGGAAAAAGATATTTCATGCAAACAACAAAGAGAAAAAAGCAGGTGTTGCAGTACTTGTATCAGACAAAATAGACTTCAAAACGAAGAAAGTAGCAAAGATAAAGAAGGACATTACATAATGATAAAGGGGTCAGTCCAACAAGAAGATATAACCATTATAAATATATATGCACCCAACACAGGAGTGCAAGCATATGTGAGACAAATACTAACAGAATTAAAGGAGGAAATAGACAGCAATGCATTCATCTTAGGAGACTTCAACACACCACTCACTCCAGAGGACAGATCAACCAGACAGAAAATAAGTAAAGACACAGAGGCACTGAACAACACACTAGAACAGATGGACCTAACAGACATCTACAGAACTCTACACCCAAAAGCAACAGGATACACATTCTTCTCAAGTGCACATGGAACATTTTCCAGAATAGACCACATACTAGGCCACAAAAAGAACCTCAGTAATTTCAAAAATATTGAAATCCTACCAACCAACTTCTCAGATCACCAAGGTATAAAACTAGAAATAAATTTTAGAAAGAAATCAAAAAGGCTCACAAATACATGGAGACTTAACAACACTCTCCTAATTAATCAATGGGTTAACGACCAAATCAAAACAGAAATCAAAGAATATATGGAGACTAATGACAACAACAACACAAAGCCACAACTTCTGTGGGACGCAGCAAAGGCAGTTCTAAGAGGAAAGTATATTGCAATCCAGGCCTATTTAAAGAAGGAAGAACATTCCCAAATGAATAGTCTAAAGACACAATTACTGAAATTGGAAAAAGAAGAACAAATGAGGCCCAAAGTCACCAGAAGGAGGGACATAATAAAGATTAGAGAAGAAATAAATAAAATTGAGAAGAATAAAACAATAGAAAAAATCAATAAAACCAAGAGCTGGTTCTTTGAAAAAATAAACAAAATAGATAAACCCCTAGCCAGACTCATTAAGAGAAAAAGAGAATCTACACACATAAACACAATCAGAAATGAGAAAGGAAAAATCACGACGGACCCCACAGAAATACAAAGAATCATAAGAGAATATTATGAGAATCTATATGCTAACAAGCTGGAAAACATAGAAGAAATGGACAACTTCTTAGAAAAATACAACCTTCCAAGACTGACCAAGCAAGAAACAGAAAAACTAAACAGACCAATCACCAGTGACGAAATCGAATTGGTAATCAAAAAACTACCCAAGAACAAAACCCCTGGGCCTGATGGATTCACCTCTGAATTCTACCAGACATATAGAGAAGAAATAACACCCATTCTCCTTAAAGTTTTCCAAAAAATAGAAGAGGAGGGAATACTTCCAAACTCATTCTATGAAGCCAGCATCACTCTAATACCAAAACCGGGCAAAGACCTCACCAAAAAAGAAAATTACAGACCAATATCCCTGATGAACGTAGATGCAAAAATACTCAACAAAATATTAGCAAACCGAATTCAAAAATACATGAAGAGGATCATACACCATGATCAAGTGGGATTCATCCCAGGGATGCAAGGATGGTACAACATTCGAAAATCCATCAACATCATCCACCACATCAACAAAAAGAAGAACAAAAACCACATGATCATCTCCATAGATGCTGAAAAAGCATTTGACAAAATTCAGCATCCATTCCTGATTAAAACTCTCAACAAAATGGGTATAGACGGCAAGTACCTCAACATCATAAAGGCTATATATGACAAACCCACAGCTAACATCATACTTAACGGCGAGACGCTGAAAGCTTTTCATCTAAGATCGGGAACAAGACAGGATGCCCACTCTCTCCACTGTTATTCAACATAGTACTGGAGGTCCTAGCCACAGCAATCAGACAAAACAAAGACATACAAGGCATCCAGATTGGTAAAGAAGAAGTCAAATTGTCACTATTTGCAGATGACATGATACTGTACATAAAAAACCCTAAAGATTCCATTCCAAAACTACTAGAACTAATATCTGAATTCAGCAAAGTTGCAGGATACAAAATTAACACACAGAAATCTGTTGCTTTCCTATACACTAATGATGAACTAACAGAAAGAAAAAATCAGAAAAACAATTCCATTCACAATTGCATCAAAAAGAATAAAATACCTAGGAATAAACCTAACGAAGGAAGTGAAAGACCTGTACTCTGAAAACTACAAGACACTCCTAAGAGAAATTAAAGAGGACACTAACAAATGGAAATGCATCCCATGCTCTTGGCTAGGAAGAATCAATATTGTCAAAATGGCTATACTACCTAAAGCAATCTACAGATTCAATGCAATCCCTATCAAACTACCAACAGCTTTCTTCAATGAACTGGAACAAATAATTCTAAAATTCATATGGAACCACAAAAGACCCCGAATAGCCAAAGCAATCCTGAGAAGGAGGAATAAAACAGGGGGAATTACACTCCCTGACTTCAAGCTCTACTACAAAGCCACAGTAATCAAGACAATTTGGTATTGGCACAAAAACAGACCCACAGACCAGTGGAACAGAATAGAAAATCCAAACATTAACCCAAACATATACAGTCAATTAATATTTGATAAAAGTGCCTTGGATATACAATGGGGAGATGACAGCCTCTTCAGCAGCTGGTGTTGGAAAAACTGGACAGCTACATGTAAGAGAATGAAACTGGACTACTGTCTAGCCCCATACACAAAGGTAAACTCAAGGTGGATCAAAGACCTGAATGTAAGTCATGAAACCATAAAACTCTTAGAAAAAAACATAGGCAAAAATCTCTTGGACATAAACATGAGCAACTTCTTCATGAACATATCTCCCCGGGCAAGGGAAACAAAAGCAAAAATGAACAAGTGGGACTATATCAAGCTGAAAAGCTTCTGTACAGCAAAGGACACCATCAGTAGAACAAAAAGACATCCTACAGTATGGGAGAATATATTCATAAAAAACGTATCTGATAAAGGGTTGACATCCAAAATATATAAAGAACTCATGCACCTTAACAAACAGAAAGCAAATAATCCAATTAAGAAATGGGCAGAGGACATGAATAGACACTTCTCCAAAGAAGAAATTCAGATGGCCAACAGGCACATGAAAAGATGCTCCACATCGCTAATCATCAGAGAAATGCAGATTAAAACCACAATGAGATATCACCTCACACCAGTGAGGATGGCCAACATCCAAAACACAAACAACAACAAATGTTGGCGAGGATGTGGAGAAAAGGGAACCCTCCTACACTGCTGGTGGGACTGCAAATTAGTTCAACCATTGTGGAAAGCAGTATGGAGGTTCCTCAAAAAACTCAAAATAGAAATACCATTTGACCCAGGAATTCCACTCCTAGGAATTTACCCTAAGAATGCAGCAGCCCAATTTGAAAAGGACAGATGCACCCCTATGTTTATT
Source organism: Smutsia gigantea (assembly GCA_032199065.1). Lineage (NCBI taxonomy): Eukaryota > Metazoa > Chordata > Mammalia > Pholidota > Manidae > Smutsia > Smutsia gigantea. The sequence goes on from JAVSCE010013001.1 coordinate 67,530, forward strand.
GCAGCACTATTTACAATAGCCAAGAAATGGAAGCAACCTAAGTGTCCATCAGTAGATGAATGGATAAAGAAGATGTGGTACATATACACAATGGAATATTATTCAGCCATAAGAAGAAAACAAATCCTACCATTTGCAACAACATGGATGGAGCTAGAGGGTATTATGCTCAGTGAAATAAGCCAAGCCGAAAAAGACAAGTATCAAATGATTTCACTCATATGTGGAGTATAAGAACAAAGAAAAATACTGAAGGAACAAAACAGCAGCAGACTCACAGAACCCAAGAACGGACTAATAGTTACCAAAGGGAAAGGGACTGGGGAAAATGGGCGGGAAGGGAGGGATAAGAGGGAAAAAGGGGCATTACGATTAGCAGATGTAATGTTGGGGGGGCACGGGGAGGGCAGTACAACTCAGAGAAGACAAGTAGTGATTCTATAGCATCTCACTACGCTGATGGACAGTGACTGTAATGGGGTTGGTGGGGGGGGGACCTGATGAAGTGGTAGTTTAATAATCGTAATATTGCACATGTAATTGTAAATTAATGATAATAAAATAAATTATATTAAAAAAATAAAAATAAAAAAATAAAACAGAAAAAAAATAAAGTCAGTAGGAAAGAAAAAAAAAGAGCTAATAAATAAGATTTCTGGGAATAAAAAAAAACACTGTAAGCAGATTCTCAAACTTAAGAATCCATGGACTGACGATGTTTTAATAGAGCAAGAAATAGAAAACTTAATTAAGGAGAGTGCCTATGTCACATCAGATTTACTAAGTAACCTGGGGCCTTGTCTGTACAATTCTGACTACCCATAAGATGGGTTATGAGCCCTATAATATTGACAACAAAATGCAGAATCTGAAAATTTGGGGAGCATTATATACTTTTAAAGTATTATTGCAATTCCTGGAATATTAAATGGGCTTTGCAAACCATAATGCAGAAAGAGCTCGCTACCCTGGGGTGTCATACTAAGGAAAGAAAGAACTCAGATGTTTAATGTATACACATTATGTATTGTATATGTTTCTCTGTTTTTTTTAAATCTATGTATTTTGGTTGCTGAAAGACTTTAAAGTCAATTAAACATGTACTCCCCCCACCATTGGTTTATAGCGGTGAGTCATGTTTGTGGAAGCAAGGTGATTGCTACAGATCAGGCTCCCAGTGGCAGACAGTAGGATGGCTCTTTTCCATTCCGATAGGAATTGGGCGCAATAACATGACTTGAGTTGATCAATAAAAATAAACAGAACTTCGATGAGTCCCTTCAACAATGAAGCTTTCCAAGTCAGTGGATAACCAATCTCTTTCCCTTCCCCTTATTTGCTTGTCACATTTTTGAGATGAAGTCTTCTTGGGTCATAAGTGACCATTGTAAGATGAGCTTTTGGTCAAGGGGCATCAATAAAGCAACTTTCTTTTCTTAGCTCACTACATTGGAAATTGTTTGCTACTTTAGCATAAACTAACGCACCCTGACTGATACAGGGATTGGCAGCCAAGATCAGGAGAAATCATTACAGCAAACATTATGATTTTGTCGTACATTGCACAAGTTCTAACATCGAGCACTGGGATGGTGAATGTGGGTAGTATCGTCATGATTGGGAGAGCAGAGAAACCTAAACAATCAAGTCCAGTAAAGGAGTTGCTACACAGTAAAGAAAGCTTTGAGGCATGGGGACTCCAGGAGTCAACACTTATTAGTGAGAATGTGGGAGGTGACAAGAACCAAATGTCTGTGTTCACGGGATTGCTTGCAAAATTTTCCTGGATTGGGGAAGGTGCTAAGCTGTCATTTACCTTGGTTCATCCTAGATTAAGTAGCAAATAAAATGAACAGGACAACAATGAAAACTATGCTACTTAAGTTCCTTGTGGAGTGTTTGCTCTATTTTCAGTCCAGAGGAGAACACAACCACTAAGGGACATGATCTGAATTTTAAATTCTTGTTAGTTATACTGACACTATGCAGTGTATGAATACTATTTACCCACATACTGTAGGACTGGAGAGGTAGCAGGATGCTACGTGAGCAAAATAACATTGATTACAGATGTGCCAGAGTTGGTAAAGGTCTTGCAAGTTCATCTTTAAAATGTATATCTTGAATGGGAGAGGCATGATGGAATATTTTAAAAAGCAGCACTATTATGGAGGTCAAAGTGTATGATTTTGTTAAAGGAACAGATTGAGGAGTTGTACTACCTGACCTAAAATCCTATGACAGACTTACATGAATGTCCTTGGGCAAATTATGTGAATTCTCCATTTCAGCTTCTTCATCTTTAACATGAGAAAAATGCCCATCTGGAATATAGCATTTTCCAGTAAATGTTGACTGTATTTATTAGCATAAACTGGTTTAAGGGCATGTGTGGTACCAGGAACAGAAAGGGCCTTGGAAGTGCCCATGAGATTGTGTGTGTTGGACACTTGGCGGTTACCGTTTTTATAGATGGGGAGGTTTCTGGTGCTAAACCTGCTGCCCGCAGCTCGATATCAGTACCTCACTAAGGGTCAGACCCTCAGACCTCCTTCTCAGAGTGTCCCTCAGTTATTTGGTGAATACACAGAGGTCACAGTCCCACAAAGGAGGCTGCCACCTGCACCCAGCAATCACTGACTTCTCTCCCACCCGGTACCCACTTCTCCCTGGTTTTCACTCCTAAGTTGTTGGAACGAGACTCAGCGCCTCTAGCCTGGCAGCTTAGTGCTGTGGTCTGAGCCAGTGAAGCAGCTCAGAATGCTCCCACGCCATGGAGTTCTGTGCGTCTTGCCCCTTTCTGTGCTTTTTGGCAACATTGTATTTAGTAATGATCATTAGTTCCTGTATTGATCTTTCGTTCTAAAGCAATTAATTAAAAAGAAGACCTGCATTAAATTTTCAACTATCACCAAATTCTGTAAAATAGCTCACTAAAATCTGTACTCCCCAAACAGAAGTATCAACATCTCCCAATTCATGCACAGCTTCCCTGGTGTAAATACTAAATACAGATAAAAACTGCAAGTGGTCACCAAAAAGGACAGAGCTGCACACTAACTCACTTATTTATTTGTTTGGTCTGGCAATCTCTGGGCTATCGCTCACCTTGAATCCCCTGTTTCAATGTGAAAATATGTGGTTCCACCGGCGACGGACACAGACTGCTCCCAAAGCAAACTCGGTGATTTCAAACCCACACAAACTTACTTTGAAAGTGAACCTGTGCAGTGGAGTGCACGTGTGTGCCAGGGTCTGCCTATGACAGAGTCCTAAGCACTGACCCCCACAGAGATCACAGTGTGTATTTAAGATGAGCAATAACAATGTGCAAATTTGAAACAAATAAATGTGTGTGTCCCTGTGTCAGGTGGTGTGTGTGTGTGTGCGTATACGTGCGTGTGCACTTAGGACTCCACAGTAAACAGCAGTTCTTTAAAACTTGAACCAAAATGTTTTTTGCTTGTTTGAGGGAAGAGTATCTCATCGCTCACCTTGTTTGGCATTTCTGGTCATGGTGATGATAAAAGGCAGACTGACATTTGGCCACTGTCATTACTGTTTTTTTCTGCATTTTCCACAGACAATGATTGCTGATGGCCTCGCCCACTGCCCTGCCTTCAGCGTCTACCTGCTCCCGCTTCCTTTCTACAGGGTTCCAGCCCCTCCCTGGATTCCCTGCTAATGGAAAGAAACCCACTTTCTTTCTCAGTGCCTCGTTTGATCTTTTGAACCCTGAAACATTTAGCAAAGGCCCAGAGACTCTGAAAAATCTCCCTTAAATATTTGCAATAGTCCCTGACTTCCACTGTGTGGTCCGAGCTCTCGAGGTCACCAGGAAGCAGCAGAAAATGGAGGCCACGTTCTTCCTTTCTACTTCTGGACCCTCCTCCTTCTGAAATTCTGCTGGCATGCAGCTACAGTCACAAGTCTCCATGCACAGGAGCAGAGATACATGCTGATTTATGTGTGTGTTGTGCTGGGTAGGGGGGTGAATAGGAGTGGAGAGATGATTACAATGAATGAGAAGCAGCCAGCAAACCCATGTTGTGTCATGAGCCTCTATGACATCATCATTATCATGCCATACCGCCTATACTGATAAAGCTGAGAGAAATCTATAAAATGCATACATGTATATACATGTGCATATATACATGCATGCATACATAAAAACTTAGTTGATTGCTTTCTCTCCAAACATCTGGGTATACAAAAAAGGATAGGAAAATAAAGTAACACAAAAAACAATGAGCTTAATCATGGCTTTCCTGTCACATATATGTAAGTCAGAGCAGCTGTCAGAACTAGGATAAGAAGCCCAGTTTGCTACCAAGAGAAACTGTGTTCTTCTCTTCCTCATTCTTCACCCAAATAATGCGTACCTTTCTCTGATTGTTAGTCAGCTTCAAAACTCCCATATTCTGGGCATAATTGACTACAGTTTTAGAGTTTTGGAAGAAATGCCTTCTGGACAAAATTTTCATTAATTTATTCTTAGCCAGAAAAAAACAGGTGTAACCTTTAAAAATAAGCAAATGGATGTGCTAGAAAAAAAATACAAGGAAAATGAATTGGTTATTTTCTTTCTTTCTTTCTTTTTTTAAACCATTTCCCTGAAAGCTTAGCATTTTTCTGTGATTTTTTTTATCATATTAAACATCATGAAAGGACATTGTACTCTAGATGCAGGAAGGTAATGGAGTTTCTCATTAAACTTGGGCACCTGAGATAGTCTCAGGGGTGCTCAGGAGACAAAAGGAATGTCTACCTGAGACATAATGTAGAAGACTAACCGTTTGAACCCTAGTTCAAAATTTTTCTCAGTACAGACATTTAAATTAAATTCCTTAATATAACATTATTGAGTGTTAATATGTGCTCTGTTTCTTAAAGTATCAGACAGATTTCCCATCTTTTTCTGGGAAAGTGGTAGAATGGGATGGAATTGATCATGGTTGTGTGTTTTCTTTGTGTGAGGATATGTGCAAAATTATTTCTCTTAATTCACTACATTCCATAGCATTGATGTTTGTGTCCCTGCTTTGTAGTTATAGAAACTGATGTTCAGAGAGGTGAGGAAATAAGGTCTAAACCTCATGGCCTCTTGATAGTTAAACTTGGATTCAGTGAGCCACAAAAAGATATGGATAAGTTGTTGTGGGCTTTCAGAGGAAGGACAGATGACATTTTTCTGTTGTGTGGGTGGCAGGGTTTTATAAAGCTTCATGGGAGAGATGGGTATTTAGACAGAACTCAAATAATATAAAGGGGATTGATCAGGAAATGGGAAAGGGGGTTTTCTAGTGACGAAGAGAGCATGACGCTATCAAGGAAGGAAGGAGCATGGCTCTCCTAGAAGGAATGACATGAGTCAGAGACAGGTTTGAGCAGAGTGTAGGGGACACACAGGTAGAAAGAAGAATGGAGAGGTTGGTCTGGTAAGATCATAGAAGGCAAACACGACAGTCTGGAAAAAGGAGTTTTTTTAGGCAATAGCAAACTACTGGAGTTTGTGAGTTAGCAGTGGGATGATCAGTATTTGCTCAGAATATCAGTCTTTCAGGAATCCATAAGGTGCTCTGTGGGAAGAAGTACCTTAAACACCTCCTTGGGAAATACAATGGAGATTGAACATTTGGAACATTCTTGAACAGAGGGGTTGCATTCTATCTCTGGGAACAGATAACTGGTGTTTATTGGGCACTTATCATACATTATGTCATTTCACACTTCACACTCCTTCCAAACCCTTCAAAATCCCATGAAAATGTAAGATGTCTGTGAAATGCTGTTTGTTAGGGACAAAAATAATTTGCCAAACACACAACACTGGCTTTGCTGAAAGAGGAGTGGAGGGTGACATAGAAGCTTCACATTGAGGGATCAGATGTGGCAGAGACTATGGGCACATCCCAGTATCTGAGCTTGCCCCTCCTCCTCAGCACATGGGTGGGTACATTTACCATCCCCTCAATACAGTACACCACGTAACCTTGAAATGGGGTAAAATGTTCTGTAAACTATGTAGGCCCAGGTAGCTTGAGAGTCATGCCACATAATGGTTGAGTTGATGTTTGTAGAGAAATGTACCACTGATCTCTACAGGAATTAAAAAACAGGTCTTTAGTGTAGCTAAGAGAAGACAAATAGGGACTCGCTGGCATCTTACTACACTGATGGACAGTGACTGCAATGGGGTATGGGGGGGACTCAGTATAAGGGTGAATGTAATAACCACATTGTTTTTCTTGTGAAACCTTTGTAAGAGTGTATATCAATGATACCTTAATAAAAAAATATTTACTGGAAAAAAAACAGGTCTTGTTCTGTATAGCATCTTACAACACTGATGGGCAGTGACTGCAGTGGGGTATGGGGGGGACTTGATAATATAGGTGAATGTAGTAACCACAATGTTGTTTATGTGAAACCTTTATAAGATTGTATACCAATGATACCTTAATAAAAAAAACAGGTCTTGTTGTATTAAACCACTGAGATTTTAATACACTGGCAAATAGGGCCATCTGAGGAATTAGGACAGCCCTGTTGAGAATGATGGAGACTCATGCTTATAAAGTAATATTGCATCCTGGTTAGAAGCCTGGATTCTGAGTCAAATATAGCTCTTCCAGCCCTAGGTTTGGGGAATTGACAGCTATTAAGCCACTGTTATGTATCAGGTGCTTTAAATGCTAAAAATAATATTTAAAGTCCAGATTATCAGATACTTTGTTGAAATAAGGAAAAGGATTATATTTCCTGCAGTAACAAAATTAATAAAGGGTGAAGCCAAGTTTTGACATCAAATCACAGGATGTGTGAACATTCTCTTTTGGCTTCCATAGGTGAACTATTAAGGTAATTATTGAAGTTTAAATCTAATTTCAAAAGTAGGGGACTAACACATTTTTTTCTTTTCTTTTCTTTTTTAGCAAGGGCATAATCTCTTTACATAATTATTGCTGTGGGGTAAAGAATAAATCCAGAAAATGCTCTTGGTTCTTTTTACTAACTTAAGCTATTTCCAGATAACTTCCCCTTTCAGGTATTTTAGTTTATAAATTAAGTTCTCAGTAAATACTGTCATGATTCTTTACTCCCCCGTGGCATGGGGGTATTAGATGTTCACACCTTGGCATGACCCTGTGGTGGGTGGAAAATATTTCTCCTATGCCTTGACTTTTTGCTTGGCTGTTGGCTCGCGTGGCCATGACTTGTTGCAGACAGGAGGCGAGCTGAGGCTTGTAATGTGCCTGTGTAGTTGCATCTGCCTTTCTGTCCTGCTGTCATCACCATGAAAAGACCCCATCACAGTTTGCCCTTACTCCCAGGAGAATAAGGCAAGTGGTCAGAGCTGCACCCAGTTCACAGCCTGGAGACATGCATGACCTGGACCAGCCAAGCCCCAGCTGATTTACCAACATGAAGGGCAGGAATTGATGCTGTTCCTTTGTGGGCCTCTGGGTTTGGTGACTGGCAGTGTTATTATTGTGGCAACAGCTGACCAGAGCGATCACCTACACTGTCCTCGGGTCTTCCTATTGCAGAGATGTTATCTGTCCAGTTTTTCTACCCAAAAGAACATCATCCTAAGAAGGGAGCTTTTGGGTCTTTCTAGTTGTACTACCTCTTTTTTTTACCAATACCGACCCAGTGCCCAAAGGGGTCACAGATTGTATTAGGTGCAGTGGGCCCGGGGATGAATGAGAAAGAGCTTGTTCACTGGTTTCTCTAGAATCTCATGATTCTTTGGGACCTTCCCACCCATGGGTCTGTACTAAGCAAGTGTTTCCCTTTCTCTGCTTTCACTACCAACTCAACTCACCATGAAGGCCCTGCCGTGGTGTTTGTAAAACATAGCCTTGCTTATTTATAATGGCCTTTCTCTTACTTCAGAGAGGACAAGGGCACAATGCCTGGCAAGTGCCCAGGACCTGCCTCAGTGCAGCACTTTGATATTGATAGCTGGCAAATTAGAACACAGCACTCACACATCCTGGCTCTGGATGTGAATGTGTGGAGTGGTGATGCCGCGGAGCATGGACACACATACTGGAAGGCACATGAACTGAGAAATGGGGTTGGTGCTTACAACTTGACTTACAGTTATGCGAAGCTGAAGAGACACAAAATATATTTCCTAGAGGAAACTGCTTAGTTACCATCTCTGTGCTTCTACTTCTGAGTTGACATGTTTAGGCTGTTTTCTGGTGCCTCCTGCTAACTCTGTCCTCCACAGCAGAGGGAGTTTATATTCCAACGCCTGATGCTTTGCTCCATACTCAGCAGAAACCGTCAAGTAATTAAGCATCTCTATTAAGACATTCACCTTATTGTGTTTTATTTTGACTATTTTAGACATTCGTCTTTTTCCTCAGGAAAATAAAATGTATGTGAATGTTTGCATTTCAAAGAATAATGATGCCCTATTTCTAAATGTTTCACCACCAACTAGCATTGTGCTATGTTAAAGCTTAAAATAAATGACTTTAAAATAAATGTACACATGAAAAAATATCCTGTAAAAAGTCTTCAGAGATGGATAAGATTTGTGGGGAAAGCAGAAAGCACATTTATTTCCAAAAGAAGTTTTCATGTTAACTTATATTGAAGTTGATTTCTTTCCAAATCATTGCATAGTAAGTAAATTAATAGGAAGTAAGTCAGTAAATGACTAAGTAAGTGAGGAAATAAACAAATAAGTGTTTTCAAACACAGTTATGATGTAAGACACTAATACTAAAATAAACTGGAAGTACTATAAGCTATATTTATACCTTTCCCCATTATGCCCTCAAGTTGCAAACTAAATTACACTGTGCTCTTAATCTCTGGCATTGCCCACATTGAAGAAAGTGATTCAGAAAGGCTCATGCATAATTAACTCAAGGGTTCCCTGTGTAGTGTATCTGCCCTAATTCAGTAACATTACACTATTATAATTTGACTTTTAATACATTACAGTTATTTATTAAATTTTTAATTAGTCTCAAAATTGCTTTTAGCAGAATCCCAAATCTATTTTAATAGCAGAACTGGACCAAATGAACTGTATTTAAATCTCTAATGTTTTTACGAAGGTCTTTGGAATTGCGATGAGGTTCACACGTGCCCAGGCCCACACTCCACGTGCACCATGGCTGGAGATGGAATGGGGCTGATGTCTAGGGGGCAGGTAGGCTGCTGCTACATTTATGGAAAAATTCTCTCTTGTTAAAATTCTGTTCCAGGACCAATTATGCACTTCATGCGAAATGCTCAGGCTTTTCTAGAACACTTTGATATTCGTAGGGAAATTTTTCTTTTTTTCTGCACATGTAAGTTTGAACTTCACAGCAGGAAACAATAACTGGTATCTTTATTTTCATAAGTACATAATATCAACAAATAGGCTAATTCAAAAGCATATCATTATAATGCACATTAGAAGCCCTGCTTTATGAATTACACATTTTCCCTTCCTACTTTATACGTCAGTGGTGTCAGGAAATAAACCACAGTGTGTTTATGAAGAGCCACCTTAGCACCTAACACATCACAGGAAGTCACTACAGATTTCCTGGATGAGTCTATAAAAGGGTTAGCATTCTATGTGCTGGGAAATTTTTAAAAATTCATTTATTCGTTATCTCAAAATGTCTATTCTTTTAACTCTTATCTTCAAAAACATACCCACCTCCGTTTATCAGATGAAATTCAAACACCTTTTGGGCATAATCTGGGTTTCGTTTTCTTCCCAGCCACCTTCCACACCACCGTGTTAATTTTGTAACCATGTGGATAAACTCCTCATTCTGCCTTTCATGTTTCTCTTAACATTTCCCAGGACTTTCTGCCTAACAAACAGCTCTCCCTCTGGTTGCCAGATTTCAAGGAAAAACAACCTTCCTTCTAGAGCTTTCTCTTCATCAGAACCAAGCAGCTGTGACTACAGCACCCCATACCTGCCTCTCTCACAGCAGTCTCCATAGGGCATCCTGGGCGTTGTGTGTAGGGATAAGGACTGATTAGCTATTGAGCTTCTTGAGGAGTGGGGACAGCCATATTTATATTAGTAATACCTCATACTGTCATTTAAAATAATAATTATTTATTAACTGATGATTGGACTGAAACTGAACACAGGTAAGTGTATACAGAGATATATGGTTGCTCTGATAAATGTAGAATTGCAACATAAGATCCTAAAGTGGTTCTTTGGACTAACAATAAAAACAAACAAAAACAAATGAAAGAAAAGTGTATGCAAGAGCTCTGAAAAGTAAGCAAAACAGGTAGATTTAAAAGAAGACTCAAGACATGAAGTAGTGACCTCCTAGGAGAGAGGTTCTCTTATTTTTTGTTTGTTTGTCTCAGGTGTCAACCCCAGGTGGGGAAGGTGGTAGAGTGGTGTTGGCTAATGCTAGAAAAGAAACACAGCTATCTAGCCAGAGGAGAGAAGAAAGGGAGCCCTGGAGTCTGATGCATGTAAGGATAATTTCAGGTTATTGACCATTGAGGAAAGGGTCCCTTAAAGCAGTAAGTGAGCCTGCAAAACTCTTCGGCTCATCTCTGAGTTCTGCATGTGTGAGACAGACCCACATCAGTATGTGGACTCTGGAGCTGAACTGGAATTCAAACCACTGTTCAATCCCAAACTAATCACAGAACTGTGCATACAAAGAAGTGATTAAATCAATGCACTACAGGCTTAGAAACCTGAACTGATGTCAAAACTGAACACGTGAGCTGAACAGATCATCCCCTGTTCTGTGTATGTATGAATCAGACACACACTGGCAGAACAAAGTTTGGAGACCTGAGTAAGATTTGAGCTACCACAGCCAGAAGGTGAGAGAACATCTATGGTCTGAACCTGCCTGTGTCAATCATTTGCTAACAGAAAACATGTACATTTTTCCATAGGACTGTAACAGGGCCCAGTATCCACACAACATTCACAATGACTACATTAAATTAAATTTACTTAATGTGTATTTAAAAAGGAAAAATAATATGACCAGCTCTCGAGTGAAAAAATAATCCATAAATGTTAACCCCAGTAGGACTCATATATTGGAATTTGAAATAAAAAAGAGGGACAGATAGAGCAAGACATTAAACAAGCTATTGTAACCATGCTCCATGAGGTAAGACATGTATGCTCAAATCCAATGGGAAGAGAGAAGTTCTCAGCTCAGAAACCATAACTATTTTTTTTAAAAAGCTGAGTAAAAATATTGAACTGAAAAATATGGAATCTGAAGTAAAAATTCCCTAGAGAAGCTTAATAACCAAATGGAGATAACAGAGGAAAAAGTCAGTGACCTTGAGGATAGGACACAGGCATTATCCATTCTGAATAAAAGGGAAAAATCCTGGAAAAATAATAGGACCTAAGAGTCTGTGGGAAATTTTCAAAATATGTAACATGCATATCATTGACATAATAGAAATAGGGGAAAAATATATAGGTGATAAAAAAAATTATAGCTGAAAATTTACCAAATTTGCTGAAGAATTTAAAGTTTGAAAAAGCTCAGTGAACTTCAAATACTTTCAAAGTTAACCATGTTTAGAAGTATCATATTAAACTGCTGAAAATTAAATATAAAGATAAAATCTTGAAAGTAGCTAGAGAAAATTACCTGTTACATGAAGGAGACACTGAATTGAATGATTGTGACTTTTCTGTCAGAAAACACAGAGGCCAAAAGACAGTGAGAAAAAAAAATGTGTATAAATTAGTCAAAGAAAGCAATGCCACACCAGAATTCTATATCAAACAAAAATATTCTTCCTGAATGAAAGTTAAAAAAGAAAAAAGACATTCTCGGATAAAAGAAATCCAAAGAATGTATCACCTGTAGACATGTTTGAGAAGAAATTCTAAAAGGATTTATTCAAGCTGGAAGGAAATAACTAGAGAGTAACATAAATTGGGAAGAAGGAAGGTTTAGAGAAATGGTTGAACTTCTGTGTAAATATGAATAACTATATACTCTCTCATACATTATTTAAAGTACATATGCATCTTAAAACAAATATTATGACATTTTCCATGATGTTTTCAATGCATGTAGATACAACACATGAGAAGAATGCAAATATCAATGTTTGGGAGGGGATAAAAGGCTTGTATCATTTCCAGTTTTCAACAGTTTAAACAATTTAAGTGAAATGGTTATTATCTTAGTTATCTCTAAGTAGACCCTGAAATGTTAAATATACATAGCATAATCCTTAAAGAAACCCATAAAAACATAGGGATAACCAAAATGCCATAGAAATATTGAAGTGGAATACTTAAATGATTCAAATAACCTAATGCAAGGAAGGCAATGGAGAATAAAGCATTAAAAAATAAAACAGAAGAGGCAAAGTCAAAGCAAATAAAATGGCAGACTGAAATTCAACCCTATCAAAAATGACTTTGTATTTTAGTAGTCAAATGTTCTAAATAAAAGGCAGAGATAGGCAAAGTAGAATGTTATGATTACAAGGCAGACAGGTTGAAAGAAAATGGATGGCAAAAGATCTGTCATGAACAGTAAGCACAAAAAATCTAGAGGGGCTGCTCTTTTAATACCAGATAACACAAACATTGAGAAATGTGTTTTATGGAGATAAAGATAAACACATCATGATGAAAAAGGTACAATTAAACAAAAATGATGATGAAAAAAAGGACAAATTAAATTCATAACGATTATAATTATCAATGCATCTAGTTAAAAAAATCTCAACTTAAATAAAGCAAAATTGACAGAATTAAAGGGAGGAAGAGAGGATTCCACAATTATTATACTTGACTGCAACACCACTATAACAGCATTTGATATAACAACAATAGAAAATCAATAGTAACATATTCAATCTGAGGAACATATCAACTGCCTTGGTGTAGTTGAAATTTAGGAATCAACGTTGAATACAACACCCTACTAAGATGCCTGTGGTACATTTGTCAACATGGATCATAAAACAAGTACCAATTTTTTGAAAAGTCATACAAAATATATTCTCTGGTCACAGTGCAGTTAGTTTAGATAGCATAACAATAACATATCTAGGAAATCCCCAAATATCTGGAAATTAAATAGTAACTTCTAAATGATTCACTGATTGAAGATAAAATCATGAGGAAAATTAGAAAATACTTTGAACTAAAGGATAATACAGCTACAACCAGGGAAACTTACAGTTTTAAAATACTTGTAATAAGAAATAGTAAAGATATAAAACCAATGCCCTATGGATCCATGCTAGTAAAAGAAAACAAAACAAAATCTTGAAATAGAAGAAAAGAAATAAAAAGAATTATGGAATCAGTGAAATAGAAAACAAGAAAAACAAAGTGGTACCTTAAAAATATCAAGAAAACTGCCAAACTAAACTGATCACAAAAAGAACACAAATCGGTAAAAAGAGAAAGAAATAATTAGCACAAGTCCTATAAATAGTAAAAGGATAATAAGACAGTACATCAGCAATTTTATATCATCACATTTGACAACTTAGATCGTATGGACAAATTTCTAGAAAAATATAACTTAACCAATATTGACACAAGAAGAACTGACATTAGCAATTTGAAGTTGGATTTGTTAGCAAAACTTTCCCAAAAAGATACTCCAATACCAATTATAATTTTCTGGTAAATACTACCAAACAATCAAGAATAAAGAGAGAATATAGAAGGGGATAATTTTTTTTATATGCATAATTGGACAGGATGTGCTTTAAGATGTTTTATATATTTAAAAATCTTTAATATTTCAAAAGTTAAAATACTTTCACAATTTGATCATGTATTTTTGTAAAAGTTCATAGATTATATAAAAAGTTCAGATTACAGAATTGTAAAATCTGAAATGTGAAACTCTACCATTTTCTTTCATTTTTTGACCACATCCACATCCCCTTCTTTGCCTCTTTATTAAGACTTTTCCCTTATATTCTCCCCAGTAATTTCTGTACACATATACACATCTGCTTCTTGTTAAAACCATCTTAAAATCCTTCAACATGCCATTTATCTTTTATTTCTTGGTGAGCATTTAGACTTGATTATTTTAATACTTAAAAAAAATTGAAGTATCATTGCCATACAATTTTAACTGGTTTCAAATATGCGACACAGTGGTTCAACAGTTACCCATGTTATTAAATCCTCACTTCCACTAGCGCAGTTACTATCTGTCAACATAGGAAGATGTTATGGAATCCCTGGCTATATACGCTATGCTGTACTACTATCCCTGTGGTCAACTTATAATATAATTGAGCATTTTTGTGCCCCTTTATCCCCCTCACTGCCTATCCTAACCACTCCTCCATGGTAACCACTGGTATTTATGAGTCTACTGCTTTTTTGTTCATTTTGTTTTGTTTTGATTTTAGATTCCACAAATAAGTAAAATCACATGGTCTTTGTCTTTCTCCACCTGGCTTATTTCACTGAGCATAGTACCCTCTAGATCCATTCATGTTGTTGCAAATGGCAGGATTTCTTTTTTATGGTTGAATAATATTCCATTGTGTATACATACTGCAACGTCTTTATGCATTCATCTATTGATGGACACTTAGGTTGCTCCCATATCTTAGCTATTGTAAATAATGCAGTGACAAACATAGGGTAGCATATATCTTTTAGAATCAGGGATTTTGTTTATTCAGGTAAATTCCTAAAAATGGAATTACTGGGTTGAATGGTATTTCAATTTTTAGTTTTTTGAAGAACCTCTGTACTGCTTTCCACAGTGACTGCACCAATTTACATTCCCACCAGCAGTGTAGGAGGGTTCCCATTTCCCCACATCTTCTCCAGCACTTGTTATTTCTTGTCTTCTGGATAGTGGCCATCCTAACTGGTGCTAGGTGATATCTCACTGTGGTTTTGAGTTGCATTTATATGATGATTAATGATGTGGAGCATCTTTTCATGTGCCTGCTGGCCATCTGTATGTCTTCTTTGGAAAAATTTCTGTTCAGGTCCTCCACTTATTTTTTAATTGGATTTTTGGGGTTTTTTGTTGTTGAGTTGTGTGTGTGATTTATATATTTTGGATGTTAACCACTTATTGGATAAATTGTTTATGTATATATCTCCCATACGGTAGGTTGACTTTTTGCTCTGCTAATGGTGTCCTTTGCTGTACAGAAGATTTTTAGTTTGATGTAGTCTCATTTGTTCATTTTTTGTTTTGTTTCCTTTGACTAAGGAGATGTGTCCAGGAAAAAATTTTTCATGCTTATGTTCAAGAAATTTTTGACTATGTTTTTTGACTAAGAGTTTTATGGTTTCATGTTTTACGTTCAGGTCTTTTATTCACTTCAAGGTTACTTTTGTGTATGGACAGTAATCCAGTTTCATTCTCTTGCATGTAGCTGTCCAGTTTTCCCAACACCAGTTATTGAAGAAGCTATCTTTTCTCCATTGTATATTCATGGCTCTTTTATCATATATTAATTGACTATATATGTGTGGTTTTATATCTGGGTTGCCTATTCTGTTTCATTGATCTATGTGTCTGTTCTTGTGCCAGTCGGGCTAGGGGTTTATCTATTTTATTTTCTCGAAGAACTGTCTCCTGCTTTCATTGATTCTTTCTATTGTTTTATTCTTCTTGATTTTATTTATTTCTGCTCTAATCTTTATTACGTCCCTCCTTCTACTGACTTTGGGCCTCATTTTTTCTTCTTTTTCTATTTTCATTAATTGTGAGTTTAGACTGTTCATATGGGATTGTTCTTTCCTGAGGTAGTCCTGAATTGCAATATACTTCCATCTTAGCATGGCCTTCACTGCATCCCACAGATTTTGTGGTGTTGAATTATTGTTGTCATTTGTCTCCATGTATTGATTGATCTCTGTTTTTATTTGGTCATTGATCCATTGATTATTTAGGAGTATGTTATTAAGCCTACATGTGTTTGTGGGATTTTTCATTTTCTTTGTGTAATTTATTTCTAGTTTCATACCTTTGTCATCTGAGAAGCTGGTTGGTACAATTTCAATCTTTTTGAATTTGCGGAGGCTCTTTTTGTGGCCTAGTATATGATCTATTCTTGAAAATGTTCATGTGCACTTGAGAAGAATGTGTATCCTGTTGCTTTTGGATGGAGTGTTCTGTAGATGTCCGTTAGGTTCATCTGTTCTAATGTATTGTTCAGTGCCTCTGTCTCCTTACTTATTTTCTGTCTGGTTGATCTGTCCTTTGGAGTGAGTGGTGTGTTGAGGTCTCCCAAAATGAATGCATTGCATTCTATTTCCCCCTTTAATTCTGTTAGTATTTGTTTCACATATGTAGGTGATCCTGTGTTGGGTGCATAGATATTTATAATAGTTATATCCTCTTGTTGGACTGACTCCTTTATCATTATGTAATGCCCTTCTTTGTCTCTTGTGACTTTCTTTGTTTTGAAGTCCAACTCCTGCATTTTTCTTGCTATTAGTTGCATGAAATATCTTTTTCCATCCCTTTACTTTCAATCTGTGTATGTCTTTGGATTTGAAGTGAATCTCTTGTAAGCACCTATAGATGGGTCTTGTTTTTTATCTAGTCAGTGACTCTTCATCTTTTGATTGGTGCATTCAGACCATTTACATTTAGGGTGATTATCGATAGGTATGTACTTATTGCCATTGCAGGCTTTAGGTTCGTGGTTACCAAAGGTTCAAGGGCAATTCCCTTACTGTCAAACAGTCTAATTTAACTAACTTTGTATGCTATTACAAACACAACCTAAAGGTTCTTTTTTTGTCCTCCTTTTCTTCCTCCTCCATTCTTTATATGTTAGGTATCATATTCTGTACTCTTTATCTATCCCTTGATTGACTTTGGCGGTAGTTGATTTGATTTTGCATCTGCTTAGTAATTAATTGTTCTACTTTGCTATGGTTTTATTTCCCCTGGTGACATCTATTTAGCCATAGGAATACTTCCATCTATAGGAGTCCCTCCAAAATGCTTTATAGAGGTGGTTTGTGGGAGGTAAATTATCTCAGGTTTTGCTTATCTGAAAATTGTTTAATCCCTCCTTCAAATTTAAATGATAACCTTGCCAGGTAGAATATTCGTGGTTTGAGGCCCTTCTGCTTCACTGTATTTAATATATCATGCCACTGCCTTCTGGCCTATAACTTTTCTGTTGAGAAATCTGATGATAGCCTGATGGGTTTTCCTTTGTATGTGATCTTTTTTCTCTCTCTAGCTGCTTTTAAAAGTCTGTCTTTATCCTTGATCTTTGCCATTTTAATTATTATATGGCTTGATGTTGTCTTCCTTGGGTCCCTGGTGTTGGGCGATCTGTGCATCTCAATGGCTTGAGAGACTATCTCCTTCCCCGGGTTGGGAAAGTTTTTACCAGTTACCTCCTCAATAACACTTTCTATCCCTTTTTCTCTCTCTTCTTCTTCTGATACCCCTATAATGTGGATATTGTTCCATTTGGATTGGTCACACAGTTCTCTCAATATTCTTTCATTCTTAGAGATCCTTTTTTCTCTCTGTGCCTCAGCTTCTTTGTATTCCTCTTCTCTAATTTCTATTCCATTTACCATCTCTTCTACTACATCTAATCTGCTTTTAAATCCCTCCATTGTATGTTTCATTTCAGATACGGAATTTCTTAATGATTGAATCTCTTTCTTAAATCTGTCCCTGATTCTTGAGTATTTTTCTGTACCTCCATGAGCATGTTTCTGATTTTTATTTGAAACTCTCTGTCAGGAAGATTCGTGATTTCAGTTTTGTTTGGCCCTTTTTCTGTGGTTTGAGAGATTTTGGTCTGAACCAGGTTTCTTTGATGTTTCATAATTCTATGTGGCGCCCTCTAGTGCCCAGAAACTTTAGTTTCTGGAGCTGCACTGAGTCTAGAGTGAGGTTGAGGGTCAGAGGGGAGCGGCGCTTGTGCCTGGGGGGAGGAAAGAGCTGTTTACTTATTCCTGGCTGCAGTGTCTGTCTACAGTATCAGAGCCAGTGGGCCCAGCACACAGGTGTAACCCTCTGTACCTGGCGTCTCTCTGTTGTCGGTGGTGCCTCCCACTGGCTGGCCTGATGCCAACACAGTGACTGCTGGTTTGTGAGCAGGTGCTGGCAGGCAAGGAGGAAGGTGCAGCAGGCTGCATGACACAGTGGGGGGGCCTCAGAGCTGAGTAGCCAGCCAAGGGTATGGAGCACCTGAAGCTCCTCAAAGTTCCCAACCTGCTTGGCAGAGTGCACCCAGACAACCTTGTCCCCCTATCCCTTCTCCCACATAGCAAGCTCCATGCAAACCCTGCCCCTTCAGCAGCCCTCTTGCTGCTAGGAAGCCTCTCAGACCGCCTGACTTTCCTTTGTCCCAGAGTAGCTGGATGTGGATCCCTGTCCTCCACAAATGGCCAGAATCTCAGTCTCAAGCACTCTGCCTGTCCCAGTTCCCCAACCCCACCAACCTCTAGAGCACCACATAATGTAAGTTTGTGCTCCAAAGCGGACCTCCATGGTTGGGTGTTCAGCAGTCTTAGCTTCCACCCCTTCCCTGCTCTGTTTCTCTTCCTCCCATTGGTGAGCTGAGGTGGGGGAAGGGCTTGGGTCCCAGTGGATCATGGCTTTTGTACGTTACCCTGTTTCATGAGGTCTGCTCTGTTCGTGAGGTGTGTATGCAGACTTGTGCAGCCTTCTTTCCTGTTGCTGTTTTAGGGCTACTTGTATTAACTATATTTTCACACTATATGTGGTTTTGGGAGGAATTCTCTGTCTCACCTCTCATGCCGCCATTCTTGAATCTCCCTCTTTGCTAATGTTTTGTTGAGAATTTTTGTATCTATGTTCATCAGGGATATTGGACTATAATTTTCATTTTTGTAGTGTCTTTTCTGGTTTTGGTATTAGAGTGATCCTGGCTTAAGGGAATGTGTTTGAAGTACTCCCTTCTCTTCTACTTTTTGGAATATTTTAAGAAAGATGGGTATTTGCTCTTCTTTAAGTGTTTGGTAGGATTCAGCTGTGAAGCCATCTGGTTCAGGACTTTTGTATGTTTGGAGTTTTCTGATTATCTATTCAATTTAATTGCTGGTAATTGGTAGGTTCAGATTTTCTATTTCTTCCTGGGTCAGTCTTGCAAGGTTGTATTTTTCTAGGAAGTTGTCTATTGGTGCTTTCCCTATACCCAATGAGCCCTTTTCTTTCCTTAAGAAAACAAGCAAACAAGCCAACACTCATATTCCAGTTCTCTTTTAATTTTTGTTTCCAGGGGTTATTGTTGCTTCTGAAAGTAGCTTGCTGCTTTTCTAATATATTGGCAGAAATAAAGAAAATATCAAATGACTGAAATGTAAACAAGGGCAACCTTTCAGAAACATACCTGCATTTCAGGTAGGCGGGCATGACTTGAGAGCTGGTATCCTCTGGACGTTTTAGTATGTTTCTTGAAAATTAAGCCCTCATTCTATTCCTTAATATACTTCTTAAACAAGATTCTAATAATATATTTGCAAAGCACCTTAAATGTCAAATGAGTTCCTGTACTCAACTTCGTTATCATAAATATGCCAGTTCTTCTGTAGTACAGAAATCCAATTACGTATGACTAAGGTGTCTGGATGAAAATGACAAAATCAACAATTGTTAGTGGAAAGGCCAGCATTTTCTGTCATCTTGCTGTGGTTCTCATAAGGCTCTGTGAATACAGAAATAGGGAAACAAGAGAAGAAGCTTTGCAAAGCTCACTATGTGCAGTCCCTTCTCCTATTCAAATATTTTGACTTTCAAGAATAGTATCAGAGGGAGATTATCCCTAATTCCATTTTCTTTTCAATTAATTTGCCAGATTTGAAGGAAATGAGGGAAATTAACAACGGCCAAAATGAGAGGTTAGGAACAGAAGAGTACTCATTTGTAGAACACTTATTTAGCAGGAGGATTTTAGTGAACAGAGCACAGGGTTCTGACTAAGGAGGGTAGTTGTGAATCGTGGCTTACCCACATGTCACCCCTAGGGCAGCCTACCCTGATGCTTCAACCCTCAAATATCTTCATCAGTAACATGAGTAAGAGAATGGCCACTTCAAGGTGACACTGTTGGGGCAAAATAATTCATCATTGTGTGCAGAGTTGCAACACAGAGGAGATGCACATTGTAGAAGTTCAGTGGAAAATTTCTGTCATTAAATACTTCTAAATATTTTAGAAAGAGAAAGTGCTTTAGATTAAGACAGACCTAGGTTAAGACCTTGGATCTGCCTTTCTACCTATTTGATATTGGGCAACGTATTTAATTGTACTGCACTTCAGTTTTCTGGTCTAAACAATAGCGATGATATGTCTCAGTTCTGAGACTGTCAAGAATAAAATGAGACTGGATGGGCTGTGCGGTTCACAGTCAATACCACAGCAGTAGCTCTGTCCCTTGTGCCTTTAATGCTCTTCCTCATTTCTTCACCATATGCAGAGAATAAGGTGAGGGGATACTCATAGCAGAAGGTTAAAAGCAGTGAATAATGCCCAGAAAGCTTTTCTTTAAAGCTAGATCATATTACTCTAAGTGTGAGTGCCAATCTGCTTCCTTCTCAGAGGACTTGTTATCCATGTACCCCTTTTCCCAATCAAAACAAAATAACACCCACAGTACTGACCTTCCTACGTTCTCAAAACTCAGGGAGGAAGTTGCTCCCCTAGTCTGACTTTCTTTTGAAATTATTCATAGAGAGCCTCCGATCTTAATTTCTTCATCTGTTAGAGAATGTTTCAGGGACCTCCTGGGTCAGGAGAAATTCAGACCTTCCTAAAAAACAACTGAATTGTTTTTTTTGTGAGTCTCTGGGGGAAATAAGTCCCTTTGTCCCTGCAGCTGGAACTAGGGAAAGGGAGCATCTGTTTTCCAGAGCTTTCCAAAACTAGCTTTACAGATAAATGATTTTACAATTCTGACATCCTATAATTTTATGGATCTAGGTTTCTAAATTCTGTGATTGTAAAGATTAAATACTTTGAAGTCTATTAATCAGAACTTAATATACTGAAGGTCTAACATGACTCAGACTCTTATTTCTACATCTAACAAAAACCTGGGTGTTCTCGCTGAATATCTAGATTCTACATATTGCACTTGACAGGTGAGACTCTTTTGGGCTTCCTGGTAGGTTTCTTTCTCTTCTATTCTAGAACCTAAAAATAGTAATCCCATGCATTCTGTGTGATGTCACATTGAATAGTTGAACACCTACACACCATGTTTTAATTTCTGCTGCTAATTTATCCCTTTACTAAAGACAATTTTAATTTGCAATATAGTATAAGACGATACATGCCTAATTCAGAAATAACTGGGGTTTTAACTTGATGCAAAGGCAACATCTAATTTATCAATGTTTACTTCTGTGCCCTCATTTTAAAAATAACAATTCTAAGATACTTTCCTCCTAGAAGCTTGCCTGGATTCACCAGAGACAATTTCCAAACACATGAAATCTCAGTTAAAATGCTGCCTTGAATGAGGCCATGATATTCTAAGTCTGTAAACTTTTTGAGTAAATGCTGTATTCTTTAATTGGTTTGTTTAGACTGCAGCTTCCTAGGTGGCAAGATTGTAGCTGCTGTATAAATAATGGGCAGGAACAAGTGTGCGAAGTTATAAGTACACGCAGGGTATAGTGGGTGTTCCTAGACAGACAGACCGGGTACAACTTGACAAAGCAACCACTAGGTGGGGGTGTTGCCTTGCATTCTAGGCAAGGGCAGGTACCCGCTCACCAGAGCCCCCACTGTTAGTGCAGGATCAATAAAGCCTTTCCCAACAGGTGCATTAATTCTTATCTAACCATGTGAATTGATCAGTAACTTCTACTCTGATGAGCACGATGTATTTGTACAAACGGTATTAGACATGAAAATACCTGTACAAACAAAGCATAGGGATTTTCCCAAGGGAAATACTCATTTTTTCTTAAAAAAAATCAGTAGTTTATTTTGGTATGAAAATTAAGTCATCTTGTGAAACATGGTATTTGACACTAATCTCTTGGACTTTACGTTGTCATTAACTTTCAATATTATTCAAACACGGTATTTGACATGTCTGAGTTTCAGGGTCTTTAGATGTAAAGATGAGGAGTTTTGTTTGTGTTAAACCTAGGGTGATACCTTAATCTGAGACAATGCACCTATGTGGTATAATGTGCAGGGCCTGCAGCCAGATTTTAGGCTCTGCTACTGTGCGTCTCTTTGGCTCTGGCCCCATGAACCAGGGACTACGAGACATGAGGTGTGGGAGAGCTTCTTTCTGACAAGTGTCAAGGTGTGATGGGTTTGTCTAGGTGTATGCCACCATGAGGAAGGAGACAACTTTCATTTCACACAGCATTGCCCGTTACAAACATATTGCTAGCCACATATATAATTAAAAATTCTCTAATAGTTCTGTTTCTAAAACGGTGAAATAAAAAGGTAAGTTGATTTTGATTATGCATTCATGTTACCCAGTATGTCTAACATGTTATCCTTGGAACATCCAAACAGCATAAAAATTTATGAATGAGACAACTTCTGTTCTTTTTCTGTGTGCTGAATCTTAGATATTAGTGTGTACTTTACACTGTTCACACATCTCGCTATGGATTCTGTATTTTTATAGGAAATATGTGACCTGTATTTAGATTTCATTAAACATTGTCGTTGCAGAAGTAGATCCACATACCAAGTTGTTGCAAACATAATTAAATGTTTTCCAATAGTAACTGAATGAGTATCAGATTGTTTAAAATCTAAATTGATTATAATTAAATAAAACTAAAAACCCCTGTTCTTCAGATGCACACGCCATGTATGAAGTGCTCAATAACCGTGAGAGACTAGAAGCTGCTATCCTGAAAATTCAAGGGCTCATGCCGCACTGAAAATAATCTCTGTGAATCTTGCTTATTCAAAAAGGAGACAAATCCCCTTGGGAATTTCCTGAACTGAGAACAGCTGTCCCGTTGGCATAACTTCTCCCCAACATAACTGAACATCTTTTAAAAGCAGGTACCCTACATTTATGAGTGTTTTATTTTTATGGAATCTAGCACAGTATTCATCACACATCAGGAATCTGATAAATACTTGTCAATTTCCATTGAACCATGCATCTCTTTGCAGATATAATGTATTCTGTGAAAGTTAATGAAATCCATAAATTATTATTGATATGTTTCTAGCATTCATCAAATATGATTGCTGGTTGATTGGTATTGAGCTAAAGCGTCCTTATGGCCCTGATAATCCAAACTCAGATGGAGTTCACAGAGATGACCACAGCCAGTCCATACGACTGAGAGACATTAAAAAAAGAAACTTGCATTTTATTACGTTTATATTCTTCCCCTGACAATTATCAAACTTTACGAATCTCAACCTCATTACATTTGGATAGGAGCCAACTGTCTTCAGGAAAGAGTACTAAAAATTAATGATGGTGAATTGCTGGGAAAAAAAAAGTGGTGGAAAGAAGACATATGGTTAATGATGACATATTATTGCAGAAAAATGCAGAGGTTTGCACGAGTGCTGGCAAAAGGAATTGGACAGGGGATGCTGCTAACTCAAGTGGACTAAGTTGGGAACCACGGGGGCCCCCTCGAAACTGCTCTGGGAAACAGCTCTTCCTCCGTGATCATATCTGATATGCACCATTACTTCCTGCTGGGTGAGGTTCAGCATGTAATGGGAGTTTGTCGCAAAGTACTAACAGAGAGAATTGCTGGGAGAGGCATCTCTCTCTATTCCTTTAAATTGACTCTAACTGTGTCTGAGGTTAGCACAGGTGTGTGGAACATTTGAACACCCATACACCCAGCTCACCATCACGGGTGCTGAGATGCCTGTGTTCTGTTCCTTGCCCAAAATATGGAAGTAGTTCTCTCTGAAGTCAGGAAATAATAGAATCTGAATGAAAGCAATTTACTTTTATCAAACATAGAAATGGCATCCATCCTAACGTTTATCGAAGGAATGCCCCTGAGCACGCTGTATTCAGATACTTTGTTTACTGGAGTGGATAAAGAACAATTTCAGTGTATTCTCAGGAAAGAAGATGAGAGAAATATCTGGAACTTAAACATTTTTAAAAGCCTAGCACTCACCTTGCCTTGTCCATCTTGAGTTCACCATAATTCTTATGACAGTTACTTGCTCACAGTCCTTTAACTGTTTGTGGGATTTGAATTTTTTAATCCAAATCAAAGAAGATATCAGTGAGGACAAAATAATAATTAAAATTAGATGTGGGGTTAGGAAAATAGGTTGCAGAAATAGCTTTGGTCCTGCCCAGATCCAGTAAGTCCTGTCTGCAAGCTCCTTACAACAGGTGTGTAAAAAGAAAGAATGACCAACATATCAAAGAACGTTTTCTCGTTAGCAAGCTTGGCAACCAATCTCTGCAACAGAGATTTTGTGTCTTGAAGCTTGCCAGGCTCTGTTTAAAATCTCTTTAGAACTGGGTCTTGGTCAGCTCAAACTGATGGTAAGTGGGTGGAAAAAGAAAAACACACACACACACCCCTATGGGCAGAGCTTTTAATACACAGCAACTCCGGTCACCGGTGACATGGCCCAGTCAGTGTTTGGATTTGACCAATACAAACATCTTAGGGAAAAGTGGATGCCAGAAGAATCTAGGTGTGACACAGTTCATAAATGGAAGAGAAAACATTTTTCTTTAAATCACACTTGCTTTGAACTGCCAAGGTTTAGAATGGGAAGGGAAGTCTCCAAGGACTGAACAATCCTGTGTGAGACCCGGCACCCCTGGCTCTTCTTCCTTGGGACTGGGTTGAGGATTGTTTTACTCTCTCCATTCTGGCCCCCAGGGGTAGCCCCTTCCTCATTGTTCCAGGACAACCACACACAGCTTTCTCTTTTATGCTCACTGGGGCTGGGACGGACTGCACAGATTACCACTATTTAGTATGCAACAATGCCTAAAGCAGGGAAATGCAGAGAGCATAGGGAATACCTAACATCACGGCTGACTTCTGCCCAAGAGAAACTTGCCTCTTCATCCTGCCTGCATCCCTGTCCACAACACAGATGAAGTGCTTTGCTACCTCCTTCACGAAGGAGCCTGTGACCCCTTTCAGAATGGATTCCCTCCCCAGAGTTGTTGTTTCAGCTCAGTTACAGACCGTGATGTAGCCTCACTCGCCTGGTCACTTAGGAGGTGTCCCGCCTTCAGTGCCTGCTGTTGGGCTCCTTCGTGCTAGGCTGTGTCTTGCTGTGCAGCAGTGTGATGCAGGGAAACACATACACAGAGTGAACTACACTTCAAATTGACATTTACAACTTATTAGCTATGTACTTTGGGCCCATTTTATTCATCTTTATAAGGCAGGTAACCATAATAGTAACTTTATAGTTCTTACAAAGGGTCGAATGAGTGCCGATCACCAGGACCTGAAATATATATTATCACTGCATGTTTGTTGATTGATGGAACTGCTGAATGAATAGACATGTCATATGAATGCCTGAAATTGCCTATAAACACTGTGCTGATGTATGTGCTTATTTGAATTTTTTAAGATTGTGAGGTAATAACAGATTCACATATGGTTGTGAGAGACAATCCAGAGAGATCCTGGAAACTCTTCACCCAATTCTCCCAGTTGTAGCGTCTGTGTAATGGTTTTAAGAATCCATGCGTGTCGCTGCTCTACCTGGGATGGTGTGCTGACGATAATAGGGGCTCAAGCTCAGTAAACTTTGAATTTAAAAGATGTGAATTAGGTTTCAGAGTGAAGATCTTGGCATTGGCATCTTTATCACTGCCCCTCACCAAGAGGGCAGAGAAACTTCTGGAAAATAAAAGGACAAGCAAGCATGTTCTAAAGCCATCCCGTTTCTCTGGGCCTTGCACACTCTGACTGCACTGCTCAAGACATTGCTGATTTATATCTAGGTCCAGGGTTGGCCCAGTCCTAGCAGGGGGCTGGGGAAGAGTATGTTTTCTCTGTTCTGAGGAACTGGACAAAGTGTTCAGTCCACAGTGGCAAAGGAGTGGAACTGTCCCCTGCGAGGCAAGTTGGATTCTGCAGTCACAGCTGGAAAGCTGGTTTATCATGTGTCTCTGGGCCACACACGGGCAGCGCTGTGGCCGAGTACTCATAGGCCTTCGAGTGGCCTGCCAGGGAAGAGGCAGTGTGCACCCAAGGAAAGCACAGCAGCGCGGGGACACTTAGTGTTTGCATCGATAAGCAATATATGCATGGCGGTTCTGGTTTAGATTTGGTTGTTTTAAGTGAAATGCCAATTAAGTGGGTTGAGTGGCCAATGCTGACTAAACTCTCGAAAGCACCTTGGAGTCCTTCATTTCCCCATCTTCACCCTTCTCACCTTCTCTGCAGTGTCTTTCAAACCTGTGTCTCCCTCCTCAGTCCCATGCCCCTCTGCTGACTTCCTCCATCCTCCTCAGGAGCCTTCAGTTAAAACTGCCTCTACTTCCCGCTGCTTCCTGTGAATGCGCATTCATGTCCCTGGTAGCCCAGGGTTGTCATCGTCGGCACCATCTAATCTTTGTGGTGAGGGGCTGTCTTGGCACTGTGGGAGGTCCAGCAATACCCCGCCTCTGACTCACTGGACACCAGGAACACCCTTCATAACTCTGACGGCCAAAAGCGACTTCTGACCTCGCGAAAAGTGGAATGAAACCTCTCCTCGCTTGGGAGCCCCTGTGACAGACAGCACCCCTTCACAGCCTCCCTCTGGTGCCTTCTCAGGCACCTTGAACCATTACGTATTTACTATTTGTTTTTGTCCCTTCAAGTTCTTACATCGCTGCCTCCTTTCATAGATGATACGTAACCATACCTATTCTTCCTAGTTGAAATAAATAGCAAAAGAAACCCAAACCAAACTAACCTTGACTGTGTGCCCCTTTTGGCTACTGGCCTGTCACTCTTTGGTCCTTCCACCTCCAAGTGTGGTCTGCGCTTTATGCACATGTGTGCATACACATCCTCCCAATCTGGTTTCTGGCTCTACTACTCAAGGAGTTATTCTGCCTGAGTTTAAATGGCCTCCCTCTAAGAAAATCCTGCAGAAATGCATAGTTTTGCATGTTTCACATAATATCTGTGAATTATATATGTTTTGACAAATTCTCTTCACACACATTTATTTTTATTTTTTTAATTTTTATTTTTCTATTATTAATGTACAATTACATGAGCAATATTGTAGTTACTAGACTCTCCCCATTATCAAGTCCCCAGCACATAGGCCATTACAGTCACTGTCCATCAGCATAGTAAGATGCCATAGAAACACTACTTGTCTTCTCTGTGTTGTACTGCCTTCCCCGTATCCCCAGCCCACAGCTAGATTATGTGTGCTAATCGTAATACCCCATTTTCCCCTTATCCCTCCCTTCCCACCCACCTTTTACAGTCCCTTTCCCTCTGTTAACTGTTAGTCCATTCTTGGGTTCTGTGAGTATGCTGCTATTTTATTCTTTCAGTTTTTTTTTTGTTCTTATACTCCACAGATGAGTGAAATCATTTGATACTTGTCTTTCTCCGCCTGGCTTATTTCACCGAGCATAATACCCTCGAGCTCCATCCATGTTGTTGCAAATGGTAGAATTTCTTTTCTTCTTATGGCTGAATAATATTCCATTGTGTATATGTACCACATCTTCTTTATCCATTCATCTACTGATGGATATTTAGGTTGCTTCCATATTTTGGCTATTGTAAATAGTGCTGTGATAAACATAGTGGTGCATATGTCTTTTTCAAACTGGGCTGCTGCATTCTTAGGGTAAATTCCTAGGAGTGGAATTCCTGGGTCAAATGGTATTTCTATTTTGAGTTTTTTGAGGAACTTCCATACTGCTTTCTACAATGGTTGAACTAATTTGCATTCCCACAAGCAGTGCAGGAGGGTTCCCCTTTCTCCACCTCCTGACCAACATTTGTTGTTTGTCTATTGGATGGCAGCCATCCTAACTGGTCTGAGGCGATATCTCATTGTGGTTTTAATTTGCATTTCTCAGATGATTAGTGATGTGGAGCATCTTTTCATGTGCCTGTTGGCCATCTGAATTTCTTCCTTGGAAAAGTGTGTCTGTTCAGCTCCTCTGCCCATTTTTTAATTGGCTTATTGGCTTTTTGTTTGTTGAGGTGCATAAACTCTTTATATAATTTGGATATCAACCTCTTATCAGATATGTCATTTATGAATATATTCTCCCATACTGTAGGATGTCTTTTTGTTCTACTGATGGTGTCCTTTGCTGTACAGAAGCTTTTTAGTTTGATATAGTCCCACTTGTTCATATTTGCTTTTGTTTCCCTTGCCCATGGAGATATGTTCATGAAGAAGTTGCTCATGTTTATGTCCAAGAGCTTTTTGCCTATGTTTTTTTCTAAGAGTTTTATGTTTTCATGATTTGCATTCAGGTCTTTGATCCATTTTGAGTTTACTTTTGTGTATGGGGTTAGACAGTAGTCCAGTTTCATTCTCTTGCATGTAGCTGTCCAGTTTGGCCAACACCAGCTGTTGAAGAGGCTGTCATTTCCCCATTGTATATACGTGGCTACTTTGTCATATATTAATTGACCATATATGCTTGGGTTTATATCTGGGATCTCTAGTTTGGTCCATTGGTCTATGGGTCTGTTCTTGTGCCAGTACCAAATTGTCTTGAGTACTGTGGCTTTGTAGTAGAGCTTGAAGTCAGGGAGTGTAATTCCCCCAGCTTTATTCTTCTTTATCAGGATTTCTTTGGCTATTCGGGGTCTTTTGTGGTTCCATATGAATTTTAGAACTATTTGCACTAGTTCATTGAAGAATGCTGTTGGTATTTTGATAGGAATGGCATTGAATCTGTAGATTGCTTTAGGCAGGATGGCCATTTTGACAATATTAATTCCTCCTATCCATGAGCACAGGATGTGTTTCTATTTATTGGTATCTTCTTTAATTTCTCTCATGAGTGTCTTGTAGTTTTCAGAGTATATGTCTTTCACTTCCTTGGTTAGGTTTATTCCTAGGTATTTTATTCTTTTTGATGCAATTGAGAATGGAATTGTTTTCCTGACTTCTCTTTCTGCTAGTTCACCATTGGTGTATAGAAATGAAACATATTTCTCTGTATTAATTTTGTACCCTGTAACTTTACTAAATTCAGATATTAGATCTGGTAGTTTTGGAGTAGATTCTTTAGGGTTTTTTATGTGCAATATCATGTCATCTACAAACAGGGACAGTTTGACTTCTTCCTTACCAATCTGGATGCCTTTTATTTCTTTGTGTTGTCTGATTGCTTTGGCTAGACCTCTGGAACTATGTTGAATAAAAGTGGGGAGAATGGGCATCCTTGTCTTGTTCCCAATCTTAAAGGATAAACTTTCAGCTTCTTGTTAAGTATAATGTTGGCAAGACAAGACCCGAGGGAGAGATTAAAGATGACGGCGTGAGAGATGAGACAGAGACTTCCTCCTAAAACCACATATAATATGTAAATATAACTAATACAACTACTCTTGAAAGAGCAACAGGAAAGAGGACTGCAACAAACTGCACACACCTGGAGACAAGAGCAGACCTCACAGAAAAGGGTAATGTACTAAAGCTGTGGTCCTGTGGGATCCAAGCCCTTCCCCCACCCCAGCTCACTGGCAGGAGGAAGAGGAACAGAGCAGGGAGGGAGTGGAGATCTGGGATTGCTGAATACCTAACTCTGGAGATCTTCTCTGGGAGCACAAGCCTACATTTCATGGTGCTTGCATGATACTCTCGTAATTACGGGGTTGGAAAGCTAAGACAGGCTGAATTCCTGGAGAGACTAAGTTTCCTGCTGCTTGTGGAAAGCAGGGATCCATATCCAGCTGCTGTGGGACAAAAGAAAGGCGGGCAGTCTGAGAGACTTCCTAACAAAGAAGCCCATAGCAAGGGGGCTGCTAAAGGGGCAAGGATTGCACAGAGCTTACTGCCAAGGAGAAAGGACAGGTAGACAAAATTGTCCAGGTGCACTCTGCCCAGCAGATTGGGAGCTTTCATGATCTTCAGGTGCTCCAGCTCCCTGGCTGCCTACACAGCTCCAAGAACCCCTTCTGTGACAGGCAGACTACTACGCCTTTCTCCTGGCCAGCCCCACCGGGCTTGCAAACTGGGAAACCCTACCCTGGCATTAGGCTAGCCAGAGGGCAGATCTGTCTACAGCAACTAAAAACACAAAACACAGAGGATTATACCTGTGTGCTCTGCCCACTGGTTCAGGCAGTGGAGACAGGCATAGCAGCGGAGAAGCAGGAAACAGCTCTTTCCTCCCCCCAGGCACCAATACCACTCCCCTACAATCCCCGACATTGCTTCAGGGGCTGAGCTGCTCCAGAGAGTAGAGCTTCTGGGCACTAGAGGGCGCCAGACACAAATATGAAACGCCAAAGGAACCTGGTCTAGAGTAAAATTATTAATACAACTCCTGAGAAAGATTTAAATGATATTGACCTCATGACTCTCCCTGTAAAAGAGTTCAAAATAAAAATCATTAACATGCTCATGGAGGTACGGAAAGATATTCAAGAACTCAGGAATGAATTACGGTCGGATATCCAATCATTGAAGAACACAATGGATGGTATTAAAAGCAGATTGGATATGGTGGAGGAGACGATAAATGAAATAGAAACTAGAGAAGAGGAATACAAAGAAGCTGAGGCACAGAGAGAAAAAAGGATCTCTAGGAATGAAAGAATATTGAGACAACTGTGTGATCAATCCAAACAGAACAATATTTGCGTTACAGGGGTACCATAAGAAGAAGAGAGAGAAAAAGGGATAGAAAGTGTCTTTGAGGAGGTGATTGCTAAAAACTTCCCCAATCTGGGGAATGAGATAGTCTCTCAGGCCATGGAGGTGCACAGATCTCCCAACACAAGGCACCCAAGGAAGACAACATCAAGACATATAGTAATTAAAATGGAAAAGATCAAGGATAAGGACAGACTATTAAAAGCAGCCAGAGAGAGAAATAAGATCACATACAAAGGAACGTCTATCAGGCTATCATCAGACTTCTCAGCAGAAAACTTACAGGCCAGAAGGAAGTGGCATGATGTATTTAATGCAATAAAGCAGAAGAGCCTTGAACCAAGATTACTTAATCCAGCAAGATTATCATTTAAATTTGAAGGAGGGAACATAGACGCAAAAATACTCAACAAAATATTAGCAAACCAAATTCAAAAACACATCAAAAGGGTCATCCATCATGATCAAGTAGGATTTATTCCTGGGATGCAAGAATGGTATAACATTCGAAAATCCATCAATATCATCCACCACATCAACAAAAAGAAGGAAAAAAACCACATGATCATCTCCGTAGATACTGAAAAAGCATTTGACAAAATTCAACATCCATTCATGATAAAAACTCTCAACAAATGGGTATAGAGGGCAAGTACCTCAACATAATAAAGGCCATATATGACAAACCCAGAGCCAACATTATACTTAACAGTGAGAAGCTGAAAGCTCTTCCTTTAAGATCGAGAACAAGACAAGGATGCCCACTCTCCCCACTTCTATTCAACATAGTACTGGAGGTCCTAGCCATGGCAATAAGACAACACAAAGGAATGAAAGGCATCCACACTGGTAAAGAAGAAGTTAAACTGTCCCTTTTTGCAGATGACATGATATTGTACATAAAAAACCCTAAAGAATCTACTCCAAAACTACTAGATCTAATATCTGAAATCAGCAAAGTTGCGGTGTACAAAATTAATGCGCAGAAATCTTTGGCATTC
The DNA here is from genome assembly GCA_032199065.1 of Smutsia gigantea. Taxonomy (NCBI): domain Eukaryota; kingdom Metazoa; phylum Chordata; class Mammalia; order Pholidota; family Manidae; genus Smutsia; species Smutsia gigantea. Next base: position 99,292 of record JAVSCE010013001.1, read on the forward strand.
CTATACACTAACAATGACCTAGCAGAGAGAGAAATCAGAAAAACAATTCCATTCAAAGTTGCATCTGAAAGAATAAAATACCTAAGAATAAACCTAACCAAGGAAGCGAAAGACCTATTCTCTGAAAACTGCAAGACACTCATGAGAGAAATTAAAGAAGATACCAGTATATGGAAACACATCCTGTGCTCATGGATACGAAGAATTAATATTGTCAAAATGGCCATCCTGCCTAAAGCAATCTACAGATTCAGTGCAATTCCTATCAAAATACCAACAGCATTTTTCAACGAACTAGGGAAAATCATTCTAAAATTCATATTGAACCACAAAAGACCCCGAATAGCCGAAGCAATCCTAAGAAGGAAGAATAAAGATGGGGGGATTATGGTCCCCAACTTCAAGCTTTACTACAAAGCCACAGTAATCAAGACAATTTGGTACTGGCACAAGAACAGACCCATAGACCAATGGAATAGACTAGATAGCCCTGATATAAACCCAACTATATATGGCCAATTAATATATGATAAAGCAGCCATGGACATACAATGGGGAAATGACAGCCTCTTCAACAGCTGGTGTTGGCAAAACTGGACAGTTACATGCAAGAGAATGAAACTGGATTATTGTTTAACCCCACATACAAAAATAAACTCGAAATGGATCAAGGACCTGAATGTAAGTCATGAAACCATAAAACTCTTAGAAGACAACATAGGTAAAAATCTCCTGAACATAAGCATGAGCGACTTCTTCCTGAATGCATCTCCTCGAGCAAGGGAAACAAAAGCAAAAATGAACTCACGGGACTACATCAAACTAAAAACTTTCTGTGTGGCAAAGGACACCATCAACAGAACGAAAAGGCACCCTACAGTATGGGTGAATATATTTGTAAATGACATATCCGACAAGGGGTTACATCCAAAATATATAAAGAACTTGCACGCCTCAACACCCAAAAAGCAAATAATCTGATTAAAAAATGGGCAGAGGATATGAAGAGACAGTTCCCCAAAGAAGAAATTTAGAAGGCCAGCAGACACCTGAAAAGATGCTCCACATCACGAATCATCAGGGAAATGCAAATTAAAACCGCAATGAGATATCACCTCACACCAGTAAGGATGGCCACCATCCAAAAGACTAAGAACAACAAATGCTGGTGAGGATGTGGAGAAAGGGGAACCCTCATGCACTTCTGGTGGGAATGTAAGCTAGTTCAACCATTGTGGAAAGCAGTATGGAGGAGGTTCCTCAAAAAACTAAAAATACAAATACCATTTGACCCGGGAATCACACTCCTTGGAATTTACCCAAAGAATACAACTGCTCAGTTTCAAAAAGACATATGCATCCCTATGTTTATCGCAGCACTTTTTACCATAGCCAAGATACGGAAACAACCTAAGTGTCCATCAGTCAATCAATGGATAAAGAAGATTTGTATATATACACAATGGAATACTATTCAGCCATAAGAAGGAAACAAATCCTGCCATTTGCAACAATATGGATGGAGCTGGAGGATATTATTCTCAGTGAAGTAAGCCAGGTGGAGAAAGACCAGTGCCAAATGATTTCACTCATTTGTGGAGTATAACAATGAAGCAAAACTGAAGGAACAAAATAGTAGCAGGCTCAGAGACTCCAAGAAGGAACTAGTGGTTACCAAAGGGGAGGGGTTTTGGAGGGTGGGTGGGGAGGATGGGAGGAGATTGTGGGGTATTATGTTTAGTGCATGTGGTGTGGGGAACCACAGGGAAACAGTGTGGCACAGAGAAGGCAAATAGTGAATCTGTGTCATCTTACTACACTGATGGACAGTGACTGAATTGGGGTAAGAGTAGGGATTTGTTAATGGGTAAATATAGTAACCCATTGTTTTTTCATGTGAAACCTTCATAAGAGTGTATATCAATAATACCTTAATAAAAAAACACATCATACACAGCTCTAAACCAAAAACAAACAAACAAAAGTATAATGTTGGCTGTGAGTTTGTCATATATAGCCTTTATTTTGTTGAGGTACTTTCCCTCTATACCCATTTTGTTGAGAATTTTTATTATGAATGGATGTTGAATTTTTTCGAATGCTTTTTCAGCATCTATGGTGATGATCATGTGGTTTTTGTCCTTCTTTTTGTTGATGTGGTGGATGATGTTGATGGATTTTTGAATGTTGAACCATCCTTGCACCCCTGGAATAAATCCTACTTGATCATGATGGATGATCCTTTTGATGTATTTTTGAATTCGGTTTGCTAATATTTTGTTGAGTATTTTTTGCGTCTATGTTCATCCGGGATATTGGTCTGTAGTTTTCTTTTTTTGTGGTGTCTGTGCCCGGTTTTGGTATTAGAGTGATGCTGGCTTTGTAGAATGAGTTTGGGAGTGTTCCCTCCTCTTTTACTTTTTGGAAAACTTTAAGGAGGGTAGGTATTAGGTCTTCACTAAATGTTTGATAAAATTCAGCAGTGAAACCATCTGTTCTAGGGGTTTTGTTCTTAGGTAGTTTTCTGATAACCAATTCAATTTCTTTGCTGGTAATTGGTCTATTCAGATTTTCTGTTCCTTTCTGGGTCAGCTTTGGTAGGTTGTATTTTTCTAGAAAGTTGTCCATTTCTTCTAGGTTATCTAGTTTGTTAGCATATAATTTTTCATAGTATTCTCTCACAATTGTTTGTATTTCTGTGGTGTCCATAGTGATTTTTCCTTTCTCATTTCTGATTCTGTTTATGTGAGTAGACTCTGTTTCTTGATAAGTCTGGTTAGGAGTTTATCTATTTTGTTTATTTTCTTGAAGAACCAGGTCCTGCTTTCATTGATTCTTTCTATTGTTTTAATCTTCTCAATTTTAATTATTTCTGCTTTAATCTTTATTATATCCCTCCTTCTACTGACTTTGGGCCTCATTTGTTCTTCCTTTTCTACTTGCATTAATTGTGAGTTTAGACTGTTCATTTGGGATTGGTTTTCTTTCCTGAGGTAGGTCTGTATTGCAAAATATTTCCCTCTTAGCATGGCCTTCGCTGCATTCCACAGATTTTGCAGTGTTGAGTTATAGTCATTTGTCTCCATATATTGGTTGATCTCTGTTTTTATTTGGTCATTGATCCATTGATTATTTAGGAGCATGTTATTAAGTTTCCATGTGTTTGTGGGCTTTTTTGTTTTCTTTGAGTAATTTACTTCTGGTTTCATAGCTTTGTGATCTGAGAAGGTGGTTGGTACAATTTCAACGTTTTAAAATTTACTGAGGCTCTTTTTGTGGCCTAGTATATGATCTATTCTTGAGAATGTTCCATGTGCACTTGAGAAGAATGTGTATCCTGTTGCTTTTGGATGAAGTGTTCTGTAGATTTCTGTTAGGTCCATCTGTTCTAATACATTGTTCAGTGCTTCTGTCTCTTTATTTATTTTTTCTCTGGTTGATCTGTCCTTTGGAGTGAGTGGTGTATTGAAGTCTCCTAAAATGAATGCATTGCATTCTATTTCCCCCTTTAATTCTGTTAGTATTTGTTTCACATATGTAGGAGGTCCTGTGTTGGGTGCATAGATATTTATAATAGTTATAGCCTCTTACTGGACTGACCCCTTTATCATTATGTAATGTCTTTCTTTGTCTCTTGTGACTTTCTTTGTTTTGAAGCCTATTTTGTCTGATACAAGTACTGCAACTCCTGCTTTTTTCTCCCTATTAGTTGCATGAAATATCTTTTTCCATCCCATACTTTCAGTCTGTATGTCTTTGGGTTTGAAGTTGAGTCTCTTATAGGCAGTATATAGATGAGTCTTGTTTTTTTATCCATTCAGTGACTCTACGTCTTTTGATTGGTGCATTCAGACCATTTACATTTAGGGTGATTATCGATTGGTATGTACTTATTGCCATTGTAGGATTTAGATTTGGGGCTACCAAAGGTTCAAGGGCAATTCCCTTACTGTCTAACAGTCTAACTTAACTCACTTTGTATACTATTACAAACACAACCTGAAGATTCTTTTTTTTTCTCCTCCTTTTTCTTCCTCCTCCATTCTTTGTATGTTGTGAATCATATTCTGTACTCTTTGTCTATCCCTTGGGTGACATCTATTTAGTCTTAGGAATACTTCCATCTATAAGAGTCCCTCCAAAATACACTGTAGAGGTCATTTGTGGGAGGTAAATTCTCTCAGCTTTTGGTTATCTGAAAATTGTTTAATCCCTCCTTCAAATTTAAATGATAACCTTGCTGGGTAGAGTATTCTTGGTTCAAGGCCATTCTGCTTCATTGCATTAAATATATCATGGCACTGCCTTCTGGCCTGTAAGGTTTCTCTTGAGAAATCTGATGATAGTCTGATGTGTTTTCCTTTGTTGGTGATCTTTTTTCTCTCTCTAGCTGCTTTTAAGTCTGTCTTTATCCTTGATCCTTGCCATTTTAATTATTATATATCTTGATGTTGTCTCCCTAGGGTCCCTTGTGTTGGGAGATCTGTGCACCTCCATGCCTTGAGAGACTATCTCCTTCCCAAGATTGGGAAAGTTTTCAGCAATTACCTCCTCTATGACAGTTTCTATCTCTTTTTCTCTCTTCTTCTTCTTCTGGTACCTCTATTATGCGAATATTGTTCTGTTTGGATTGGTCACACAGTTCTCTCAATGTTCTTTCATTCTTAGAGATTCTTTTTTCTCTCTGTGTCTCAGCTTCTTTGTTTTCCTCTTCTCTAATTTCTATTCCATTTACCATCTCTTCTACTACATCTAATCTGCTTTTAAATCCCTCCATTGTATGTTTCATTTCAGATGTGGAATTTCTTAATGATTGAATCTCCATCTTAAATTCATTTCTGAGTTCTTGAATATTTTTCTGTACCTCCACAAGCATGTTTATGATTTTTAGTTTGAACTATCTTTCAAGAACATTGGTGAGTTCAGTTTCATTTGGTCTTTTTTCTGGGGTCTGTGAGATTTTGGTCTGGGCCATGTTCTTTTGGCCCTTCATATTTCTCTGTGGTGCCCTCTATTGCCCAGGAGCTCCTGTCTCTGGAGCTGCTCAGCCCCTAGAGGGTGGTTGGGGGTCGTAGGGGAGCAGAGCTGGTGCCCGGGGGGAGGAAAGAACTGTTTCCTGATTCCTGGCTGCTGTGCCTGTCTCCAGTATCAGAACCAGTGTGCTGAGCACACAGGTCTAAGCCTCTGTGCTTGGCGTCTCTAGCTTTTGTGGGCGGGGCCTCCGTCTGGCTGGCCTGATGCCAGAGCAGTGACTGCAGGTTTGCGAGCCAGTGCTGGCAGGCCAAGAGGAAGTCTCAGCAGGCTGTGTGTTACAGTGGCAGGCCTCGGAGCTGAGTAAACAGCCAGAGGGTTGGAGAACCTGAAGCTCCACCAAATTCCCAATCTCCTGGGCAGAGCGCACCCAGACAACCTTGTTCCCCTATCCCTTATTGGCGCAGCAAGCTCCGTGTAAACCCCGCCCCTTCAGCAGCCCTCTTATTGCTAGAAGCCTCTCAGACTGCCTGCCTTTCCTTTGTCCCAGAGTGGCTGGATGTGGATCCCGTCCTCCACAAACAGCTGGAATCTGCTTCCAAGCACTCCACCTGTCCCAGCTCCCCATCCTCCAAGCACCACACAATGTAGGTTTCTGCTCGCAAAGCAGATCTCCAGGGCTAGGTGTTCAGCAGTCCCAGGCTTCCACCCTCTCCGCCACTCCATTTCTCTTCCTCCTGCAGGTAAGCTGGGGTGAGGGAAGGGCTCGGGTCCTGCCAGATCAAGGCTTTCCTACGTTACCCTGTTTTGTGAGGTCTGCTCTGTTCGTGAGGTGTTTATGCAGTCTGGTGCAGCCAGGCTTTAGATTTGAGGCTTTCTTTCCTGTTGCTGTTTTAGGGTTAGTTGTATTAACTATATTTTCACACTATTTGTGGTTTTGCGAGGAATTCTCTGTCTCACCTCTCAGGCTGCCATCTCGAGTCTCCCCTCTTCACACACATTGTATACAACTCTATTCCTCGATCTTCCATGTTAATATGTATTCTGGTGTTGAATTACGTGCTGGGCTATATATAATTCTGAATCCTCTGCTTTCATCTATCTACTTCTCATCACTATTTTATTTATTTATTTTATTAAGGTATCATTGATAAAAAAATCTTATGCTCAGGTTTCATGTGGGCAACATTGTGGTTACTAGATTCCACCTATTATCAAGTCCCCACCACATACCCCATTACAGTCACTGTCCATCAGCGTAGTAAGATGCTATAGAGCCATTACTTGTCTTTTCTGTGCTATACTGCCTTCACCATGCCCCCCCATATTATGTATGCTAATCATAATGTCTCTTAATCCCCTTCTCCCTCTCTTCCCACACATCCTCCGCAGTCCCTTTCCCTTTGGTAACCGTTAGTCATTCTTGGGTTCTGTGAATCTGCTACTATTTTGTTCCTTCAGTTTTGTTTCATTGTTATACTCCACAAATGAGGGAAATCATTTGGCGCTTGTCTTTCTCTGCCTGGCTTATTTCACTGAGCATAATATCCTCCAGCTCCATCCATGTTGTGCAAATGGCAGGATTTGTTTCCTTCTTATGGCTGAATAGTATTCCATTGTGTATATATATGTACCACGTCTTCTTTATCCATTGATCTACTGATGGACACTTAGGTTGCTTCCATATCTTGGTTATTGTAAGTAGTGCTGTGATAAACATAGGGGTGCATATGTCTTTTTGTGATCCTGTTTTCTTAGGGTAAATTCCTAGGAGTGGAATTCCAGGGTCAAATGGTATTTCTATTTGGAGTTTTTTTTGAGGAACCTCCATACTGCTTTCCACAATGGTTGAACTAATTTACATTCCCTCATCACTATTTTAAATTACTTCTTCACATCCGAGCTTCTCGGGTCTTCCGTGACTCTCGGCCATGCACTGTTCGCTTGTACAACAGCAGCACAGACCTGGCGTCGAAAACAAGGTCGGTGGTTGAAATGATGTTAGTTGGTTGGTCCATTTAGCTGTTATCCCCATGTCTGTGGTGACTTGTTGTCAGTCTTCTGCACTGGCTACTCTTCCTCTTTACCCCAGCAACCCTGTGAGTGTCAGGCTTTTCCTACCATCCAGTCACCTCTCTGCTCACATAACATCCTGAGTGAACACACTGACATCTGTAGCTTCAGCAATCTTGAAACTGTCTTAAAATTATCTCTAGTCAAGACATCCTCGGCCTCATGCTCAGGCCGTCAGGAGCCTTAGAGGCAGACAACACCAAAACATCCGCCAGACACCATCAACAAGGAATGCACAAAAGTGAGCAGATTTTGTTCCATACCCTCCGTCTCTATCTCCCAGAAGAAGCAGGAGAAAAAAAGAGAAAAGATATTATAAAGGAAAAGGAGAGGAAAAAGAAGGAAAGAAACTTTTTTTCCTGTGATTTCCTTTCCTGGATTCCTTATCTTGAATCAATTTGGCAAATCTAGGTACCTGAGCATCTTTCTTATTTCTCCATGTGAAATCCCTGTGAATGTAAATAATGAAATCTTTTAGCTACTGTTTTCTACATCTCTTTATACATTGCCCTCCTCCCCTTCCTCCATTCCTATGGCCATTATCTTAATTTAGTCACATAGTACTTGCTTTTCTAATCTTGGATCTATTCCCATTCTGATGTTGCATCCATTCTAGAACACAAGTGAGCACATCCACTCCTGCACTTCTTTTCCTGAAGGACAAATGCAAGGCTCCCAAGTATGCCCTGTGCTCCTCAGGGCCTCGCTCTGTGGCTTGGCAGTTTCCTTTCATAGGGCCCCACAGTCTTTCCTGCCTACCTGCCAGACTAGTCACTGAGACTCATCTGGGTCTTGTCTCCAAGTCACCATGCCTTTGCTGCATTGAAAACAAGTAACAAAAGTACACAAAAGAAGCCTAGACCAAACAAACCAAGCTAACTTTGCTGCATTCCCTTCCCTCATCCCACGTGGCTGGAAAGGTTCTATGCTACCATCAGAAATCACCTGAGGAATTGCATTCCCTTGGAAAGCCTTTCACCAGGATACTTTCCCACCTGAGTCTTCCTTGGAGCTTCCACATACCTTGCACTGACAGCTCACTCTGTTGAAGTCACTTACCCATATGTTCCTTCTATTGCTCTGGCAGCTCTGCAAGGTCAGGGACCATGTATTTACACATTTTATCTGCAGAACTTAGTGACAGCCAGCACTTAGTAGATGATCAGTCAATGTTTGTTGATTCAAGGAAACAAAATTATAAAAATTAGTATTCCACTCCTTTCTTTTTGAACTAGGTAATATTGTCTCTTTTCTTAGTGGAACATCTGGTGAATTTACAATAAAAGGGAACATTTGAATTAATGCAATTAAATGCACGATGTATGACGGCATGCCTCTTGTTAGTCCTATAAAATCAAAAAGTGTCATATGCTAAAATGGACATTTCCACCCTGAGCGGTGGGTCTGATGAGACTGTGTGTCTGCATCTGCAGGGAGCCTCCTGTACCAGTGCTGGACTCAGTTGACTTCACATGGCCTTTCCACATTTGCAGATGCCTAGAATTTAGGCTTGAGGATGTGTATCTAGGCAGTGAGTATGGCCATGGAAGAAGAGAAAGCTGCAACAGAGTTGCTTGTTACTTCTATAAATATCAGTATTTCCATTTAAAAATTTTGAGTTAATGAAATATTATGGCTCAACTCTTTCACTTTGATACAAACTTGAATTTCTACAAATTCATTGAATTTCTACAAATTCACTTCTGGTCAGGGCTTGGTTTACTTCTTTCATTACATTAGTGGACTGCTAATACATTCTCATCTCCTTCATTACCACATGGACGGGCATTAACTTTTGCTTTTTTTTCCACGTGGTTACATGTGTCAACACCTGTGAGTCATGGTCCCTATTTTCTAGATATAATTGCTGAGGTTTATTAATCTGTTCAGATGGCAAATAAAGGATTTGAATTTAGATTGTCCAGCACTAAATACACAGCTCATCACTATTTATCCAAAGCTACTTCTCAAGTCTACAAATCCAAGTAAGTGGGGAAGTGTGCCAACATTTCAGCCTACTTCTGGGAGGAGGGGAGAACAAAGGGGGAAATGAAAGGCAATGACTTCTTTGAGACAGAATACCCCTGAGATTAATTTCTAATAAAGCTGCTTACCCAGCAAAATCTCCAGAATGCTCAAGGCTCTCATAGCTCCATGCTCCATTTAAGAAAGCATTGAAAGAAACAGTGACAAGTATGACAATGGCAACTCTCTGGGAGCAATTAATATGGCTATCAGATATGGTCAGCTTTCCTCATCCGGGGCCACTTTTTGCTTCCTTTTCCATCAAGACAAGATGGTAAACATCAGGCTGTGGGGGACCCACGTTTTACACCTGTTTTGCTCAGTCTGGCAGCCACTACTTGTAGGAGACTGTTCACAATAAAGTTCAAATTAATTCAGTTAAGTAAAATTTAAAATCCTGTTCCTCAGTCACCCTAGCCACATTTTAGGGGCTTGGGAGCTAAACGGTCATCATGAACATTTCCATTATCAGAGAAAGTTCTGTTGGGTAGTGCTATTTTAGACCCAGTACCATTAGTTACTATCTGTAGAATCCTGAGCAAGCTACATACCGATAATTCAGTTCCACATTTGTAAAATTTCTTATTTCTCCTCCAAAAAAATACATGATAAAAATTCTCACTACATTTAGAGATCGTGGGGCTTTAAATCTCATTTTATTTGTTTTTGTCTTCAGAACCTCCTACAAGCATGATATACAATCGCTATCCTACGTGTGCTTGTTGGAAGACTAAACAAATGTATAGATATATTTGTTTTCCTTTCAGTGCTAGGATTTGTGATAGTTCTCCAGCCATTCTCTATTCATTTCCCAGGAAATACATTCAACTGCTAAGAAAAGGGACCAAAAAGGTTTTAGATATCCAGTGCTTAGCCATGCATTAGGCTCATACTTTATTATCTAATTGTATTTCCTACAAGTCTACTGAAGAAAATATGACAATTATTAAGATATTTGCCCAGAAATAACTAGGATATGATTACACTGGGATTCAGATTCAGGTCTGTCAAGAGGAAAGCTCACGTTCGTTCGTCCTGCCACCTTAGTCATCCTCTGAAAGGCAACGTCCTGGGAGGACCAAGAACACTAAGCTCCTGCTTAGATTACACTGGCTTCTTTGCAGTGTTAAACTTTTACATAGTGCTTCCATTTCTGGAAATGAAGTCCTTCCTTGGTATTAGGGAAACCCTGTTATTCTCCTTCTTCAAATCATTCCAGTTGTCCCCTTTCAAGTTCTTTCCCAGGGGTTCATGCTTCACTGACCCAATTTTAAATGTAGGCCATCAGAGGTCTTGCCTGTCTTCCTTTGCGGCTTCCACCACGGCTTCCCGGCTGAACACCGAAGTCCCTGTGGGAAATTCTTTGTTAACTACACGGACAGTGATTGCAGACCTTGGTCTCATCTCCTCCACCTTCTTCCCCTTTCCTCAGTCTTTCCCTGGCTGCTGTCTGTGCTCATACCATAATTGTCACGAATGTGCTCCCTCTTTCTAATCTTAATTTCTGCCAGCCCATCTCTGATATCTTCAAGATTATCCCTCTTCGAACTCTGCCTCCGACTATTACTTGGTGCATCTGGACTGCAGTATCGCCTGTGCTACCATCTTTTTCCTGCTTCTCCCATCCTGCATTTCTTTTGTTTTCCCGCCCAGCCCACTCACGTGTCTGTGCATGCACCAACCTTGGCTAAGTCTAGAGCCCTGCCTACTCCATGGCTGCACCTTCAGAGGCAGTCGTGTTTGGAGGCTAGAACAAGACACAACCATACTGACTGGTCTCAAATAACTTCTGAGATCTTCCCAGAAATTCTTCTAAACTTTCCTAATTCATTCCTTCTCCCAGTGTCCTAGTTCAGTAATCCCCAGCTTTTAAAAATGTAAATAACATAAAATAAGTATAAAGCCGGGAGGAAAGGCACCTCTCACAGCCCAAGGGCTCACCTACCTGCTCCACACGGATATGCCATTAGTGGCCTCCAGCTGCCAGTCCCTGTGCTTGTAGGCCTTTCCCTCCCTCCTCAAACAGCTCTGCTACTGCCTTTATTTGTGACTTAAGTCTCAGATTCTTCTTCTCCCTAGAAAATAGAAACAACCTAGAGATAAACTCAACATGTTCAGGCAACTAAATCTGTGCATCTTTGCATAATATTTACATGCATATACACTGCTCTGATTTTTATCTAATGGTTGAAATGTCTGTGTTGCCGTTGGGTCTAACTCTCAACTTGTTCATGGATTCTTTCACATCTCATGTATGTAAGAATATCACACTCACAATGCCCTTGTTCCTTTCTTGCTATGTCTGTTTTCTTGCACAACTTTCCTATATTCATGCAAACATCCTGCAGCATCATCTCCAAACTCATAATACCCCTCATTTTCCCACGCTCTTCCAGCTGATGCCCACTTCTCCACTTGTTTTTATCACAAACCTCCTCACATAGTAGTTTACACTCATTTTCTCTCTTTTCTCTGAACCCTAGGACAGTCAGGATTGTGTCCCCTCACTTTATGGAAACAGCTCTGTCCCAGTTGTCCTACCCTATTTAGGTAGGACATCAAGGTCATCATTAACTTAAATGTTCCCAAATCCAATGGTCAGTGTTCAGTCCTTGTCCTCCTCAAACTATTAGAAGTCCTTAATAAGGACACCCTCACTTTCTTCTTAAAAACCTTCTTTCCTTATTGTCCAGGGTCTCTCCCCTCCCCGCCACCTCCTCCGACCTCTGTCTGGACATCTTTTGCACCTTTGTCTGCCACATTTCTCTGCAGGATCCTCTCAGCATCACAGTCCTCTTTGCCCTGGTGTCTTCAGTGTGCTGTTCTCTCAGGTTCCATTACTAGTGAGCAATGAAGAACCAGAACTGTTTTGTTTCCTTGTTTGTGAAATTCGTCTTTAGGAATAAGCTTCTTGATACAATGTACTCTTTTTTTGAGGGGGGGGAAGTATTATTTTACCTCAAGGAAATGAGGAATCCTGATGACCGACTGCTGATTTTTAGAAGCAGCCAAAATGTATCCCATTTGATATAGCAAATCACATAGGGAACTGCTCTTTACCCAGTGACCACAGCTCGTAACCTGTACGAGTGGGAGAACAGAGCAGTAGACTGTATCTGAAATACCCTAGGTTGTCATCTTGTCTTTGTCATAAACTCAGTCACTTTCTTGGCGGGTAGGTGTGACAGCCATCTCTACCTCTTAGTCAGTTATCCCTGTGAATCTGTTTAATGTCGATTACCTCCAGTAGACTGCACCATCACATGGGGTGGCCTTGTCTGTCATATTCACCCCATATCCTGAGGGGCTTATTCACATGAACCAAATCCTACCTGTTGATTTTTGCTGAGACAGTGATGGGAAAGAGAGGTGCAGTATCTCAAAGCCAAATCCCCTGCTTAAGGGCTGGAATAAACCCCTCACTTGCCATGTCTCAGTTACTGAGAAGAGAACATTTTGAGCATCCCAGTGCTGAATACAACTCAAATGCTGCCTCTGTTGGTGGAATCTCACTTCACTCCATGTCACTCATTCTGTTCTTACAGTAACGATCTCCCATTATAGTTTTGGGTTCCTCATTCCAGGACCCATGCACACCCCTAAGCAGAATTTACTTGTCCTGGGTGACATGTGGCATACTCTAATAGACTGCATTTCTGCCATTCCTTCATTGAATTATATACTTCTGTCCTCTTTCACTTCTAGGTGGATGACTGTTCAAATTAACCAAGGCTTGACCAAGGGGCTAGATTCTGGCATTAATATTTGGACTGTGTCCTTTATGGAATCCCCTTGGCTCTTCGAGGAGGTAAATACAAATTAATATAAATTAGGTTCAGGGCAAGTTCTAGACCTTTCATCCTCTTCTACTTGTTTCCTGGCTTATTCTAGCTGCTGTTTACCATAGACACAGTGGACTGTTGCCTTAAGTCGTCCTTCCTATTTGTTTCACTTGGAATGGATCTACATGTGACCATCTGAGGTAGAGTCAGGCCTAGAGATCCTTAAACTCCCCGTTTTCCCAGAGCATCTTAAAAAATATCTTTGCTTTATTGTTGCACTTTCTGATCCATTTTCTATCTTGTAACCAGCACACTGACTGTTAACAATGTAAATCAGGCAATGTCTTTCTTCTAATATCCTTCAATAAGTTCTCACTGCACTCATAATAAAGTCCAGTCACTCCACCACGATGGATGAGGATCCATTTCAATTACACCGGCCTCCTCCTCAACTTCATGCGCATGTTGTCCTGCCCTGCCTCCCCTGCCTGGGGCGCTGCTCCCACAGCTCCATCTAGTTCAGGTGCCCTCAGAGCCTGCCACCCTTGCCATTAAGTATTCATCTGAGGTATAAATCTCCAGAGTATCATGCAGTAGGGCATTCATTTTATTGAATAGCTTTCTTCCCCAGTCTGTGTCCGCCCAGTTCATTTCTTTATTATTAGTTACCTATATTTTGTTCTTTGCCCTGCTAGCATGTACACTGTAGACAGGCATCACTGTATAGCTTGTTTTCCATGATCACCTTAGCACCTTGTGTGGGACCAGCACATGGAATGAGTGCTGGCTGAAGATTTGCTTGGGTAATATCATTAAGAATATTTTTATACTACTAGGAGTTATGTTTATTTACTGGATGACTTCACTTCCTATATTAAGTGTTTTCCATTAGGCAGTCAAGCATCCTTGATATAAATAAGTCTATGTGAGGTCTTTGATGCCATTAGGATGGTTTTCTCACCAGAGGATCCAATGATGCCTAAATCCATCTCTGCCAGTCATTCATTCTTCCCCAGGGGTTTCCAAGAGAGGTGCACTGTGTAAGCCATGATAGAAAAGGAAAAAATGTAACAGTTGATTGCTTTCTGACCTTATTTGTACCATCCCAGGGCAAGCTTCAGTATCTGGAATGGAGCACCTAGTCTGGAAAAGGAGTCACTCCTCTAATCCTCTTCTGTGCATCTAAGCATTAAAAAAGAATGTGCTGTCATAGGGAGGGAGGGATGGATGGAGAAAGGGAAGAGCAAAAACAAGGCTGGAGGGGGCCTCCCGCATGCGGCTGTAGCCCTGACACTTTAGTGTGCAAGTGGGAGAAGAGAGAAACAACATCCGAACTCAGGACTTTGCACAACTGTGACCCCGTCCACGGCACAGCATGGTTCAGTGTTCTTTCCCCGTGCTGACAAGAAGGGGAGGTGGTGGTGAGAACCATCAAGACCCTCTGCCCCCTGTACACCTGCTCTCTGAGTGGTCCCTGCCGTCCCCCACCATGACTCACATGCGCATGTTTTCAGGTGGTAAAGATGTTCGAGATGCCAGATGTGTGGGTGGGACCTTTGGATGGGTGGATGAGGAGACCGTCTCTGAAACTGTGACCCTGGGACAGACGCCTCCTTGAGTGATAGAGGAAACTAGGTGGATGTCAGAAAAGAGAGAACCCCAGGCACTGGGGCAGCAGGAGCGGATTGTTAAGGTGGAGGGTGCTTGGTGTGCTCTAGGAGGAACAGGAAGGTCACTGCTGTCCAGGCAGAGGAAGTGAGGAGGCAGAAGTGATAGGATGAGAACAAATAACAAAACTTCACGTTATGTAAGAATTGCGGGACCTTGAGGGCTTTGAATTTTCTTTGAGATAGGGAGCCATAAGCAGTGTTGAGCAGAAGATTAATTGATTTTAATATCAAATTCTGATTAAAAAATGACAGATGAGACTGGGCGGTTAGACAAGCAGACTGTGTTCACTGGGTCCATGAGGACCGGGCCGGCACCTGGCCTCAGGGCCTCTGGAAGAGCAGACGGTGCTACGTCAGGAGCCGCCTCACACTGACTGGATTGCTGGAATAGAAGCAGAACATGGGAAACACACTGAGAGAAGATAGGACACACTCAGCAAGACAGAAGCCACTGGACACAGCAGAGCTTCTGATGTCTGGTTGGAGGTTTTAGAATTTGTAAAAAATTTTTGTGGTTATCTACCTCTTAGAGAATGAATATGTGTAAGGATACTCTTTGTGGCCATTTTTGGGGGAAACGGCAAAGCAACACTTAACGTCCAGCATTCAGGCCTGCGATATGCTGGTTTACACCCCTTTGGATGACCCCTTTCCTGGACTGCACAGGAGAGAGACCAAATCAGGACCTCCTACTCGGTCAGAGTTGCAGGACGGCTGGTCGCATCCAAAGTATTTGTTGTGAGTTCCTATTTCGTGGCTTCACTAGCTGAAGATTTGATTTTACTTCACAGTCTTGAGAATATAAAATAATAAGGAAATGAAAAGCAATCTCATCAGATACATCTTCCAAGCATTCTGCCAAGATCTGTCAACCTGCACCTGTAAATAACCAGACACAAATGTGCTGACATATTTCTCCCATTTCCCAGTGAATAATTAACAGCAAATGTCAGGGAAGGCTGGTGAAATAATTTCAAACAAATAAAGACCCACTTCCAACTCATTTCAAGCATCCATAGCCTCTCCATTATAGACACATTTAGAAACAAAGCCAACAATTTGCCAAATTATTGGAAAACTGGGTGTCTGACCATTTCTTCTCATGGTCAGAGTGAAAACACGTAGGGAACTGAAAGTGTGGGAAGACAGGTGAAGACACTTGATGAAAGGAATCTGTTTTTTTTATGGCAGGAGAGGGGATGTGTTGCAAAATGAGCACAGCCTCCTCAGTCAGCTAAATGTAAGTTAGAATCTTGGAACCATCACTTTCTCCCACTGGGATCTTGAGCTCCTGAATTCATGTCTTGGTTTTCTCATTTGTTTAGCAGGATTAATAACCCCTAGTCTGCAAGGCTGGTGGTAGTTTTGAGGGAATGTGGGCTTACTTTGTGGATGTCAAACTCTGTTTGGTACACACTGGCACTTGGGTGATTCTCCGTGAGTGAATGAATAGATTGGTGGGTGGATATACTTGGCACCTCCCATGACACCTTGCACACAGTGGGCACCTACGAATTATGCTTCCTCCATTTCCTTTTTCACTGAACACCTCTTCTGTGACAAATACCCTTGGGTATATTGTTCCATGTTGTGGGAAGAGCAGCAAAAAATTGAGATATGAATAACAAGTCAGTGAAACTTGCTGGCTTTATTCTTCATCCATCAAATTGAAACTTTATAATCTATCAGAAAGGGTGCTTTGTATGTTAAAGAAAATTATAGTTAGAATATTATATATTACATTATCTGGCTAAGAGTAGGCACTCAATAAAAATAACCTAAATTTGAATCGTCTGAGATTCCCGTTTTTCCCTGTTCACTAAATTTAGTTTGTTCTCCCTGACAGTTAAAAAGAAAAGTTCATCTCTGAGTACAATGCAGTTCCTTTCATAGTAGAAAAATTGTAAAAATATATTTCATCTTGGTGGAGATTCATCAATTAATTTTCCACCTACTGTTAAATTATATAGTTTGCACAAACTGCATGTCAGAAGAGAATTAGCATCAAAGACTGAGATGAAAACATTCTTGCTTCCTGATGGATGCTCTGTAATGATCCATGACTATTTCTTGCCCTGAAAGATTAAGAAATTCTTATTTTTAACTAAAAAATGACTTTAAGGTTTATTTCCACAGCTGCCTTCCTGATGACAATAGAAAAATTTTTCATAGCTAGATGAAATATCATATAGTTTTAGAGTGACACATACCAATATGTTTGTCTATTAATTAAAAAAAAAATGGGCCAAGCCATAAACAAACTAGATGAGACATATACATTTTTACCCGGTATCCTGAAAATACCATTTTAAAGTATGGTTATTTTCTATTTGCAGTATTTTCATATTTTTACATGCCTCTAAGATTAAGGTAGTTATGAATGTAATCCTTTACAGAGAAAGTCAACAAACCATGGTCCATGGTGAAATATGAACCACTGTCTTGTTATCCTATGGCCCTCAAAGATAAGAACAGTTCTTATAATTTTAAGTGGTTATAAAAAAGTAAAAGTGCAGCAATGTGTGAAAATTAAATTTACATTAAAATTTTAAAAAGTGGAACCTGAGAAAATTACAAAATATTCAAATTTGGGTGTCCATAAAGTTTTATTGGAACACAAACTCAGTTGTTTACACATTTTCTACGTTGCTTTCTTGCTACCCTAGCAAAGTCAATTCATTGTGATAGACACTGGCCTGCAAAGCCTAAAATATTTGTTATCTGCCTTTTATAGAAAAAGCTTGCCAATTCCTGCTCACAGTATATTAAAAGGTTTCTGTAGATTCAAACATAAGTTTTGAACCCAATTTGATAGCTGAAGTCCAGAGAATTGGGCCTTCTCTAAAGGAACATCACTAATCAGGGATGTAGCTTGCATGGGAAAGTAGATCTTCTTGTCGAGAGTTTGGTGACTAAAGATGTGAAGTGATGATATCATATTAAAAATGCTTTATAAATTGTATAGGGGATTTATGAAAATTCAAACTTGCAAAGTATGAGTTTATCTGTGAATGTCTAGAAACTGCTCTGCTTGGCAAAAGAACTCCTAGCTGAATCAAACCAAATTTGTTTTCTTCTTTGTGGATTAAACATTTATGAGGTACATTTATCGGATCCTGAGTAGGATTTTAATTTGCTGATACAAATACTTAGCTGGCCAAGGAGTGGCTCCACCTGATTGATACATGTCCCTCCATCCTCCCCATCCAAATCTCCATGCTTATTACTTCTACCTCTTCTTTGCTGGTATCCAGAAAGTTTGATCTTCTCCCAGAAATGGGGGCATGAAGGACACAAATATGAAAAATATTTGTGAAAAATATGCTCATAGAGGAGCATATTCTGACTATCAGGTTAAGATTAAGGTACTGGCCAGTACTCTTTTCATCAGCTTTTCAGCTGATCTTGAGAATTTCAGGCTGAATTACAGAAGAAGTAATGTGATAGGATTAATCAATGGATAGGAATGCCTGATGATCAACTTGGAAGGAGTAAAGGTGGAGAAACTCAGTTTGGTTAGTGGTTGCTGAAGAACTTCCATATCCTTTAATGGTTCGGTCCATCATGATATTTAGGATTTCCAAAATTATAGTGACACATGCCAAGAGAGATTTCTATGAGATTATGTAGAATTCTGTCAAGGTAACACACTGGAAGGAAGATAAAAGGAGATAAAGGATAAATACAGTACTACATGCAAACAATCCTGAGATTGTAAACCCACAGAATCAAGATTCATGACAAGTGGAGCTGGAAAAAAAGGTCTTTGCAAGGAAATAAGCAAAAGACACCTGGATATAGATGTTTACTGTTATTTCTAGGTTATAATGGGTTGTTCTGGAGATCAGTGCTGTGCCATAGGCTGAGTCAAAAATGGAGCCGACTGGATGGATTGTAGTAACTAATGGAATGTGGTCGACTGGTTAAGACTGGTGTGTCTCTAATGGGTATGATCTGCTGAGTAAAGGCTTTGCCAACAAGAGTACCTGGGTCAAGATATCAGCAACGGTTAGGCCTGTAATAGCCTCTTGGTTCTACTGGGCAAATCAGTTTAAGCTAACAGAGGACCTAGGTCACTAGGACTGTCAGTCCTGGGACAACCAGCCTCCTAGGAAGTGATCCTAGGAAACACTGAAAGATAATAGAGTCCTGGTCATCTAGACTGGGATGCAGGACAGAGCTTTTGACCTAGGAGAGAATTAATGCTCAATGTGTGATTCAAAAGAGAGACTAACTCATGTAATCAATAACAGATCTAGGGTTTATAGGAGGAGAATGCTGCTCTGGGGTGGGTGCACCCCTAAGATTTTACCATGTGCAAATACAGCCTGAGACAGGCAGACTACTGCTAGGTGTTGCGGCAAGATGCCACAAGGATTACTGGAAAGGCTCGCAGAGCAGACAAGGCTTAGTGCCAATGGATGAAGACCTTCATTCCCAGCAGCTTTAGTGGGCTCCGGTTGACTGAGGCCCATTGTCTGGAGAATGTATGTGGGACGCACAGGAGCATCAATGCACCTCTCTCCTGGGAAATCATAAACATAGATATGGGTCACTCATGTACTGAATATGGATAAAGGGGCAACACTGCTCAGATTTTACCATTATCAGCTGATATTATTCACTGAGATGGATATTCTTGTTCTCTGTCTCTGTAAAACAATCTTGAGAATCATAATCCTGGCTGACCTCACAATCAATACCTATCCACAGTGGCAGATCCATCTTTTGGAGCTGAGAAATAATAATAATAATAAAAAAAAACCTTAAATTTAAATTCCATTTGCTCAGTGCTGTCCGGGTGCGGCTGTCATTTGTTTCATTGGTTCAGCGATTTATCAAATCCTAATTTGGCAACATAACCTCTCTCATCCATCCTGCATACCACTTTTCTGGGGAGACTACAAATTCTTTCAAACGAAATCCCCTTGTATCTATAGAACCACAGAGCTAGAAAGTAACCTTAAAATCCACTCTAAAACCTTATTGTGGAGATGTGAAAACCCAAGGGACTCTAAGGGGGAAAAATGTCTATCAGGTGCGAATTTCAAAGTGCTGGGAACTAAAGTCAAAGGGGAGAGAGAAAGTGGGGCCCTGGGCTTCCCGCATGACCTGCTCCATGAATGCAGGAGAGAAACACAGACTGTGGTCAAGGCGGGCTTTCACAGAGTCCTCCACACCCAGGGAGCCCACAGTCAGTGAGCACATGCCCCCCGGATGGAAAACAGCAGGCGTCTTAGTGCCCCTAAGAGGGGGAGCTCATGAACTTGTTTCCATAGGATCCAATAATTGTAAACATAAATATTTAATAATTTAGCTTTATTCTTGTGTGTTTATCTCTGTGTCAGCGAGAGAGATGGCTGCCGCAGCTGGTCTCTCCTGTTCAGAAACGGAGGTGTGAGACCTGGGTTTGAATTCCAACTCTGGCATTTCCCAGCACTGAGGGAAATTCTGGACCAAGCACTTGTCCCTGGGTGTCAGTCTTTTCATACGCAGAATGGGGCTGATAGCACACTGAGTGTGTGGCCTCCTTCTAGAAGGCACACAGTAATGTTTTATATTTCCAAACCTACCAATTTTCATCTTTCCCCCACGAGATTCTTGACCTTTTATTATTAATTCAGTAGTGACCTGTTTGGTGGTTTTCTTTTGTGACACATTCTATTTGTATCACCTGCTATATGGCAGTGAAAGATTGTGAGCTTCTGGGCATGACATTTATACTGCATAAAATATGAAATACACTAAGAAGCAGTGTTGTGACGCACAGGCCTCAGACCACAGGGCTTCACCTCATGCACATGGGACAGCAGCTTAGACCATCCAAGGGCAAGTCAAGGTCAGAGCAAGCCAAAGAAAATCGTTGTCGGTCATTGCCCCAAACAGTCCAGCCCAACGCAGTTTGAGTACATGAGCACATTTTAAGGGGGCAGTGTCACATTTGAAGGAAGCAAAATGAGGAAGACTGAAGGAGAGAGCAACAGACACAAACGGTGAAGGGACGCCACGACCAAATCAGCAAGAGAGTACAGGATGCGGAGTGTAAAGGTCAGATGTGAAGGCACCAAAGGACATGGTCCCAGGAAAAATGGAAAGTCAGAGCCCATCCCAAGGCAGAGAAATTGACAAAAGGTAGAGCGAGAAGAAGCAGGTAAGGGGGGGAAAGGGAGACAAGGGGCAGGAGAAGAGCTGGGAAGGTGGGAGGGACAGTGAGAGACCCAGGGGTAAGCCCACAGAGCCGTAGCAGCAAGGACAGGACAGCACACAGAACGTTTCTGTGCACTTGGGACAGGAAGAGAAAATGTCAGCCAAATAGAGATACCACAGGAGAAGAAGGCCATGAGAGAAGTTGGGGGAAAATATGATTAAGCATGATTTTTATTCAATTAAACAATTGCAGTGTGCTAGACACCCTGTATACTTGGGCTCACATAATTCACCAAAACAGCATATGCAGTGCATCTATTCTCTTTTTTTTAAAAATATAATTTATTTTATTATCTTTAATCTACAATTACATGTGCAATATTACGGTTATTAAACTACCCCTTCAACAGGTCCCCCCCACCAACCCCATTACAGTCACTGTCCATCAGCGTAGTGAGATGCTATAGAATCACTACTTGTCTTCTTTGAGTTGTACTGCCCTCCCCGTGCCCCCCCAACATTACATCTGCTAATTGTAATGCCCCTTTTTCCCTCTTATCCCTCCCTTCCCGCCCTTTTTCCCCAGTCCCTTTCCCTTTGGTAACTATTAGTCCGTTCTTGGGTTCTGTGAGTCTGCTGTTGTTTTGTTCCTTCAGTATTTTTTTCTTTGTTCTTATACTCCACATATGAGTGAAATCATTTGATACTTGTCTTTTTCGGCTTGTCTTATTTCACTGAGCATAATACCCTCTAGCTCCAACCATGTTGTTGCAAATGGTAGGATTTGTTTTCTTCTTATGGCTGAATAATATTCCATTGTGTATATGTACCACATCTTCTTTATCCATTCATCTACTGATGGACACTTAGGTTGCTTCCATTTCTTGGCTATTGTAAATAGTGCAGCAATAAACATAGGGGTGCATCTGTCCTTTTCAAATTGGGCTGCTGCATTCTTAGGGTAAATTCCTAGGAGTGGAATTCCTGGGTCAAATGGTATTTCTATTTTGAGTTTTTTGAGGAACCTCCATACTGCTTTCCACAATGGTTGAACTAATTTGCATTCCCACCAGCAGTGTAGGAGGGTTCCCTTTTCTCCACATCCTCGCCAACATTTGTTGTTGTTTGTGTTTTGAATGTTGGCCATCCTCACTGGTGTGAGGTGATATCTCATTGTGGTTTTAATCTGCATTTCTCTGATGATTAGCGATGTGGAGCATCTTTTCATGTGCCTGTTGGCCATCTGAATTTCTTCTTTGGAGAAGTGTCTATTCATGTCCTCTGCCCATTTCTTAATTGGATTATTTGCTTTCTGTTTGTTAAGGTGCATGAGTTCTTTATATATTTTGGATGTCAACCCTTTATCAGATACGTTTTTTATGAATATATTCTCCCATACTGTAGGATGTCTTTTTGTTCTACTGATGGTGTCCTTTGCTGTACAGAAGCTTTGCAGCTTGATATAGTCCCACTTGTTCATTTTTGCTTTTGTTTCCCTTGCCCAGGGAGATATGTTCGTGCAGAAGTTGCTCATGTTTATGTCCAAGAGATTTTTGCCGATATTTTTTTCTAAGAGTTTTATGGTTTCATGATTACATTCAGGTCTTTGATCCACCTTGAGTTTACCTTTGTGTATGGGGCTAGACAGTAGTCCAGTTTCATTCTCTTACATGTAGCTGTCCAGTTTTTCCAACAACAGCTGCTAAAGAGGCTGTCATCTCCCCATTGTATATCCAAGGCACTTTTATCAAATATTAATTGACTGTATATGTTTGGGTTAACGTTTGGATTTTCTATTCGGTTCCACTGGTCTGTGGGTCTGTTTTTGTGCCAATACCAAATTGTCTTGATTACTGTGGCTTTGTAGTAGAGCTTGAAATCAGGGAGTGTAATTCCCCCTGTTTTGTTCCTCCTTCTCAGTATTGATTTAGCTATTCGTGGTCTTTTGTGGTTACATATGAATTTTAGAATTATTTGTTCCAGTTCATTGAAGAAAGCTGTTGGTAGTTTGATAGGGATTGCATTGAATCTGTAGATTGCTTTAGGTAGTATAGCCATTTTGACAATATTTATTCTTCCTAGCCAAGAGCATGGGATGCATTTCCATTTGTTAGTGTCCTCTTTAATTTCTCTTAGGAGTGTCTTGTAGTTTTCAGAGTACAGGTCTTTCACTTCCTTCGTTAGGTTTATTCCTAGGTATTTTATTCTTTTTGATGCAATTGTGAATGGAATTGTTTTTCTGATTTCTCTTTCTGTTAGTTCATCATTAGTGTATAGGAAAGCAACAGATTTCTGTGTGTTAATTTTGTATCCTGCAACTTTGCTGAATTCAGATATTAGTTCTAGTAGTTTTGGAATGGAATCTTTAGGGTTTTTTATGTACAGTATCATGTCATCTGCAAATAGAGACAATTTGACTTCTTCTTTACCAATCTGGATGCCTTGTATGTCTTTGTTTTGTCTGATTGCTGTGGCTAGGACCTCCAGTACTATGTTGAATAACAGTGGAGAGAGTGGGCATCCCTGTCTTGTTCCCGATCTTAGATGAAAAGCTTTCAGCGTCTCGCCGTTAAGTATGATGTTAGCTGTGGGTTTGTCATATATAGCCTTTATGATGTTGAGGTACTTGCCGTCTATACCCATTTTGTTGAGAGTTTTAATCAGGAATGGATGCTGAATTTTGTCAAATGCTTTTTCATCATCTATGGAGATGATCATGTGGTTTTTGTTCTTCTTTTTGTTGATGTGGTGGATGATGTTGATGGATTTTCGAATGTTGTACCATCCTTGCATCCCTGGGATGAATCCCACTTGATCATGGTGTATGATCCTCTTGATGTATTTTTGAATTCGGTTTGCTAATATTTTGTTGAGTATTTTTGCATCTACGTTCATCAGGGATATTGGTCTGTAATTTTCTTTTTTGGTGAGGTCTTTGCCCGGTTTTGGTATTAGAGTGATGCTGGCTTCATAGAATGAGTTTGGAAGTATTCCCTCCTCTTCTATTTTTTGGAAAACTTTAAGGAGAATGGGTGTTATTTCTTCTCTATATGTCTGGTAGAATTCAGAGGTGAATCCAGCAGGCCCGGGAGTTTTGTTCTTGGGTAGTTTTTTGATTACCAATTAGATTTCATCGCTGGTGATTGGTGTGTTTAGTTTTTCTGTTTCTTGCTTGGTCAGTCTTGGAAGGTTGTATTTTTCTAAGGAGTTGTCCATTTCTTCTATGTTTTCCAGCTTGTTAGCATATAGATTCTCATAATATTCTCTTATGATTCTTTGTATTTCTGTGGGGTCCGTCGTGATTTTTCCTTTCTCATTTCTGATTGTGTTTATGTGTGTAGATTCTCTTTTTCTCTTAATGAGTCTGGCTAGGGGTTTATCTATTTTGTTTATTTTTTCAAAGAACCAGCTCTTGGTTTTATTGATTTTTTCTATTGTTTTATTCTTCTCAATTTTATTTATTTCTTCTCTAATCTTTATTATGTCCCTCCTTCTGGTGACTTTGGGCCTCATCTGTTCTTCTTTTTCCAATTTCAGTAATTGTGTCTTTAGACTATTCATTTGGGAATGTTCTTCCTTCTTTAAATAGGCCTGGATTGCAATATACTTTCCTCTTAGAACTGCCTTTGCTGCGTCCCACAGAAGTTGTGGCTTTGTGTTGTTGTTGTCATTAGTCTCCATATATTCTTTGATTTCTGTTTTGATTTGGTCGTTAACCCATTGATTAATTAGGAGAGTGTTGTTAAGTCTCCATGTATTTGTGAGCCTTTTTGATTTCTTTCTAAAATTTATTTCTAGTTTTATACCTTGGTGATCTGAGAAGTTGGTTGGTAGGATTTCAATATTTTTGAAATTACTGAGGTTCTTTTTGTGGCCTAGTATGTGGTCTATTCTGGAAAATGTTCCATGTGCACTTGAGAAGAATGTGTATCCTGTTGCTTTTGGGTGTAGAGTTCTGTAGATGTCTGTTAGATCCATCTGTTCTAGTGTGTTGTTCAGTGCCTCTGTGTCTTTACTTATTTTCTGTCTGGTTGATCTGTCCTCTGGAGTGAGTGGTGTGTTGAAGTCTCCTAAGATGAATGCATTGCTGTCTATTTCCTCCTTTAATTCTGTTAGTATTTGTCTCACATATGCTGGCGCTCCTGTGTTGGGTGCATATATATTTATAATGGTTATATCTTCTTGTTGGACTGACCCCTTTATCATTATGTAATGTCCTTCTTTATCTTTTGCTACTTTCTTCGTTTTGAAGTCTATTTTGTCTGATACAAGTACTGCAACACCTGCTTTTTTCTCTTTGTTGTTTGCATGAAATATCTTTTTCCATCCCTTCACTTTTAGTCTGTGTATATCTTTGGATTTGAGGTGAGTTTCTTGTAGGCAGCATATAGATGGGTCTTGCTTTTTTATCCATTCTGTTACTCTGTGTCTTTTGATTGGTGCATTCAGTCCATTTACATTTAGGGTGATTATTGATAGATATGTACTTATTGCCATTGCTGGCTTTAGATTCGTGGTTACCAAGGGTTCAAGGGTTGCTTCTTTACTATCTAACAATCTAACTTAACTTTCTTGTTAAGTTATTGTAAACACAGTCTGATGTTTCTTTCTTTCTCTCCCTTCTTATTCCTCCTCCTCCATTCTTTCTATAATAGGTGTTTTATTCTTTGCCTTTAGTTAGTATTTGGATGGTCTGCTTTCTTTGCTATGATTTTATTTTCTCTGGTGACATCTTTTTAGCCTTAGGTGTGCTTCCATCTAGAGCAGTCCATTTAAGATAACCTGTAGTGGTGGTTTATGAGAGGCAAACTCTCTCAACTTTCGTTTGTCTGGAAATTGTTTAATCCCTCCATCATATTTAAATGATAATCGTGCTGGATACAATATTCTTGGTTCGAGGCCCTTCTGTTTCATAACGTTAAATATATCATGCCATTCTCTTCTGGCCTGTAAGGTTTCTGTTGAGAAGTCTGATGATAGTCTGATGGGTTTTCCTTTGTAGGTGATCTTTTTTCTCTCTCTAGCTGCCTTTAATACCCTGTCTTTATCTTTGATCTTTGCCATCTTAATTATTATGTGTCTTGGTGTTGTCTTCCTTGGGTCCCTTGTGTTGGGAGATCTATGAGCTTCGGTGGACTGTGAGACTACTTCCTTCCCCAGCGAGGGAAAGTTTTCAGCAATTATTTCTTCAAAGACACTTTCTATCCCTTTTTCTCTCTCTTCTTCCTCTGGTACTCCTATAATGCGAATATTGTTCCGTTTGGATTGGTCACACAGTTCTCTTAATATTCTTTCATTCCTAGAAATCCTTTTATCTCTCTCTGCCTCAGCTGCTCTGTACTCCTGTTCTCTGTTTTCTATTCCATTAACAGTCTCTTGCATCTCATCCATTCTGCTGTTAAGCCCGTCGATCGCTTGTCTGATTTCTGTATTGTCTTTCCTCAGTTCCCTCACTTCCTCCCTCAGCTCTTGCACATTTCTCTGTAGGTCCATCAGCATGGTTATGACTTTTATTCTGAATTCTTTTTCAGGAAGACTGTGCATTTCCATCCCTTCAGACTCCCTCTCTGGGGTTGTCTGGTTGATTTTGGTCTGAACCATATTCCTCTGTCTTTTCATGGCTATAGAATTGGTCACTGATAGTTGCCACGTATATCAGCTGGGCTCTTTAAGACTTTAAAAAGAGAAGAAAAAAAGAGAGAAAAAAAAGAAAAAAATGAAAGAAAGTAAAAGAAAAAAGAAAAAAGAAATAACAAAAACAAAACAAAAAACAAAACCAAACAAAAATAAAAAAATGCCCACTGGACGTAGATTCTGTGGGAATGCTCTAGGTGGCGCTATTGCCCCACTATTCCACAGCTGTGACTGTGCCGCTCCGCAGGGCCCTTTATCGCTCTGGCAGGGGTGGGAACGAATAGGAGGCTGTTGATCTCAGTGAGAAATGTTAAGTATGGCTACGCTTCCTCAGTCGCCATCTAAGGCGTCTGAAACTCCCCAGGACTCCCAGCCTGCTGGGCTGAGTGTGCTGGGGGGATCCGGCTCCTCCCCTGGGCTCCTGTCTCTTTAAGACCGCTGAAGAAAGTGCGCGCTTTTTTTTTTCCTTCCTGGGAGCCGGCTGCAAGCACCCTGGCGCGTTCCCTGCTCAGATCCTGCCCCTCTGTCTCTCCAATCTCCGCTGCACTGTGCGATGTGGGTCAGCGCTCCCCGCGCAGATCACCGGGGCTGGCTTCTTCGCGGGGTGCACTTCCACTCCCTCCCGGCTCTGACTCCTCTCCTCCCGCCGGTACGCTGGGGTGGGGGAGGGCTCGGGTCCCGCCGGGTCGCGGCTCCGTATCTTACCCGCCTCTTGGGGTGCCGAGTCCTCTCGGGTGTAGGTGCACCCTGTGCGCTTTCCTGTGTATTCTCGTCTCTCTTTTAGGAATAGATGTATTTGCTGTGTTTTCGTAGATAAATATAGTGTTGGGAGGAGATTTCTGCCGCCCTGCTCACACCGCCATCTTCCCGGAAGTGAATCCCAGTGCATCTATTTTCTATATTTTATAAAGGTTGAAAATATTGTCCACTGCCAGCAGTTGGTGGTTAAGCTGGAAATCCATTCCAGGTTTGTGTGTCTCTAAAGATTATGTCCTTTCTACTCTGCCAAGCACATTGATAGGAGTGTGCAGAGTAAAAAAATGAAAGATGGAGACAGGGGGCTCTCATCAATGGTTGTGGACCCCATGGCTCGCTCTTCCAAGACTGCAAGTTGTCTTTCTCTCTAACAAATTTAATTTGCCAAGCTGATTTACCTGGCATGGGAAGGTCTGCAAAGCAAATCATGGTCTTCTGGTGTTAAGTCACCTGATTTAGGGAGGTGGACACCTAACCTACTCAAGCAAGATATCTGAGATATCGTCTGTGTTTCCCAGCTGTGGCTTGGTGTCAGATTGAATCAGCAGCCTTTTCAGCAGGCTGCCCTGGCTTCCTGGGCTGCCTCCTAGAGAAAGCCAAGCTGTTCACCCCAGGGACGTGCATCAATCAAGGAAAAACAGGAGACACATTACTTGACAGCATTGAGTCAGGTGCAGGGTTAGTGCGTGTCACACGCATGTACAGAGGATATCAGAGCCAAGATGTGCTCCAAGTGGCCCTGAGGAGGCACTGCCTGCAGATTGGCATTGTCGGGAAAGGGTCCCAACAAAGGCAAGAGGAATAGAGGCAATCAGAGGTGCGACCAATCCCATCCTTCCTGCTCCCAGTCCTGGGCCCCCAATTCTGGTCACCCCTGTCATCTTGCCGTCATCACCTAGGGGCAGGCAGCCTTGTCCTTATTTAACCACTCCTCTCTCTCCTGGATTCATTCTCTTAAAGGCAGCCTGGCCAGGCCATTCTGTGACTCATAAGAGCTTTGCCTCCTACTGGTTCTCTTGACTGTGAAGACTTTTCACAATTTGCCTTAAAAAAAAAAATTCTATCCTTATGTCCTGTATTGTCCTTTCATCAATTTTAAGCTCCATACATTTTAAGTTCTAATTATATTTTCATGTTCATCAATCCATGAACATGTCTTATGATAACTAACTTCAAGGATGAGTAGACTTACTGAAGCATGGAATTGTCTGGCACTGGGCTCTAAAATGAACTTAGAGTGAGCGTTAGAGTCTTTGCAGGCAGGACAAAAAAACAGGCGAAGCCGTGGACTAGTGAGCTGTCGCCTGCTGATTGCCCTCACTAATTCGCTAGGGCCCAAGCATTTCCTGGACTCCTGTGTGGATGCGCAAGCACACCTGTGCACTTCACCTGCCTGCTGATTTGGCATGTGGCTCCTGGTCTCAGGGCCCCAACTCCAGTGCAAAAGCAACTTGAAGTAATTCCAGTAATTCCCTTGATTATTGATAATCAGGCCTCATTTTCTTGCATGCACAACATATGAAATTAGAAAGTAGAAAGATTAGCAGCTCACCTTCCAGACTTACCTCTGCTTCTCACTGTCTTTGCTTCCTTGAAAAAGTCACTTAAATTCTCGAGGGCTCAATCATCATATCTGGAGAGACAAGTTGAGCTAGAATAATTCAACAAAATTTCTTGAACACCTAAGAGTAACCCTGGGCTAATTTTTCTGGCATAGAACACAGCCTTACCATGAGAATTAAGAGGGACCCACCCCACACAACATCTAGTTAATGTTGTCCCTAACTTGTTGGAACACTGTTGGGTTAGGCATAGTTATCTCCTTTCTTTAGGATTCAGTTACTCTTGTCTGGAATAAATCAGTTGCATATTAATAGCCCAGGGACCCAAATCCTCTTGAATAGATCTGTATTTTACTGAGTCCTGTCAATATATGTGTGTGCCTGTGTGTGTGAGTGTGTGTATTTTGGCACTCCACTATCAAATATCAAAGTAAAATATAAATAAAAGTTATTTTAAAAAAAGATATCTTGACAAGTTGCAGGATCTGGCCTTCCTGGGTGTGCCTTCCTTCATGGAAAACCTGACCATGTGTTCAGTGAGCAGCTGCTTGCTCTTGACTTGGGTTGTTTCCCAGGTTGCCATGTCCCCTGTCCACCTTTTTCACTCACTTATGTTGTCCTCTTCGCCCCTGAGACTTCTGAATTTCTGGATGCTGAGATAATTTCTAGGATCCCTTTCAACTTTCAAATTTTGTGATTCTGAGCATGACACTTGCCCTCTACTCTCAAGAATGTATTTTTAATCAATCAAGAAAACTATTGGGAATATAAAGGCACTAAAGATGATGGGTGGTGTTTTCATAATTACCTGCCAAATTATTTTCTTCCTCTCCTGTGTATTTTTTAATAAAGAATGCCTGCATCAACTCCCCTTGACATTAATTCTATTACTCATGTTAATATGACAGGTTATCTACACCTACAAATCATTACAAGGGGTTTCTTTATCACAGCCAACATTAAGAGATCTGCTAATTGTTAATGCTAATAAAAGTAGCTGCTATTACTTGGATTTTAAAATATAATTACATGACAGGAATTCTCTGCTTCGTTTTCCTCACACAGCCCATGTAATCACCATAAAACAAAATTAGAGATGGATGAGGCTTTAGTGAAAAGGCAAACTTAGCCAAAAAAAAAAAAAAATCATACCGGATCCAGTGAGAAATTAAAGCACAACCAGAGGGATCTTTTCCAAGTGTAAGTCAGATCATATAACTCCACCCCTCCGGCCCTGCAGGGGGCTGCCATCCAGGACAAGGTCACCGAGGCCCTAAATGACCTTTGCAACCTCCTCTGTTGGTCCTCATCACGTGTTCTTGATGCTCTCCTCCTCTCACAGTGCTCCAGCTGCCCTGGCCTCCTTTCATTTTGCCGGGATGCTTCCAAGCATGCTTTCACTGCAGGGTTTCACTGACACCTTCCTCCTCTAGGTACATGCATGGTCACTGCCTTACCTTCATCAGGTCTGAGCACAGGAGGCCCCTTCTAGTGGGTCTTTCCCTGGTCACTCTAGGAGAATAGAGACACTGCCCTGCACCTGCCCCTACACGCCATCCTGCTCTTTCTTCCACAGCACAGCCCACTGGATGACACACTAGGCATCATACGCCCCCATTTGTTGAGTGTCTTCATCTATGAACATATACACCTTTGACAATAAGTGTTTCTCCTGATGTGTTTAAGGCTGTGTCCCCAAGAAATAAGAACAGTGCCTGGCATAGAGTAAGTATTCAGTAACTGGTGGAGCGACAAGAGTGGCTATGGAATAATCATCTAATATCCAAAAAAAGGTTTGAAATGGTATTAAAAATTAATTCATTTATATAACTGAACAGTGGTGAAAGATAAAAACAGTGAAAAAGAAGAGGAATGCAGAAGACAGTTGAGATATTCAGTTCTTAGCTTTGATCTCTGAGTGCAAAGCAGTCTTATAGCTCTTTTTTTATTCAAATTATTTTAATCCAAATGCTTTCTCTAACCAAGCTTATAGGCAATTGTTGGGGTCTACTACGATCTCTGCCCAAACCCAGGCATAAAGGCAGTGTTTCTCCACTGACCCCGTTTCCAATGTCCTTAAAGACAGCGTGGGCTGAGCATCTCCCTTTTAGCCCTCCCTCGCCAGTCTGCTTTGCCCTTCTTTGCCTGCTGAGCCCTGTGGACAGCCCCACTGTGGCTCCCCTCCCAGTGGACATCTGGAAGGGTTCTTTGAATGGGATTAGAAAGTGGGCGGAGAGAGCCTGAGGGGCTTAGTCTTCTTGCCACCTCCCTACTCTGGAGACATTCTCTCACTGGCTGATCCTTCCTGTCTCCAGGGTCTACTGGGCAGCTCCTTTTCAGGGTGCAAGCCTTGGGTAGCCTCCAGTAATAGTCCACCTCCCCTTGGCCTTTCAGATCTCAGGGGGTAATGGTTTTCCCTCTTGCTAGTACCTCAGCACCACCTGCTCATGCCCTTCCCTGGCTTGTCCCTCTTACAGTGTCCCCTCTATTTAAATGTCTCTTCAGAGACCCCAGCAGAGTGTGCCTCCTGTGTCCTGTCTGTCTGCTTCTTTTCCATCTATCTGTCTGTCTTTCTATTTCTTGCCTGATGCAACACTTTCTCAGTGATGCAGAGTCAAACTCAATGTGGACTTTGCCTGGGCTCACAAGTCCATGCACAAGTAACTTCTCTTTCCCAACACTGAAGATGTCTCTTTATTTCTCCAGAACCTGTCTCTTGAGTGCCTACTGTGTTTCAGGTGTTCAAGACAAACCCTGGCTATTAATGGTAGTGTTTTTTGTGGGAGCAGAAACAACAACCGGTAGAGACCGTGGAACATCACAAGTGTGGCGTGAGCAGCATGTATAAGGAGCCCAGAAGTGCTCTCTGGAGTCCATTCCCCCTGCCCGCCTAGCAGAGGGCATGTCATGGAAGACAGCCTCGGTTCCAACAGACACCCTGGCCACCTCCACCAGCTTGTGTTCTGAGAAGCACGTAGACATGGGAATTTCCTCAAAAGTTGTAAGAATGAAGCTCAACTTCTTAATGAGCCTAAGAAAGGGAAAAGCCCTGCTCTTAATTTTCCCAACTGTGGGAAGTTAGTGAGGAAGCTTCTACCTCCATCCTGCATCTCGTTCCTCAGGAACCCCTCATTACACACCAGGGGGTTGATAGCGTTTGTTGACTCAGGCCTCTTGTGAACGTCATGACAAGTACATGAAAGCAGGGGATAGTATGGATACTTTTGCCTTAAAAATGATAATGCACAGTGTTTCTGACTTGGCTGAAGGAACTTGGTTCTATGACACAGCAAATGCTAGCAGGCACCCTAACCACCCTCCTTTAGCTCTGCTCACAAAGGAAGAAGGTTCTGCCAAGACCCTGGCATCTGGCTCTGCCTCCTTGTTTCAATTTCGCCCTTTCTCTCCAGGACTTGCTGGCCCCCACGCCAGTGTTCTATATGAACTCAGGATTCTCCTGCCATCCCTGCTTCATTTCCTATGTGATCCTGCTCCATTCTAATCCCAATTCTGTCTAACCCCAACTCTTACTTAGTTTTGATTTTCTGCAAAGACAGTATCTTAATTTTGTATTGAAGGCTCCATTGATGGTGGCTTATGTATGGTGGTTAATGTGTACATTAACACCACCACCACTGTATTCAAAAGCACCATGATCTATATGGCCATACGGAATAGTATAGCCAACAAGTCAAGTTTTTTCCAGAGCACCATGAAGCATGGTCCTCTGTAGGCTTTATCACCATTAACCTTGACCATAGATCTGTTCTATAATACATTCAATTTTGAGGATAGTTGTGGGACTTCCAGAAAACAAACAAACAAAACAAAATAGAAACATCAAAAGCATGTCTTAAAACATATGTAGGTGATCCAGGGGTTCAAGATTTTTCTGGCCCCAAGGAACCTCAGAAGACCCTAAGGATATAAGCTTTTTAACTTAATGAATGTTATATTTGTGTCTCTGATCTATGTGTTTTGCCTCTGTCCACTGGAGAGATACTATATTATACTCGCACTCCATTGGATTCTGGTGAGTCTGTCATTGAGAATACCACATCTCACTCCTGTCCATTGAACTGGGATGGATAGAGGGAGAGTAGAGAGAGAGAGACAGAGAGAGACAAAGAGAGGGAGAGAGAGAGAGATAAAGAGAAGAAGAAGGAGGAGGAGGAGGAGGGGGAGGAGGAGGGGGCAGAGGAGGGAGGGGGAGGAGGAGGGAGGGGGAGGGGAGGGGGAGGGGAGGGGGAGGGAGGGGGAGGGGGAAAGGAGGGAGGGGGAGGGGGAAAGGGAGGGGAGGGGGAGGGGGAGGGGGAAAGGGAGGGGGAGGGGGAGGGGGAGGGGACAGGGAGGAAGGAAGAGGGAGGAGGAGGAGAGACAGAGAAGAAGAAGGAAGAGAAGGAGAGAATTCTCCTTAGTCCTGTAACTAGGAGACACCTTGTCACTTTACTCCTGTCTCTCCAGGGAATGGAATCTTGGGGCGGAGTTGCTATCTTCGTTTCTATGTGTTTGAGTTGGAATTCTGTCACTTGTTTCCAAAAAGGTCAGTTTTCCTCACATGTAGGCTAACAATACCCATCTCTATTGTTAGGATGAAAATTTAAAACAAAGCTCATGAAAATGTGAAATATAAAACCTTAGAAAGTCATTACATGTAATTATCATAGTTTTTATTATGTATGTTTTAAAATAAATATATACATATATTTATTAAGGTATCATTGATATACAATCTTATGAAGGTTTGCCATGAGCAACATTGTGGTTAATACATCCCCTCCTGTTATCAAGTCCCCACCACATACCCCACTACAGTCATTGGCCATCAGCATAATAAGATGCTATACTGTCAATACTTGTCTTCTCTGTGCTGTACTGCCTTCCCTGTACCCCGTCTACATTATGTGTGCTAATCATAATACCCCTTAATCCTTTTCACCCTCCCTTCCCACCCGTCCTCCCCATCCCCTTTCGCTTTGGTAAACACTAGCCCCTTCTTTGAGCCTGTGAGTCCACTGCTGTTTTGTTCCCTGAGTTTTGCTTTGTTATTATACTGTTGTTATGTTGCTTCACAAATGAGTGAAATAATTTGGTACTTGTATTTTTCCGCCTGGCTTATTTCATTGAGCATAATACCCCCTAGCTCCATCCATGTTGTTGCAAATGGTAGGATTTTTTTTCTTCTTATGGCTGAATAATATTCCATTGTGTATATGTACCACATCCTCTTTATCCATTCATCTACTGATGGACACTTCAGTTGCTTCCATGTCTTGGTTATTGTAAAGAATGCTGTGATAAACATAGGGGTGCATATGTCTTTTTGAATCTGTGATCTTGTTTTCTTTGGGGAAATTCCTAGAAGTGGAATTGCTGGATTAAATGGTATTTCTATTTTTAGTTTTTTGAGGAATTCATATTGCTTTCCACAATGGTTGAATTAATTTACATTCCCACCAGCAGTGTAGGAGGGTTCCCCTTTCTCCGCATCCTTGCCAGCATTTGTTGTTGCTTGTCTTTTGGATGTAGGTCATCCTAACTGGTGTGAGGTGATATCTCATTGTGGTTTTAATTTGCATTTCCCTGATGATTAGCGATGTGGAGCATCATTTTATGTGCCTGTTGGCAATCTGAGTTTCTTCTTTGGAGAACTGTCTGTTCAGATCCTCTGCCCATTATTTATTTATTTATATTTATTTATTTATTATTAAGGTATTATTGATATACACTCTTATGAAGGTTTCACATGAAAAAACAATGTGGTTACTACATTTACCCATATTATCAAGTCCCCACTCACACCCCAAGTCAGTCACTGCCCATCAGTGTAGTAAGATGCCACAGATTCACTGTTTGCATTCTTTGTGCTACACTGTTTTCCCCATGATCCCCCACACCATGTGTACTAAACATAATACCCTCAGTCCCCTTCTCCCACCCTCCCCACCCACTATCCCACACCCCTCCTCTTTGGTAACCACTAGTTCCTTCTTGGAGTCTCTGAGTCTGCTGCTGTTTTGTTCCTTCAGTTTTGCTTCATTGTTATACTCCGCAAATGAGGGAAATCATTTGGCACTTGTCTTTCTCTGCCTGGCTTATTTCACTGAGCATAATATCCTCCAGCTCCATCCATGTTGTTGCAAATGGTAGGATTTGTTTCCTTCTTATGGCTGAATAGTATTCCATTGTGTATATGTACCACCTCTTCTTCATCCATTCATCTACTGATGGACACTTAGGTTGCTTCCATATCTTGGCTATGGTAAAAAGTGCTGTGATAAACATAGGGGTGCATATGTCTTTTTGAATCTGAGAAGTTGTATTCTTTGGGTAAATTCCAAGGAGTGGGATTCCCGGGTCAAATGGTATTTGTATTTTTAGTTTTTTGAGGAACCTCCTCCATACTGCTTTCCACAATGGTTGAACTAGCTTACATTCCCACCAGCAGTGCAGGAGGGTTCCCCTTTCTCCGCATCCTCACCAGCATTTGTTGTTCTTAGTCTTTTGGATGGTGGCCATCTTACTGCTGTGAGGTGATATCTCATTGTGGTTTTAATTTGCATTTCCCTGATGATTAGTGATGTGGAGCATCTTTTCATGTGTCTGTTGGCCATCTGAATTTCTTCTTTGGAGAACTGTCTCTTCATATCCTCTGCCCATTTTTTAATCGGGTTATTTGCTTTTTGGGTGTAGAGGCGTGTGAGTTCTTTATATATTTTGGATGTTAACCCCTTGTTGGATATGTCATTTATAAACATATTCGCCCATACTGTGGGATGCCTTTTTGTTCTGTTGATGGTGTCCTTTGCCGTACAGAAACTTTTTAGTTTGATGTAGTCCCATGAGTTCATTTTTGCTTTTGTTTCCCTTGCTCGAGGAGATGCGTTCAGGAAGAAGTTGCTCATGCTTATGTTCAGGAGATTTTTGCCTATGTTGTTTTCTAAGAGTTTTATGGTTTCATGACTTACATTCAGGTCCTTGATCCATTTTGAGTTTACTTTTGTGTATGGGGTTAAACAATAATCCAGTTTCATTCTCTTCCATGTACCTGTCCAGTTTTGCCAACACCAGCTGTTGAAGAGGCTGTCATTTCCCCATCGTATGTCTGTCCATGGCTGCTTTATCATATGTTAATTGACCATATATGGTTGGGTTTATATCATGGCTCTCTAGTCTGTTCCATTGGTCTATGGGTCTGTTCTTGTGCCAGTACCAAATTGTCTTGAGTACTGTGGCTTTGTAGTAAAGCTTGAAGTTGGGGACCATAATCCCCCCATCTTTATTCTTCCTTCTTAGGATTGCTTTGGCTATTCGGGGTCTTTTGTGGTTCCATATGAATTTTAGAATGATTTTCTCTAGTTTGTTGAAAAATGCTGTTGGTATTTTGATAGGTATTGCATTGAATCTATAGATTGCTTTAGGCAGGATGGCCATTTTGACAATATTAATTCTTTGTATCCATGAGCACGAATGTGTTTCCATATACTGGTATCTTCTTTAATTTCTCTCATGAGTGTCTTGTAGTTTTCAGAGTATAAGTCTTTCACTTCCTTGGTTAGGTTTATTCCTAGGTATTTTATACTTTTTGATGCAACTTTGAATGGAATTGTTTTCCTGATTTCTCTCTCTGCTAGGTCATTGTTAGTGTATAGGAATGCCACAGATTTCTGCGTATTAATTTTGTATCCCGCAACTTTGCCGAATTCAGATATTAGATCTACTAGTTTTGGAGTAGATTCTTTAGGGTTTTTTATGTACAGTATCATGTCATCTGCAAACAGGGACAGTTTGACCTCTTCCTTGCCAATCTGGATGCCTTTTATTTCTTTGTGTTGTCTGATTGCTGTGGCTAGGACCTCCAGTACTATGTTGAATAGACGTGGGGAGAGTGGGCATCCTTGTCTTGTTCCAGATCTTAAAGGAAAAGCTTTCAGCTTCTCACCGTTAAGTATAATGTTGGCTCTGGGTTTGTCATATATGGCCTTTATTATGTTGAGGTATTTGCCCCTTTATACCCATTTTGTTGAGAGTTTTTATCATGAATGGATATTGAATTTTGTCAAATGCTTTTTCAGTATCTACGGAGATGATCATGTGGTTTTTTCCCTTCTTTTTGTTGATGTGGTGGATGATGTTGATGGATTTTTGAATGTTATACCAATCTTCCAACCTTGGAATAAATCCTACTTGATCATGATGGATGATCCTTTTGATGTGTTTTTGAATTTGGTTTGCTAACATTTTGTTGAGTATTTTTGCGTCTATGTTCATCAGGGATATTGGTCTGTAGTTTTCTTTTTTTGTGGTGTCTTTGCCCGGTTTTGGTATTAGAGTGATGCTGGTCTCATAGAATGAGTTTGGAAGTATTCCCTCTTCTTCTACTCCTTGGAAAACTTTAAGGAGGATGGGTATTAGTTCTTCACTAAGTGTTTGATAAAATTCAGCGGTGAAGCCATCTAGTCGAGGAGTTTTGTTTTTAGGTAGGTTTTTCATTACCATTTCAATTTTGTTGCTGGTAATTGGTCTGTTCAGATTTTCTGTTTCTTTCTGCATCAGCCTTGGAAGGTTGTATTTTTCTAGAAAGTTGTCCATTTCTTCTAGGTTATCCAATTTGTTAGCATATAATTTTTCATAGTATTCTCTAATAATTCTTTGTATTCCTGTGCTCTCCATAGTGATTTTTCCTTTCTCATTTCTGATTCTGTTTACATGAGTAGGCTCTTTTTTCTTGATAAGTCTGGCTAGGGGTTTATCTATTTTGTTTGTTTTCTTGAAGAACCAGCTCTTGCTTTCGTTAATCCTTTCTATTGTTTTTTTCTTCTCAATTTTATTTATTTTTGCTCTAATCTTTATTATGTCCCTCCTTGTAGTAACTTTGGGTCTCATGTGTTCTTCTTTTTCTAGTTTCATTAATTGTGAATTTAGATGACTCATATGGGAATGTTCTTCTTTCCTGAGGTAGGCCTGTATTGCAATATACTTTCCGCTTAGCACAGCCTCACTGTGTCTCACAGATTTTGTGGTGTCGAATTATTGTTGTCATTTGTCTCCATATATTGTTTCATCTCTGTTTTTATTTGGTCATTGATCCATTGATTATTTTGGAGCATGTTATTAAGCCTCCATTTGTTTGTGGGATTTTTCATTTTCTTTGCATAATTCATTTCTAGTTTCATTCCTTTGTTGTCTGAGAAGCTGATTGGTACAATTTCAATCTTTTTGAATTTACCGAGGCTCTTTTTTGTGGCCTAGTATATGATATATTCTTGAAAGTGTTCCATGTGCATTTGAGAAGAATATGTATTATGCTACTTTTGGGTGTAGAATTCTGTACAGGTCTGTTAGGTCCACCTGTTTTATTGTGTTGTTCAGTGCCTCTGTCTCCTTACTTATTTTCTGTCTGGTTGATCTGTCTTTCAGAGTGAGTGGTGTGTTGAAGTCTCATAGAATGAATGCATCACATTCTATTTCCCCCTTTAATTCTGTTAGTATTTTTTTTTCACATATGTAGGAGCTCCTGTGTTGGATGCATAGATATTTATAATGGTTATGTCTTCTTGTTGGATTGACCCTTTTATCATTATATAATGTCTTTCTTTGTCTCTTGTGACTTTCTTTGTTTTGAAGTCTATTTTATCTTTTATAAGTACTGCAACTCCTGCTTTTTTCTCCCTATTAATTGCATGAAATGTCTTTTTCCATCCCTTCACTTTTAGTCTGTGTATGTTTTTGGGTCTAAAGTGGGTTGCTTCTAGGCAGCATATAGATGGATCTTGTTTTTTTATCCATTCAGTGACTCCATGTCTTTTGATTGGTGCATTCTGTCCATTTACATTTAGTGTGATTATGGATAGGTATGTACTTACTGGCATTGCAGGCTTCAGATTCGTGGTTACCAAAGGTTCAAGGTTAACTTCCTTACTATCTAAGGGTCTAACTTAACTCACTTAATATGCTATTACAAACACAATCAAAAGGTTCTTTTTTGTTTGTTTCCTCCTCTTTCTATCCATTCTTTATATATTAGGTATCATACTCTGTACTCTTTGTCTATCCCTTGATTGACTTTGGGGATAGTTAATTTAATTTTTCATTTTCTTAGTAATTAGCTGTTCTATTTTCTTTACTGTGGTTTTATTACCTCTGGTGACAACTATTAAACCACAGGAACACTTCCATCTATAGCAGCCCCTCCAAAATACACTGTAGAGATGGTTTGTGGGAGGTTAATTCTCTCAGCTTTTGCTTATCTGGGAATTGTTTAATCCCTCCTTCAAATTTTAATGATAATCTTGCTGGATTAAGTAATCTTGGTTCAAGGCCCTTCTGCTTCATTTTATTAAATACATCATGCCACTCCCTTCTGGCCTGTAAGGTTTCTGCTGAGAAGTCTGATGATAGCCTGATGGGCTTTCCTTTGTATGTGATCTTATTTCTCTCTCTGGCTGCTTTTAATAGGCTGTCCTTATCCTTGATCTTTGCCATTTTAATTACTATATGTCTTGATGTTGTCTTCCGGTGGGTCCTTTGTGTTGGGAGATCTGTGCACCTCCATGGCCTGAGATACTATCTCATTCCCCAGATTGGGGAAGTTTTTAGCAATCACCTCCTCAAAGACACTTTCTATCCGTTTCTCTCTCTCTTCTTCTTCTGGTACCCTTATAATGCGAATATTGCTCCATTTGGATTGGTCACACAGTCCTCTCAATATTCTTTCATTCTTAGAGATACTTTTTTTCTCTCTGTGTCTCAGCTTCTTTGTATTGTTCTTCTCTCGTTTCTATTTCATTTATCACCTGCTCCACTGTATCCAATCTGCTTTTAATACCCTCCATTGTGCTCTTCAATGATTGGCTCTCTGACCATAATTCACTCCTGAGTTCTTGAATATCTTTCCGTACCTCCATGAGCATGTTAATGATTTTTATTTTGAACTCTTTTTCAGGGAGAGTCATGAGGTCAATATCATTTAAATCTTTCTCAGGAGTTGTATTAATAATTTTACTCTCGACCAGGTTCATTTGGTGTTTCATATTTGTGTATGGCGCCCTCTAGTGCCCAGAAGCTCTACTCTCTGGAGCAGCTCAGCCCCTGAAGCAATGTCGGGGATTGTAGGGGAGTGGTATTGGTGCCTGGGGGGAGGAAAGAGCTGTTTCCTGCTTCCCCGCTGCTATGACTGTCTCTACTGCCTGAACCAGTGTCTGCCCATTTTTTAACCGTGTTATTTACTTTTTGGGTGTTGAGGCATGTGAGCTGTTTATATATTTTGGATGTCAACCCTTTATCAGATATGTCATTTAAGAATATATTCTCCCATACTGTAGGATGACTTTTTGTTCTTCTGATGGTGTCCTTTTCTGTATAGAAGCTTTTTAGTTCGATGTACTCCCATTTGTTAAATTTTGCTTATGCTTCCCTTGCCCGAGGGGATGTGTGCACGAAAAACTGCTCATTTTTATATTCAAGAGGTTTTTGCCTGTATTATCTTCTAAGAGTTTTATGGTTTCATGACTTACATTTAGGTCTTTGATCCATTTAGAGTTTAC
The DNA here is from genome assembly GCA_032199065.1 of Smutsia gigantea. Classification (NCBI taxonomy): domain Eukaryota; kingdom Metazoa; phylum Chordata; class Mammalia; order Pholidota; family Manidae; genus Smutsia; species Smutsia gigantea. The sequence continues at coordinate 139,458 of JAVSCE010013001.1, forward strand.
TTTTGTATGTGAAGTTAGACAGCAATCTAGTTTTGTTCTCTTTCCTGTAGCTGTCCAGTTTTGCCAACACCAGTTGTTGAAGTGGTTTTCATTTCCCCATTGTATATCCATGGCTCCTTTATCATATATTAATTTGCCATATATGTGTGGGTTAATATATGGGCTCTCTATTCTGTTCCATTGATCTATGGGTCTGTTCTTGTGCCAGTACCAAATTGCCTTGATTACTGTGGCTTTGTAGTAGAGCTTGGGGAGCATGATCCCCCCTACTTTATTCTTCCTTCTCAGGATTGTCTTGGCTATTCAGGGATTTTTGTGGTTCCATACGAATTTTAGAACTATCCTAGTTCATTGAAGAATGCTTTGGTATTTTGATAGGGATTGCATTGAATCTGTAGATTGCTTTAGCCAGGATGGCCATTTTGACAATATTAATTCTTCGTATCCATGAGCATGGGATATATTACCATTAATTGGTTTCTTCTTTAATTTATCTCATGAATGTCTTATAGTTTTCAGGGTAAAGGTCTTTCACCTCCTTGGTTATGTTTATTCCTTGGTAATTTTTTGTTTTAGATGCATTTGTGAATGGAATTGTTTTCCTGATTTTTCTTTCTGCTAGTTCATTGTTAGTACATAGAAATGCAATCAATTTCTGAGTATTCAGTTTGTATCCTGCAACTTTCTGAAACCAGTTCTTAGTTCTAGTATTATTGGGGTGGATTCTTTAGGGTTTTTATGTACAATATCATGTCATCTGCAAACAGTGACAGTTTAACTTCTTCCTACCAATCTGGATGCCTTTTATTTCTTTGTGTTGTCTGATTGGTGTGGCTAGGAGCTCCAGTACTATATTGAATAAAAGTGGGGAGAGTGGGCATCCTCGTCTTGTTCTCAAGAAAAGCTTGCAACTTTTCACTGTTAAGTAAGATGTTGACTGTGGGTTTAATATATATGGCTTTTATTATATTGAGATACTTGCATTCTAGTGGATGATGTTGATGGAATTTCGAATATTGTATCATCCTTACATCTCTGGAATAAATCCTACTTGATCATGATGTATGATCTTTTTGATGTACTTTTGAATTTGGTTTGCTAATATTTTGTTGAGTATTTTTGCATCTATGTCCATCAGGGATATTGGTCTGTAATTTTCTTTTTTTGTGGTGTCTTTACCTAGTATTGGTATTAGAGTGTTGCTGGCTTTATAGAATGAGTTTGGAAGTATTCTGTCCTCTTCTACTTTTTGGAAAACTTTAAGCAGGATAGGTATTATGTCTTCCCTAAATGTCTGATAAAATTCAATGGTGAATCCATCTGGTCAAGGAGTTTTGTTCTTGGGTATTTTTCTGATTACTGATTCAATTTCATTGTTGGTAATTGGTCTGTTCAGATTTTCTGTTTCTTCCTGGGTCAGTCTTGGAAGGTTGTACTTTTCTATAATTTTGTCCCTTTCTTCTAGATTATCCAGTTGGTTAGCATATAATTTGTCATAATATCCTCTAATAATTCTTTGTATTTCTGTGGTGTCCATAGCGATTTTTCCTTTTTCATTTATGATTCTTTTTATGTGTGTATACTCTCTTTCTTTCTTGATAAATCTAGCTAGGGGTTTATATATTTTGTTTATTTTCTCAGAGAACCAGCTGTTGGTTTCATTAACTCTTTCTATTGTTTTTTTCTTCTCAATTTTATTTATTTCTTCTCTGACGTTTATTATATCCCTCCTTCTACTGACTTTGAGCCTCATTTGTTCTTCTTTTTCTAGTTTCATTAAATCTGACCTTAGAATGTTCATTTGGGATTGTTTTCCTTGCTTGAGATAAGTTTGTATTGCTATAACCTTTACTCTTAGAACTGCCTTCGCTGAGTCCCACACAAGTTGGGGTGTTGAGCTGTTGTTTTCATTTGTCCCCATATATTCTTGGATTTCTGTTTTAATTTAGTTATTGATCCATTGATTATTTAGGAGCATGTTGTTAAGCTTCCATGTGTTTGTGGGCTTTTTGTTTTCTTTGCACAGTTTATTTCTAGTTTCATACCTTTTATAACCTGAGAAGTGGGTTGGTACAATTTCAGTCTTTTTAAATTTACTGATGCTGTTTTTGTGGCCTTGTATGTGGTCTACTCTGGAAAATGTTCCATGTGCACTTGAGAAGAATGTGTATCCTGTTGCTTTGGGGTGGAGTGTTCTATAGTTGACTGTTAGGTCCATCTGTTCTAATGTGTTGTTCAGTGCCTATGCCTCCTTACTTATTTTCTGACTGGTTGATCTGTCTTTTGGAGTGGGTGGTGTGTTGAAGTCTCCTACAATGAATGCAATGAATTCTATTTCTCCCCCTTAATTCTGTTAGTATTTGTTTTCCATGTGTAGGTGCTCCTATGTTGGGTGCATAGATATTTATAATGACTATATACTCTTGTTGGACAGACCCCTTTATCATTATACAATGTTCTTCTTTGTCTCTTGTTACTTTCTTTGTTTTGAAGTCTATTTTATCTTGTACAAGGATTCAACTCCTGCTCTTTCTCTCCCTATTGTTTGCATGAATATCTTTTCCTATCACTTCACTTTTAGTCTGTGTATGTCTCTGGATTTGAAATGAGTCTCTTTTAGGTAACATAGAGATGATCTTGCTTTTTTATCCATTCTGTAATTCTATTTCTTTTGATTGGTGCATTCAATTCCTTTACATTAAGGGTGATTATCGGTAGATATGTACTTATTGCCATTGCAGCTTTTGGATTTGTTGTTACCAAAGGTTCAAGGGCAACTTCTTTACTATCTAACAGTCTAACTTAACTCACTTATTATGCTATTTTAAACACAATCTAAAGATTCTTTTTTTCCTCCCTTGTTTTTCATCCTTCTCCACTCTATATGTTAGGTGTCATAGTCTGTACTCTTTTTGTATCCCTTGCCTGACTTTGTGGATAGCTCATTTAATTTTGCATTTGCTTAATAATTAGTTGGTCAACTTCCTTTAATGTGGTTTTATTTTCTCTGGTGAGACCTATTTAGCCTTAAGAGCACTTCCATCTAGAGCAGTCCCTTTAAAATACACTGTAAAGACTGTTTGTGAAAGGTAAATTCCCTCAACTTTTGCTTATCTGGAAATTGTTTAATACTGCTTCAAATTTAAATGATTTTCTTGCTGGGTAGCATATTCTTGGTTGGAGGCCCTTCTGTTTCATTGCATTAAATATATCATGCCTCTTCCTTTTAGTCTGTAAGGTTTCTGCTGAGAAGTCTGATGATAGCCTGATGGGTTTTCCTTTGTAGGTGATCTTTTTTCTCTCTCTGGATGCTTTTAATACTCTGTCCTTATCCTTGATCTTTGCCATTTTACTTTTTATATGTCTTGGTGTGTCTTCATTGGTACCTTGTGTTGGGAGATCTGTGCACTTCCATGGCCTGAGAGACTATTTCCTTCCCCACACTGGGGAAGTTTTCAGCAATTATTTTTTCAAAGATACTTTCTGTCCCCTTTTCTCTCTCTTCTTCTTCTGGTACCCCTATAATGCGAATATTGTTCCATTTGGATTGGTCCGAGAGTTGTCTTATTATTCTTTCATTCCTAGAGATCCATTTTTCTCTCTCTGTCTCACCTTCTTTGTATTCCTGTTCTCTAATTTCTTTTCCATCTACTGTCTCCTCTACCTCTTCTAGTCTGCTTTTTAATCCCTCCATTGTATGTTTCATTTCAAATACTGTAGTTTTAAAAGTTTCTCTCTCTTAAATTCGTCCCTTAGATCTAGAATATTTTCTCTAGCTCTGTTAGCATGTTTATAATTTTTATTTTGTAATCTTTATCAGGAATAATGGTGATTTCATTTTCACTGAATCCTTTTCTGGTGTTTGAGGGATTTTGTATTGAACAAGGTTCTTCTGCCTTTTCATAATTCGACTGAATAATATGGAATAAGCTTTGTGTAGGCAGTGCCCTTTGTGCCCAGAATCCCTACTCTCTGCAGCTGCCCAACACCTAGAGCAATGTTGGGGGTCACAGGCGAGTGGTGCCTGTGCCTGCTGTAGGAAAGAGCTCTTCCTGCTTTCCAGCCACAGTGCCTGCCTGCATGTCAGGTCCAGTGAGCCATGTGCACAGGGAGCAGCCTCTTGGATATGCCCCTGTAGCTGCCATAGTTGGAGCTGCCCTCTGGCTGGTCTGGCAATATGGCAGGTTTGTGAGCAGGTGCCGGCCAGGAGGAACGAGGTGCAGGCTGCATATCAAGCCTTGGGGCTGAGTTGCCAGCCAAGGGTTGGAGCTCCTGAAGCTCCTGAATATTTTCAACATCCTGGGCTGAGTGTGCTGAGATGATTTTGTCCACCTGTCTCTGCTCCTGAGCAGCAAGCTCTGTGTAATCCTTGCCCTTTTAGCAGCCCTCTCACTGCTGGGAAGTCTTTCAAAGTGCCCACTTTTCTTTTGTCCCAGAGCTTCTGGTTGTGGGAACCTGTTCTCCACAAGCAGCTGGAATCAAGTCTCTCTGAGTATTCTGCCTGTCTTTGCTTTCTAACCCCTCTAATCTCCAGAGCACCATGGAATGTGGGTTCGTGCTCCCAGAGTAGATCTCCAGGGCTGTGTATTTAGCACTCTTGGGTCCAGTCGGATCGTGGCCTTGATACTTTACCCTTTTCCATGAGATCTTGTCTTTTTCCCAGATGTAGTCCAGCTGTTGCAATCTTCTTTCTTGTCATTTTTTAGGATCAGTTGTATTTGCTATATTATATGTGGTTTTTGGAGGAGGTTTCTGCTTCACTTCTCACGCCACCATCTTTTTCCTGCCTCTATTGTCATAGTTTTTAATTACAACTTGGAACTGGCTGACATATCAGATGTGTATATTCCATGATTTAAATAAATAGGGCTCAGGTTAAAGTTTTTTTTTTTTAAATATTTACCAAATACAATGGTTTAAGTAAAAAAGAGAAGCTGGCCAATCATCTTCCTTTTCCTTTTTCCCAGAATCTTGATGCTTATGAACCCAGTTGTATGCCTTCTGGCCTCTGAAATCAGAAGAAAACAAACTGATCTGTTTAGGATGGCATGTCCCAAAAGTCATGGTTCTTAGCTCTGGTTCAATATCATATTGTCTATGGAACTAATAAAAATAAATACATTCCCAGGGATATTCTCTCTTAGTATGTCTTGGGGGAATGTCTTACATCTGTGTTAAGACTACTTATGTCAGATTCGAATTTGTTCATCAGGTATTTATGAACTGTTTATACATGCTTGACACTGTCAAGTGCTGAGGACAATGATGAGTAAGACAAAGTTCTTCCCCTACAGAGCATAGAATGTCCTGGGTGTCTTGGTAGATCAGAGAACTATTGCTCTAACCATTTCCACTTGCACATCTTTCTCCATGATTCACTGGTTAATTGGAATTGTGTCACTTTAAATTGGATCCAAGGCTCAGACCCCTGGGTTATATTCAACTTAGCTAGCTAAAGGGATGTCTTTATTTAGTCCTATTAAATTTGTGGTACATTAGGTCTTTTACAAAACTGAGAGTTTTGTTATTAAGAATTTGAGGTAATAGACATTTTAGATTATTGTACTAATGGTCAGTAAAATAAACCGCAAATTAAACAAGGGCTTTTTCCCTCTCCTGGGGATTATTTAGGACAGAACTGATGGCTTGGATGTTTTAATAGTTTATGCTTTCCCCAAAAAGAGACTTTGATAATGTGCTTGCACATTATAACATAATGCAGTGGATCAGTATCTGTGACTGAAGCGCAGGTATTTTTTCTCTGAGAGCCCATGTTGGGTTGATGTTTCATCTCTGGGGGTGACTCACAAAAGCTAGTGAGTTGAGGGGGGATGAGGTACAGGCTGCATACAAGGCAGCCTGATGAGACCAGTCAGCTAGAATGCATGCAATGGAAGATACCCAGGCTATCCTCTTCCTGTGGGAAAAGGAAAAAGTAATACCATTTTCATTTTGTTTCTTATGCAAGGAAGACAAAGCCTTTGCACTTCCTGTTTCAGTGACTTCCCAATAGCCGCTTACCTTTGTGCCCATGAGAGGCGATGGAGAGAGGAGGGCTGATCTGAGGGTCATGACGTTGAAGTGTTAATCCTGACTCACAACTTCCTCAATGTGTCCCTGAAATATTCATGTTCCAAGTTTTCTCTCTGTGGGAAAGTGGGTCTGAGAGACACTCTTCATCTCTAACCTTCTGATTCCATCGGTTGCAAATTCATCATTGTCTTACCCATCAATTATTTACATAAAATCTTTTCAAATCAATACCTCTATAAAAAATATCTCCCAATTCTCTTATCTAAGCCACAGGTGAAGTTGGGCAATGTTTCTACCCACGCCCCTCAGGAAAGGCTCCTGTTTCATCATTGCTGACAAGGCATGAATTATTAGTCTCACCGCAGTGTTTACATTTAAGAGGTTCAGACTCCTCCTCTTATTAGCTGTGCATCTTTGATGCCTGGAGTTCTGCTTTCAGGTATATTCAGTGAGGCTGTTCCATTTTATATTTTGTGGCTTTAATGGGTATTAAATAATTAACATGTACAAAACCAATCATCCCTACTTTTTTAAAAATTTCCTATTTCCCCACTTCAATTATTTCATGTTAGTTGCTTGATTATATTTTGGGTTTTGGGAATACTGGTTATTTTTTTAATACTGTGTTTGCTAACTGATTACAGAATCAAATATTCTTTAAATGGAAAGGATGTCAGTGGCTGAAAATGACTTGGGCTTTTTTTCTCCTCCTTAAAATGTGGCTTCTTTTAACTGCCATCAGCAGAGAAGCAATAAACAGATCATTAGTACTGATGATGTCATAATGGAAAATGAAAAACATTAATATTCATAATATCATCATTAGTTGTAGCTAACATTGAAATGCAGTGGGGCTGACTTTGTCTTATTAGATGAAGCAAATGCTCTGACATAGTAATTAATAAGATCAATCTCAATAAATTGGTGATAGCAAAATTTATTATTTTAAAATGTTTAGGCATGCAAAGTAAAGAAAGTTCTGTAGTTCAAGAAGATGCCGGTAATATAATTCAGTGCTTCCATTTTATATCACATTATTCCTTGGAAAATCATTAGAAAAATCCCAGGGAGTCTTTTTTCATTTTTCTCAATCTCAGTTTTCATCATCAAAATGAAAATGAGCTGGCCTACCTCCTATGCTAGTGTTGTGGATTAAATAGTCATTAATGGGAAAGCATCTGTAAATTGACCAAATAGCTTCCATCTAAAGGGTTTTGTATTACTCCTATAGGTACAATAGGCTTGGTTGGGTGAAAGACACACCCTTCCTTTTGCCTTTCCAAAATAGTAATCATAGTTACACAAAAGATCAAAAATAGTCAACTGCTTTAAATAATCCTATGTGCCAACCACTGTGTTAAACACTTTAGATAATTTTGTATAATCTTTGTAATAAACATTCCAGGAAAATACTATAATGCTCACTTCATCAATGAAAAAACAAAGAGGAATTAACAAGGCCAAGTTCCTTGCTCAGAGTCACAAAGGTAATGAATGATTGGTGCCAGATGTAGTTTACTCCAGAGTCCACATCCTTAAATGTAAGGCTTTTCAGTGTCAGACACCAGGCAGCTTTCCTTGACCAGTTGACATGATCATGCCTCTGGTTGACCAGTTGGCTTTCTGATATTATTTCATTTAGGTGAGGATGTGAGAAATAAATCAAGAAAGAAACTAAGATTGGACAAATAATTCTAAAGGGAGGTACTAGAACTGATCTAACAGATGTAATAGGGAATATTGGTGAGAAAACTATACTTGTATGGTCTCTGACTGATTGAATGCTAATTTTAATATCATCACTATGATAATACTTAAAATTCAAACTTCAATGGCATGTAGGTTTGTTTTTAAGGAGCATATGGCATTTTGTCTGGCAACAAATAATTAATTTTAATCCTTATTTTTCCAAAGAAAATGAATTTGAAAAACAAATAGTAATACATTTGAATTGGGTGTGTTTGTGTGCTCCCATTCTACGTACATATGTCAATTATGACTCTTCTTAACCTGCACATTCATTCATTTATTTTCATGTCTTACCCTTGACTGTGAAATTCTGAGGAATTGTTATCACCACTCACTTTAGGAGTCAGCACTACATGGGGATTAATACTCTGTCCCACTCCCGGAACCAGGAACTTCATGACTATAGACAAATTATTTTATCTTTTGAAACATTATTTTTCTTATATTAAAGTGGGCTAATAAGTTCAAATTATAGGTTTCTTAAGACAATTAAATGATGGCATGTAGTGCCCAGCTTATAGAAGGGACTCAGAAAATGGTGACTATTATAACCTCTATATTTGTAACCAATACTGGCTTGAAACATGAAACCATTCATTTTGAGTTAAATTGACTAATTGATAAATTAATAGGTTGGTGATGTCCAGAGCTGTCCATAGATAAAACCACACTAAACTTTCCATCATCAATAAGGGAGACACTAGTCACACACCTGGCAAACTTGTAACAAAATATTCTTGCATCAGATGATAATTTGTAGGTAGTTTGTAAAAGTATATGTTCAGTCCTGTCCAAACCTTACTGTCTGTGAATCTGTGAGATGTAAATTAAGTCCAGCATCATCTGAGATTTTTATAGAGATGTGATTCCATTTGTCTCTGAAATAATGAAACAGTGTAATATTGGTATAATTTACACTTGAAAATCACATTAGCAAGGGGCTTATTTATAAATAATGTGTATGCATATAGAAATTTATGCTTTTATGTCCACTGCTTAAAGAATTGTGTTAGGAGCTATTTCTCAATCTCTCACTTTGCCAAGAAGATAGTCATAGAACTAATATTCTCTGCTTAATTATTGATGCTGCATTGCTTTGTTTTTTTTCATAGTCCAGGCAACAAAAAAATCCATTCAGAAATATAAGCAGTAAAGCCACAGATAAAACTTATAGTTTAACTCAATAGAAAAAAAATATTTAGCTAGATCTGGTTAATCTTTCAAATTTAATTTCTTTTCCTTTAAGAGGGAAACTCTAAGGACTGGATTATCATTTTAGCAAAACAGTATAAATATTGATAGTGCTAACAGCATCCTTTATTTAGGACTTACAATGTGCTAAGAAAAGAATAGATATTTTTTATACATCTTATCATAATCCATCTCAAGGTAGGTTGGATTATGCTGGTTTTACAGGTGAAGACAATGACAGAGGATACACTCCTTAAGTTTTCCTTTTTTTTTTTCCCAGAAAGTGGCAAAGTGGAGGTCGATCAGACTAGTGCGTTCTCCCTTTCGATTGCTCCTGGTGGTTTAAGTTATGATCCTTTCCATATATTATTCCCTTAATAGTCTCCCTGTTTTCTCCTTTCCAAGTGTTTGTTGTGATAAGGCTGGTGTGGGACAAGGTTCTAGGATCCCAGGTGATGACAATGGCCTTTTAATATGAGCAAAAGTAGAAAGAACACACATTTGTCAAGTTGTCCACATGAGAACACATAAATAACAGGGGAAATCAGCTCAGAAGTCAGGAAGATGCTCAGAATGCTAAATTGGGACCATGGTGCTCAAGTTCTCCCACTTGCAGTAAAGACTGCTAGCCCTTTTCCAAAATACATTCTTTCTTCCATCACAGGAACATGGCAAGACCCAGCTAGACTTCATTCCATGTCCTCCCTTGCATTTTGCGTAGCCGTGTACCCAGTATCTATCTGTTCAATGGGATATGAGCCGAAGCTGCATGTGCTGTCTTGGAGCTGAAGTTTTTAGACCGAGGGTACCTTCTGCAGTGTCTGTTTCTCCCTCCACTGCTAGATGCGGTTGGCAAGGTTCTAGGGCAGATTTGTGGCACACAGTGGAGACAGAATGTAAATACCAGATCTGGGCTAAATGACAGAGGGAAGTACGCTTCTGTTTTCCGTTTATTTTGTTTCAGTAATCCATGTTACTGGTTATTAGGGTACTCTAATGAGCACATGATCCAATATTAAGTCCCTGCTTAATATTGCTCTGTTTTTCTTCTTTATTTCTTTTTCATCTTCTCTGCTGTGATCCTTCTGTGATCCTTGTAACCCTCTGTTGTTGCTTCTGGAATGTTCTTCATCCAGGACTCTCCCATTATGTAAATGACATGAATCATATAATTTTGAATATCACTATAATTTCAAGGGTTATGTACTAGTTCTTTCATAACTTAAGTAATATCACTGTGGTAGGCAGAATGTTGGGACCCAAAGATAGCCATGTCCTAACCCCAAGGATTTATGACAATGTCCTGTTACATGGCAAGGAGAAATTACATTTACAGAAGGAGTTGATGTTGCTAATCAGCTGACCTTGAGATGGAGAGATTATTCTGGGGGACGTATGTCGGCCCGATGTCCTCTCAAGGGTCTTTATGAGTGGAAAGACGAGGCAGGAGAGCCAGTCAGAGAGTGGCTTCTGGTTTTGAAGATGGAGCGGGGGGCCAGGAGCCAGGAAATACAGGCAGCTTCCAGAAGTTGCAAGAGGTGAGGGAACAGATTCTCTCCTAAAGCCTGCCGAAGGAAAATAATCCGGTTGGCACCTTGATATTAGCCCAGTGAGACCCATTTCAGACTCTGAGCACCAGAACAGAAAGGCCCTAATTTTGTAGTAATTTATTATAATAGTAACAGGAAATGATACACTCATTCAGCTAAACTAGAAGTTCTTTGGTCAGCATCCAAGATATTTCTTCCAGTGTCCTTCATGGCACCTAGAATATTACCTGGCCCAACTTGCACCCTCACTGTGAGGCCTGTTTAAAGGCATATGCCCACTGACCCTCAGAAGTAGTGATAGATAATCAAGGCAGATATGTTTTCTGAGTCAAACTTTACCCAACTGCACAAGGACAGCTTGGGCCAAATGATGGAGGAAAGCAGTTGTCAGTTTTTCTGGGCAGCAAGCATGCATGTGCAAATCAAACAACAGCCCTTGAAGTGAACCTTGTCATATGTAATCAAAGTCTAGCCAAGGATTCTGGCAGATGCCCTGATAAATACCAGCGGACATATCTTGGACAGTTTGAGGAAGATGCGTCTGTTGAGTAACAGGGAAAATCAGCTCTAGGGGCCACCGTGATCACTTTTATTAATGTGTCCCCTGAGCTCACAAATGGTGCCAAACAAGAAAGGGATGCAAGTGTGAATGAGGGTAAATGCAAAATAGAGGGAGTCAGAGTGAGATGTAGATTTATTAGAGCATCCGTTGCTTTTCTACAGATATCATTAAAAAGGACAAGTTCTTGCTCACTCAACTTTTTAGCTCTTGTGTTCCTTTCTCCCTGAAAATAATGTCGAAGTGGCTTACATTTTATTATTGTTATTAATATTACATGGAACAGTTACTGCAGAACTAATAAAAAGGAATATTTTGTGCTCATAATCTCTCTTTCTAGGAGAAGAATAAGCCTCTCCTGCATGTCCAGACTAAAGCATTTGCTTCTTCACTTTATGAGTATAATTAGCACATTTGTGGGCCCTGTCATCAATGATAATCAACATCATAATAACCCGTCATGTTTCTACAGCCATATACAATTTACCAAGGATCTTCCCATTCTTCATAATATTATATCCACCATCTCCTTGGATTTGGTAAATGGTTCTTGGGGGAAGCAGAACGCAGAGAGATGCCTTCATATATATTTTTTAAGACTGGGAAATAAACATTCAGAGAGGGGTTCAATGAGGTCTTGAATTAGGCCCCGGATCTCCTAGGGTTTGAGTTAGACAAAGCCCGGTGGAGGTTTCACTGTCAGTGCTGTTCTCTGTGTTACTTAGTGCAATTTCCCATCAATATGATTGTCTTCCCTCCTGTCTATTTCATAACTCAGTAAGGCTACGATATAACCTGAAAGCCAGTCCAGATGTCAGGCAAGCACTCTCCTCATTTCTTTAAAGAAAACATGGGTATGATTCCTTTAAGTCTCTCCCTCCAATATAAGCTATTTACACAGTAAGGGAGACTTTCTAGAGACATGCTCAATTAATATTATAGTGTGACTTAAGTAGCTGGAATTTTGAATCCCTATTAGGTCCTTGGAGTCATTATCTTATATTGTACAGTAAGCAGAAATTAGGAAGAGCAAGGAAGCAGATGGACATGGTCAGGAATCTTGGTTTTACCATTCCCTATCAAATTGAATGTCTGCAAATTGAACAATATTGATTAAAAAGGAGTTAAGGAAACCACTGTTTCATTATATCTGGTTGTGAAGAGTTAAGTTTATTTACATCAATTAAGCACCTAGCAGAATAAAGTTTAATTAAATAAGACTATTATAGGATAACGATTATTCTGTTGTCGCTTAAATAACAATCTATCTCAAACAATACTGTGTGGTCAAGTGTGCAAAGACACATGGTCACTGGTGTCTCCACTCTAAGATTCCTCGTCATCTGTAGATGTATAGTCTTGGAACTACTTGGATCTGCTTAGTCAGTTTGGGGGCACCGTCACCAGAGTTAGACAGCCAGCATTGTCTGAACTGGTCTCACCTTTCCCCATCGCTCTGTCTCTGGGCTGTGTGTTCACATCTCAAGACGGAATACAGTGGGTCGTCCACACTAGAAAAGTGCTCTCAGGTTAGTACATGGACCAGGGAGGGCAGTGTGTTGGGGAAACAGCGATGGCTAGTAATTAAAAAAAAAAAAAAAAGAACAAGGGATAAGTCAACATCCGAAGAGAAACAGCCTGTGGTGAACTGTTTCAGCAAGCGAACATCTGACGTATCCAGGCAGCAGTCACGCACCTTTCTCTCTGCCGTCACAGAGCTGGTACCTTGCTCTGTCAGGGATCCCATTCACTTTCTTTTCTCATACCTGGACTTCTCCCCCTCTGGACAGGGAGTTGTGATTTTTGTCTTGTTTTGATTTCTTCTATGCTCAGTGTCTGACCCCTTGCAGGTATTCACTGTGTATTTGTACTTGTTGGGTTTGAACAGAACCAGGTGAAAGGAAGAGAGACAGAGAAAGATACATGAAGAAAAAGAGAGGGCTGGTTAGTGCCTTGAAGCATTACAGTCATTTCACACAGGTGCTCAAATATTGGCCAAACCTCCATGTGCCTTATTCGTTTATTTGTGTATCAAATTATATATGGTTTAACAATGATAGCTATGATACTGTGATTAATAAGAAAAATATATATTTGTTTTTTGGCCCCTTTCCTGGCGCTGAGCTCCTGAAATCCTTTGAATGTCCTGTGATGACAGCCATAAAGTGTCTTTGTTAATGCTAATAAGGTGACTTGTGGAAAGACCCTAAGGGTGGGGCTGGTTGCCAGGGGAACCAGTAAGTGAGTAGATGGTTGGAACTTTCAGTCCCATCTTTCGGGGGAGGAGAGGCTGGAGGTTGAATCAGTCACCAATGGCCAATGAGTTTATCAGTCATGCCTCTGTAATGAAGCCTCCAAAGAAACCCAAAAGGAGGGGGTTCAGAGAGCTTTCGGGTTGGTGAACCAGAAAGTTCCATGCACTACAGTGCCGGGCGCCAAGCTCCCTAAGACAGAAGCTCCTTTATTGGGGACCTCATCCTAGGTATCTCTCTATCTGGCTGTTGATTCATATCTTTTAATGTCCTTTGTAATAAACCAGTAATCTAGTAAGCAAACTGGTTTCCTGAGTTCTGTGAGCAGCTCTAGCAAATTAATTAAACCCAAGATGGGGTTCATGGTAACCAAATCTGTAGCCAATTGGTCAGAAGCAGAGGTCATAATCTGGGCTTACAGTTGGCATCCTGGAGGACAGTCTTGTAGAAGGAACCCTCAGCCTATGGAATCTGATGCTGTATCCAGGTGGAGAGTGTCACAGATGGATTGAATTGTAGGTCAGCCCGCTGATGTGGGAGCATTGCATGGCATTCTGGGGAAAACTCCACACATCGGAATTAGTGCTAGAATGCTAATAGCTATCATTTATTAAACTCATGTCAGAATTTCACCCAAATTATGTCATCTAATCTCTAATAATATAGTGAACAGTTTGATTCCAATGTTCCTGGACTTCCCTTGGTAATATGAATAGGTTGCAATCCAGATGAATTATCTGGCACCTGTGTTCTCCATCTCATTTATAGAAGAGGCATAGGGACTATGGGTCAAATCTGATACCTTGACACTTCATTGTCCAGCTCCAGTACCCACTTGATTTTTCTATTAACAATTAAGATTATGTAAGAAAAAAAGGGAAGAAGAATATGAAGAGGAATCAGCAGTTTGAGGAGTTCACCTCACTGCTTATAAACCTTAATTAAACCTAATTTGTGAATCTTAATTGAACCACATGTACGGGTATTAATGAAGCAGTAAAATAACACTGCACTCTCAATAAAACAACACACTAATACTAAATACTTATATTCCTGGAAAATGTACTCGCATGGGCCTCATCAAAACATAATAGGGAAGTAGATAAACAATTAATCTCATTAATTGCAATCAAAGGACAAAAAGTACAAACAAGTTGCCTAGAGGAATCCACTTTGCCAGATTTCCTCACAGACAGACAGGGTGCTAATGAAGTGACAGTGTGAAGTAAGTGAACATCTGAGGAATTAAAAACTCAGTCGTAATGTCAAGAGAAGGACATTTGAACTGGGGAAAACCCAAAGCTTTCTCCTGAGGAAGTCAGTCTTTGCAAGATTACTTAGATTCATTCATTCACTTATTCAACAAGTTACCTTGAGCACTCACTGTGCTAAACATTTTGCAACATATATATCACATAGTCAGGTACACCTTGAACTTGTGTATAATTATCTGTCAATTAGATCTCAATAAGCGGGGAAAAAATAAATTAAAAAAAGCAACCACTCTATAGGCTGGCTACTGTTCTTAAACATGAGGTTTTAAATATAAATGAGGTATGCTCCTTGATAACAAGAGTGATTAGAAACTATTTTGGGTCAGGTGTTTTCCTAAGTATTTCATTCACTGTCTTTTTTTTTTTATTTCCACAAAACCTTGAAAGGCAGATGTTACTAATCACATAGATAAAAATATTTTGAGATTCAGAAATTTGCTTTTGTAAGAAGACAGGAGGACTTAACATGTCATCTGACTCCCAAGG
The DNA here is from genome assembly GCA_032199065.1 of Smutsia gigantea. Lineage (NCBI taxonomy): Eukaryota > Metazoa > Chordata > Mammalia > Pholidota > Manidae > Smutsia > Smutsia gigantea. The sequence continues at coordinate 154,552 of JAVSCE010013001.1, forward strand.
CCATGCTTATTACAGCATATAGAACAGTTGGGTACTTAGACTTGTACGTAGAAATTGGACTGTCATCCCTCCTTCTTCGGAGCTTCAGGGGCTGTGCTGTAGGAAATCACCTCTTGGCCATGACTAAATTTCTTAATTGGCGTGCTAACACTCCTGGACATCTGCTTTATCTGCTGTTACTCTAGGCATCGTGTGGATGTCTTTCTTCTCAGTGGCTCCTTTACCTGTGTGCCTCTAGGCAAATGCTGTCTTCCATCTTCTTGTTGCCACTTCCCCCAGCATCCTCTGGTCTACCCTGTATCTTGATTCTAACAGTGATCCTGAAACTGCTGGGTGACTTTCCTCATTCAGGGGCCACAGTGATTTGGGTCTTGCCTGATTTTCACGCTTCAACTCTGGAGCTAGCCCAAGCCTCCTGTTTCACAGGTGTGTCCCTGCCTCTGTCCGTGTCATTCCGCTTGGCTTGAATGCAGCACCTTAGGGAACTCTCAACTGATCTTTCAATACTGGGTTCAAGTGACACCTCGATGAATCCTTCCTTTCATCAGTAAAACAAGGTGAAACCTCCCAGGTTTGTACATGGCCCATTTCTCTATTAATAGGGAACAGTCACTTGTTTACACAGTTGTGCTTTCACCATATGGTGGGTTTCTAAAAGGAAGGGCTCCTCATACCATCTTGGCATCCCCAGCATGGGGAAATATATCTGTTGAATGTGTAAATGAAACTCGGAAGGTCTGATACCAAACTGCATGGAACTGATGCGACTGTGTCCCCAGGGTCCTCACTCCCCTGAAACAAAAGAAAGTGGCCAGTTCTTCCTGACTGTAAGCAGAGAGCCTGAGGCAGGTTTTACCCAGGCCATAAACTCATGATTGGTAACCATCTATAGCAAATATGCATCTCCTACTGAAAGAGGAGGAACTTTGTGTCTATATGCATCATATGGCAAAATGCTCATTTCCCCTCTTTCTGCTAAAACTAGTCCGAATTCTCAGGGCCTGGTGTGGCCTTACTTTTGTCCACCATAGTACATATAGATCCTTCCAAATGGTGGCTCATCCCGAGCCTTGAATCCCTTCTATCTATTCTCCTAAGAGTTCCTACAAGGATTCCCCCAAACAAACAAACATGTCTGATTGTATAACTTCATCGTTGAAATAATTCAGTGTCTGCTAGGATGAAGACCTAAATCATTTGATTGTCCTTTAAGGCCTTCCATGATCCGGCTTCTGTTCATCTCCAAGGGTCCTTTGGCCTCGTCTACTCTATCAACATGACACATCGTTACTTCGTGTTCCCTAAGCAATCTCATCTCTAATTTTAGCCCTTAGAAAAAATTGATACTTTATTTTTAGAATGGTTTTGGGTTCCCAGAAAAATTGGGCAGAAAATACAAAGGTGGCTGCCTTTCCCTGTGTTGCTCCCCTGGGGCAGTAGGCACTGCTGCCTGCTCTTTGTTTAGCTCACTCTTTCCTCAGCTTTCAAGTTAGATGTTATCCCCTCCAGGAAGTCCTCCTTGGCACTTAATACTGCTCCAGGTCACATTATTAGAGAGTAAATGCTAAGTAAAGGTTTAAACAGGCATACATTCAATGTGCTCCTGTATACTCTTTGGTTACTTGTATTTCAGCACTTAATCACTTTATTTCAATACTGTGCTTCTTAACTGTGATCTTAAAGGTAGAGACCATGTCTCCCTTATCCTTATATGTACCATTGCCTACAATGGTAACTGGCAAACAGTAGATCATAAATATTTCTTGTTGTGGTTGATTGGATAGATAGTGCATCTTTCATTTTCTCCTAGGACGTTTGGAGCCCTTAAACAATGCAATCACATTTGACTTCCAGGATTCACAGGACAGAGTTCTTTAGATAGGGATAGAGCTAAAATCCCCAAGTAAATGTCTGCAGAATGCCCCGTGCCTCAACTCACTGCTACCCGGACCTATGACCACTAATCACTGTATCAAGCAGAGCAAGTCATGTCAGTTTTGGGCCTTAACAGCATCTCCTTTACAAAAGAGAACGTTACGTTTGCTTTGCCTTACTGGATTGTTATGAGATGAACATCCAAGAAATAAAAGGAATTAAAGGGTAGTATGCTTTGTAAAATAACCCAGCAAACCACAGTGCCTAGAAATATCTTAATATTCCCTTCTAGCTCTGTCTTTGAAGGGGGCAGAGGCCACCTTGTGTAGGCATCATTCTACCCCTCCCCTCTATCTGCCCTTGACTTGTGACATGTGCATGACAGAGAACAATAGGATAGGCTAATCGTATCTTTCCCTGGGGACTTTAAAACATACTTTACATCTTTTGCCATTTTCAGTGATCTGATAATATAAAATTAAAGACGACTTCTGACTATTAAGCTTACTCTGGTATTGTGAAACATCCTTATCTCAAAATTATATAATATTGAAGGCAGAACATTAGACTTAAAAATATTCATTCATCTTCCAAGAGTATACTGCCTTTGTCCTAAATTTGATTAACTATTGTATCTTAAAAAGCAAATACATCTGGCTTGAGTATATGGGTGCAGGAAGCAAAAGCGAGAATACTCCATGACTTTGAGCTGGATTCTTGGCAAGGCAAAGCTGAGGTCAGAGGGACGAGACACAGGGTAGAGGTGAAAAAGTCAGTAGATGGCGAGAGAACAAAGCAACAGCTGAGCCAAGCAACAGATTCATGTCCCTGGGGCAGCATCCAATGGGTGATTGTCAGGTGCACGAATGAACCAAAGGAGCTACACAGGAGCTAAGCTGGTCAGGGAGGCGCCAAGGTAAGGTTTCTCACGTATCAACACTTACTTCGGGTCAGTAAGTCAAGTCACTACATGCCTTACTTCTTTAAATTTTATCTCCTCACATTATCATCCTCCATTGAGAGATGAGGAAATTACCAGTCAGAAATGTTAACCAGCCTTCTGAAGTCGCACACTAAGTCAAAGATTCATGATTTGAGGGCTGTTCTTAACCACAGGTTTGTGAGCTTCTGATGGTATTATGTTCTATGACAGATTATTGGTTCTAAGTATTCCCAGGTTGTTTGAGGCATGCACTCTCTGCTTAAAGCTACTCAGCTCTGCATGAAAGCTTCTGCAGACAACATGTGAATGAATGAGGTTGACTGTGTTCCATTAAAACTTTATTTGCAGAAACATGCAACAGGCTAGATTAGACCAGTGTTACGCAATGTGGAAATCTTTCAAGGCAGTGTTTTTCTAACTATTCTGGCAATAACCAAGTGCTATTGTAGAACATTGTTTATATGTTATCTGTGTTATTTATGACTAAGAACAGAGGTTCTCAGAAAATACTTCAGTCCTTCTCTGCTTGATGCGCATTGATATTTTGTATGCTATTTCATTAAAAAAGTGCCTGTTCTGAACCATTAAATTGACTTCAAGATCTCATGGGCAATTATGCACATCTTAAAAACACAAAATAGTGTGAAGATTAAAAAATAAACCTGGATTACAAAAAATTCTGGCCGAGGACCCTGAATTACATGAAGCAACAATAAATAAAGGCAGAATCTCAGATCTGGATGTGTCCTTAGAATCCCCAACATAATTGCTTAGTCTATGAATAATTGAACAAATTTTTAAAAAAAGGTTTTACAGGAGAGATATTATAATTCTTTATCCAAAGAAATTTCTCTCCTCCAGTGGGATTTTAGGCTTTAATATTACCATGCAGATAGATTTGATGAAAGAAACTTCCTAGAACCTGCACATCTGATTCTTTCATTCAAAATATATTCCTGGAGTTTCCTGTATCTCAGGGGCTATGCTGGGCACTTGGGTGATAAAGATCACGAAAGTGACCGCCTGAGGGAGAAGTGAAGTACATGGAATGGGTGGGGTCTGTGAGTGTGGAGAGTGAGGCATATCACAAAAGCAAAGAAATAGGGGTCTAAATCACGTTTAATTTCTTTATACACATGTATATGTCTTTTAATAGGCTTTTTCTAAAAATACGAGTTCTGGAAGCCAGAAAAAGTGTTTTCTTTTTACATTTGCCTGCAGGAGCCCCTTAAGCACAAACAATAGAATAAATGGCACCATATCTCCTTCTTACCTAGGGGAAACCCAGAGCTAAGTGTGATATTCTGGCTTATAAATTTCAGTCCCAGTGTCTGGTGTCTCTGTCTCTGTCCACCTTACAACTCTCACTCTCTCTCATGCATTCGCACATATCTGCAAACACAAACAGCTGTTGTTAGCTTTGTAGCAACATTTTCAGTATTATATTTTTCAAATACTGGCCTAAGTATGATTGTTTTAATTTGAAACTAGTCCAGAAACCTTGGGAAAGCACCTTGTAAGTAACTTTAACAGAGAACAACAAGGGCCTGCTCTCTCGCGGCCGTCCAGTTCCACAGTGGAATGTCTCACCCACCCTCCGCGAGTGATGACACCACATTGAACAAGTGAAGCATATAGGTTGCCCAGTTAACTTCTAATTTCAGATAAACAATAAATAGTATTATACTATAAGTATATCATATGCAATATTTAGGCAATATTTATACTAAATGTATACATTTTTATTTAAAATCCAAATGTAACTGACTGGACATCTTGTGTTTAATCTGGTAACCTGCACATGAAGCCATCATGCATTTGAAGTGACAAAAGGGAGATAGACACCTTGAAAAAGTAGGGGGAGCTTTTCAGTATTCTCTGAAAACCAAGGAAACCCTCTCCTGGGCTCAGTGTAATGGCTTCCTTTCTGTGAAGCCCATATGTGGTGCGTCAGAAACTTTTTCTTTGTTTCTTCATCTTTTTGATGTGTTCTCAATCTAACTGCATTGTGGAATCTGTACATTAAAAAAATTATTTTTCTGTGAGAACGTATTTGGAGTCTAAGGTTTGATTAAGATATAGTTTTTAAGAGGAAAATCATGACCTAAGCTGCAGCCACGTAGACTGGTGTTAGCTGCTCATCAGCTCCAGCGTAGTCAGCTTTGATTTCCAGAACCTTCACAGGAAAGCACTTAATGTGCAACCTTCCTGTTTCCTTCTCGGTTCATTAATTTGAACTGTGATCTCATCCATTCCAGCACTGAGCTTTTACCACACACTGCCTAGATGGGCTGTTTGGCCAGTAAATCCAATCAAGTCATTTCCTGAAGTGGAGAGATTTCTCCCCCAGAAAACACAGTCTTACAGCTAAGATGTACCCGATACTATGAAAGTTAGACATTGACAGAAACACGGGTCTTTTCTTACAGGGGAGGTTTTGAAGACTTATACTCGTTATTATATTATATTAGAAACAATGATGAATGCTTTTCAGTTTGGAATGTGCTCCTATGACGGTCATCTCATTTGTGTATCAAGACAATACATTGGTCAATATCATTCTAAATTGACCTACGTGGATTGAGATTCAGAGATATTTTACTTGGACTTGCCCGAGACCACACTATTGTCTCCTACCTGATATTTCTGTTGTTAGTGAAGTCACGCAAATCAATCACATTTCAGAAAATTAATCACATTTTGGAATTTTTATCCAAGTTCACCGTAAAAAATGAATCAGATTTGAATAAACTTCATCCCTAAAATAACTGGGGGAAACCATTAAAAATAATAGCAGCTGCTCTTCATTGAGCATCTACTATAACCCTGTACACTGTAAAGTGTGTCTCCCTTTTACAAATGTGGAAAATGAAGCCACTCTGTCCATCAGTGTGAGAATGAGGACTGGAGCCTATTTCTGCTGGCCTCCAAGCCCTGTCTGATCCCTGGAGCTTCCTTTTCAGTGTCCTGTGTGACAAATATCCCTTGTACCCTTCTCAGAATGCTTTTCTGGACCAGATGCTGACAGGGCATAGGCAAAAAATATTGACATGTTTCCACTTATGCTAGAGTCTTCATTTACTGTGAAAAGCTGGAAATTAACAAGGAAGAAATACACACCAAACAAGTATGAACTGTAGAAATTGCAGTGAAGCACATGGAGTGAGAGAGGATAATGGGGTTGGGGCAGGTCTCCACACTTCCATTGTCAGCGGAGGCCTCTCTGAAGTTGAACCTCACACCTGGAAGATGATGAGTCTACCATGTGGAGAGCACGAGATGAGGATTTCAGGCAGAAATGCAAATGCTTTGAAGCAAGAAAGAAAATAATATTTTTGAAGGATTGCAAATGGGTACAGTAAAGCTGCAGTGTAGTTGTAGGAAGCACTGGTCTGAACTGGGATAGACAGGAAATGGAAGTTTCATCCAGCAGAGCATGCAGGTCACAACAGGAAAAGCTTTGAAATGTACTTTAAACTGAAGAGGAGCTCGCTGGAGGTCTGTAAGAAGATAAATGACATATAATGGAATGCTACAATTCTTACTTGAAATTTTCTTTTGTTTATGAATTCCAAGTTTGTTAAAGAACAATTCCAAGTTTTGCTACACATGTTAGATTCTGTGAATTAGAAAACATTTGTCCATTCCAAAAACAGGTAATGACCTTGCAGAGAAGCGGGTAAGGGAAGAGGCTGGGCGGAAAGGAAATCTGAGGAGGATTTGGTAACACAAAGCCAAGAGCACAAGACCAAAGACAGGTATGACGAGATGAAACCTGTTACTGTATGAGCATGGGATTTGGGGTCAGGTGGATCAGGTGCAAGGCTGTCCTCTTCCTCTTCTAGCTCTTGCAACACCTGTGGAAATAGCATGATGCTCTCTAAAACTCACCTGTCCTCTAGTTCCAGATCCAACATTGGTGCTTACTTAACTATGCAATCATGTTTAAAATATTTTACTCCTTTTTTCTTATTTAAACTTCACAAAAAAGCTATGGAATAGATAGTATTTTATTTCTAATTTTCATAGGAGAGATTTGGAAACAGATACATAAGTTTCTTGTGCAAGGTCACATAGTCACCGAGTGGCAGATTCAGTATGCAAAGTAAGACATCTGATTCCAGAGCCCAGCTTCTGACCATCACTCTCAATGAACTGATGGAGAATGGCAAATGAAAAATGATGATAATGATCTTGGTGTTAAAAATATCATGGGCCATCTTTGCAATTCCACTTGGGTATTTTTTTAATGCCTTCCACTTTCTCCTCCTCATAGGCATGCTTTCCGTTATATACTCGAGCATATGGGGCACGTTTGTAATAGCTGTTTTCTACAAATGCCGTCATTTCTGTTTTCTGGGCTGCGTTTTTCTAATTCTTTTACTCTCTGTTAACTTTTAATTGGATACAGACATTGCACATTTTATGCTGTGAAGCATTTTGTTGCATTCCTTTAAAGGCGGTGGCCTTTTATTGACAGAAAGTTGAGTTACTTGTGAATTCATTTGATCCTTTCAAGTTTTGTTTTTAAGCTGTTCCAGGTCAGGTAAAGATTCACCTTTATTCTAGAATTATTACAGCCACACTCGTAAGGCCCTTTGGGGGGGTCTCTGTTGAAAGTCCCATGGTCTTTCTACTTCAACTGGAAGGAATCCTAGTAATTTTCCAGTCTTGTGTAAACAATGGGAATTGTTCATCTTATAGCTCCCTGTGTTCCAGGTAAATTATATGGTCAAGCACTCGATTATTGCTTTCTGGTAATTATTCTTGGAAATAATTCCTAGGGAAGAAAGCTTGGGTGATGGGTGGGTCCTCCTTGCTGGTGTTCATCTGCTCAGGGATTGGGTTCCTGTGCTGCCTGGTGTTTAATATCTGAGCATATTTGTTTCTCATGTCATCTTGTCCTGTTTTCTGGTTCTGTTTTACAGGACTATAATTCTGGGCCATCTAACTCTCATGGCCAGAAGCAGAAATCTATTAATATGAATTTCTCATGAGGTGGTACTTGTAATGTCTTCCTGGAGTGTGTAAGCCTCTTGGGTAGGGGTAGGGAGTAGATAGTAGAGGCACTTACCCAGTTTTGTAATGGTTGAAGTAGACAAGGAAGACTTCTTGGAAGAGGTGGACTTGAGCTAGGTCCCCAAAGCCAAATGAGCTTTCAAATATAAACATTTCTTTTGTTTAATTAGCATGCTAAGTTTATAAAGAGCAAAAATGAGTTATTGAAATTGCTTGACTTAATGAAGCCTTAATGATAACCCTAATTCAGTTTATTCATCCTCTGTCACTCATAGATGAACAGCTAATGCCTTTCCTAATAAAAAAGTCATAGTAAAATAAAGGAAGCCATCACACATATAATTTTCATCTTTTTAATCACACACTTTCAATGTGAGGATACTGAATCCATTAGCAGAGCTCTATACAATGCTTTAATTTTTTTTCTTTTTTATAAAATTTCAAAACTGAATTTACTTGATGCTATAACAAGAATCATTAGATGCCATTTTCCAAGCCTGCTGGCAACTGAATGAAAACAGCTTCCACTTCCAGCTCCACCTACTGTGTTCTGGAAAGCAACTCTTAGAGGTGGGGAAAACTGACTAAGTGGCCTGGATTTTGATCCCCACCTCCAAACTCCTCTCTTTGTGAGCAGAGTCTACTGCATCACACAGGAGTCCAGCAGAACAGAAATGTGATAACCTGGACCCACAAATGGATACAGATGACATTCTCAAGGCTCTACTTACAGCAGCGGAGACATGTCAGCATTTTCAAACAGTAAATGCTGAGAGTGAACAAAACATGATATTATCACAGAAAACATGAAGACCACCAACCCATTCAGTTTCCCAGATAGTAGCTCTGTCTTCCTACCATAGCTGAGTATCTGTGAGTCCTCGGAGTCTACACATGGCTCCCAGCCTCCTGCCTCACTGTTTTGCCATGCTTTCTAAACAGTTGAGAGGCTGTCTCCATGTGGTGTCTGTGAACAAGCCTCTGTTCAGCCATCTGCACAGGGCACCTCAGAAGCCTGGCTGTTTTGGCGTCAAGACTAAAGGAGGGAAGGAAATCAATTCACACACCACCTGTAACACATCAGGCATTGCGCTAAACATCATAAAACATAGTATCCCTCTTAGTTGTTAAACTCTTTTATTTTTATTTTTGATTGGTGATGTCAAGTGGGTTGCGTGAAGTCACACGGTTGGTGAGCAGCAGACCTGGATCTTGGTTTCACGGGAGTCATACACACCCTCGTATGCACACACTCTGCTGTGTGCAGGCAAAAAGCCGTTTCTGCCCATAGTGCCCCCACTCACCTCTGGTTTCTGCTGGGAGAAACATGCCTATTTCTTTGCTCACTAACTCAGCAAACATTCACTGGGTCCTGCCGTGGGGGATGCATGCCTCAGAGAGCGTGGTAAATAAATCCTAAGCTCTGTACTTCAGAACCTCACAAACCAGTAGGAAACTCAGAAAAGGAAAGATTTGTTTGCCACAGTGTATGGAAGATGTTTCGATCAAGAAGTGTCAGATATGTTGGGAGCAGAGAGGAGAGAAGCCTAACCCAGCCCTACTGAGGGGTATGATGGCAGAGGAAGGTGGGGAGGTCTCTGCGGGATTCATGTTGAGGCCACACCGTAAGTAAAAACAGAGCTTTCCAGACAGGTAAGAATAGCAGGCTCTCAGAACAGCTGGTCCATTGTAAAGGAAAGATGGGCATGGCTGATTTGGAAATTGGGATAATTTATTTATTTATTAAGGTATTATTTATATACACTCTTATGAAGGTTTCACATGAAAAAACAATGTGGTTACTACATTTACCCATATTATCAAGTCCCCCCTCATACCAAAATTGGGATATATTTTAGTGGAGCTCGGTTACTAGAGCAGGGTTATTAAAGGGGTGGGTTGGTAGTAAGATTGGAGCTAAGTATGGAAGAGGGGTGGGCTGGTTTGGGTCTTTAGTCTTTGCTCCGTCTGAAATACTTCCCATCTTCCTTTGCAATTTGTCCACCTGGTGGGGTTTAATTCATGTTTCTGGAGTGATGGGAATTCCAAAGCATTCACTCCTTGGCCCACATTCCCGCTGGGATCCAGGTACCTCTCCTTTTTTGCTTCTTCTGCAGTACAATCGGTGTGTACCTGTTTATCACCCCTTCTAGACCATGAGCAATTAGGAAAGGGAAGGTCAGATCCCACTGGACTCTGACTCCTAGAACCTAGGGCAGTCATCATGCTAAGCATGGGGTGAGCTTGCTCTGTGCACCAGATAGTGACTTTTCTGCATGCAATAAGAAAAATATAGTGATGCATTTGCAGTTCTCCTCCAGACCCTTGGAATTAGCTACTCACAGGTTACTAAAGTACTTTTCCCCACCCACCCTTCACCTATCTTCCCTTCCATGAGTATTCTTAGAACATCTGTTTCTTAGTGAATTTATTTTTAAACCAAATCCAAGTTTTCTATTATCTGCCTGCATTTCTAACCCCTCCAAGTCCATTTGTATTATGTCTCTATTCACTCTGGCACTCGCTGTGTCTTCAAAGTTAGTATAATTTGTGAATTTCATTAACATGCTATTTACTGTCACTTTGGGACCTCATGTATTCTACCTCCCTTCGTGTAGCTTATTACCACGAATAGATGCCTACGAAATAAAATGGGCCAATAGTACTTAACTTGGAAGGTTTATTAAAAAAAAAGGAGAAAAAGAATAGAAGAGGATTGAATAGATTTTGAGAGGAAAAAAAGCCCACAGATGCTTATAAAGAGTTGTTCGTCATGAAAAATCTACCTGAGGAAAACAGATAAAACATATGTTCATTGAAGGTGTGAAATAATTGGAAAATAGTCATTTAGAGGAAGATGGTAGAAGTGTTAATAGATAATGCAGAACATTAACGAAAGAGTAATAATGTATACAGTAGAATACAAGGGTATTGGAGCTGAAAGCCACTCTAGTCTCTTTTTATAGATGAGGAGAACAAGCCCTGAGGGATGTAGTCAAGGGCATGCTCCAAATGGTTCCAGAGAAAATCCTAGAAGCCAGGTTTTCTGTTTGCTAATGAGCTGCTCTTTGCTCTAAAGCATCAGCTTTTTACATATGTAAGCCCTCATGGCTATAAATGATTGACACATCAGTCATGATTTGTCCAATATATGTACTTGTTCAAAATGGGAGGGTAGTTAACCACTTCTTTATTTGAAATATTACCATATCTGAGGCTCGGAGAGGCAAGGACAGTGGAAAGATAGGTGCTAGTTAGTGGTGGGTCAGAGCTAAGCTTTGTTCTCCTTGCAGAATTGGCATCCTTGCAAATATACCACACTGACCTTGACATGACATGAATAACAAAGTATGTTTGAGAGGAACATGACAACCAACCAGCTCATCTCCAGTCCAAAAGCTAAAGACACCTGATGCCGGGAAAATGAATTTTAGAAATTTGCCAAAGGATGCAGCCTGGAGCGTCAACAGACTTCACCCTGAATTCAGTGTTGTTATGTAGCTTTGATGTTTCTTGTCTAGGTTGATTTTGTAGTTAAGGCAATCAGCCTAATGTCATCCCATATGAACTGTACATGTGGTGATTGTACTTGCCTGAAGCCATACAATAGAACCGACCCATTTCCTGATGTTCATCTGTGTGGCAGAACGGGTACAGGGAAGCAACCCCCTGCCTTCCAGTGGTCGGCTTCTCCCATTTCCGTGTAAGCATCAGATTCTGGGAACCAGAACACCAGGTCAATAGCCCTGACACATGGGTCTGAATTTCTACAATAGCTAGTGAAATAGCTGACAGAAGATTCCCTAAGTGAAGTGGAGGAAAATAAAGATGGGATGTGTCAGCATTGATCAGAAATAGATATTGCTTTGAAATATCCTTCACTATAGGTTGGATGTCAGCACTATTTGATTTTTCATAGCACTTTGTAAAAACGTGCATTGGATGCAAACTCAACAATACTTGCATTTAGAAAAAAAAATGTACACTCTTATAGGTAGGATGGCAGTCCAAGCAAAGAGCGGGTGTTTTCCGTTAAGTGTCTTTCTATTTGGAAGTGAATAAATTCTGACTTGAGCCCCTTTCCCACAAACACACATTGCTAATCATCCCATGATTATGTAGGTATTTATGTAAGAATTCAGGCAGAGATATTTGAAGAAATCAGCATAGGAAGACTACATCAAGATTCTTCCCCTATTTCCTGCTGCTCTTTTTAATCATGTTATATTGAGCTGGTCACTTAATTTTTCTGAATCCACTTTTTCTCAACTTCAAAGGAAAGAAATTACATTTGCTTTAATCCATCAGAGGGGTTTTGTATGTATTAGTATATTTTGAGAATGTGAAAGTGGTTTATAAAGTCTGAGAGTTTCTCAGGATGGCCAAAGATGGGGATATGCCAAACCTCAGCTCAATGAAGGCAAGTATGAGTTTCTCAGAGATCCGATATTTTGAATGGGAAGTAGATTAGAGATTTCCAAACAATGCTGATCCTTTGAATGGGATTGTTCATAGTGTTCTGGATCCAGTTCATAATGATCTGAGTTTTTCTGGTTTAACCAGGCTCCACATCAATAACCACAAGGGAACAACGGGGATAGGTCACATCAGAGGAGGATGGCCACGGACAGGTTTGTTTCAGGTGTTGAAGTAATGAGCCCCCAGAGGGACAAGTGAAATAATAGGGAGCCAAAGCAGAAGAATCCTGATAGTGGAACTTATGGGGACACTACTGTCTCTGGGCACAGGGCCCAGTGGGTACAGTGTACATATGATGAAGCCCTTGCGGGCTCTCCTGGAAAACAAGATCATCGCTAGTGTTTATCAGTCGCACCAGCCTATCTGATCAGAGTTCAAATCAGATTAGCTAGGGAAGGCACAGGCCTGATATACACTGAGAGGAAGTGCAGAAGAAACTGGGAGGAGATGAGCTATGACCAAAGTGAAAAAACCGGGTAGTTGTCACAGAGCAGTGGGAACAGAAGGGGATCGTGTGGCCAAGAGCACCATAGCCACAGGAGCAGCGTGGTGAGTGGGGGCTCATGCAGCATGGGCTGTAGGTGAGGGAGTCCATGCCTGGGCCAGGCCCCACTGTGGTTCTGGCTGCTCAGTATGCAGGCAGTGTGGCAGACAGAATGACGCCCCATCCCCAGACACATCCACATCCTGGTCCCTGGAACCTGTCAATACAATACCTTACAATACAGAAGGGCTTTGCAGATGTGATTAAGTTAATGATCTTGAGAGGAGGCGGGAGGGTCAGCATCAGAGAAGCAGAAGTGACCATGGAAGCAGAAGTTTGAGTGGTGTGGCCATAAGCCAAGGAATGTGGGAAGCATCTAGTGGTTGGAAAAGTCAAAGAACACATTCTTCCCTAAAGCATCCGAGGGAATGCACTCTTGCCAGTACCCTGATTTTAGCCCAGTAAGATACATTCCAGACTTCTGACTTCCAGAAGTGTAGGGTGGTAAATGTATGTTGTTTTAAGTTAAGTTTGTGACTAATTGCTATTGTAACAATTGGACATTAATTAATACAGGCAGATCAGCCTGTTTTAAGATTGGCTTGGGGACTGGGAATGACTCTCCATAGATACTTAGCTGATTGGAGGAGAGGTAGGAGGAGGTTAATGAGGGAGGGAGCACAATGACGTGGGAGAATGATTTTTAATAAGCCACTTAAATACCTTGGCAACCTCACTGCCTGTTTATAATCTCTAAAATCCCCCATTCTCTGAATATTCCCATTCATCTGAGCATGTATAACATAGTTGTTGACCTTCTAATTAAAACTACTTAGGTTTGGTGCAGGAAAATATGAAGGAGTCTTTAATAAATCTAAGTAAACTGTGAGTTGCTTTCAAATAGGATATTTTGAGCCATAATGACTACAGGGGAAAAAAGAAACCTAAAGCCTTCCAGATCATTAACAGAACAACACCATTCCCTAACTAGAAGAAATAAAATAGCTATTTCATCAGAAAATGTCACATCTGGATTTTTTTCTATTTTGAACACCATAAAGCTGGTAATAACGTAGAAAAACCTTTTCCCAATGATCTATATTTTTCCCTCTATTGTGGAGTATTCAAAATAGTATCTTACAGTTGGTAATGATCCATCACTAACAATTTTAGACTTTGTTAGGGTGTTGGCCACTTCACACATTTTTACTAGTGTCAGGCTTTTCCCACACATGGGAATTAATATCATAGCAATGCCTTTACTTTATAATCTGGGTTCCATGCACAGATAATAAGGAGCAGAGACAGATACCTGACCCAAGATTGGCTTGGGAATCTGTCTCTTTGGAATCTGGGACCCTGACTTGTTGAGACACTTCCCACCTGTGACAAAGAATAATTTAAAAACTAAAAGCCTCTCTGCTGCTGATGAAATTGTGAAAGTCACGCTCTCATATGCTGCTGGTGGAATTGTAAAAAAATTGTAAAAAAAACTTCTAGAGAAAAACTGAACTATAGCAAGTGCTATAATAAAATAAATGCCTTTAGTCCAACAATTTCTATTCTGTGATTTAATACATAAGAAGCCCTCAGAGATGTTTACAAAGAGTATTTATGGTAGCATTATTTATAAGTGTAAAAAATTAGAAATAACCAAGATGACTAATAAAAGTGACTGGTGTTATATAGTATAATACTTCCTTAATGTAAGTCATTATTACTGTGATTTTGTAGTATTCTTTATGCTATTTGAAAAGTCTCACAATGTAAGTCAAAAACCAAGAAGTAAAATTATATTTACTGTAAGATCCCAGTTGTAGAAAACAATGCATATTTATGACTAGAACAAGGTTCACATTGGTTATCTAGTAGAATCTGGTTCATTTCCCTCTTGTTGTTCATACTCTTCTGTATTTTGCAAATCAGCTACAACTAAGATGTACCACCAGTCAGAAACCAGGACAGTATTTTTGATGTCTCTCTCCGCCTCAGAGCCTTTTTTCCAATCAATTTAACTCCTGCATTGCTTTTTAATCCATTGATTTCTCCCTCCGCCCATTGCCAATACTCAAACTCAAGCTGCTACCATCTCTTTTATGCATTGTCTGAGCCTCCTAACTGGTCTACCAACAAATTCTCTTGAGCCTTTTCAGTGCATTATATAAACTGTGGCCAGATTAATAATAATAAAACATAAATTGGATCATGCAAATCCTCAGATTAAAAATTCCAATAGCTTCCCCTCAAATTTGGGAATAAATAACAGAATGTTTGCCTCTCAGCACCATGTGATCTGAGTCTTACCTACTTCCTATTGTCATCTCTGACCACTCCCCCAATGAACGTTGCAACCTCCTGTTCTTCAGTCAGTATGGCCATGATCCTTGGAACCACAGGGGTTTGACTTCTCTCATCCTTACTAACACTGGGACCTCAGCTTCAAATCACATGTGTAAAGAAGTCTTCCTGAACCTTCTGGAATATTCTGGTCTCCCCACTTTATGCTAGCATGATGCTTCACACTTCTTCCTCCTAACAGCACAGTTCTACAAAATAACATTGTGTCATGATTTTGATAAATCTGTTTTTACTTGTTGATTTTCTAAGTTTCTTTTTTGCCTCCTTATTCAAACAAAGCAAGTCCTCTCTTCCAAATTTCTTTAGACTGTTAACTCATTTGACACTTGGCCTGTCTTCTGCATTTTATTTCTCTTATAGACAGTTTCCTCAGATCATACATTTCAGCTCTCCAAGTACATCTTGCAGATAAATGATATGTAAGCCCTGCATCCTGCTCTTCACTGCATAAACACTCAGAATTGAGGCAAGAAATGTGGGTACTAGTTCCTAGGAATGGGGATCATTTTTGTAAGCTTACCTGGGTTTATTTCTTTAACCATCCCTTTTCTACGCATGACTCACTTATAGACAGTGTGGGTCTGAATTGATGCTGTTAAAGAATGCTACTTCCAGTCATTGCTCTTTGGATTTTATGCAATTTCATATGGTACTGTGGTTTATTTCTACATAGCCTTGTCTATCTTACTGAGGTGTAAATATTTACAGGTAAATACTAAGTCTCATGCATCTCTCTAAAGAAATAGTATCACACTTCATAGGTGCCTATGCGTAGAAAGTTCTTAATCCATGTTTAATAGAAGAAATTGGGGGTTGGAGCTGTAGGGGTTATCCTGGGTATGTCTTGGCTTATGTCCATATCAGATACACATTGTTGGGGTAGATTGCTACTGCTTCACTGTTTCACTTGAATTCTTTGTGTCAGAATAGGCAGAGCATTATCACTGCATCCTTTGACAAACTGAATAAGCTGACAAATTTAGTTTCCATGTAATATCTCTGTTTGCAAAAGCCTGGAAAATGACATTTCCTTTCTGCACTGGGAGAAATATGATGGGAGTTAAATGACCAGCCTTGCAAAACATGTACTTAAGGGTTAGAAGAATGAGGACAATAAAAGACAAACTAAATTTTAGTCTACCTAATTTAAGTATCTGTAATTCAACAGCATGGCTATTTCATCTTAATGGCACTATCTAGTGTAGTATTGCCATTCTCTTGCCAAAAATTGATTAGAGGAGCTCTTTGTAAAAATTATGATGACCAGGAAAATATGGGCAAGTTTAATTTAATCAGTTCAGAAAATATGATCTCCTTTCCTAATGGAGTGGAACATAAAAAGAGGAAATAGAAGGCTAAGTTAGTTGCAGTTTTTAGGGAGCTGGCCAAGAAACTAGAGTTATACTTACTTAAGATACATTTCCATGGAAGACTGATCAAAGACAGCATCAATTTCATTGAGCTGATAGCAGATAAATAGTTTATTAAGGGATGAGTACAAAACAGACAAGGAATATTTTGACTGCAGATTTGGCATTTTTCTATTAATTATGGATTCAATGTTGTCAGGAGACAATAAATCTCCAAACTCTAATCTGAACAGAGTTTCCTTTTCTATTAATGGTAGTGAATGGGTAGGCAAAAGATCTTTTGGAACCTAAAAGTCACTAACAACCTTAGTTTACTCAATTTATAAATTATTTAACTGAGATCCATGAGGTATTCTAGAGTATCTGGAAGACTACTTGAAGCAGTAGAGAACTAGATTTGGGGAATATTAAGTTTTCACTTTCCCATAGCAAAGATGTGGAAAGGTAATTCTGACATTTATTCAAATAAATATTAAAAAGGCAGAATGAGAAATACAAGGTCATAGTGAAGATTTTGGAGAGGAATTTCATTCTCTTGATAAGATCTGATACAATTTATTAAGTTTTACAAAATGGGTGAAATTGTCCTGAGAATGGAAAATCTAGTTGCAATTGTGGAAGCTTCAGTCTTTCAAAGAATTAGAAAATTGGAAGGATTTAAGAAACAGCATAAATCCTGGAATAGAAAGATGTTGTCACAGAGCTCAAGTTCTAAAGACTGGTCTTACTCTTCACTTCTCAGAGTCAGAATCACTTTATTTTGTAGTAATAATGTGTTCATTAAAGATCATTTAAATTGTCTATTATTCCATTATTTTGAGCCATGTCACATAATTCTGTGCATTTGTTTCTAGAGGATAGCAAAAGTAAGTATTAAGGAATGTCACCCACAATGGATCTTGCCTATAAGAGTCACTCAAGAAATGATTGCCAACTTTCCTATGGCTGTGTGGTATATATAGCAATATGTCTGGGGTCCAGCAGCATTTTATCTCATACTCCTTACTTGGTTAATTAAGAATCCAATAGTTAGTTAAGAATGTGATGCATTACAGTGAACAGAGTAGATAAAACAGAAATAGGCACAGGGAAGAAATGGTGTTTATGTTGTTATTAATCAATAACATATGATTGGTTATTGATACTGCTTATTGCAGTATCATCCATTTAGAGCCTGTATAAATTAACAAGTTCACATGGCATGTATAATGCTGATCTTCCCCCAAACTCTTCAAAACAGGTGTAGATAATGTTATAATCTCAGTTCAGACATGAAGTGTCTCACTCACAGATTATTAAATGATTTCCCCAAGACTACCCAGCTAATACATGAGCCACTTTTTTTTTACTCTAGCTATTAGGACTCATTAGTTTCTGGTCATGTATGCATAAAAGATCGACTTATAAAGCTTTCAGAATAAAAATTGGGGCAATATCTTTTCAATTAAGGAGTGGGAAAATATTTTTTTAGATGGGATACAGAGTGCAATAAATTTAAAATAAACAAGGATAAGTTAGACTGTATCAAAATTAGAAAGAATATTTGTTGAATCCCGTGGATGACCAAATAACTTCAATGATTATGATTTATTTGCCAACAATATTTTACACATCTCTCTTTTAAAAATTAATTTTCTTTCTATTTACAAATTTACAGGATAATGGTTGTTTCCTAGAAACTTCCAAATTTGACTCAGTATTTTTTTTTTGTGGGGGTGGGCGTCACACTGAATTAATAAGTTAGTTATTTGAATGTGGCTCAATTTATCAGTCAATATATCTTCCTTGATACTTGAATCATCTCATTTTGAGACATTAAAGGATCCTTCAAATTGGCACATCTCTGCTTTCAGTTTGGTCGTGTCTTTGATAAAAAGACTGACATTTTAAGGTTAATTCTGGGAGAGGGAAAAGATGGTAGCATGAAAAGAGAGGCAGAAACCTCCTCCAAAAAACACATATAACACGAAAATAAGGCAAATACAACTAAGCCTGAAAGAGAGATCCAAAGACTGCAGAACAGACTGCCTATATCTGGGCAAAAGAGAAGACCTCATGAAAAAGGTTAAAGTAGTAAAGCTGTGATATGGCGGGACCCAAACCATCCCTCCACCCCAGTTCACAGGTGGGAGGAAGAAAACCAGAGTGGGGAGGGAGAAGCCCAGGACTGCTAAACACATATCCCTGGAGATCTGCTCCAGGAGCAAGAACCTACATTACATGGTGCTCTGGAGATTACAGGGGTTGAAAGCAAATACAGGTACAATACTCAGAGAGACTGAGATTCCAGCCACTTGTGGAGAACAGGTACCCACAACTGGCTGCTCCAGGACAAAAGAAAGGTTGGCACTTTGAAAGACTTTCCAACAGTGAGTGGGCAAGGATTACACAGAACTTGCTGCTCAGGAGAAAGGACAGATGGACAAAATTGTCCTGGCACAGTCAGCCCAGCAGGTTGAGAACTTTTGGGAGCTTCATGTGCTCGATCCGCCTGCTGGCAATGCAGCACCAAGGGTCCACACTGCAATACACAGCCTGCTACTCCTTCCTCCTGGCAGGCACCAGGCCACTCACCTGCTGCCTCCACCATTGCGTCAGGCCAGCTGGAGAGTGGCCCCACATACAGCAGCTACAAGGACAGTACAGAGGCTCCTCCTTGTGTGCTCGGCCCACTGGCCCTGGCAGTGGAGGCAGGCACTGCAGCCAGGAAGCAGAAAAGAGCTCTTTCCTCCCAGCAGGTGCTGGCAGTGCATGACTGTGAACCCTTCCATCACTCCAGGGGCTGGGAAGCTCCAGAGAGTAGAGCTTCTGGGGCCACTACCTACACAAAGTTATTATTACATAGTAATCATTAGAATTATGAAATGGCAAAGGAATTTTGTACAAACCAGAATCCCTGAAACACCAGAAAGATGGCTAAGTGAAACTGGAATCACCAATATTCTTGATAAAGATTTCAAAATAAAAATCATAAACATGGAGCTACAGAAAAATATTCAAGACCTTAGGGAAGCTTTCAAGAAAGAGAAGCATTGAAAAATACAGTATCTGAAATGAAACATACAATGGAGAGATTTAAAAGAAGATTAGATGAGATTGAGGAGATGGTAAATGGAGTAGAAATCAGAGAATAGGAAAACAAAGAAATTGAGGCACAGAGAGAAAAAAAGGATCTCTAGGAATGAAAGAATAATAAGAGAACTGTGTGACCAATCCAAACAGAACAGCATTCACATTAGAGGGGTAACAGAAGAAGAGAGAGAAAAAGGTATAGAAAGCCTCTTTGAGGTAATAATTGCTGAAAACTTCCCCAATCTGGGAAGGATATAGTCTCTCAATTCAAGGAAGTGTACAGATCTCTCAACACAAGGAACCCTAGGAAGACAACATTGACACATAATAATTAAAATGGCAAAGATCAAGCACAAGGAGAGGGTATTAAAAGAAGCCAAAGAACCCTCCTACACTGCTGGTGGGACTGCAAATTAGTTCAACCATTGTGGAAAGCAGTATGGAGGTTCCTCAAAAAACTCAAAATAGAAATACCATTTGACCCAAGAATTCCACTCCTAGGAATTTACCCTAAGAATGCAGCAGCCCAATTTGAAAAGGACAGATGCACCCTATGTTTATTGCAGCACTATTTACAATAGCCAAGAAATGGAAGCAACCTAAGTGTCCATCAGTAGATGAATGGATAAAGAAGATGTGCATATACACAATGGAATATTATTCAGCCATAAGAAGAAAACAAATCCTACCATTTGCAACAACATGGATGGAGCTAGAGGGTATTATGCTCAGTGAAATAAGCCAAGCCGAAAAAGACAAGTATCAAATGATTTCACTCATATGTGGAGTATAAGAACAAAGAAAAATACTGAAGGAACAAAACAGCAGCAGACTCACAGAACCCAAGAATGGACTAATAGTTACCAAAGGGAAAGGGACTGGGGAAAATGGGCGGGAAGGGAGGGATAAGAGGGAAAAAGGGGTATTACGATTAGCAGATGTAATATTGGGGGGGCACGGGGAGGGCTATACAACTCAGAGAAGACAAGTAGTGATTCTACAGCATCTCACTACGCTGATGGGCAGTGACTGTAATGGGGTTGGTGGGGGGGACCTGATGAAGGGGTAGTTAAATAACCATAATACTGCACATGTAATTGTAGATTAATGATAATAAAATTAATTATATTAAAAAAAAGAAATCATTAGCATCACTTCCACTGTATTTTATTTGCTTAAGCATTAAGAAGCCTGCCCATATTCGAGGGGAAGAAATGTAGAACTATCATTGAAAAAAAAAAAGAAGCCAGAGAGAGAAAAAAGATCATATACAAAGGAAAGCCCATCAGGCTATCATCAGACTTCTCAGCAGAAACCTTAGAGGCCAGAAGGAAGTGGCATGATATATTTAATGAAATGAAACAGAAGGGCCTCCAACCAAGAATACACTACCTGGCAAGACTATCATTTAAATTTGAAGCAGGAATGAAACAATTTCCAGATAAGCAAAAGTTGAGAAAATTTACCTCCCACCAACTGTCAGGATATTTTAAAGGGACTGCTCTAGATGGAAGTGCTCCTAAGGCTAAATAGCTTTCACAAAAGAAAATAAAGCCACAGCAAAGGAAGTAGAAAAATTAATTACTAAGAAAATGCAAAATTAAATCAATTACCCACAAAATCAGTTAAGGGATACACAGAGTACAGAATATGACACTTAATATATAAAGAATGGAGGAGGAAGAAGAAGAAGGGAAAAAAAAAGAACATTTAGATTGTGTTTGAAAGAGCATAATAAGTGAGTTAAGTTACAGTTCGATAGTAAAGAAGCTGTCCTTGAACCTTTGGTAACCACAAATCTAAAGCCTGCAGTGGCAATAAGTTCATATCTATTGATAACTCCCTAAATGTAAATGGACTGAATGCACCAATCAAAAGAACTAGAGTTACAGAATGGATAAAAACACAAGACCCACCTATATGCTGCACACAAGAGACTCACTTCAAACCCAAAGACATACACAGACTAAAAGTCAAGGAATGGAAAAAGATATTTCATGCAACTATAGGGAGAAAAAAACAGGAGTAGCATTACTGTATCAGACAAAATAGATTTCAAAATAAAGAAAGTAACAAGAGACAGAGAAGGACATTACATAATGATAAGGGGTCAGTCTAACAAGAGGATATAACCATTATAAATATCTATGCACCCAACACAGAAGCACCTACATATGTGAAGCAAATATTAACAGAATTAAAAGGGGAAATAGAATCAAATGCATTCATTCTAGGAGACTTCAACACTCCACTCACTTCAAAGGACAGATCAACACGACATAAAATAAGTAAGGAGACAGAGGCACTGAAGAATGCGTTAGAACAGATGGACCTAACTGATATCTACAGAACACTCCACTCAAAGCACAGGATACACATTCTTCTCAAATGTACATGGAACATTTCCAGAATAGATCACATACTAGGCCACAAAAAGAGCCTCAGTAAATTCAGAAGGATTGAAATTGTGCCAACCAGCTTCTCAGACCATAAAGGTATGAAACTAGAAATAAATTTTACAAGGAAAATAAAAAAGCCTACAAACACATGGAGGCTTAACAACATGCTCCTAATTAATCAATGGATCAATGACCAAAAAACCCCAGAGATAAAGCAATATATGGAGACAAATGTAAACAGCAGCCCACCACCCTAAAACTATGGGATTCAGTGAAGGCCATTCTACAAGGAAGGTATATTGCAATACAGGCTTACCTCAAAGGAAGAACAATCCCAAATGAACAGTCTAAACTCACAAATATGAAACTAGAAAAAGAAGAACAAATGAGACCCAAAGTCAGTAGAAAGAGGGACATAATGAACATTAGAACATAAATAAATAAAACTGAGAAGAATAAAACAATAGAAAGAATCAATGAAAGCAGGAGCTGGTTCTTCAAGAAAATAAACAAAATAGATAAAGCCCTAGTCAGACTTATCAAGAAAAAAAGAGATTCTACACACATAAACAGAATCAGAAATGAAAAAGGAAAAATTACTACAGACACCACCGAATACAAAGAATTATTAGAGAATTCTATGAAAAATTATATGATAAATTAGATAATGTAGAAGAAATGGACAACTTTATAGAAAAATACAACCTTCCAAGACTGACCCAGGAAGAAACAGAAAATCTGAACAGACCAATTACCAGCAATGAGATTGAATCAGTAATCAAAAAACTACCCAAGAACAAAAATCCTGGACCAGATGTCTTCACCGCTGAATTTTAGTAATCAATAAACTACCCAAGAACAAAACTCCCGGACCAGATATCTTCACCGTTTAATTTTATCAGACATTTAGAGTAGATCTAATATCCATCCTCCTTAAAGTTTTCCAAAGAGTAGAAGAGGACAGAATACTTCCAAACTCATTATTTGAAGCCAGCATCACTCTAATACCCAAAACAGGCAAAGACACCACAAAAAAGAAAATTACAGACCAATATCCCTGATGATCATAGATGCAAAAATTCTCAACAAAATATTAGCAAACTGAATTAAAAAATACATCAAAAAATCATTCATCATGATAAAGTAGGATTTATTCCAGGGATGCAAGGATGGTACAACATTCAATAATCCATCAATATCACATACCCCATCAACAAAAAGAAGTACAAAAATCACAGGATCATCTCAATATATGCTGAAAATGCATTTTATGAAATTCAACATCTATTCATGATAAAAACTCTCAACAAAATGGTTATAGAGGGCAAGTACCTCAACATAATAAAGGCCATGTACAACAAACACACAGCCAACATCATATTTAACAGCAAAAAGCTGAAAGCTTTTCTTTTAAGATCAGGAACAAGACAAGGATGCCTACTCTCCCCTCTTTTATTCGACATAGTACAGGAGGTTCTAGCCATGGGAATCAGACAACACATAGAAATAAAAGACATCCAGATTGGTAAGGAAGAAGTTAAATTGTCACTGTTTGCAGTTGACATGATATTGTACAAAAACCCTAAAGAATCCACTCAAAAACTATTAGAACTAATGACTGGATTCAGAAAGCTGCACGATACAAACTTAATGCACAAAAATCTGTTGTGTTCCTATATACTAATGATGAACTAGCAGAAAGAGAATCAGGAAAGCAGCTCCTTTTACAATTCCATCAAAATAGGAATAAACCTATCCAAGGAGGTGAAAAATCTATACCCTGAAAACTACAAGACACTCATGAGAGAAATTAAAGAAGGCACCAATAAATGGAAATACATCCCATGTTCATGGATAGGAAGAATTAATATTGTCAAAATGGCCATCCTGCCTAAAATAATCTACAGATTCAATACAATCCCTATCCAAATACCAACAGCATTCTTCAACAAACTAGAATAAATAGTTCTCGAATTGATATAGAACCACAAAAGACCCCAAATAGTCAAAGCAATCCTGTGAAGAAAGAACAAAGCTGGGGGGATTAAGCTTCCTAACTTCAAGCTCTATTACAAAGCCACAGTAATCAAAACAATTTGGTACTGGCACAAGAACAGACCCATAGATCAATGGAATAGAATAGAGAACCCAAATATAAACCCAAACATATATGGCCAATTAATATACGATAAAGGAGCCATGGATATACAATGGGGAAATGACAGCCTCTTCAACAACTGGTAATGGAAAAACTAGACAGCTACATTTAAGAGAATGAAACTGGATTATTGTCTAACCCCATACACAAAAGGAAACTTGAAATGGATTGAAGACCTGAATGTAAGTCATGAAACCATAAAACTCTTAGAAAAAAACATAGGCAAAAGTCTCTTGAATATAAAAAAGAGCAACTTTTTCCTCAACAATATCCTTGGACAAGGGAAACAAAAGCAAAAATGAACAAATGGGAGTATATCAAACTAAAAAGCTTTTGTACAGCAAAGGGCACCATCAGCAAAACAAAAAGTCATCCTATAGTATGAGAGAATATATTGTGAAACAACATATCTGATAAGGGGTTAACATCCAAAATATGTAGAGCTCACATTCCTCAACACCCAAAAAGCAAATAACCTGATTAAAAAATGGTTGGAAGATCTGAGCAGACACTTCTCCAAAGAAGAAATTCAGATGACTAACAAGCACATGAAAAGATGCTCCACATCACTAATTATCAGGGAAATGCACATTAAAACCACAATGACATATCACCTCACATCAGTTAGGATGGCCAACATCCAAAAGACAAGCAACAACAAATGTTGGCATGGATGCTGAGAAAGGAGAACTCACCTACACTGTTGGTGGTAATGTAAATTAGTTCAACCATTGTGGAAAGCAGCATGGAGGTTCCTCAAAAAACTAAAAATAGAAATACCTTTTGGTTCAGGAATTCCACCTCTAGGAATTTACCCAAAGGAAAAAAGATCCCTGATTCAAGAAGTTTATTGCAGCACTATTTACAATAGCCAAGACATGGAAGCAACCTAAGTGTCCATCAGTAGATGAATGGATAAAGAAGATGTGGTACATACACACAATGGAATATTATTTAGCCACGAGAAGAAAAGAAATCCTACCATTTGCAACAATATGGATGGAGCTAGAGGGTATTATGCTCAGTGAAATAAGCCAGATGGAGAAAGACAAGTACCAAATGATTTCACTCATTTGTGTAGTATAACAACAAAGCAACACTGAAGGAACAAAATAGCAGCAGACTCACAGATTCCAAGAAGGGTCTAGTGGTTACCAAAGGGGAGTGGTGGGGGAGGGTGGGAGGAAGGGATTAAGGGGCATTATAATTAGCACACACAATATAGGTAGGTTATGGGGAAGGCAGTATAGCATGGAAAAGACAAGTAATGACTCTATAGCATCTTACTATGCTGAGGGACAGTGACTGTAATAGGGTATGTAATGGGGACTTGATATTAGGGGTAGGTAGTAACCACAATGTTGCTCATGTGAAACCTTCATAAAATTGTATATCAATGATACCGTAATTAAGAGAAACAGACTGACATTTAATAAGGAAAAGTCTTCTAAATGCATAGTTAGAACTGTGTGTGCTATGTTTGTGCTGAGGTACAGAAAGGAGGTTAACATCCAAAATATATAGAACTCACACTCTATGTATATATATAGGCAGTGAATGCTGGATCCCTGATTCCCTTACTGAAGATGTCGATAAAGTGATTATGTCAATGTGTTCCAGATGAGAAAGTTAGCAGCCGGAGCCTTAAAGAAAAAATGTAGTTTGACAAGGCTTAAGGCAATCTATGGAAGTAGAAGACAAAGTAAAACAAGTCAGAGTTGGAAATTGTAAAGACAGACTGACTCAGTGCCATATGGAGAGGGTAGAGCCCTGAAGGTGTTTGGATGTAGACAATAGTGTTGAAAACATGGACTAAGTGTGAGCTGCACAGTGACTTCCCTCCAAAAGGTACAGCTTAACAAGGGGAAATGAATGAGTGATTTTTACAGTGGAGAGAATGGACAAACACAGCCTCATCTAGGTGACCAAGGTCAACATCCACAGTGGTTGATACCATGCGATGACAATGGCGATATATAAATGCATAATTAAACATATGCACACATTATAATTGAGTATATCGCTAAACATATACCATATCCTCTATTGTCTGAGAAGAACACTCTAAGAATACATCTCAAAGACATGAAAACATAGGTTTATTGAAGCTTTATTCATAATAGCTCAGAGCTGGAATCAACCCCAAATTCATTAACAGGGCATAGGATGAACGAACTGTGGCACGTTCATACACTAGAATACTATTCAGCAAGAAGAAAAATGGGTTGAAATGAGATACCTGCAATGACAAGGATTCGTTTTTTTTAAAAAGTGGAAAAGAAATCAGGAATAAAATTTTGTATTGTATACTTCCAATCATATGAAGTATGAGAGCAGAGCAAGTCCAACTATATTGACAGAAATACAAACTGTAGGGGCTGGTCTAAACAAGGCCAGGAGGGAACTTTCTGGGGGGAAATGAATGTTCTTCATATTCTCCAGGATGTTGGTTCCATGAGTATAGGAATTGCTAAGACCTCCTCAAAATGTATCCTTGAGATGTGTGCATTTTGCTGTGTGTAAATTTTGCCTCATTTGACAGAAGGTTACGCCTGTACCGGGTGCTGAGTGCCTCCCGATTCCTAAGGCTTAGGCCTGCCAGTTCTCTTCAGGTGAATGTGCATCTTGGGGGCAAATACATGAGTGAGAGGGACTCTTTAAAGAATTAACTCTAGATTCACAGAAAAGGAAAAGTTTCAGCCCTGAAGAGTTAGTGGGAGTTTGGCAGAAGAATCAAGCAATAAATATATGAATGAAGGGGAATATTTGGGGCAGAGGTGAAATTCTCAGAGTTACAAGAGTGAGTATCTCCAGCTGGGTACTGTGAGCAGGACAGTGTGGAGAAGCAAAGGCAGCCTAGGAGGTGTCAGAAAGCGTCAGGAGAGGCACTGGGCCATGAGCTTGAAGCAGAGAGGAGTGACGCGAGTAAAAATATCAGTTTGGTGGTCAAGGAACGCGTTTGTGAGCCACGTTAGGGGATTAATCCTAAGGGCCGTGCTCATGATCATTAGAAGAATGGTCTCCACGGCTCCCACCCCAGAAGCAAATCCTGTCACAGGAGCAGACATTTAATTTTCAAAGCAGGGATTCTCCCAGAAGTTTCTGACCACTGGGAATGTAGTCCTGCATTGTCAGTCGGCGACTTTTCCCGGTGATAATGTGCTCCTGCAGTGTTTTAAATGTCCTTGAAACTTCACCTTCTCAGACCAACACACTTCTAAGGCGGAGATGAAAAATACTTGACACGGGGATGGCCACCCATCATTCCTTCAAACCACCATTAGCGGCGACCTTGAATGGATCACACCACTTAGTCCCAATGTCACCTTGGAGTTTTGTCACAGCTGTGCTCCAGGCAGTTGCTTCCAAGTGGTCCAAGTCACTTTGAAAGCTAATAATGATGATATTAAGAAAAATGAGAGTAAAATAAAACGAAGAGCAGGAAACAATTGATAGATATATCTCAGTGTATGTACATAGATATGTAGATTATTCACAGAGATTGTACATGTATATATGTACGTGTGTGTGCTTGCTAATAATGGCTTAGTGCTAGTGGGAAATCTGGACCCATGTATATATGAATTTATATGCATCAAGAATTCCAATGTAAGTGACATACTATTTAGGAAGTATTCATTAGAATATGTGGAAAACAGTTCATTTTAGAGCAGATGACAGGACTCAGTGTTTCCCACCTACAAGATCTGACTTAGCCTCTGTGAAACTGATCCCTACATCATTATGTTGTATTTCAGTATCACTCCGTGATTGTCTTCTTTTGTTTTTAACTGCTCGGTGAAACTTACCACCCATGTGCTCTGCCAGCCTCTCAAACAAGGTCTGTCTGAAGTGGAATTTATCATCACTGCCTTCTTAATTCCCTATCTTGTTCAATTCGTGGCACTATCACCACTTTTATTATTCAGGCTCTAATGTATGTAGATTTCACAACCAATCAATAAAATTTTTAATTCAGTTACAAATTTCCTGTACCTCTTAGCCAATCTACTAAATATTCTCAACTGCACTCACTTCCCCTTTGATTAATTAAGCTCACAATCAGTTCACATCTATGCTCACAGCTGTGCAATGAGACGATGACTAGATCGGGAGGCATAGATATTGGTCTCAGTTCTGCCATAGATAAGCTTTTTGCCTTTAGTGGGTTATTCACATTCTAAAGCCTTCAGTTCCCCTTTTGTAAAGCAATAGTGGAACTAAACCACTAAGGTTTATTAATTTTTAAAAATGTATTCTTATTTGTTGAGCATAAAAATATGCATTCATAGAACATACAGAAAGTACAGATACGTACAAGGAAAAAATAGATATACATTTATTCAGCAGACACAGTGATTATTTACTGTGTCAAAAACTGTTAGTCATTTGGGAGAGAGGGATGAATAAAATAGGCTGATTCACTGACCTTAACAGAGGGACAATTTGCAGTGGTAAAGTGTTATTTTAGTAAACATTTTTCCCCCAAATTATGTATGTGTGTGTGTGTGTATATATATATATGTGTGTGTATATATTCAGCATATACATTCAATATATGTGTATATATATAGCAAACATTAGAACAAACTATATTTTATCTTTTGTTTATATATACCTAGTCAACATATATGTTCATTATGTCTTATATATATATATACATATAAAGAACAAATTGTATGTATTTTCCTTTTTTCTCTTAACATTAATTTTAACATTTTCTCATGTCTTTGATTATATCATAGTTTTAATGATGGCCCAATTTTCAGAAAACAGATATGCTTTCTGCTCTAATTGCTGTGTATATTGTTCATAATCATTTGCCCCTATGAATAATACAAGTATGAATCTGCTTTTACATGAATTTCTGAATGCATCTCTGAGTACTTAATTAATATATAGTCAAAATAAATGAATATATTGAGACCCCAAGTCTATTCTACATCAGCACTAGTAGAAATGTAATTAAGCCACATAATAGAATTGCAAATTTCCTAGTGGCCACACTAAAAAAAGTAAAAAAAAAAATCATTGAAATTAATACTTTAACCCAATATATTCAAAATATTATCATTTCAACATATAGTCATTCTAAAATTAAGATATTTCATATTCTACTTATTGCCCTCAAAATTAGATGAGTATTTTACACTTAGATCACATCTCAGTTTGAGCTACATTTCAAGTGGTCAGTAGCCACATGCAGCTAATAGTTCCCATGCTATCTGCGCAGCTCTGGACTGTGTAACTGGAAGGAAGCTTCAGTGGAACAAATATTTAAAGAGTTTAAATTTATAGTTACTGGGAGTGTAACTACAGGTTTAATAATACCTATAACAGTATCTCATTGATACACAAATCCAATACATATTTCTTTACAAAATGAGTGAATGAATGAGTAAGTGAATGAATGTTAACAAATCTCAAATCTGACTTGTACCAATTTAAAATCCTAGTTTTAAGATTATTGATTGCCCATCTCTCAATGCACACTCTATTTTTATTATTTTCTGAAGGGATGGGTATACCTACATGTCACTATTCTTTAGTATTTTTGTCTCTTGTTTATATGATTTTGGACTTATTTCCTAGAATAATTGACCATTTTCCTTTCCTGTTTTGTTTGTATTTCAGTTTCTTTTTGAATTCTATGGTTGGAATATTTTTGTTACTTTTAAAGGTTATGTATGTTCTTTACGTATATGTATCTGCCTAAGTCTCCTATGCTGCCTTTCATCTCTTTGTGGAGAAATTTTTTTGTGAATTTTGTTTATATTTTAAATTTAGTCCTGGTAGGTTTCAGCTTATAACATTTTGAAATAATATTATTAAATATTCCCAGGTTTTTGTCCACTCTGTTTCTCCAATGATATAAAATTAAAATTATTGATTACTATGCCCTATTTGATTTTGGAGGTAAAAATTAACTTACATAAGCACACGATAAATTCAACAAAACACAAAGCATATTCAGAAGAATGCAGAGTTGAACTCTGGACTCCTTCTCTTTTTACTCTGTGACTTCCAATTAGAAATGTCATTCTTTCCATTTTGTTTTGAGTATCAACTCCATATTTCATTTCTAAAATGTTACTGTTCGCCTAAACCTGACCCCTCAGGTCTTTATCCTTATTACAGCCTTCACCTGAGGCATCTGAACACGAATATTTACAGGTATTCGTGTATATAATGCTTGTCCAGTATTAACAACCTACCCCATTGTACATTAACTCAGAGACCAATACACATTCATTTAAGTGAGAAACACGAGAGCGACTCTAGCCTCTTCCTATCTTACCCTTTTACCCCGTCCAGAGCTCAGTCTTCCATAGCCTCAACATTTGAATCCATTTTGAGTCACTCAGTCTCTTCTCTTCAGACATGACTCACCTCCTGGCCACCACCGTTTTTTCTCAGGATTATTTCAGTGGTTTCCTAAGAACATTCCTTGCCTTGAGTCTTACTTGACTCATACTCTCCAGGACCAGATGCCCAATCACTGTAACTCATTTCCTATGCTCTTTCCCATTCCCCACAGTGGGTAGCTAACTTTTGATCATCTTGCAGCTAGTATAATTTAAAACCAGATCAAGCTGCAAAGTACAGAGGTTGAAAAACTCCATTTTTAAAATTTTATGTTGAGGTCTATGATCTATTTGAATTAAATTTTGTGTATGAAATAGACGGGTGATAAGCCTTCTGTTCAGCACTATTTCTTAAAAATCTGTTTTTCTTTTTTCATAAATTCCTTTGGCCACTTTGTCAATAATTAATTACCCAAAAATGCATGGGCATCTTTTTGGATTCTTTTCTGTCTTACGGACTTTTATTTGTTGCCTATTGCTTGCCAAGATCACATTTTGATTACATTTATTTTACATCTTGTAATGATATAGTTTGAGTAGATCAACTCTATTTTTCCCAAGTTTGTTTTGTATTTATTGATAGCTTTTCATATAAACTTAAGTTCCACAAAAAGGAATTTTGATTGGGATTGCATTGAATTTGTAGATTGATTTGGGGAGAATTGACATTTTATCAACACACTGTATTCTGATCCAGGAATATAGTGCATTTCTTTGTTTATTTAGGTGTTGCATATATTGCCTCGACAAAGTTTTATAGCTTTTAGGCTAGAGATCTTAAAAATCATTTGTTATTTTATTCTTTAAGTGCTTAATTTGGTTAGCTGTGTTATATTAAGTCTTTTGTCTTTATTGTTTCATTTTGATGCCATTATAAATGACATTTTGAAAATTTGATTTCCCAGATGTTCATTGTAAGTGTATAGATAAAGAGTTGATTTCTGAGTAATAGGGTTTGTATCCTGCTACCTTTTAAAATTCACTTATTGCTTATAGCAGTGTTTTAGGGTAGATTTCTGAAGATTTTCAATGTACCCAAATATGTCATCTATGAATAAAACAAGTTTTATTTTCTTTTTTACCTATCTCCATGCCTTTTACCTTTTTATCTTATATTACTGCATTGGCCACGACCTCCAGTTCAAAGCTGAATGAAATTATGGGACTGAACATTCTTGCCTTTTCTCAGTCTTGCATTTAATCATTTTCTGTTAAATGTGACGGGAGCTGTATGATTCCATAGATGCCCTTTATCAGGTGGAGAAGGTTGCCTCATATGCCCACTGCACCAGAACTATTGCCATGAATTGGTTACAGATTTTGTTAAATGTGTTTTTTTCTTTCTGGATTTCCTAAGGTGATCATGAGGCCTTTTCTCTTTTACTTCTTAATACAGTAGATTACATTAATTTTTGTCATGAGATTACACTTTTATATTTCATTCCACTCACGTTGCTAAAGACTATTATAACCACTTGAAAGAACTGATGTGTGATTTTTTTTTATTCTCAATGTCTGCAGGCTTTTATATCATACATGTATTTATTACATAGCAGACCCCATTACATTTGAGTAATTTATATGATTCATATGTTATAAATTTTGTTTTATACATATATGTATGTGTGTGTGTATATATATATATATATATACTTATATATATAAGTGATATATACATTACTATGGAATTATTTATATGCAGCATCTTTCTCTGTCTCATATCCATATCTATCTATAT
Organism: Smutsia gigantea; assembly: GCA_032199065.1. NCBI lineage: Eukaryota > Metazoa > Chordata > Mammalia > Pholidota > Manidae > Smutsia > Smutsia gigantea. Next base: position 186,812 of record JAVSCE010013001.1, read on the forward strand.
CTATATCCATATCTATCTATATCTCTACCTTGGAGACCCCAAATCTTGGAAAATATGTCTTCCTGGCTTCTTTGCTAAACAGATTTGGTTCAGATTCTTCTAATTAAAGGCCCTCCAGTGAGCTGTGAGGGCAGAAGGAAAGGCAAATCCATTAGTCTCACAGCAGCTACCAGAGAACATTGGCAGGCACTGGGTACTGGTTTCCCAGCAGCTCCCAAATGTGTCACTGGGAGCCACTCCTGCAAAGTCCAGGCAGCTGAGGTGACTGGGTCCTGCAGCCGATGAATTTCCTGGTCTCGACACAGCAGAGGCTTCACTGAACTTTGCTCCTCCAAACCTTCTCATTCATATGTGAAATGTCTTATTTCTCAAAAGCTGAAATGTCTTATTTCTCTGTTTTTCTCACTGAACCCAGACTAATAGTTGTACAGATAATCCTATTTCAACCATATGAAACAGCATCTTAAGTTAGAGCCCTAATGTAAGAATCTACACATATGTGATGAAGATCCACTCTTCTTAACAACTCCTACGAGGAAGTGTACAGTACTCATGATGACACCAAATTGACACTCAGTAAGGTGACATGTATCACATATTTTATGTGCTATATAAACTAAATTAACATTTCTAAATTCTAATTTATTACTAATAATAAATGGTGGAGGATATGGAACTAGAAGGAGTACTCATAACAGCTCCTGCTCACATAAGCAACAGGAAGCTGGCAGTGTGGGTTGGGAGGCAGACTTTTCTATAGGATTTTAGACTGCTTGCTTATTAAAATGCTAAATTTTAGCAATGTGGCTGATTCCATACCATAGCTAATCCAGCCTAGCACTTCTCTTGGGGAAAGCAGAGGTTGAGGCTTATGCTCCCTCTCCCACCTTCTCCCTCCATGTTGCTCAAGGGAGGAGGCATGCCATCTCACTGGGAAGGTCTGGATGACTCCAGGTGTGGCCAGGCCTCGGCACTCACAGAACTGTTGGCCATTTGTACTTTCTCTCTTCCGTGGTCAGTCACTGTGTTTGTATAGTCTTTCTCTCTTTCTCTTCCCTTGAAACTCAAGCTCCATTAGGGCAGTTTGTCTTCTCAGAGCTTGGAACAGTGACTAGCCCACAGTGTTGAATAATTATTTGACAGATAAATGAAGGAATAATTGTGTGCTTTTTTAGCTTATTAGTGCATTAAAATTCAAAGTCATTTTAGACCTTGTAGATCCCTGCAATGTTACTCCACATAACGCTATGAGAGTATCAACATTTAAATCGTTGAATGGTAATAGGAAGGAAATTGAAAGAAGGCCCATTTGATGTTGTTCATTCGACAAGAAAATGCTGCCTTTTTATTCAATAAGAAAAAACAACCCTGTTACTCAGCACAAAATGTCTATTGTCCTGGGTCTCCAGGCATCCATGGCTTCTGTGAGGACCCCTGAAACATCCCCCAAATTCATAGCAAGTATGTTCTACATCAGTGAAATTTTACAGAGAAAATTTTATATTCCTACACAGAATATAGTTTTAAGAAGTTAGGAACATTTTACACATGTTGCAAGGAGTCTTGTCTACAACATGTGCTCAACAGCAACAGAAACTTCTAGAATTTACTAATGTGGACGCAGACAGTGCTTGAAATTAGCCATGCAAGTATGGATTCTATATACCACAACTGTGTATTTACTGGAACCGTGCAAATATTGTATTTTCATAATATGAAACAGAATCAAAGTAGTAGGGACCATCCTGAGGGGATTCCTCCCCAAACCGCCTGGGAGTATGCCTCCTTCAGCCCTGAGGGGGGCAGGCCATCCCATTGATGCCTTCAAGGAGCAGCTTTGAATATACCAAGGTGGGTGTGGCTGCAGTTCTGGGGGATTCTGACACTTCTGTGCCCAACTGAACACTCAAAGGATCAAATATTTAATGAGTATGTCAGTTTCAGAAAACCTACCATAACAGAGGAAGTTAAGCCAGTCTTTCATGAGTGATGAAGTGGTAATAAAGCTGCCCCATGGCTGGCTGGGCTGACCATGTGTCTGGATTCACCCACTATTGGTTCCTCTATAACCCTTGGATCTCCAGTGAGCCCTGCTTTGGGTTTAACTAAGTATAAAATAAGGAGAAATAATCTCTGACATTCAAATTGTATAGAACTCAAATTCCAAAGCCTCAAGCCTTTGAAAAGACATTTAAAAACAGATTTGATTTGAAAAAATGAATCTCCTGCCTTTTGGCCTTGCGGCCAGGAAGATCATCCTTCAGCTAATTAGCAGAAGAAATAAGCCTGCTCCTTAGCTTACTTCCTTTTGGAATTAATCATCCTGAGTCTACCTGTTTTAATTAAGTGTATTTAAGGTTTGCACAAAGGGATCTAATTAAACTTAGATACAGTGCCAAGCTGGGAATCCCAGAAAGGGCACTGATGCCTTAAAAAGCACACCATTGTGCAGCAGGGTTGACCTCGTGCCCTCTGAAATATAAAATCCATATTTTCCTTAAAAATATGGAAGCCTTGATTTGTTAAACCTGAAATGTTCTTTTCATTGATTTTACCATTTAATCATTTTGTAATGATGTAAATGAGTTGTTTCAGCCTGAAATCACAGTATTATAACATAATGAGAAAGGATCTTCAATTTTATCTAGGGCAACTCCCTTGTTTCCCCTGTAGGGACATGGAATTTTCGGGAGGTGAATATCCTGCTCATGCAGAAGAGAAGCTGCACGGTGACCAAGCTCAAAAGGACCCTGTTTCTCTTGACAACAAAATCAGCGTCCGTGTCAGCACACCCCACTTCAGTGTTTCGATCCACGTGGAAAGCATGCAGTCATTATCAGCTGTTAAGGATCATTTATTCATTATTGTTTGTTGGTCAGTTATTCTTAATGATATTAAGGATGCAGTTGTAAATGGAGCTATCTCATTTTCAAAAACCATTCCCCACTTAATCGTTGTTTGGAGCAATACATCAAAGCCAACCTTGACTTTTTGCAATCACACTTCAAATTAATGATGTTGATGGGCTCCCTTTTTTTGCATGATTTATGGTAACTAGGAGACCCTGCCGTGACCATCAACAGATGTACAACAGAGTTGTGCCTTTAGGGCCAAAGCCCACAGAGAATACAGATGACACAAAACTGGGAGAAGGCATGAAAGCCAAAGTTACACAAAGGTGGTGGGGGGCAAAGATTATATTTCCCATATTTCTAGACACTCTTCTGGGTATATATAGACATGTAGTACCTATGGGCATATAGAAATAACTCCTGCAAAGTCCCCGTAAACCTCACTAGTTGGGGAGAAACTTGATGGAGCACCCTGTGGGAATTATTAAGATTCTCTGGATGCCTTTGTGAGGGACACAAACACAACCCGCTTGCACAGGGTAGGTAGACCCAGTGCGGAAGAGGAGGTTTTCCTGGTCTTTGCTTTTATTATAGGCTAGAAGTTTATTTAATTTTTTTCTAAGACATTCACCACAATCAAAACCAAATAATCATTTGAGTATTTCATCAATTCATTCACCCAGTATTTACGGAGTGCCTGCTATGGGTCCAGTCCTTCTCTATGCTCTAGGTATGTAGATATGAACAACCGTGATCCCTGCATGTATATCCTAAAGCAGAAGATAAATAAGAAACAAGAAATGATAGCACATAATATAATCTCAAGTAAGCAGTCAGTGCTATGAAAAAATGTAAAGTAGGATAAAGAAGACAGAGAAAAAGGAGGACACTTTCACACGGAAAACCAAAGAATTCCTCTGGGTAGTAGTGTTGGAACAGACTGGAAGGAAATCAGAGGAGGTGATACAGAGACAGCTGGGAAAGGGAGATCCAGGCAGAAGGAGCGCCAAATACACAAGGCGTGAGAGGGGCTCTGCTTGGCAGGCCCACCTGAGCGATTGAGCTAATGTGACGTGTAACTATTACTTTGAGTGGTTACCGTGAGCCAGACACTTTCCTAAGCTGCTTTTCACATGTTAACTCATTTAATAATCATAGCAATAATTTGTGAAATGGACATTTTTATTATTGTTCTCCTTTTATGGATGTTTAAACTGAGAATTTCTCCAGGTCAGATGGGTAAAAAATAATTTTTTACTAAATCAAAGTACAGACAGATGAGGCAATACCCAAACTGTAAGCTTATGTAAATAAGGCTTGAGTTATCTGAACTGTAGAAAATGTAGAGCATGGATTGGAAGAGGGTAAAATGAAAGGCACAGAATCAATTTAGGAATCTGTGCCGTAATCCTAGCAAAAAACACTACAGGGCAGAGCTAAGGAAGCAGCTGGGCACTGAGAGGAGATGAGTGATATCTGAGCAATGCTGAGGAGGTAGAACCTACATGACCTGGGGACTTGTTGGATCCAGGAGGTGAGGATTAGGATACGGGGAGAGTAGTATTTTTACAGATTTGGCAGATGGAAATAATGTAATTTCCCTTTTGATTCTTCTCAAATGATGGGAGCCCCGAATCTGAAATGCTGGACTTTGGAGTGAATGTTGAAGTCATAGGATATCACTTGTAGAAGGGATCATGCTGATGGTGTCATCCTAGATCCTTCTTTAAAGATGAAGACGAGGTCGTGGCCCAGACAGGCAAAGTTACTGACTTGAAGTCAGTTAACCGATGAGGGTGGAATCGGTGCTGGAACTGAGGTCTCTGTTGGCCCCTTGGTAAGGGACTCGAAGCAGTCATGCGTTTCAGGGTACACCGGCGCTTTTCTGACATCTTTCCCTTCCTTGGTGCCATCCCTTGATGTTCATTTGAACGACTTAATAATGCTGAGAAGATTTGTTCACATCAACAACATGGCAGGCATTGTGTTAGGTGCTGGGATTGTCCTCTTTGGCCCTAATATTGCTGAGAGCCTTTTCACTGAGTACCCCTGCATACGAGGCATTTTCCAAACACTATTCCCATAGGGGGTGAGGTTAATACCTGGATTCAAGGTCAAGTGTTCTATTCAAAAGTCCACGTTCTTTCTGCCAGGCAGAGAATATTAGGCCGAGAACTGCCTTCAGTTTATTTTTGTAGCAAATACCTGGTCCCCTCTCACTTCTTCCTCTTCTGTATCGTATGAATTATCATTGGCATTAGGTTTTTCTTTACCACACTTCCTTCTCTTTTCCTTCCAGAAGAGAGGATTTTTTGTTTTTTTACCAATACATATGTGAGAACAAATAACGAGTTCCTGGAAACAAAGTTTCTGGTAGACACTCAGAGTGTGATTAGCATCCTGCAATATAGGATCGTCTGGTCTCTGAGCATCTCGGAGGGAGTGACACGGACAGTAGCAGGTCAGCTATCATTGCTGGTTATTTACTGAGGAGAGCTGGTTTCCTGCTGCTCCACACAGCACAGAGCCTTCCTAGTAGCTACAGCTGCCTTTTATAGGAATTTCACATCTTGCTGGAATTGAGCCATGTCTTCACCAGGCAATGTCCCAATTTTTAATTTATCATCATTCTTTGATGAAGTAATTTTCTTACCATCAGTGCAAGCTAACCCTAAGTAGGTTTTCCAGGGAAGAAGATGGGGGAAAGATTAAATGCTAACATTTTCAATAAAGTATATGCAAAAACCTTTAACTACCTCCATAAACGGGATGTACAATTATTTGGAATGGGCCTATAATGACAACACTAATGTCTATTTTTATAAGATTCTACATGACCCTAACTGCATTCATAGTAAACTTGTCAGATGTCAACAATACAGGCGCTGTAATCTAGTTCTCAAGTTTATTAACTGCCATGCCCTGTGGCATTTTCTCAGAATGACTGTATAACATCAAGCCAGAGGCCGCTTTTACTTCTAACATAAATACAAGAACAACCTTAATAAAACAGATGAATTACACTGCAGTGTAAATTAGACTGTTCTAATGGACTCCGGCAGCAAATGTAGTGAAATAGTAACCAGTGTGATTAGGTTTACTATACCAAAGACAGTGACTGTAAATCATGAAAGGCTGCCAATTTTTATTTTATTTTATTTTGTCTTATTTTACTTTATTTTATTGGATTTCCCATTCACATCTCTCACGTCTTGAGGGAGCAATTGATTTGCCCATGGACCACAGCTCAGTCTTCTTTAGTCCTGGGTCAGGTTTTCACGGCTGTGTTCAGAATCACAACACAAATGCAAAGAAAGTCCATAAACATGAGTAGCACATGTATTCTACAAAAATTTTAAGCCCAAGTATGGTAGCCCTGAACATCGTTTCTTCTGAGGCATCAGATATTGGGTTTGAATTATTTGTGTGTAGGAGATGTGTTCTCTAGATTTTAGGAGGTGTGGTGTTAACAAGTTTTGAAATCCCTTTATAGTTGGTGTCTTTGCTTGTTTTGAAGAAACAGACCAAATAAAAGGGTTTGAAGTGAATCCTATAACAAAAGAGGTCAGAGGCATATTTTCAAGGATGGCTCTGGGGACCAAAACACTCTCTTACAGAAGAGGTATGAGGGGGTGAGGAGTTGAGAGGGGACACCAAAGAATGTCACCCTTGAAATGCTATTATGTGAAGGAACAAAGAATTTCCAAAGAAATTAAATGTAGCAGACAAATGGGGTAGTCCAAGTGTAAAATAAAAGTATAAGTGAGTCAGGAATAAACTTCAGGAGGCAAGATGGGTATTTATAAACATTCTTCATTAGAAAGGAAGAAAAGGAAGTCAGAGGTTTTTCTAATAAAGAAAACTCTGGATCCGCCAGGGAGAGAACTCATCCTGTAAGAAAGACTCAGAAGCCACCAGACTCTTCACTCAAAGTGCAGCCTTGGAGGCCGGAGGAAGGACTTTGAGTAGAACAGGTTGTCTGGTACGGGTGTTGGTCTGACCTCTAGGGTGTCCAAGTGGAAAGAGAGCTGGGAAGAGAATCAAAGTGAGTCATTTCCCTAAAAAGTGTGTGGGTAAAGACCACGTGGCCTTGGTAGCATTTCTCTCAGACTCTAACACAGAACAGAAGAGGACCTTGGCTTTCCTGGGCATAGCTGATATCAATCAGGCAAGGCAGATGCCTAGAGAAATGGCTTGTTGGTATGGAAATTGTCTGCATTTAGATATCTTTCCCACCAGATGAAAAACTTCTCCATAGTAGGGCTGTATCACTACATCAGGAGACCTATCACAATACGGAGTACAGAGCATGTATTCAGCAAATATACATCAAATCCTTTGCTGAACGCAAGAGCCGGGAGCTGACACAGACTTGGGTGGCTGCTCAGGGATTTGGCTGTCCAGGAAAAGGCATTTCCACATGGAGAATATATTCAGAGCAGGACAGAATGGCAGAGAATTGATTTTGGTGGTTGTGCTCTGCAAAAAGGAGAATGGCCTGGTATTCTGACAGGTGCAGCACAACTGTGGGTGTGTCTCAATGGGTATCCACAGCAGAAAATTTGGCAAGGAGAGATGTGTTTTTGAGGCCACATACTGTGGGAATTTGCAGTGGACTACATGGTGAAGGTCTGGGACACCCATGCTGGGGGCTGTGTTGCCCATGACACAGAACACTGGGAAGGCGGGGGGACAGCCAGGTTCCAGATCAGGGTGGCAATAAGCATGACTGTCTTAGCCCAAGCAGGTGGGCTCACAGGCATCTGTGTCACAATCGTAGCCCCCACACTGGATTGTAAAGTAGGTGGCACCTAGAACAATTCTCTCTTAACATAGGCAGGAAAACTTAGCCAGAGGCCAAAGTTACTCAAAGTTAATGGCTCGTTTCAGGTTGGAAATCACATCACGTCTTCTGACTCGTTTATTTCTTAATTCACTCAATTCTTACTGGCTTTTTATTCTTATATAAAACTTTGCTACCAAGTGAACTAAGGATTAAAGTTGTATTTTCTGCTTTCTGTCTCATGTTCTGTTCAACTCTTTTTAGAAGAGGTAAGACTAAATCTTGATAAAAATTTGATTTGCTCATTTGTTTGATAAATATTTATTGAGTTTCAACTTTGATTCAGGTCCGAGGCTTCATGCCAAGATTACTCCTGGGGCCTGTTTTCTTCCTTAATCTACCTATAGACACACTTGCTCATGGATTTAGTAAAGAGACATGTAATGACTTTTGGATGAAACCACTGAGACAATACAACTCAAATCCAAGGCGAATTCCTAAATCATCCAGCTGGAATAAAAACTTTAGACTGCTTTTGGGTGTGCTAGTGGAGTAAAAACTCAAAGGAAGGGCGGAGGGTGCTGTGTTATTGTTCCCAGTGAGTTCTTAACCCGTTCTGCAGTTACTTCATGCTAAGCAGCCAGGTTGAAAGATTTCACCTTCAAGATCAAAAGACAATCGGGAAGTTAGGAGGGGAATTGTGGGTACCAAGGACGAAGTTGCTGACAAAGACCAAAGTTTAAATAAAACATGTTCAGTGGAGATGAATCAATACTTTATTTGTTAAGGAGAAGTAAAAGTACAAAAAGCCTTGTACAACAGAGCATAAAAAAAGTGAGAAATCAATTCTACTTAATTCGGAATGCTTGAAGAGTCACCTATGCCATTATGTATGAATAATTCAGGAACAGAAATTTATTGCAGACACATATTATTTGGTTTGGATTTAGCACTGGCCCTTGTTTGACCTAAATCCTGTAAAGAATGATATTCAACTAATTGAAATAACATTTTTCAAGTAAGACAATGCCTCGGGGGTATTCCATTAATAGAATGTAGACAATGAATATCAGATAAAATTTATTTAAATAGTGCAGTGTTAAAGCATGTTAACTATGATGAGTGAGGATCCTCTTATTTGTCCGTTGTCACAGGTTAGAAATGGATTACAGGCAAGGGAGCCTTGTGGACACTGCTTTTCTTCCCACTGATGTCAATCATGCTTAAGCAATGTCATTATTTTCTGGCGCTTACAGGGTAGCCCTGTGGGCTCTGTCAAAGGCAGGAAAATTAAACCCAGAAGGGATACAGTAAGTCAGTGGTGGAGGGAGTACCACTGCTCTCTAAGTAGAGTTTAAGGGACACGCGCAAATACTTTGTCCAGAGACATGGATTTAGAAAGGAAACACATGAGGTTTGAAAGTGACAGTGACTTAATCAAGGTCCTTCATCTGGTAGAGTTGGGACCCAGACAGAGGACTCTTCCTTATTAAATTAGAGCTCCTCCAGGATGCTGTCAATCTTGAGTTTTGTTGGTGGTGTTACGTCTAATGCTACTATGAATACTGTTCCTTCTATTACTAGCAGCTGTATCACTATGGTTTTCTCTACTACATTAAGCCCTGTCTTGAGAATTTAATGAGTCAAATCCTCACAAATGAAGAAAGTGAGGTCCAGATGGCTAAACTGACATGGGTCGCAGAGGATATGACTCAGCTAAATTCAAGTGCCTTTTGAAAGTGCTTGTCTGGAACATTGGTTACAGTGCAGGTTCTGATCCAGTAGGTCTAAGAAGGGCATTTGTAACAAAATCCTGCATTTATAATGGCTACTAGCACACAAACCACAGTTCAAGTGATAATGCCTAAAATCATTCTGTTTGGGTGGGACTAAACAGTTTTTGGAAGAAAATATAGTAAACCCTTGAAATCATACAATTATGAAGATAGGCAAAACAATAAAAAATAATACAGGGTAGCTGGGTTAGTCAGGATTTGAGAGAGAAAGAGAGAAAGAGAGAGAGAGAGAGAGAGAGAGAGAGAGAGAGAGAGAGAGAGAGAGAGAGAGAGAGAGAGAGAGAGAGAGAGAGAGAGAGAGGGAGAGAGAGAGAGAGAGAGAGAGAGAGGAGTGGGAGATTTATTACAGACAATTGGCTCATACAATTCTGGAGACTGACCAGCCCCAGGATCTGCACAGGGAGTCGGCGAGCTGGGGACCCCGGAGAGCCGACCGTGTGGTACCAGTCTGAGACCAGTAGGACCAGGACAAGCCAGCATTTCAGTTTGAGTCTGAAGACAGGAAAGTGACTTATATTCCAGTTCAAAGGCAGTCAGGCAGAAGCGATTCCATTTTTCTCTGGGGTGGGGCAGCCCTTTTGTTTTATTTAAACCTTCAACTGATTATTTGAGGCCTACCCACATGAGGGTGGCAGGATGCGTTACTCAGCCTACTGATTTAAATGTTAGTCTAACCCCAAAACATCCTCACAGAAACACCTAGAAAAATGTTTAACCCAAAATCTGGACACCTCATGGGCCAGTCAAATGGACACAAGCATTTAACCATCATAGTAGTGGTATTATGATGCGAATAGGTAGACTGTGCAGTTGGCTAGAACCGAGTTCTGAAGGTCTGGTGTCTCAGTCAGAATCTGCCTAGTGTTGCCTGGTGATCAATACACGGGCTTACAGTATGTATGCGTGGGGGGCTTTGCTGTTTCCATGCACTGTAGGCTTTTCCAAAAGAGCGGTGGTCTTCCCAGAATTCTCCTGGTGCGTCCCTTTCTTTGAACTTATTAAGGAAGCATGCACCAGGAGAATATTTTGGCAGGTGTGGCAAGCCTCTCTCTACCATCCTAATTCTCCAGCCTGCTTTATCCGTCTCTGAACACCAAGTTTCACCCTGCCCTTGGTAATGAGACCACATAAGATTGACAAAAACTAAATTTCAAGAGATTTACTGTGCTTTTTTCAAAGTTTTGAAGTACTAATGGTTGATTATTGATTCGTCAGGTGATGAGTTCATCCCTGTGAAGCCAGGTAAACATGCAGATACCTATTTCCTTCATAGAAGCGGGATGGCTAAGTGGACTTTTCTAGATGACAAGCTGATGATGTGCATTAAATAGGTAAACGTATGGCCCTATTAAGTTCAGTACAATAGAATTACTGCATTTTTAGGTGGCCATGTTGGATCCTTGCATGCAAAGTGGTAAGACTGGACAACAGCCCTCACCCTAACCCTGGGTCTCCTGTGTTCTGGGTATGTCATCTTGATGATGTCACTTAGCCTCTTGAATTCATAAGCCTCATCAATAACAAGGGAATAAGAAAACCAATACAGAAGGGTAATTTTAAGTCTGGAAGATTCATTAAAGTAGATTTCCAGTGTGTGTACACAGGAGTTATCTGATTAGTAGCTACCATTTCATCTACTGTCAGGTCCTAGCCCCTGCCAGGTGTCAGGTGCTATGCTAATGAACATGAGCATAAAGGTGGACATAAAGCTTAATATCTAGACTCTCTGCAGGATTAGTAAGTTACTTTTGTGGCTGATATGCTTCAAGGAGTTACTCTAGATCCAGGTCTAGAGGATTATAAGATCGTCTTTGGGACTGGACATCACTTTGGTTTACATCACCAGTGAGTACACTGAAGTCTGAAGAGATCAAAGATGGATTGCGATAAATTTGTTTGACTCAGGATCATGTTTTTTTTAAGACTTTTCACATGTGTGTGTTTGGTTCTTGGCAATCATTTCTTTAATGATCCTTTGGCAGGGAGCACGGAATGGAATGAGAAGAGGTGGTTGGAGGCTCTCAATGTTTATTAACCTCTTTTCATTATCACCCAACCTATGGAGCTAGTTTAGACATTGTTTTCCTTACTCGGCTTCCCCCCATGAAATTGCAATATCAAAGATATGCCACATCTCAAGTTCTGTCCTGTATGCTTTATTTGTTCCTTATACACAGAGAGATTTTTGGCCCCCACTCCAGTACCAATTTTTGCCCTCTTGGCGGCGATGTTGCTCCTGTTTAGAAGGTATGATAAAAACGTGTTGATTCTGGCCTGATCAGGTCCGGAGTGAAAGAGGCTGCTCATTGGAATCAGTTGCAGGAGGGCTGCTGGCATGGCCAGTGAGGAGGAGCTGACAACAGAGGAAGGCAGCCCTTCCCTTGTGGAATTCTCTGAACTCTGGAAAGTCATTTCATTCAGAAATTGTTCAAAGAGAAACGAGGATAGATAGGATGATATTTCCTCAGGCAAATTAGAGCAGAAGAAGATGTCAGCCCTACACTGTTAAATAGGAATAGAGCCCTGTTCTCCGTGAGATCTTTATGCCACTGAGATATGCACACTGTTAACAATGCAACGCCAGTTCAGGTTGGATGTTGCTAAGTTCCCGTTGTCCGCAATGCGAGCTGTGGAGAGGAGACACGTGTTGCTTGCTTTATTATTGTGCCAGGGTGAGATCTGCTCAGCGGAGGCTCGTGGAAACCACGACGTCCCTCAGGTCAAGGCAGAGTCAATAGATGAGGTGCAGCAGGAGGTGGGGCTGGCAGGTCATGTTCCAAGGAGACCGAGAAGCCATGCGGTTCAGAAGCTGCACAGGAGGAGGGCTTCTAGATCAGCGGTCCGAGGCTGTGCACGCCATGTGGTAGGGTAGATGCTGCCAGGGTGGAGCTGGAAGAAGCAGGAGGCAGGGGGAGGGCAGCGAGCTGTAGCCCTGGTTAGGACTTCTTTCTTTATCTCCAGAGCAATGTGACACCATTGCAGTTCGTAAGTCAGTGTGAGGGTTTGTGACATGATTAAATTCTCTTGGCTATATTATGGGGAACATATGGAACTAGGGCAAGGGTGAGCAGGAGGGAGGGCTCGCAGATAGAGAAAGGAATGTGCATAGTCCAATTAGGAGAAAATGACAGGCACCCAGATGAGAAATGATTACTTAGACCAGGATGCTTTAGTGATAGAAAAAAAGAAAAAAGATGGAAAGCATTGAGGAGGTGCACTTAATAAAATTGTTTCAGAGCTTGGATGAGGGGGCACAAACAGGCAGTGACGGTGTGTCTGCAGAACCGGGTGGATGAAGGTGGCATATCCCCTAAACATGGGAGAGGGCCGAGAGTGTGGTGAAAGATGTTGAGCTTGATCTTAGAGATCTTGAATTTTAGACAACTCTGAGACAACAAGGATATCAGGGTGAAATTAGAAACGTGCTAAAATGCAGGAGGTGATCTTGGCTTGACTCATAAATGTGCTTGTGCCTGGGCACAGGTGTTAACTGAGGTCTTGAATGGGCATGGTGTCACCCTGAGGAGGAGAGGGCCTGGGATAGAGCCTGCAGAGTCCCCAGCGAACAACACGCAGCGAGAGAGGGAAGAGGCAAACTCAGGAGGCAAAGGAGGCCAGAGAGGAAACCCTGACCACCGGGGTATGCTGGTGGCAGGCAAGGAAGAAATGATCAAGTGGGTCATGTTCTGGTCAGGGCCCAAGAACCACAAGATGGGGCTGTTTTGGGTGACTGTGACGACAGCAGGCACTGGTAACCTTGGTCACTGCCACCCAAGCAGCAGAGCTCTTTATACGAGTGATGGAAAGAGTCCCTAGAGGAGGTGGAGAGGGAGGGAAGAAATGCAAGAAAGAGAATGGGCAATCTTTAAAATCACCTTGGCCTGTGAAGCAGAAGAGAGGGTCCGAGCTGGAGGTGTGTGGGGGGTAAAAAGCCCTTCTGGATGTTTGTTTTGAAACTGGGGAGATTTAAACATGTTAAAGTCAGCGGGAGAGGCGGGGGTTCAAGGCAGGAGCTGAGTAGCCCAGAGAGGCATGTCAGTGGTGTCTCTGTGAGGGGTGAAGATGAAGGTGCTCCAGAGCCCAGGTGAGAAGCTCAGTCTGGGTTAAGGGCGGACAGCTGTTATTATGGGTTAGGTACAAGGTAGCTAAGCATGCAAGAAGCAAGAGGCGGAGAGGCACAAATTGCATGTATTTTCCAGAAATAGAAAAGATGATCTCTCCATGAAATTAAACCTCATTCCCGGCAAAGATGCAGCGTCCAGAACCTTCTCTGGGCTCTGCTCTGGCCTGAAGGTGGTGTACCTGTCCACACCACTTGCTGTGACACTCAGGACCTAGACGCTTGTACTTTCCTCACCCCAGGTTCCCAGGAAACTCTGGGGCCCCCGTGCCAACCAAAATATCCCAAAGGAGTGTTATGAAAATACACAGTGGCAATTTAGGGAAAGAAAGGATGCTCCGGTGGACACGAGTTAAGTGGCTGTGAATGAAATTTAATTATACCAAACTTTTTAAAATGGAGGCATGCGTCATTATCCTCTAGCTAAATTATTTGGTGACCCATCAGCCAGAGTACGGTGTTTAATTCATTACTCATGCCATAGTTTTGAAATTCACTGTCCCTTTCATGGGACGTGGAGGGTCTTCTTGAGTTAACTCCCTAAGGAGGGATCATGTGGTAGAAGGTGGTGTGGCTGCAGACAGACCCAGGTTCAAACTTGATGCGGTCGCTCGCTGTGTGATCGTGGGCAAATATTTGAACTTCTTTGACATTTAGATTTCTGTTTTTTTAATAATGAAGATGTTTCACATAGCTGGTGTGGAGACTAAATGAACATAATAGATCAAAACTTTCCACTTATATCACAGCACATAGTAGGTGCTCATTAGAGGTAAGGCTGTCCCTGAAAGAATTTGTACAAGAGACTGCTGATTGCCTAACTAGCTTCTATTCTAACTTCTGCCTTATGACAGATGTGTAATTTTATCCAGGGCTGCCATACTGCCACTTAGAAGCCACATATTACTGCTTTCCAGTTGGGTGTGTCCAGTGAAATTTAGGTGCAATATTATTTGGGAGACAACCTAGAAGCCTCCTTAGAAGAAGCTGACCTGTGAGTAGGTCAGCTCACACTCTTCTGCTCTCTTTCCTCTTTCCTGAAATATGGAGGTGATGTTGAGTTTCCAGGGCTCATTTAGAAATACAAAATCATGCTTGAAATGGAAAAAGAACCTCTGTCCTTGAAGAACATGAGGCTGCCGTACCAGCCCTAGCTTTCTAGCTCTTAGCTCATGCTTATGTGGGGCTTCCATCCCTGCAACGTTGGGTTTTCTGGTCCAGAACTGAGTCTTGCTCCTTTTCCATCATTGCCCCAAACCAGCCATGCTCAGTCTTACGGAATTCTTCAGTGTAAACTAGAAGGAAAATCATTTTCCTCAGCTCTGTGTCTTTGGGTGTGCTAGTCTTGATGTGAAAATACCCCTCAGACTCCTCACTCTCCACAAAGAGGCAAGTTCTTACTTACTTGGTACCAACCTTTGTGAAGACCTGCCTCACCACCCCTAGGCTGCTAGTCGCACCCTCTTCAATGTCTCTGCATTTATTGGAGACTTTATTATAACCCTACCTCATAAAAACCAATTAATCTGGCCATAAACTCCTCTAAAACTTGAGGGGAAAAAATCGTGTATATGTGTGTATTGAGTGTCTGTTGGCTCTATTGAGCGCTGTATGTTAAATCACACACACACACATTTATGTGTATGTGTACATACATACAAATATGCATCTATGTGTAAAATATTTTCTATGTATTTATCTATGTACTTGGGTGTAAATGCACATGTGTATTTATATATGTATATAAATTATATTTAATTTTATATGTATTTATGTATACACACATGCAAAACCTAATCAGTGCCTTGAACAGAGCAGGTGCTTGATTAACACTTGTTAAATAAATAAATACACAATTCTCTTGAGGAAATAAAATTATGGAGATGAGACTTACTATCTTTTCTCTCCTCAGTGGGAAAATCGAATTCTAAGGTCTGTGTTGAGGGTCTGGTGGCATGAAGTCTAGCAATGGTTAGGAGACTCGTTCGCTTCTTGCCTATAAAATATGGACCAGAGAAGCTTATCACCATAGCAAGAATCTAGAAGAAACTGTTGTATGGAAAAATACCTGTCTAGCAGTAAAAATAAACTTTTAAAACTAACAAATCATTCAATTGTCATAATCACCTTGTACGGTAAGCACTTTTATCTTCTTTGATCAGAAGATGAGACAGGCTCCATGTTCATTGATTAAAACATGTTATGACCCAGAATCAATGTAAAGACCTGCATACCATGTTCAGTTGACCTTCATGCCATCATGACATAAGTCAAGTTGTTGGGGTAAATTATACCATTGTGAAGGTCATGGTTGCCATCTGTGAAGAAATGCCTATGTTCCATAAGCTACAGAATCTGCCATGCTTGTCCTCATTGAATCCACTCACTGTGCTTCTTAGTTCTAAAACCTCTTAACATCCTTCTAAGTATAAGACATGCCAAAATATGGTCACTGCAGACAGAATCTTGTGAAAGCCACTTGTAGCAATGACCAAGTGGGAGATAGCTGAAATCACACAGCAAGACAGTTCTAGCATTGACACAAAACCTGTTGGTACTCAGAAAGCAGCAGACTTCGCTGGCAACATGGGACTGTGTAAAGCAAAGTGTTTTAATACACAGGAGCATTTAATTCACTTGGCAATTTTCAGGATTCATCTCCTGAATATTGGCAGTCACCCTAGAGGAAGAGAACTGTCTTGGGACAGAGTGGAAGAGACAGGGAGAGGCCGTGCTCTCTTTATTTGACTTGAGTGTGCATGTGAGCAGGGAGGGGCACTCCACAGAGCTCTGGGGAGTTTGTAACAAGTAGCAACTCAAGTTCAAGGCATCACATTTTCCCAGTGCATGGTCCCTCAGCATCCTTCCCCTGACTTCCTCTCACATTTGCCACTGCTCCTTAAATGGCACACCTCGAGTTTCACTCTGTGCCTACCTGCTTCTATTCCTCTTGACTATTTAAAAGCTGACACAGTACATGAGTTTGGTTAATTTATCCAGGGGAATCTTTAACAATACATACCCTTTGAGGCTTTATTTCCTTCTTCTGTACTTCTAATACATTGCTTTTATTGCTATTAGATAATTCCAATCATGGGTTAAAGCATGAGTTCTGAAATCACTCTGACTTTTTTTCCTACAATATTTAGAGAACTGTCAGTGAAATGAATGGTATGCATGCCTGCTGTTCCCTCAAGGAATACACAGTCTCTTGGGAGATCAAAATGGACTCAGTCATTGAATAAAGGTTGGGTGAGATGATGTTTAGGTCATAATCAAACCTGATTTTTAAAACAGTTTTCTGTAAATCAATCTCCAGTTGCTATTTTGTTTCACACAATATGATGTTAATGATACAAATAGGTATTAAGTTTAACAATATTTGAAAATGCTTTTGCATTTTGGTGCCATTCAGCCAGGGAATTCAATAGCTTGGAAACTGTAGAGATGATGATTTTACAATCCCTTGCACATCCATCTGCTATAGATATTATCATTATTCTTCTTATTGTTATATCCATTAAAAAATTGCTACCAGGTGTGGGTGAGCACACTTTTTCTTTTTTGTCTCCTAGCAACAAATGTTGCCTCATCTGGGAGGGTGAGCGGAGCTGTCTTGTGCTTGGCAGCATGCTGCTGCTCTCCCAGCTCTTCTCTGAACAGCTGTGAACTTGACCTACATCTGTCCATGAGGCTGTTATGCCTTCTTGTGGGTCCATGATATCCTAAGAAAGATCTAGAAAGCATATCCTGTGAAGACACTTTTAATACTATCTCCAGTGACAAGAGGATGTGGTTGTGTGTTATTCTAAAAATCAGATCCAGTACCCTCTGGCAGAACTAGATGAGCCAATTGATTGACTGGACAGGATCAATGTTTCTTGAAACCTGAAAATCATACTATTATTTGAGTCAGGACTGCTGGGTTACCAATTTCCAAATAAGCAAAAGTATTTGGTGACTGTATCTGGTAAAGAGATTAAACAAATCAAGTAACTGCCTATGGGAGAAAATTATTTAGCATTTTTTGAGCATCTATCCTTCAGACACTGGGCTATTTAGTGGGCACAGAGCTGAATACAATAAAGACAAAATCCCTTCTCTCATGAACTTACTGTCTAGTGTAGGAAGAAGACCATATTCAAATAAAAGGAAAATATAATTACAAATGGGGATGTCTGCAATGCTGCTGTTTCTCCTTCACCACATTATACAGTACACATGGCCAATGTCTGGATTTGATTTTTCTGCAAACTGAGCCTTTGAACAGTACAGTGGGGAGAACATAGAAGGTGCTAATTATGTGTATTTTTGCGTGAGTGAAAGGCTATTTCTGGAAAGTACCCTAAGAACAGACCTCTCTGTGGGTCTAATAACTACCTCTTTCCATTTAAGACAGAATCCAGAATATTTTTGTCTGTTTGCTTTTACTTGAATGAGCTGGATATTTAGCAAGACAATAATAGCTGTTTTGGGAAATAACTACAACTCTAGTCATTCTAGGAAAAAACAGGAAAGTGCATGCAGTAGGCGGGGCCTAGAGTAAGAGCCAGGTCTGGAGAGCACACACATGAACATTCTGGGATATAGTTCCCTTCTTCCCCTGAATGTGCAGGTTGGCTTATTTCTTTGTTGTAGCAACATTTCTTAGGACCTCTGTGGCTCATTCTTATTTGTCTTTCAGCTCTAAGAGAATTCCAGAATTATGGCATTTCTCCATGAGCAGATTTGCTTCCTTTGCATATCTGTGTGCTCCATGGGGAAATTCATGGATCTTTCATTTTTATTTACTTTAAAAATAAAAATATAAAAAAAGTATACTACTATATATTTAAGGTGTTCTTAACTTCATAAACATTGTTGTGGAATAATAGAGATAAAAATGGATTAAGTAAAACAGGTTATCAATCAAGGATGGGATTTTATGGGATATATGGATGAGAAATTCCACTTGATGTAACCCCATAGTGTCTCAACTCTATGCACATTTCAAATCACATTTAAATCAGTTTAAAATGACCAATAGTGAATTTTTAAAATTTGTTTTCTGTCATTTGTTGCAAATGGCTAAATGAGTTGTAATTAATTTTTTTTTAAATCCTGAGCTTATACAAACCCTTGGGAGTGAGATAATTCGGGAATAAACATTTTTATTATATGTGCAAACTACAATATATAGTAGTTAGTAATTAAATATACTTGTATTACTTAAGAACTTTATAGTCTAGGTAGGATAGATAAGATATAGACAAAAATAAGTATGGGGTTTTAGGAGTATAGATTTTCTAAGATAGAAATTTGTCAAGTTATGGGATATGTGATTTTAGCAAGAAAACACCAGCAGAGAGAAAAGTATGAACAAACACACAGAGGTGAAAAGAGGGGATATTTAGCAACTAGGACAGCACCTCCATGGGTGGAAGGGAAAGGACAGGTGTGAAAGACACTCTGAAAGAACTTTCATTAGGACTTGACCAGGATTGTGAAGTGGAGTGAACAGGACGGATGAAGGTATCTAGGATTTCTTGTTTGGAGAGCAGACATATTAGGGATCATCCCCAGGAGTAATACCTTATATTGTAGGCCATGCAGAATTGGCAATGCCTATAAAACACCCATTTGTTAATAAATTGCTGATTAAAAAGGATTTTCTAGAAATTAGTAGACGATGGCGGCATGAAGATACAGAATTTTGAAGTCTTGGGCAATTGGCTGGGTATTTAGGAGGCAATAACATCTGTTGGAATAAATAAATGTAAATAGGATTAAAAGAGTATTTTTCAAAGACATTGTTCTTTCCTTAAGAAGTGACATACCAACTGAAATGGATGCAAAGAATTTAGAATGCTTATAAACTAAGAGAAAGAACCTACTGAAGTCATAGGAAGGATGGAAACAATGAATATTGTAAAAACCCAAAGGATCCAGGAGAGTATGTGTTTAAAGACTTAAAAATTGTGTCAGTGTGGTAATTTATGTAGACTTTCATAGGCTCCTATCTTCACAGTATAAATATACTTAGTTATGAAAGGTGGAGACTTGCTTACAGTGAACCTTAGAAAGCCATCTCTCCCAATGTAATGATTAGTATTACTCCTTTTCCGACTATTGTTGACCACTTGGTATATGTCAAGTAATTTCACATGTTAACATATCTAAACTTCATACTATCACATGTGTATTATTATCCCTGATTAAGAGATGAAGAAAATGATGTTTATCATATATGTACATAACATATCAGAAGTCATTCAGCTTGTACATGGAAGTGCTAGGGTGAGAATCCAGGTCTGCTTGATGTCTGTGTTCACACCGACTTTCACAAGACACCTCTGAGAGACACAGATGGGAAGAATGGGTGAGGACATTATAGAAAAGTGAGGGGAGGAATTGAGGGAAAGTTTTACATGTGGCTTTTTTGTTTTCCTTTTCATGAAGCAGGACTCTAAATGATGTCTATTGTCTGTAGCTGTAAAATGAAACTGTAAAAAGGCATAACTCTTATGTCATTAAAAATACATCATAATTATCATGTTACCTCTCTGAACAGATGTACTGTTTATTAAGAGCACACAGTCCAAGGGATTATAGAAATGACACTGCTTTGGTGATGATTTCTACAGGTATTTTCTGCAGCAGGGCACATGGTGCAGGTGTAGACATCTGGGCCCGTCAGCACTTATTTTCAAACAGTGTGATGTGGGGCTTTGAACTTTCTGCTTTTGTGAAATAGCATTCCCCTGGAAGTCAATATTAGTTAACGGTAAGTTATTCTCTTTGCAATTTTTTTTTCTGGCGGGGCTCTAAGCAGTACTCTCAGGCTGAAGCCCACACACAAAACTGTTTTTTCCTGAAAACTGTTCTTCCCTAAGTGTTATGTTTAACCACTGGCAGTCTGACCACTGTCTGAGTGTGATCTCCTTACTATGCTATTTACCTGATGGCTTTATTTAACAGTGCATCATATTAGCCGTAAAAGGTGGTCAATGGGGCAGATCAATATTTATGATGTAATTTTTGAGATAGATACACACACAAAGCAGAAAATCTTTAAGCCAAGGAATGGGAACTAGGTGTTTAAGAAGGATAGATTTCTAGTGTGATGTGCCTTAGAGACTTGATCATGTTCTCTGGAAGCAGCACTAAACATATTTGAAACATTTAACCTGTGTAACTATGAAAATCTAGACCAGTTTTCATCTAAAGACAGTCCTAGAAGACTTTGTGTAATGAAAGATTTCTGGTCTCAAAAGGTACACATTTTCTCCCTTAATCACATCAGAATTTAATCTTTATTTAATTCCAAAGCCTATGCTATTTCCACTTCTTTCTACATGGGTGATATGCAACTAACAATTACTTACCATCTTATTGAATTAAACAGTTGGCTCATTTATGCATTCTTTTTAGGGAGAGCTTTTGGCAAAACTTAATTAATAATGTTCCCACCATCTATGGGGACAGTTCTCTAAAGGAAATTACATAGGGGAAGAAAGAGGAAAAATAAAGAAAACTCTGCTGTGAAAGGTCACATTCATTTTTGCCTTTATTTTTTGTAGACTATAGTAATGGACATGGTATTTGGAGACCATGAGGATATTTTTCTAGGAAGAAATTGCCAAAGGTAAAATACTTCCTAGTATCAGATAAAGAGAACTGTTTTTGATTAGCTAGTGGGCCGGAAGATTGAATACAATCTATGGTCAAAATTAACAAGGCAAGACTAATTTAGAGATAAGGAAATGTCTCTTTATCAACAACAATAAAAAATATTTTGGAAGGCTGGGGTGCTTTATAGATTCTAGGTGAGCCACATAGAAAATGAAAAATGAATAAATGTTCAATGACCTTTCCAGTATCAGCAGGCACTCATATAGAAGGGGCTGGTGGAAGCAGAAAAACCTGCTCTCTCTCTGCTACAATCTCTTTCCAATCCAAACAGCTACCCTTTGCGCAAGATGAAGACTATTCAACACAAGCTGAGCAGTGGATTTAGGAATGTCTTATTATTTGACTTTATGCCTCTTTTGAAAAGACCCAAAGCTAAATGGCATTCTGTAAATAAGGCAAAAAAAAATCAACCATTATAATTACTCAAGGTAATAGAGATGCCCTGAGTCGGCAACCTTCCCCTATCTATACCCATGGATGATTGAGACACTACATTCTCACATATTCACATCTTGTCTCAAATGTCAGCCAGGAGCTACTGCTTAGATGGGAGTTGGCCCAGGAGGGTTGATTTGGGGGAGAAATGAAAATGAAGCTTGGTGAGTAACTGCACGTATCAGGAGCTGGGCAGCAGACAGAAATGACCTACCTTATACACAGAAGGTGATGGAGCCGAGTGAACACTGGCCTTGGAGTTTTCAAGATCTGTTTTCAAATGCTATTCCACTTGTGTGAACTTGTGCAGGTTAATGAATCTCCTTTAGCATCCGCTTTTCCTCTCTTTGACAGATGTAAATGATCCCTGAGTCCTGTGGTAGGCATGACCCTTCAACAAGATACGCCTAGTTACTGTCTGTGTCATAACAAGCACTTAATGCATGACTATTTATTATTATTATTCTATTATATACTTAGCTTTTTTGAAGTGTCTCCTTATCTGTAAAGTGACAGAAAAAGTGCCTACCTCAAGGATTCTTGCAAGAATTATGTGAGTGATAATAAGCAAAGCCCTTCATACAGAGCCTAGCATTCAGTAAGTACTATTTAAGTGTTAGCTCTTATTAATATTATAAAACTTGTGTCATATAGGATATTATATTTATTTGTCAGAGAAGAGAAACAACTCGTAAGGATATGAAACAATAACCAGGGAAAACTAGCCACACTCTTTAATTAGCCCTGACCTTTAACATTCCTGGGAAAAAAGAGATGCAGAGAGAGAATTACAACACCACAGGCCTGGGAGTTTCTGAGCTCCTGCTTGCAGACGTGTCTTTGAGGATGCTGAAGCCAGACTCAGAGAGAGGGATGGAGAGGCCCAGTCTCACATAGTGAAACTTCCTGATGTCTTATTTAGCTCATCCTACCTTTTCGTGGGGTGCCATTTGTGCCTTTTCCCTCATGCCCCTGTGCGTGGATGTCTCCATGGGGACATCATGCTCTTTCTCCCGCTGTTGCCCTGCCGCTGTGTTCCCTCTCCTTCTCCGCATCTCTTTGGCAGCCAAGAGCGGTTTCTTTAGAACAATCTTTCCCAACATGATTAATCAGATGAATCACCAGGAACTCTTGATATGCACATACCAAGGCTCCTCCCCTGAAGAGTTTAGGGAGGTACTGACTGTATCATTCTGAAGTTTGAAATGAGTATCTTTAGCATGCCCATTTGGAAATGCTACTTTGAAATATGTAGGAGACCACTTTATAGAGAGGCTGTCCTCCGCCTCTGATAATCAGCAGATATCTGATCAAAACCACGACAACCCTCTGTGTGTATCCTCTCCACTCCATCACCTCTTCTCTTTATGCCATTGTCTCTATTTCTTATGTCCTTTGGAATCATCTTTACCTAATTTGGAATCAAAGGGCTTCTGGCTGGACCAAGGGGAAGCTTAAGTAGGTCAGTCAACCCCTTGAAAACATTTATATTTTTCTCTTATGTGTTTCTACATTTTTAAAGGCAATGTTTTATTAGCTTTCAGAAGAGTAACAAAGGGACCATGATCCAAAAAACTCAAAGGAACAATAAAGGATTTTATGCAGGCCACTTGAAATCCTTTGTCCATGTTTCCTGACGGGAACACATTTATTCCATAAACATTTCCCAGTTACCTGCTGAGCAACTGACTCGGCTGATTGAAAGTTGAATAGACGTGGGTAATACAATGCCTTTAAGATGTTTAACTAATGCACAGGGGAAAAAAATACTGTAGAATTGCAACCTACTTGTCTCAGATTAGGTTCCCTGCAAAACAGAAGCTGAGATGGCAATTTACATGCCCGACGTTGATTAGGAGGGGGTGTACTCAGCAACAACACTCATTAGGAAGTGAGGAGAGCATGGCTGGGTGAAGAAAAGTTCACCTGTAATATGGTTACAACAAAAGCCCCTGCTGATCCCCTGGAGGGTGTCCTGGAGCCAGGGTGGGTCCTGGAAATAATTCCAAACTGAGTCAATGGCCTAGCTAGGCCACATCAACAAGTCACTGGACACGAGACCCCCACTTTCTGAGGAGGGGCTGTAAACTTGGGTAATACAAGTCTCACTGGTCACTGGCAACTCCAGGGGAGAGGATCTCCTATCAGATCCATCAGCAGAAAGTTCCTGTAGCAGCTTGGGGATGGATGACTATCTCCTACAGGAGGTCTGAGGATGCTTTGTAGGGCACCAAGCGGCTCCTGTTGTCTAGTACATCAGCTACTTGGATCTGCTTGTGTTATGAAAGGAGGTCCCTCCTTCAGGAAACGTGTCCTCTAGGATTCTATTGGCCTCTTTCCCAGAGGAAACTTTTAAGAGGAAGACCAATCAGATGACTTCCCTTCCCATGGCTGCATCTTCTCCTTTCTCTAACTCTCCTCCTGGATTACTCTTGCCTTTAGCAGGCATCTCTGCCTGGCACACCTGGGGTGTAATTCTCACCTCATTCCTCAAGGTTCCGAGCTGTTGATTCCCCAGGCCCTTCTAGGCTGTATGTTCAGCACTTGTCTATTTATCATCAGAACTGGGCAAGGAAGTATCATGGGACATCTTGGTGGATCACCTCAATGATAAACACATTCGTTTCTGCTGACGGTGGAGGCTCAACTCCTCTTGGTAACTAGAGTCAATTACTTCTGCCAGGTTGATGACTCCTTCATTTACCTGTAGCTCTCCTGTTGTACGAAGCCCACAGTGATCAGACAGCAGATAAAGCTTAAGATTTAATGAGATTCTTGCAGGGTCCCCAGTTGGAAGCCATCTCCTTACATGACTCTGGTCCGTTAGACCCACAGAGCTTTGTGCTGTGATAGGGAGAGAAAAGCACAATTCTTCCAAGTGGATCATACAATGAGGGCAAGTACAGTCCTGCTTCCACCTTTTGATTTACTTTCCCACGCATTCACCTGCTGGGGACATCACTCCTTGTAGTGAGTAGCCTATAAGCTCATCCCTAAGCATACCCCCCTTCCCTCATTCAAGTCCTTGTAATCCTCTCTTCTTGAATGTTGCCTGGACCTACTGACTTACTTAAATGAACAGAATATGGATGAATCAATGACATATCACTTTTTCATATTAAGTTATAAAAAGGGTGTGGCTTCTGTCTTGGGTCTATGCTCTTTTTCGATCCACTTGCTCTGGGGGAAGAAAGCTGCCATATTGATAATATTCAGACAGCCCCAATGCCAGGCCCATGTGGTAAGAAATTGAAACCCTTACTGTACCAGCCCATGGGAAACTGAGGCTTGCCAACAGCTGTGTGAGTCAGCTTTGAGGTGACTACTGAAGCCTCAACCAAATCTTGATGTGACTATACGTCCAGCTGGTAGCCTGACTGCGACTTCATGAGAGACTGTGAATCAAAATCACTCTGGTGTAAAATGTTCTGTGCAGATGGCACAGCTTTGCTTTGGGATCAGGCAGTTCTATTTTTTGCTCACCTACTAGGCCTTGCCTTCCGATACACATAGTATCTTTTCCTACCAATAGATAACAGTGTCTGTGGGGCCCTATGACTCTAATGGGAGGGCGGCTGGTATCACAGCTTTGATCTGCTGCAAAGTCTTTTACTTCTCTTGGTCTCATTCAGAGCTTGTAGCTTTCCATGTCCTTCATAAAACAGGTCTGAGAAGTATCCTGAATTCCCTGCTACCTTGGAACCCAATGTGGTCTACCAGGCGTTGTGCCTCCTTTTCCGTGGTGAGAGGTGTGAGGTGCAGTAATTTGATCTCTACATTGGAGAACTGTATATGACTGCAGTGATCAAAAATTCACTAGTGTGGTGTGTCTGAGAATTTTTGTAGCATTTCCCTCCATCTCTTGGGAGCCCCTGTCTTATCAAGACCTACAACAAACTTGTCACTTCTTCCTCATTTGGCCCTATTAACATGAAGTCTGTGGTATGTTGGACAAATGTGATGTTTTGCAAAATATTTAGATGACCAAGGTCTCTTCAGTGTGTACTGACGGAGACTTGGAGAGTTGACATTGCCCTAGGGTGCGGCCGTGAATGTGTATCACTGCTGGCTCCATGTGACTATGAACTACTTCTGGTTCTCTGTCATCATAGGGATGGGAAAACTCATTTTGTGATCAATATCTGCATACCATGTACCTGATTTGGGTTTATATGATCTAGCTAAGATGCCGTATGGACACAGAAGCTATACTTAAATCTACTTGTGTAAATTTGCATTAGTGCCTTGTGATCTTGCAGGACCTCTCTGTTTTGTTTTGTTTTCCAGTTAACTGGGTGTATGAAAAACTCCTATACACTTTAGGTTTTAAGGGTGGGACTAATCTGCACCATTCCTCCTTGGATGCAATGCTATTTTTTAAATTTACTTTCTTGACCAAATAGGGAAAGTGTCAGAGACTTCCACCTCGTATTTCCCAGTGTAATAGCCATCTGTACACCAGCAGCCCAATAATGATGTTGGGTTTCTGCCAACTAGGAAGCACATCCATTCCAGTTATATACTTAGAGACAAGAGGAATGATCACTGGGCAGGTTCATGGACCTAATGTGTTCCCTGTGAGCCACAGCTGAACCAGCATTCTATTGATTTCCTGTCTCTTATATGCCCCTCCTCAAACAGGGGCCGTGATGACACTTTGAGTTTCCAAGGATCAGTGTCACCTAGGATCCTATCTTCATTTGTCCTTGAATTTCTGGGAATTAATTTCTCCCAAGTGTACAGTCACATGAGCAAAGGGCTGGAGATCCCTCCGGGAAATGCTTGGAGAGAGCACTCTGTCACCATGGTGTCTCAGGTTCGTTCCTCCGAGGGACCTGGTTTCCTTGTCCATCAGTGGATTCTGGGTCTGAAAACTGGCACATATCTAGAAACTGGGTCAAACATTATTACTTCTAATTAGGGTAACTGTCTTGCCAATGGGGTTCAGCCCTGAACAAGTTCACTATGGATTCAGTGAGACTGAAAAAAAATGACAGTGGAGCATTCTTGGGGTGAAAGGGTTTATACCCAACTTTATTCCCACGGTGGCAGGTCAGACACTAGAATCCCTGTCCACTCAGAGCAAGTCTGCATGCAGCAAGCCGTGGTCTCTGCCTCTGGGCCTCTCTGCCTGCAGCCGTCTCAGTCTCTGTCCTCCGTGCTGCTACCATTTCAGCCTCTGCTCTACTGCAGCTATGCAGCCCAGAGCACTGGGTGTAGCTCTTTATATAGTCAATAGCAACGTACTGCCCACATGTGTGTAGTGAGCCAGCTGACCAGAGCAAGGTGAGAGTCCTGGCCACAGGAACCTTCACTTTCTCCACAGTGACTGTCCTCAGTTTGCTAGTAATGCATGCTTGATTTCTTTTATTGATGTAGATTGAGCAGTACTCTTTCCGGACACCCAACTTTCTGGCTCCTGCAAACACTTTGTCCTATCAATTATCTCCATAGCTCTCAGTAGGTCAGATCTGCTTTGCAATGGCACCAACCTTGCAACTCATTACTGTAACTGTGTCCACCTGGCTTATGGGTGGTTAAGTGCTGACACCCGGCCTCTTATTATTTAGACTCTTATCTCCATTGCTACCAGGGATCCAAATCTGTAACAGTATCTCCTACCAACACAGAGGCCACCATTGCTGAGCTTCTCATTGATATTGGTGGCTTCCTCACCAGTTGTGTTGTTAGAACAGTTTCCTCTGAGCCCTTCTGTAGAACATAGTGTGCTGGAGGGATTTTTCGCTTTATATAGAATACTCACTCTAGCACACCTATGTGGCTGAGTTTTTTGATCCCTCCTTATGCTGTCTGCATTAACTGTTCCAGAGCTTCTACTTCTTTTAACGTGGACTGTCACGTTATCCAATCTTCCATGACATCCTAGCCATGTGTTTGTACTGCCTCCAGGGACGTTGCCAGGCCACTGAATTCTGTGTGCTCTGAGAGTGCTTTTCCATGGATGAACTCACTCATATGGGAACCTTGTTCTGTCCCCATTAGATTCTACATGGTCAGGATCCCGCCTCACACACACTTTCCCAGTGGTTGTGGGTAGGTGTTGCCTTGTCTCTGAAGCTCCATCAGCATATAGACTCTTTCCTCCTGTATCAGGTCTAGCACTTTTGTCATCAGACAATACCATGAGTTGTACCCTAGCTATTAGTCAGCATTAGGAGGACAAATGGAAGCAGACCTTGAAGAGATATGTGTGCTGTCTTATAAGTCAGGTGTCTCTGTGTTGTCTCTAAGCAAAGGGGCAGCACTAGCCTGTGCCCAGGCACAGTGGTCAAGAGAACCTGAGTATGCGAGGTGTCTTGCCAATGGGTTTCAGCCCCAGGCAAGTTCGCTATGGATTCAGTGTGACCAAAGAAATCGACAGCAAAATGTTCTTTGGGGTGAAAGGGTTTATTACCCGGCTTGTTCTCCTGGCAGTAGGTCGAGCACTAGCGTCTCTGCCCCCACTCAGAGCACTGGGCCAAGCTCTCTGTATAGCCCAATAATAGCTTATTGCCTAAAGGTGTGGAAGCGGTAGCCTAGCAACAAGCCAGTTACATCATCAGGTGGTTTAAGTTCAGTGAGGATCCTGGTCATAGGAACCCCAACTTCCCCACACTTCACCCATCCAGGATTCTCGCCTTATAGTCCACATGTTTTCAATCTTCCGCAATGGTCCCTGTGTGAGAAAGCTGGAGCACTGTAACCAGATTCCACAACAGCAACAGAGGATAACAGCTTGGATATAATAAAAATTAAGATACAGCAAGATTTTGATACAGGTAACAAAATTATAATAATCCTTAAGCCAGAGGAGGTTCCTAATAACAAAAATTATAATAATCCTCAAGCCAGAGGAAGTTCCCAATCACAAAGACTTTAGGGGCGATAAGACACATTTTAATGACACCAACATAGGCAAATCTTGTCCATCAGGTAGGATGCATGCAAGGGAGTGGTCCTGTGATAGGACTGTAGCAGGAAGGGGGTCCCTTCCAGGCCTAGTATACCATATTTTTACTCCTTTCCCCGTGGGGGTTACTGAAGGGTCTATATATAGTGCTACCGGAGGCGCATGCACTGGCCATAATGATAAAACAAAACTCCCCGGTAAGATGCTCCTACCTTCTGGCTATTCAGGATATACTACTGTGACCTTTGGTGGCCACTCTGCTGTTATTCCAGGAATACACAGGAGGCCAGCTTCCAGGCCTTGTCCCCAAAGTGCCAGGAGAGCCAGCCATCATTGGTCCATGTGTCAAAAGATCCAAGGCCATGTCCACTCAATGGAGCCTCTGGGGTTCAGTGCAGTTGGTGCTGGCAGCAAGATGTTATTCTGGTGGCCGAAACTCGGCTTCAGTGATTCTTCCTTGGTTTGCACTTGCAGTTGTATAGGGGAGGCAGCCATATGTGTTAACATGTGTACAGGGCTCAGGGCTCCCTTTCAGGGTCTCTCATTCAAACGCTGCAGCACAGTCCATAAGAGGACTGACCATCCCCGCAGACTATTGGTATCTGACTTTAGTCCGATTTTTGACAAGCCATTATGCCTCTCTCTATCATGCCTGCTGTGATAGGATTGTACGGCACATGAAACTTCCACTTGATTCCCAGCTGTTGCACCCATTCCTGCAGTGTATGTCCACTAAAATGGGTGCCCTGATCACTCTCAATTACCTGTGGTCAGCCATAGGCAGCAAAGAGACACTCCAGGCCTCTTTTGGTCATCTGCTGGTCTGCACAATGGGTAGGAAAAGCAACCAGAAGTCCAGTAACTGTGTCCACACAAGTCATCCCATACCGACATCCTTCTGACACAGGTAGGGGCCCAATATAGTCTATCTGCCACCTGACGAGGGGTATAGGGGCTCTTCCCTCCCGATAGGGACTCTCTGCTACTAATTGTTCAAAGGCAAGTTCTTCCTGCTTTTCACTAGTATATGTCACTGGCCCCAACAAGCATTGGAGTTCTTCACTAAAGGGGCTACTAGAGAGGGCACTATGCTGCTGTAGGTAAGCACCCCACTTGGCTAGCTTTGGTGTTTGTGCCACACCACTCCTTGGCTTTTGGGTCCAGTCTCGGACCCACCCCAAGATGGGATAGGTGGTTATTACCTTTATCGGGGCTATTCCAGTAATGGGTTCTGTAGCCAGCAAGGCATGATACATGGCAGCCAGTTGTTTTTCTATCAAAATGTATCATACCTCTGCCCCTTTCCAGAGTTGTGACCAGAATCCAACGGGTTGGTGAGTTCGTTCAAGCTGCTGCCAGAGACCCCAGCCATAACTGTCTTCAGTCACATGAACTTCCAGCTCACAGGGCCTTGATGGGTCTATCACACTCAAGGCCTGCACGGCCTTGACTGCCCATTTTGCTGTAGTAAAGGCAGATGCACATGTCTCATCCCAGTCCCACCTGACGCCCCTTCGTACCAACCGGTATAAGGGCTTCAGAATTTGTGCCAAGGGCAGGATAAACACTCTCCAGTAGCCTAGAAGACCCAGAAACACCTGTAGCAATGCTGCAGTTGTGGGGTAGGAAAGGCCTGGACTTTATCTATAACTGCTTTGGTATAACTTTGGTCTTACCTGACCAGATGACCCCCAAGAATTTGACAGACAAACCAGGTCCCTGAACCTTGGTGCTGTTCACAGCCCATCCTTTCTCCTGTAAATGTTGTAGCAGTCTAGGTGCTGTACCTTTTAGATCTGAAAGAGAATCGGACGTGAGCATGATGTCATCAATATAATGGTACAGCTTCACCGTTGGCAGTTTCTCCCATGTAGCCAAGTCCTAGGCTGTAAGTCCATGACAGATGGTGGGGCTGTGGAGGTATCCCTGTGGGAGGACGGTGAAAGTCCAATGTGAAGGCAAACTGTTCCTGACTTTCCTGCTCAATGTTAATGGAAAAGAAGGCATTAGCAAGATCTCCCACATAATGATATGTTCCTAGTTCATGGCTGAGGGTATCCATCAAGCCTGCAATAGAGGGGACAGCAGCATGCATAAGGGGTATGACTTTATTCAGTTCTCTGTAATCCACAGTCATATGCCAGGAGCCATCTGGCTTTTTTACTGGCTACATGGGAATTGAAAGGACTGTGGGTGGGCTTTATAATACCCACCTTTTCCAGCTGCTGGGGAGTTTCTCCAATCTCTTTATGCCCTCCAGGCAGTTTGTGTTGTTTGGTATTAGTCACCCACTGAGGCAAAGCTATGGGTGGATGCCTAGCATGTCCCCTCAGAACTGCCTTCACCACACGTACTCTCAGTCTGAACTTACCTGCAGTGGTCTACAACCATAGACTCTGCAGGATATCAATCCCCAAAATATACTTAGGGATAGGAGATATATACACAGTATACTCTTTTGGGGGGTAGATGCCCTATTCCTAAAGGGATTTGGGCTTTATTCACTCTGATAGCCATACCCTCATATCCATCTATGATAGTGGGGGTCCTGGGGAACTGCTCAGGGTTACCATGAATCAGTGAACATTCAGCCCCTGTGTCCACCAGAGCTAGGACACATTGTATGTTCACCAGAGACCAATGGATAGCTATTTCAACATGTGGCCTCCAGTCACCCCCTGGTCCCTCAGGGCAGATACCTTGACCTTCCCCTCACTCAAACCATGTTCCCCAATCACATTCCTATGTGGGCTCAAGTGAGGTTGGCTTGCTTTCCAGCAGGAAGTCTTGCAAACACACAGGCTGGACTCATGGCTCTCTCTCTGACTTGTGCCTCTTTGGTCTTAATGGCTGGAATTGCTGCTCTGGTTTCAGCTGTTGCCATAGCTCTAGTAAGATCCTATTTGACTTCCCATCTAATTTCCTTCCATCTGCTCCTGCCCGTATTAAATCAACCCACATCTGGGTCCTCGTAACCTTCATGGGGCCCTGTAAATTCTTCTTGTGAGTGACGGGTCTTCTTTCTTTCTGTGTTCTCATTGCTTCAGCCTCTCCCAAGTCTGCTACTGTATATGTCACCTTGCTTATGGGATGCTCTAAGTGAAGGGAAAGAATGGCCACGAGAGACCCAAAGAGGGATGTAGGAGCCGTTTGAAGTACAATATTTCTCGTCCCAGTAGTGAAAATCTCTTCATCTGGGCCATAAATCTCTGGACTATAGATGGCATTTCTCATGCCTAGCTCTCATAACACTTGTTGGAGTTCGGCATACGTCTGCCATCTAACAGGAGAGGATGGTAGATCACCTGGATTGGGCCACACAGCACGAAGTGCAGCCATAAGCCAGTCGAGGAAGGAGTGACTCCCTGGGGTCTGATGTGCATTTTGTAATCGCTGCCTCAAGGCAGGCTGCACTGTCAGGGAAGAAAGCTTTCTCATCTCTGACCCCGACAGAGCAATTTCATCCACCCCTAAGTCCCACAGACGCAGGAGCCAAGCTAATACTGATTCCGAGGGCTTCTGCCTAAACCGGGAGCCCAAATCCACCAGCTCAGCCTGAGTATAGGGGTTGACCATGGAGTGCTCCATGGGGAGGGGGCTGCTCCTCTCCTTGGGGAACTTTCAGCTGCTGGGTCTTTATTTTCTTTACAACCACTGGGTCTGTTTTCAATACAGGAGGGGCCAGTGCCTCTGGCATCACCCCTTCATCTTTCCCTAGCTCCTCCATTTCTGAGGCTGATGGCACCTTTCTCTCCCCTCCCCCAAGTGCCTCCTCTGCTACAACCTTTACCTTTTCTACTGTGCCTCACAGCAATGCTACCTCAGTCTTCAGAAGGTCTCTTACTTTCAGCTCAATGCTTTGCAACTGACATTCTCATGCCACCTCCACCTGTGCTTCCCTCAGGAGTTCGTCTTTTCCCCTGATGGCCTCTTCCTCCTTCAGAGCACCTGGCAGCACTGCTGTCTCATTCTGTAAAGAATTGTTTACCTCTCCAGTGGCACTTTGCTGCCAGTGTTCTTGTGCCATCTCCTTTCGCATCAGTACCATTTCCTTCCTCAGGGAATCCACAGAAGTTTGCAGCTCCTGTTCTTGTCCTGCCATTTCTTGGGTCTCTTCTGTAGACCTCTTTAATACTGTGAGAAGCAGCCAACCCACAGTCCCCGCTGCCTCACGGGCACTCTGTTTCTCAAAGGATTTATTTACTATACCAAGGGCCACCCCTACTGCCTCAGGTGTCACCTCCACTTGCCTCCAGTCCTGGGTGGGGCCCAGTCCTCTAGGAGGCAAGCCACCTCAGACCACATACCTAATGGGGGGACAATCCACTGTCTCCCCATTCACAGGGGCAGCCCGCTGAAGCACCTCTCCCATGAGGGCAGCCTATCTTTTTCCTTGGTCAACAATGAACCCTGCCGACTTTAACCAATTGTCTTGCCAATGGGTTTCAGCCCCAGGCAAGTTCACTATGGATGCAATGTGACCAAAGAAATTGACAGCAAACGTTCTTTGGGGTGAAAGGGTTTATTACCCGGCTTGTTCTCTCGGCGGTAGGTCGAGCACTAGCGTTTCTGCCTGTGCCCAGAACACTGGGCTGGGCTCTCTATGGCACAATAATAGCTTATTGCCTAAAGGTGTGGAAGCAGTAGCCTAGCAGCAGGCCAGTTACATCATCAGGTGGTTTAAGTTCAGTGAGGGTTCTGGCCATAGGAACCCCAACTTCTCCACAAAGGTTTTGAGGTGCTAAATGTCCCTCCCTAGTCTCTGGATCCCATTTCTTCCTGGTAAGGACCATGACCTTAGCATAGCTGACTTACTGGGGCTGAAAGTTCAACCTGCTTCGAATGCCACCAACTTTATAATTAAATCCTGAGCTTGGCCTTCACTTTTCTTGTCTTCTAGCTACTAGGCTCTTTATATGAGGCCAAGGAAGTCCATTGTCTTCCACACTTTCCTTAAATTGTTGATTAATTACCTGAACTTGGCCTTCACTTTTCTTGTCTTCTAGCTACTAGGCTCTTTATATGAGGCCAAGGAAGTCCATTGTCTTCCACACTTTCCTTAAATTGTTGATTAATTACCATCAGCCATTTGTTGAATTGTTCCAGTATGTCCACAGAACAGCGAGAGCCATTCACATCCTTTGTCCTTGGAGCCACCACTTCCACTGAACTCAGATGCCTGAGAGAGCACAGACACCAGTGCTTCTCTTTCTGCTGGTTTCCATTTGCTAGGCACCAGATATCTGTGTCCCCCACACATTCACGTGTTAACCCCTGATCCCCAGAGTGGTGACATTTGTAGATGGAGTCGTTAGGAGGTGATTAGGATTAGATGAAGGGATGGGGTGAGGCCTCATGGTGGGACTAGTGCCCTTTTAGAGGAGACCCCAGAGAGCTTGCTCCTTCTAGTCTCTCTCCTGAACACAAAGGAGGCCATGTGCACACCCAGATAGAAGGTGGCGATCTGCAAGCCAAGGAGAGGGCCCTCACGAGAACTGACCATTCTGGCACTCCTGTTTCAGATCTCCAGCCTCCAGAACTGTGGGGAAATAAATTTCTGTTGTTGAAGCCACCCAGTCTATGGTATTTTGTTATGACACCAATCTAAGACACCATCCCACTTTGCGACCAGTGAGTTTTATTAATTGCCCTGCTACAGCCTGCCAGGAATTAATATGAGGCCAAGTAAGTCCACTGTCTTCCACACTTTCTTTAAATTGTTGATTAATTACCATTAGCCATTTGCTTCACTCTCCACCACTGATTCTTTCTGTCTCCCAGTTAGCAAGCAATCCAGCTCCAAAATTCCATTTTAGATCCTGTTTCTTTGGTCTGCTCATGGTCCCAACTTTCCTAGGTTGAGTTCTCCAGGAAACAAATACTGAACTGGAGATTTGTGTGCAAGAAGTTGTCTCGGGGATAACACCTATAAGGAGTGAGAGAAGCAGGACTTGGCCAAAAGAATCCAAGTTAAAATGTGGTGTAGCTACAACAAAGGGTCAGCTGAGCACATGTAAGCTCTGGAACTGGAACAGCCTCTGAGGTGTCCCTGACTGATGGATGAAGGCTGGGCTATTGTACTGCCATTGTCAACTAGACATTAGCTGCAGCCCTCCCCTGTGTAAGGAGCATTCCTTGGGTTAGGTAGCTCCCTTTTGCAGAAGGCTAGTTCCTGGGAAAGGACTCCTCTCTTAATCATCCAAAGGTCAGTCCTGGCAGCTGGGGGAACTGGGGTTTCTATTAGGTTTTTTAAGTTCATGTTAACATCCACTACAGTATCTAAGCCACAGAGACTGAAAAGACATGCAGGCAATCACCCCACTGAAGACTGCCCATACAAATGCCCTGACCACATTCGGATAGACAGTTTGACAATTATAGTTTCTTTAGAGGAGGTATAGCACAAGAATTGGCAACTGAGTCAGACAGTGACCTTTCAGATCAGAGAGGTTGAGATCCAGTTGCTGAGCCTAACCCTCCATAATGCTGAGTCTGAGTTTGCTCTATTTGTAAATGGACAATTATCAGACATCATTGAACATAATTGAGGATTATTATAAAGATGATATATGATAAGCACAATGCTTAGCAAGTGGCAGGGACATTGCAAATGATGAATTACTATTATTATCTATGTTTTCACCTTTTGGAAACTAACCCCTTGATGAATTTAATGCCAGCAGAGTCAGGTGTAGAGATGAACATCTGGGCTGAGGCTCAGACTTGGAAGACAGGCTTTCTAGGGCACGTTCTGTCATGTGTCTTGTCTTCACTTCCCTGGTATTATTTGCTTCTTTAATATTATTTTTCTAATATTAAAAAAGAGTTATTTCTTTCAAAAATCCATTTAGGTTCTCAGCTTTGATTTCCCATCATCTGTAAAATGAAGATAATAAAATGAATCTCACTGGATTATGGGGAATCAAATAAGGTCACATATGGGAACATATTTTATAAACTGTAACATCTATGAGACTTTAGCATGAATAATAACAGCAGGACCATGATACAATCCTTTCAAGTTAAACCCCAGGCTAAGTTCAGCAGTAAACACAAATCACACTTACACAAATATCCCCTCAGCCCCCCTGGGGTTCTCATGTCAGTGTCTCACTAGGTTAACCATCTCTGTGGTTATCGGACCACTAGTCTTATTTCTCTCTTGTAAAATTTTTGGCAGGGTAGTAGGGGATGTAGATTACAGGTACATCTCTTATACTAACATAAGTGATCATAAATAAACACATTATCTTTGCAAGCCTCTCTTTTCCCTCTGTAAAATAAGTGACTTTAAAGGCTCTTTCCAAGCTTTTATGAGAGTCTAGAGTTTTCTTGGGGGGAGGGTGTATATATGTTTATGTGATAAAAATATGTCATCAATTCTACATGTCTTTAAAAGAAACCCTGGACAATTCTATTGGAAATTCAGGATGTTGGTCAAAGCATCTGCTGTTTATTGAATGCTTTAATGTGCCTGACAGTATGCTAGGGGATTTATATGATGCAGTTCTCTTAATGTCCACTACAATCCTCTGGGGCAGGTATTATATTTTTCCCAATTAACAGATGAATAATTCAGCTTCAGAGGGATCGACCAGCTTGACTAATTTTATATACATTTTAAATTACAGAGCTAGGATCTGAACCAAATATTTAAAACCTATCTAAACCTAATTTACCAGATTGCTAATTTTCAAAGCTGGCACATTAAATATATATTTATTTGACAAATTAATTACACAAAGCACTGTATTGATCTACCTGAATCTCAAGCTCAAATGACTGCAGAGGCCAGACAGGTGACCCTCAAAATGAAGATGTCCATTTAAGACTGCGTGTAACCATCAGGGCAGCTGCTCGTCTTGCCCAGAGGTGGCTGCCAAGTGGGAATTAGGACCCACTTATTCTAGATCTTCCAACTGAACACAGAAGTCAGAATGCTGGATTATTTTTAACAAAACCTCCAGTTTTAAAATGTGGGCAATGAATTAAGAAAACATAATCACTGTATATCCCCAAACAAAACAGAGCCGGTGACCACACGCTATCAGCCTGAGAACTTTGACGTAGAAACATGTCTTTACTAATTCAAACAGGGTCTTGTTTTATTCTGCCTAAATGGTGCCGTGTGGAACATACACGAGGCAGCAGGGGTGTGACTGTGGGACACGTTATTATTTTTTGTTTCCTATTGTTCCCTTTACATTTGTTCATGTCCTTAATTTTCCCACTAACTCTGTATGAAATTTTGGCCAGCTCTATGATTTTTCCAGTTATCTCTTTAAAAAGAAAAAATAAAAACGAAAAAACCTCCTAGGTCACTTTTAGGTACAAAATTCATGGATTCACATATATAGGCCTAAGGAATGCTCAACACTCAGACTGCAGTTTGCAGTGGAGATGTTCCCTGAAGCACCCATCCTCCTTGGCTCCGCCCTCGGGTGGAAGGGAGACGGTGGTTAACATAGAGAGTTTGCAAGTCATCTTCTTCCCTAAATCCAGAAGTTGGACTTCCTTTTCCTGTTTTAATTACTGCAGTGTTTGCCCTTATGGTAGGTAAAATCATGGTCCCCCAAAGATGGCCAGGTCCTAACCCCCAGAACCTGTGAATCTGTTAGGCCCCATGCAAAGGGCAATTGAAGTTGCTAATCATCTGACCTTAAAGTAGGGAGGTGATCCTGATTGTCTGGGTGAACCCCTGTGCCACACGGGTCCTTGCAGCAACAGAGGGAGGCCTCTGAGGAATAGCCAGAGAGATGGCCCTCTGAGAATGACCTGATCTGGATTTGCTGGCTTTTTTTTAAAGTTTATTTTGATATCATTAATCTACAATTACATGTGCAATATTATGGTGATTAAACTACCCCCTTCATCAGGTCTGCCCCACCAACCCCATTACAGTCACTGTCCATCAGCATAGTGAGATGCTACAGAGTCAATACTTGTCTTCTCTGAGTTGTACAGCCCTCCCCGTGCCCCCCTAACATTACAACTGCAATCACAATGCCTCTTTTTCCCCCTTGTCCCTCCCTTCCCATCCATCCTCCCCAGTCCCTTTCCCTTTGGTAACTATTAGTCCATTCTTGAATTCTGTGAGTCTGCTGCTGTTTTGTTCCTTCAGTTTTTTTCTTTGTTCTTATACTCCACATATGAGTGAAATCATTTGATACTTGTCTTTTTTGGCTTGGCTTATTTAACTGAGCAGAATACCCTCTAGCTCCATCCAGGTTGTTGCAAATGGTAGGATTTGTTTTCTTCTTATGCCTGTATAATATTCCATTGTGTATATGTACCACTTCTTCTTTATCCATTCATCTACTGATGGACACTTAGGTTGCTTCCATTTCTTGGCTATTGTAAATAGTGCTGCAATAAACATAGGGGTGCATCTGTCTTTTTCAAACTGGGCTGCTGCATTCTTAGGGTAAATTCCTAGGAGTGGAATTCCTGGGTCAAATGGTATTTCTATTTTGAGTTTTTTGAGGAACCTCCATACTGCTTTCCACAATGGTTGAACTAATTTGCATTCCCACCAGCAGTGTAGGAGGGTTCCCTTTTCTCCACATTCTCGCCAACATTTGTTGTTGTTTGTGTTTTGGATATTGGCCATCCTCACTGGTGTGAGGTGGTATCTCATTGTGGTTTTAATCTGCATTTCTCTGATGATTAGTGATGTGGAGCATCTTTTCATGTGCCTGTTGGCCATCTGAATTTCTTCCTTGGAGAAGTGTCTATTCATGTCCTCTGCCCACTTCTTAATTGGACTATTTGCTTTTTGTTTGTTGAGGTGCGTGAGTTCTTTATATATTTTGGATGTCAACCCCTTATCGGATATGTCATTTATGAATATATTCTCCAATACTGTAGGTTGTCTTTTTGTTTTACTGATGGTGTCCTTTGCTGTACAGAAGCTTCTCAGCTTGATATAGTCCCACTTGTTCATTTTTGCTTTTGTTTCCCTTGCCCGGGGAGATATGTTCATGAAGAAGTCGCTCATGTTTATGTCCAAGAGATTTTTGCCTATGTTTTTTTCTAAGAGTTTTATGGTTTCATGACTTACATTTAGGTCTTTGATCCACCTTGAGTTTACCTTTGTGTATGGGGTTAGACAGTAGTCCAGTTTCATTCTCTTACATGTAGCTGTCCAGTTTTTCCAAAACCAGCTGCTGAAGAGGCCATCATCTCCCCAATGTATACCCAAGGCTCCCTTATCAAATATTAATTGACTGTATATGTTTGGGTCGATGGCTAGATTTTCGATTCTATTCCACTGGTCTGTGGGTCTGATTTCATGCCAATACCAAATTGTCTTGATTACTGTGGCTTTGTAGTAGAGCTTGAAGTCAGGGAGTGTAATTCGCCCTGTTTTATTCCTCCTTCTCAGGGTTGCTTTGGCTATTCAGGGTCTTCTGTGGTTCCATATGAATTTTAGAATTATTTGTTCCAGTTCATTGAAGAATGCTGTTGGTATTTTGATCCGGATTGCGTTGAATCTGTAGATTGCTTTAGGTAGTATAGCCATTTTGACAATATTTATTCTTCCTAGCCAAGAGCATGGGATGAATTTCCATTTGTAAGTGTCCTCTTTAATTTCTCTTAGGAGTGTCTTGTAGTTTTCAGAGTACAGGTCTTTCACTTCCTTCGTTAGGTTTATTCCTAGGTATTTTATTCTTTTTGATGCAATTGTGAATGAAATTGTTTTTCTGATTTCTCTTTCTGTTAGTTCATCATTAGTGTATAGGAAAGCAACAGATTTCTGTGTGTTAATTTTGTATCCTGCAACTTTGCTGAATTCAGATATTAGTTCTAGTAGTTTTGGAGTGGAGTCTTTAGGGTTTTTTATGTACAATATCATGTCATCTGCAAATAGTGACAATTTGACTTCTTTACCAGTCTGGATGCCTTGTATGTCTTTGTTTTGTCTGATTGCCAAGGGTAGGACCTCCAGTACTATGTTGAATAACAGTGGAGAGAGTGAGCATTCCTGTCTTGTTCCCGATCGTAGATGAAAAGCTTTCAGCTTCTCGCTGTTAAGTATGATGTTAGCTGTGTGTTTGTCATA
Source organism: Smutsia gigantea (assembly GCA_032199065.1). Taxonomy (NCBI): domain Eukaryota; kingdom Metazoa; phylum Chordata; class Mammalia; order Pholidota; family Manidae; genus Smutsia; species Smutsia gigantea. Next base: position 226,441 of record JAVSCE010013001.1, read on the forward strand.
TATGGCCTTTATGATGTTGAGATACTTTGCCCTCTATACCCATTTTGTTGAGAGTTTTAATCAGGAATGGATGCTGAATTTTGTCAAATGCTTTTTCATCATCTATGGAGATGATCATGTGGTTTTTGTTCTTCTTTTTATTGATGTGGTGGATGATGTTGATGGATTTTCAAATGTTGTACCATCCTTGCATCCCTGGGATGAATCCCACTTGATCATGATGTATGATCCTCTTGATGTATTTTTGAATTCGGTTTGCTAATATTTTGTTGAGTAATTTTGCATCCACGTTCATCAGGGATATTGGTCTGTAGTTTTTTTTTTTGGTGAGGTCTTTGCCTGGTTTTGGTATTAGAGTGATGCTGGCTTCATAGAATGAGTTTGGAAGTATTCCCTCCTCTTCTATTTTTTGGAAAACTTTAAGGAGAATGGGTGTTATTTCTTCTCTATATGTCTGGTAGAATTCGGAGGTGAATCCATCTAGTCCGGGTGTTTTGTTCTTGGGTAGTTTTTGATTACTGCTTCAATTTCGTTGCTGGTGATTGGTCTGTTTAGTTTTTCTGTTTCATGTTTGGTCAGTTTTGGAAGTTTGTATTTTTCTAAGAAGTTGTCCATTTCTTCTATGTTTTCCAGCTTGTTAGCATATAGATTCTCATAGTATTCCCTTATAATTATTTGTATTTCTGTGGGATCCATCATGGTTTTTCCTTTCTCATTTCTGATTGTGTTTATGTGTGTAGATTCTCTTTTTCTCTTAATGAGTCTGGCTAGGGGTTTATCTATTTTGTTTATTTTTTCAAAGAACCAGCTCTTGGCTTCATTGATTTTTTCTATTGTTTTATTCTTCTCAATTTTATTTATTTCTTCTCTGATCTTTATTATGTCCCTCCTTCTGGTGACTTTGGGTCTCATTTGTTCTTCTTTTTCCAATTTCAGTAATTGTGTCTTTAGACTATTCATTTGGGAATGTTCTTCTTTCTTTAGATAGGCCTGGATTGCAATACACTTTCCTCTTACAACTGCCTTTGTTGCGTCCCACAGAAGTTGTGGCTTTGTGTTGTTGTTGTCATTTGTCTCCATATACTCCTTGATTTCTGTTTTGGTTTGGTCATTCACCCATTGATTAATTAGGAGAATGTTGTTAAGTCTCCATGTATTTGTGAGCCTTATTGTTTTCTTTCTAAAATTTAATTCTAGTTTAATACCTTTATGATCTGAGAAGTTGGTTGGTAGAATTTCAAAATTTTTGACTTTCCTGAGGTTCTTTTTGTGGCCTAGTATGTGGTCTATTCTGGAAAATGTTCCATGTGCACTTGAGAAGAATGTGTATCCTGTTGCTTTTGGGTGCAGAGTTCTGTAGATGTCTGTTAGGTCCGTCTGTTCTTGTGTGTTGTTCAGTGCCTCTGTGTCTTTACTTATTTTCTCTCTGGTTGATCTGTCCCTTGGAGTGAGTGGTGTGTTGAAGTCACCTAAGATGAATGCATTGCTGCCTATTTCCTCCTTTAATTCTGTTAGTATTTGTTTCACATATGCCGGCGCTCTTGTGTTGGGTGCATGTATATTTATAATGGTTATATCTTCTTGTTGGATTGACCCCTTTATCATTATGTAATGTCCTTCTTTATCTCTTGCTACTTTCTTCGTTTTGAAGTCTATTTTGTCTGATACAAGTACTGCAGCACCTGCTTTTTTCTCGTTGTTTGCATGAAATGTCTTTTTCCATCCCTTCACTTTTAGTCTGGGGATATCTTTGCATTTGAGGTGAGTTTCTTGTAGGCTGCATATAGATGGGTCTTGGTTTTTTATCCATTCTGTTACTCTGTGTCTTTTGATTGGTGCATTCAGTCCATTTACATTTAGGGTGATTATTGATAGATATGTACTTATTGCCATTGCTGGCTTTAGATTTGTGGTTACCAAAGGTTCAAGGGTTTCTTCTTTACTATCTAACAATCTAATTTAACTTTATTGTTAAGTTATTGTAAACACAATCTGATGTTTCTTTATTTCTCTCCCTTCTTATTCTTCCTCCTCCATTCTTTATATACTAGGTGTTTTATTCTTTGCCTTTAGTTAGTATTTGGATGGTCTGCTTACTTTGGTATGATTTTATTTTCTCTGGTGACAGCTTTTTAGCCTTAGGAGTGCTTTCCTCTAGAGCAGTTCCTTTAAGATGCCCTGTAGAGGTAGTTTATGGGAGGCAAATTCTCTCAGCTTTTGCTTGTCTGAAAATTGTTTAATCCCACCGTCATATTTAAATGATAATCCTTCTGGATACAGTTTTCTTGGTTCGAGGCCCTTCTGTTTCATTGCATTAAATATATCATGCCATTCTCTTCTGGCCTGTAAGGTTTCTTTTGAGAAGTCTGATGTTAGTCTGATGGGTTTTCCTTTGAAGGTGATCTTTTTTCTCTCCCTAGCTGCCTTCTGTCCTTATCTTTGATCTTTGCCATCTTAATTATTATGTGTTTTGGTGTTGTCTTCCTGGGGTCCCTTGTGTTAGGAGATCTGTGGACTTCCATGGACTGCGAGACTATTTCCTTCCCCAGCATGGGGACGTTTTCAGCAATTATTTCTTCAAAGACACTTTTTACCCCTTTTTCTCTCTCTTCTTCCTCTGGTACTCCTATAATGCGAATATTGTTCCGTTTGGATTGGTCACACAGTTCTCTTAATATTCTTTCATTCCTAGCGATCTTTTTATCTCTCTCTGCCTCAGCTGCTCTGTATTCCTGTTCTCTGGTTTCTATTGCATTAACAGTCTCTTGAATCTCATCCAGTCTGCTGCTAAGCCCGTTGATTGCTTGTCTCATTTCTGCATTGTCTTTCCTGACTTCCCTCACTTCCTCCCTTAGCTCTTGCATATTTCTCTGTAGATCCATCAGCATGGTTATGACTTTTATTCTGAATTCTTTTTCAGGAAGATTCTGCATTTCTATCCCTTCAGGTTCCCTCTCAGGAGTTGTCTGGATCTGGTTGATTTTTGTCTGTACCATATTCCTCTGTCTTTTCATGTTGATAGGAGTGGTTGCTGGTAGGTGCCACGTATGTCATCCTGGCTCTTTAAGACTGGAGTGGATTCTGTAAGGGTGCTGTAGGTTTCGCTGTTGCTCCAGTATTCCATAGCCGCGGCTGCGCCGCTCTTTGTAGCTCTGGCCGGGGCAGGAATGAATGGGAGGCTGTTGTTTTCTGTATAAAGTTTTAGTGTGGTTGCTACGTTTTCTCAGTCACCATCCAAGGGGTCTGAAGTTCCTCTGGACTCCCAGCCCGCTGGGCTGAGCATGCTGGGGCGATTGTGTTCCCTCACTGGGCCCCCCACCTCTCCAAGACCACTACAAACTGCGTGCGCTTTTCTCTTGTCCCGGGGTGCTGGTTGCATGGACCCGGCATGTTCTCTTCTCAAAACCTGCACCTTCTGCCTCTCCAATGTCTGCTGCACCGCGCAATGTATGTCAGTGCTCCTGGCGCAGACCATCGGGGCTGGTTATTTTGTGGGCCTGCTCTTCCACTCCCTCCCGGCTCTGAATCCTCTCCTCCCGCTGGGGCACTGGGATGGGTAAGTGCTTGGGTGCCGCCAGGTCGTGGCTCCATATCTTACCCGCCTCGTGGGGTGCCAAGTCCTCTCCAGTGTAGCTGCACGCTCTGGGCTTTCCTGTGTATTCTGGTCTCTCTTTTAGGAATATATGTATTTGCTGTATTTTCGTAGATAAATATAGTGTTGGGAGAAGATTTCTGCTGCCCTGCTCCTGCCGCCATCTTCCCGGAAGTCCCGCTTTGCTGGCTTTTATGATGGAGGAAGGGGCCAAGACAAGGAATGTGGGTGCCTCTATTTACAGGAATATAACAAGGAATTGGTTCTTCCCTGGAGCCTCCAAAGGGAACACAGTTGTGCCAACACCTTATTTTAGTCCAGCGAGACCCACACAGACTTGTGAGCTTTTGAACCATAAGTTAACAAACTTACATGGCTGTCATCCACTAATTTTGTGGTCATTTTTTATGGGAGGAACAGGATATATACAGTCACTCCAGAGTGAGAGCAGGGAGAAAGAGGGAAGATCAGGAGCCTTGAATGGTCTTATCTAAGCTGCAGTGGTGACTTCGAACTCGGCAAAACTCTGCATATGGCCAATGTTCAAAGTTGAACCTGGGCCGTGTTATCCCTGTAGATTTCCTGACACGAGAAAGCATCGGTCTTCAGGCTCCCCAGTCCTGAGGCAGGCAGGCAGGGCTCCACTCCAGCTTCCCCTGCTTAGGCCTCCACTTCCTTTGGGGGGATCTTTTGAAAAGAGCTCCTGTAGATCATGGTGGCCACATGGGGGAATACTCGTGATGCCTTTTAGCTTCGTAATGTCGACAGTATCCTTTCTTCCTCATTCTGACCCTTTCTAGTGCTGCTCCAATCAGCCACACATCTGCTGATTTTCTCCAGCGCCACTTGGACACCGGTGCCGCCAGCCCTGGGTGGGCACAGTGCCTCCCTCTGTGGGGAAGGGCACCACAGAGCTGAGAAAGGTGCTTCAGAGGCCATCTCCCATCTCCAAACCCAACACTCCCTGTGGAAGGATCATTTAAAAGCCAACCATATCGAACTAGTTCTTAGAAACGCCATTTGGAAAGTAAAATTGCGCTGGTCTGGTGCCTCATTTTGGGATTTGCGTCTGACAAGATTTTCATATTTAACTTCATGTGACAAGCCAAGTTTGAGGTTTCTGCCCACAAATCAGTTAATTGAGGAAAGAAAAAAAGAAAGGAAGAACCCTCTCACCGGAACGATCAAGATCACTAGCATGTTTTCCGTTACTCTGTATAACTGTTTCATTGTTGCAGTTTTCCTTGATAGCATGTTTGTGATAATTGAGGACATAAAATCTTCCGCAGCATTCCCCAGCTGGGTTAGTTGCATTTTCCTCAGCATTCCTGTAACATTTTATTTAATGTTCAACTCAAGGAAAGTCTAAAAAAGTTTACAAATGACTAAATTACAAATATGCATTTAACAAATCACTCTCAGTTAAAAAATTAGAACGATGTGAAGTCTGGATTGTTGCAGAAAGCTACACATCTTCTGAAATTTTGTGTACATGAGAAACAGCTACAGACCTTGCTAAAGGCAGCTTCTTGGGCCATGCCTCCTACAAAGCCCAGTTTCCTAAGTATAGTGTCAGGCCCAGGAAGGTTCATGGACCTTGATAAATTGATGCAGGATGATCCTATGCATGCTGTTGGGAGATACTGATCTTATTAGGATAGCTATTATTTTTAAAGTTGCCATTTATATCAAATGTTGGATCATCTACTTAGTGTCACATGGGTTGATAAGTGTTTTCCATATGCCATTTTAAAAATGTCACAAAAGCAAGCCTGTGATAAACACTCTTACTACTTAGCAACTGAAAAAAAATCAAAGCCTAGAGAGCTTAAGAGAAATCGATCAGGAGAGCCAGGTTTCAGTGATAGGCTTGGAATGGGACCCATGTTTGTAGACCTAAAGTTTGTGTTCTCTCAGTGAAGGAAACTTGCAGGAGATAAAGAAGGCTTAACATCAGTTTTCCCAAGGTGTAGAGACCATAAAAACATACTTTATTGGGTTATTATAAAGGATTTTGGGGGGAAGGAAAAGGAAAGACAGGCAGGCAGACATATAGATAGGTAATTAAAACTATGTAGCATGTTCTTCCCTACCCCAAAACAACTGTTTTAAGGGATACAATTAAAAGGAAGTCATAATGTCATTTTACTGTATATTTTAATGAACTTTGCCCTCAAATTCCACCTATTTTTAAGTAGTCATGGCTCTTTGGCTATAGAAAATTGGTGTTCTCTTTATTCTACAGAAGCCATGTGCAGCATGCTACATGGGACACACAGTTTATCAAGTCTCAAAAAAGTTAAGTATTTTTGCCCAGAGACGTGTATGTCTAAAGAAACACTTTTCAACATTCATATCTTACAAACTCTTCTCCCAAGTAACCCCCACCCTTACAGTACCTTAACCCTCAACCAAAGGAGGGGAAGCTTAGGGGAAACATTTCCAGGAAAGTTAAGAAGACTCACCCATCCCTAGAACTTATTCTTTTTCCTCCCTCCTTGTTACACATGTGCCATTCTAACCACGGGCACGGTGAGAGCCAGGCTTTATCAACATCTTAGTGCTTTGGGTTTTGCTGAGGGATAGTTATCAATTAGTAGTAAAAAGAAATCGTATATTATACATCCTATCTAGAACATAGATGAAGCATTCCAAAACATAGAGAAATACATTTTGATGGATGGTTTTGTTTAGTAAGAGGAAATACAGGCAGAAGAGCTACATAAGATCAAGAGTGACTTTGGACACTGACAGAATGAAGGAATGCTAGGACAGTTGTGGATTGGGATTCCAGTAGATGAAATTAAAGCCAGGAAATCCAGAGATTCTTGAATCCTTTCCTAACCACCTCTATTTCTCGACAGTGAACAATGTATAACAAAAGTAAATTTAACTATTAACTGGTTCTCTGATGTTTTTGCTTGATGTACCTGGGCAGATCTCTCTGAAAAACTGTAGTAAAGAGTGTGTTTTAAGTTCAGTACACCAACAAAGGCTATCTGTGCCTCAGAACACCTGCCTGACCACCAGCAAGAGTCTGCCTGGAGATTCTAAGACCTCCCAGGTTCAAAGCTCCAGAATGACTCAAGAAGAGGTCCTCCCGGGTAGATTTTCTACTCCTGGTCAACATTTTCCCCTGGTGGTTTTGTTTTCTTTATTATTGCAAACATTCTTAAACATGCTACATTTCTAGGGTCGAAGACTTTAAAAGTGAGCTGTGGTCCCTATGTCTCCTCTTCAAGCCATAATTTTCCCATTGGAGCGTACATTACAAGAGGTAGAAATGATTTGGGGGATGCCTCTAAAGTAGTCAAGTTTGGCCTACCTCCTATACCCAACACTGTGGTTGCAGAATTGAAACAGACAGCGTTTCACCCACGCCCCAGTAACAGGCTTCTGCTGGTCCCCGCTGGCTCATGGCAAGCTTATGTCAGTATCTGCCCTCCTTCACTGCCTCCTCCATCCATCTCTGAGGAGGCTAGAATGACTGTGAGCCTCCACTTCACTACACAGACTTTTTGTTAAACAAAAAAAAACAAGGATGGGAGTGAGGGAAGAATGAAAGGAAGATTATCATCAGTGCGATACTTTTTTAGATCCTTTTTCATGTCAAGCTGACCTTCCTTGTGACCTTAGGACACATCCTCTGTGTGGTTGTTAGTTTCTCTTAACATCAGTTGGAAGAGGGAGGAACATTTCAACACAGTCTCCCTCATGTCTTTCCCAGGACAGAATCTCTCATTTGTGTTTTATCTCACTTGCCACTTTGCTTTCTAACAGCAATTAACGATGGCATGTCTTCTGAGCACCATGGAGCAAATGCCGACTGCGAATCATCTGAACTCATGGCACATCCATCCTAAGACCAACAAAGTGGTGCTGGGACTACCCCTCACATTCAGTCACGATGCGGCCACAACGTTTACAAATGTGAGCCTCCCTTGTTTTGGAAATAGATTCACCTTCTTCGGATACTTGCCTTCATGCCTATGCTTTGCCTTCTTCCAGGTGTGAGCAGCAGGGAGTGTCTAGGTAAACCCAAGCAATGAATACGATGTTCCCTTTGTCACCCCATGCAGGCTCGGTCCTCTGTGAATCTGCTTCCAAAGACCCCTGATCTTTCAGCTAATTGAGACATATCCAAATATACTCAGGAAGGGCCCAAACAATTTATGAACTCATTACACATTTTTTGAGCACATATTACGTGCCAGGCATTGTCCTGTGTGCTGGGGATTCACTGGTGACCACGACAGACTCAGACTCCACCTCTATAAGGTTCCCTGTGCTGTGATTAAGGCAATGTAACCAGGAAAAGGGGAAACACACTGAACTGAGAGGCTTGGACGTGGGAATTGAAGCCCCCTGTCTGCCCAGGTTTACCACGTCAGTGAGTCAGGTGTTCTCTGGAGCCACTCCAGCACTGGATAGAGCAGAAGCCTCACTGCACTGAGTGGCTCCTCGGATGAGCATCTATGTGCTGTTAGAAGTTCTTTCTGACCTCTTGTTCTGAACTGACAATGAAGATTATGGATCTAAAAATCTGTCAAGTTCTAAAGTAAACTTTATTATTATTTTTTTAATATAATTTATTTTATTATCATTAATTTACAATTACATGTGCAATATTACGATTATTAAACTACCCCTTCATCAGGTCCCCCCCACCAACCCCATTACAGTCACTGTCCATCAGCGTATAAAGTAAACTTTAAAGTAGAATTTTTTAATTTGAAATTTTCTTGGTTAAATCTTCCATGTGTAATCGCTGCAATTTAATTGGGGAAAAAACACAAATTCTGAACCAGCATTAGTTATTTTTTTCCTAAGCTTATCAATTTGGTAGGCAATGAAAAGAACTATTTTTTCAAATGTAAATTATGTTTACTTTTACTAGTTAAATTGAGAGCTTTTTACTACTTTTATCGTAAGTTTTTGTGTCAATGAAATTTTAATTGTGTGTGGTGTGGGGGTGTGTGTGATTGAGGATTTCTCCTTTGCTCATTTTATTGTTGGGATATTGTGTTCTGACTTATTAAGACCCTTTAAAATATCAACTCTATATCTTTCTATGTGCTGGAAATATATTTTTCTTAATCTGTTGTTAGTTTTAAATATTTTATTATATTCTTTTATGTATAACAATTTTATAGATTTATTTTATCAATATTATGTACATTTTTCTCTGTGATTTTTCCCCATGGTATTACTCTTAGGCATTCCCATCCTATGGGTAAAATTATGTGTTTTCCTCATAGTGCTTTTTATTGGTAATATTTTAAACTTGAAATTACATTAGTAGATACTTGAATTAAGTACCAGGCTTTTCCCAAATAATTTACCAGTGTCCAAATAATTATTTGTTGATAAATCCATCCCATTCCTCAGATTTGACATGTCACCATTTATCACATAAAACCATTAGATAATAAATATGTGTGCATGTGCGTACATGCACCTATGCACACACACCCACACACTTCATTTCTGCACTTGTAATTATGTCCCACTGTTATGTCTCTGTTTTGAAGCAAATCTCATACTCTCACAGACTCTTATGCTTCTGGTATTTGTGGGTGCCTTTGATATTGTTTCATTGTTGTTTGTTATTGTTTGCTTTCTGTAAGCAGCATGACTTTGAAAGGTAAGTTTAAAAGCATGGAGGAGCCCAGGGGTCTCTGTCTCTTTAGGTTTTATGTAGGGTTTGATGTCTGCTTACTGAGTTAGTGGCAGGGAAATTGGAAAAGGGAATTGTTTAAGAGCTATTTAAGATATCTCCAAGTGAGAAATAATAGAAAGTGATAGCTGGTAGATTTAGGGCTGGAGGGAAGGCAAAGAACAAAATGCATTGCGAGAGTCTACCTTATGACTAGTTACCACGTAGAGCAAGTTAAGGAGCTGTACCCAGGGATGAGCTGGGGCAGAATAGATTGGGCTGCCTTCCATTTTGACAGAACACCAAGATACATAAATTAGCAACAGTCCATTTTTCCTAATGCCACTAAGCTGTCAGTTTCTGGAATGATCATCATTATTAAGTCATAATGGTTTTAATGAAGGTGTCATCCAAACTGACACTTTGAAAATCAAGTGTGATAAACACTAAATTGGAGGCTTGGCATGACCTTAGAGAAATAACTTCAGGAAACTTGAGAGCATTCTAGCTGCTTAAGGAACGGAGTCAGCCACATGACTCATTCCAATCATTGGCTTAGCATTAGAGAGATTTATTTGGATTGACACCAGTCAGAGCTCCAAGCCTCCCAGACAGCCCCTCCTGCGTCCATCACTCTGCTTTCTGTAGAAGCAAAAAGACTAAAGCTTCCATAAATCCAGCTACACATGCTTTTCAGCCAGTTAGACAAACAACATATATAGATAGCAGCATTTCCTAAGTATGGTGTGATTTATCTGGCTGAAAACGAGTTCAAACTAATTGTTCCCTACAATTCAGTCAGTGAGCAAGCTAGTGGTGCGTCTGGCAAAATTTCAGGCACTTTGTGATTTTGCTGTGACTGCCAATGTTTGTAGAGAATAAACATTTATCAGGACAGTTGCATTCTTGGTTGAAATATGCGGAAGGGCTACCAGATTTCTAACCCAGTTTTTATGCAAATATACCCTTAAATAATCATGTTTACTTGTGTGAGGGCCACACCAAATGCTGGAGAAGGCACAAACAAACTGAGTTTGAAATCCTAAAGCCACCTTCATTGTGTTCTCCTGCAGACTTGGGTATTTGAAGTTGCATGTCTGGGCACTTACACTTATGTTTTAGGAAATGGAGTTACAAGTGGACTGTACAGGGGTGGGTGGGGGGAGGTGATGAGAATCTGAATTAGCGCAATTACGGCAGAGAAGAGAGTGACTGAATATAGGATCAGAAATTATAATCAATAGTGTGTGAAGGGATTTGATAAGGAAGGAAAAAGAGACGACTAGGAGGCAGTACCATGCAGGAAGACAAATGCAGGGGTCCCCCTGAAATAGACCCTGTGGGGAGATTGCTGTGTGACTTTGGGTAACCTGCTTAATCTCTTTGAGGCTCAACTTCAGCTACCTGAAATCCCTCCCTAAAAGGGTTCCTGTGGCTAACTGAATGCTTCGTGCACAGTGTGCACTTAACAAATATTAATTCTGTGCCATTATATGCATTAATTTTCTTGATTCCCATGGCAACCCAGATGTCATATCATTACCTCATCTCTGTGTTCTGAAAACCACAATCTTTTCCCTTTTGCCTCTTGTCTCAGATTCATTCTGCATGCCATATTTAGAATTATTAGCCTAAACTACTGTTCCTTTATACAGTATCCTTATACAATAAGTTATGGTAGCTAATTATTTATTTTGGAATTAAGTGTGTGTGTGTGTGATTTGGTAAGAACACAGTACGAGAGCTATCCTATTAACATATTTTAAAGTGTATAATGCCATATTGTTAACTGGATGTACCACGTTGTACAGATCTCTAGAACTTACTCAACTTGCATAACAGAAACTTTATACCAATTGAAAAACAATTTCCCCTCCCCCCCCAGCCCCTAGCGACCATCATCCTATTTCCTGCTTTTATGAGTGTTTTAGATGCCTCATATAATGGAATCATGCCGTATTCCTCCTTCTGCCCTTTTTCTTTGTTGGACAATCTTTCCTCTTTCTGATCTCAGAGTTTGCTTCACATGATAATCTTTTTATGATGTTCTTCCTCAGCATTTGAAAATAGCTGTATCCTTGTCATCATGCATCTATTGCTCAAATATTCCATCTAAATTGCGATATCTCTTCCATCCACCCTCTCCCTACACAGGTACTTTCTATCACGTGACTATATTTTCCATATAAATATTAATTTCCATCTAACGATTGATTGATTGATTGATTGATGATTGGCCATTTTCTCCTTGCCACTGACATCTAGACTGTGTCTCGGTGCCTAGAACAATGTGATGCCAGGCACTCAACACTTGCTTAATGATTCAGTGACTCTGAACTGGATCACACAAATTCATGCATGAGACCACCCCGTTTTACAGATGGCTGGAGAGCTTCATTCATCCTGACAGGGTTTGGGATTCCCTCCCTGTGGCTTTTGCTCCGTCCTGTTTCTGCCATGATTCTGTAGGTTTTTATTATTCTCCATAATAACTTTCTCACAACACACTACACTTAGGAAATAGATAACAGCATGACAGTTTATTTATTACATGTCTGAGAGTAATTTTTAGAGCTTTAAGATGTTATGTACAAATTTTATAGAAAAATGAGAGAGGGGTAACCCAACCTTATAGGTTTGGGCTGAGGATGGCTCCCAAGGCCCCGATATTTTGTAGTATCACTATTATAGAAGTGGTCTCAGTCTTCCTCTTTCTATTCTATCCACCAATCCCCATGTCTTGCTGCTCCCTCCCCCAACTCTTTCTCACTAAGAATTCAGTTTTTATTCTTTGAAGCCAAATGTGTACACTTGCCAGGCTTTTCAGAATGGAGACAGCTGTCTTTGGAATTGTTTCTTTGTGTCATTATTGTATTGTTATTAAAAGTACTCATTCATTTTCTAATCCTTAAAAATCACTGATTTCTTTGGGCAACTCTAAGCAAATGTAAATATTTGGAAATACTTTGAAGTTTTTGGCACTGTTTCTATCTACCTTCTTTAGTATTGCATGTAATATCACTCCATACCCATTAGAGACTGGAAATGAAATTAGAGCTATATAGGGACCTTTTCTTAAAAATCTAACCTATATTGTGTTCTTGTCACATCTAACCCAGACTGTGTGTCTGTTTTTCTTTTACTTTTTTGTTTTTTGTTCTTGCTTCTGGTAATGTCTCATGGATATGCAGTTTTATGCAGAAAGTTGGTGAGATGAAGTAAACTTAATGCTCTTTTACATTTGATTGATTTTGACGAATATATTCAATTGCTTGTACCCATACCTAAAACTGGATGTGAACTGCATGTGCCTGTTAAAATTGAAATAGAAGAAGGAAAGCAAAGGCAGGAAAAATATGGTGATAAGCATATGGTTTCTAAAAAACTCTGAACAAGTTGGAATATGTTAAATCTAATCCTGAATTGTTAAATTATGTACTTTAAATCATCTAAATGTAGCTAAGCACCCAGTTGATCTTCTTACTAATTTTCTTCTTTTTATCTTCATCATAATCCCTACCATTGAAAATTGGCAAGAGAAGTAGAAAGAAAAAGAAAACATAATGCTAATTGTTACTAAAGTTATTGCTGAAAGCTTGGAAGCTGTTCAGATTTTATTAACTTATGGACTAAATAATGAGTGTTTTCAGTTTTTTATTCAACACTAAATTTCACAGGCTCTGTGCTAGGCTCTGGAAGACTCCATGGAAAACCATGCACAATCCACCCTCTGAAGAATTCATGGAGGACACACACAATAACCAGGCAATGCCAGTCAAGTTTGATGCTACCACATGGAACATTACAGGGTATGATACAGGGAAGATACAGTGCAAGAGGCCATGGGCAAATATAGGCTCCTTGGAGGAAGCAACTTAAAGCTGAAAATATGTTACAGTCAATAATAACAGTTCCATTTCCATTTCTTGTGTTTGATTTAAAAATGGGCATATGACACAGATCTAGCCAATAGACAGGAAAGGCTTCCAGGGAGGTTTCCTTGCTCTTTAAAGAGGACTCAAGGCTGAAATGCCTATGTCCATTCATTTAAATGCATTTATGGCATTTCTGGTTATGTGCAAAAAATCTCTCTTCCTGATAAACCATTGTGGGTTGCAGACCACCAGGTGCTAAGCTTTGACGGTGCTCTTGCCTCTTATTGAACATCCCCTGCTTCTTTCCTAGTTGCTGAGACCTGGCTTAAACATTTGTTCTTGGTTGTTTTGTGTTTCCTAGTTCCCATTCCTATCAGCTGCCAGTCCGAACTCCATTTATTAATTAGTTCCATCTCTACACTCCATCAGGGCAGTGATCATACTCCCACTATGAGATTGCTGGTGGGAAGGCATTTCCCAAGCTACACGGTAAGGTCTCTGTATCAGGGGCCATGTCTTATTTAGCTTCGTATCAGTGGGGCCTAATACAGAGTCTGTCTTACAGTGCAGACCCACCATCCACCCCCAAAATAGAATTCAACCAGAGCCAAGTAGAGGCATAAAGAAAGAAAAGCCTGCCATTTTAACCTAACTAAGGTGGGAAGAGCATGGCTTCTTTTTTACTAAAAAGCAAAATCAAAGTCTTAATGAAAATGTCTCCTCCAAAAGCAGTACTGACTTTAGGAATTTGAGGGTCTAGTTAAATAGGTTTTATATGTTTAAAGAAATCACTCCGTTTGTATTTTCCCACCAATGTACTACACATTTGAGAGTTTTCAATTACTCAGTTCTTCTTCCGAGTTCTGGGGTTACCAAGAATGAAAACAACAGGGAATGGGAAATTCATCAAGCAGAAAATAATATTAAAATCTGTTTGCCACAATGAAGGTATGCGGAGGTGTGTAAAAGTTAACAATAGAAGCAAAGAGAAAAAATGTTAAGTTAGAGCTTTAAACTATAAATAGATGGGATAAGAAAAAAATGCATTTATACATTTATAAATATGTATAATATACATTTGATATTATTTATGAAAAGTCTGCTTGTTTAGACTATAGTATCACAGTCAAGGGAATATAGCCAAAACAATATACTCTGGTGTCAATGTACCACCAAACATTCAACGACTCTGCAGAGCTGGATGAGTAATCCTCCTATGTCTCAAAACCAAGAATATAAAACAATCTAAGAGATAAGCTTTTTCCCATTCAATGCAAAATCTTCTTATGGCACTCAAATGTAGGATGTAAGAGCCTCATAATTTCAATAGAATACACCTACATAAATGATCCTTTTAGCAAAGATTTCAGTGTTGTGTTTGCTATAGCTTCCTATTTCTCCTCCTTATTTAAAGATGAGTTAATAGGAAGAATGCTCCATGTTCATATGGCCTTTGCTCTTCTGTGTTGCTGCTTCAGCAAGAAATTCAAGAAGTAATTTGTATACTGCATGTATAATCTACTTCTGGAAAATCTGCTATTGATGTTTCTTTTAAAACTGTTTTTTTCTGCCCTCTTGTATATTTGTTCTGATGTATCAGAAGTCTGAATCAGAATTCTCAAAGTGACAGCCTGGAATATAGGTACTAAGCGTAAACTTTGTTCTATACTTCCCACTTAATATTTTTTTTCCTCTTTTGCCAGTGAAGCTCCAACCTGAGAGTGATTGGCAGTTCTGGTTAGGTTCTCTCACTCTAAGGAATGTTACAGGTGTCTCAAAACACACTTGAACCAAATTCTTAGGCACTTTCAAATCTGTCAAGAGAACACCATATGGCACTTGAAGAGAAATGGTCCCGAAAAGAAGAAAAAAATTAAAATTAAATCAAAAACAAGATAATATATTCAACATCTGTTAAGTTTGAGAATTAATGTAACATTTCTGATGCTGTAGATTTCAAAATAAAGAAACCATTTTAGAAAAAAATAGGCACAAATGGCTTTTGATGTACTCAAAGTGATCTTCAGATACCACCTTGCAGAGCCCTGAACGTCAAGAGTTTACTCTAACTTCAGATTTTAGTAAATATGAATATAAAACTTCTAACCACCTCTTTGTCAAATAGTGAGTGCATTTTTTCTCTTCTATTGTTCTCGAGTGGCTGTTAGTGAAAACTGCTGCCAGACAGATTATCCTAATGGTCAGTAGATGCTTAATGAACACCTATGGTCTCAGAATCCTGTACTAGGCACCACAAACGGATGTGACATACAACTGCCCTGATGGTTGTGTAAGGCAAATCCTAGTCTGAGAACTTTGGTGGCCCCCAAAAGCATTTTCCCAGCCAAAAGTATTTAGTACACATACACAGGAGAATTCTATTAGAATAATTTGGATGAGTCCTCCGGCGTTTGCTATATGGCTTACTTTGTATAACTAGCACTTAGTTATTTCTGATTTTTGGATGGAGGTGTAAGTTTCCAAAAACATATATATATGTTTGGTGACTCTGTGCCTGGCAAAGTGAGAGGAAATAGAAATAATGATTTGTGTGTGCATGTGTTCAAGACAGGGAAGAATTGAGTACATACCTCATACCAACTTCTAATATTTCAGTTTCCCTTATATGGTAACTCCACAAATAGGTACTTTGTTATTATCATTTTCTTTTGTTTTACAAGTGAGGACAATAAGGTGTAATAAGACTAACTGGTCTGTCCAAGACTGTAAGGCATGGGTAAAGCCAAGATGTGGAATTAGGCTAACTCCAGAGCCTATGCATAAAATATGAATAAACCTGTGTCTAATGATCCTTATGCTCTAGTCAAGGAGGGAATGAAATCTGTATCTCTAGCACCTTCTATATTTTAGACACATATGTTATTACCAAACCCCTACTGGATACTGAGCTAATTGTAGAGGTGAGTACATCTCCATCCCTGTCCTCAAGGAGCACCCAACGGGTGGGACATATAAACAGACCACCACTATCCAGTGAGGAAACTGGCTCGGAGATCATGTATCTTGCCTCGGGCTGTGAAATCGTCCTCTGACCTTCCCTGACCCACCTTCATCCTCCTTGTTTCTACCAGTTGCTTTTCAAGAAGAGGAGAGTAATCAGTCTGGAAAGGTCCTCCTGTGAGTGATGCCTTTGTTCTCTGCTTTGTTTTGCAAACTCAAGCAAATTCCTTCACCTTCCCTGTCCAGTGCTCCCATCTGTAAAGCAGAAATGATCACACTGACCCACCCTTCTGGCCAAGATGCGAATCATTAGCTAATATTTGCAGTTTGTTTTGGAAATGTTAAAGACTAAGGGTTTTAAGACTGCACTGTGGTGCAATAAAAAGATATAAAACCAGAAGGCAGAACAAACCATTCTTTGGAGCCCTTGCATAAGTGGTTGGAGCCCAAGAGATAAAAACACAATTGTAATGAAGATAGTGAAGTCTGAGCTAGAGCACGAAATTGCATCACCACTTCTGGAGTGAGCAAGAAGACTCTTGGGTGGTGTTAGCGCAAAGAATGAGAGACGTGAAGGAGACGCATAGGCTCTCGAGAAGGAAGGAACCCACTGCGCCAGGTACTAATGACTCTGATTTAACGCCTCATGTAATCAGCAAACATCCTCATGCTGCTACTTAACCCAAATCCTCATCTTTCCTCTCTGCAAATGCTGCTCAACTCTCTTTCTAAATGCCTGGTTTCCTAGTCCCTCCCTCTCTCTCCATCTCTACAGAAATAGATACAGGCATATAGTTATAGATCAACATACAGATATAGAGAGATATATCTATCTCTAGCACTATCTCTCCTGTCCGGTATGGGGAGCAGGGGAGCTAATGTTATTTCAAACCCCTTATTTGGCCATTTGGGAACACAATACCCCATGTGGGCTTCACACGGCACGCCAGGCACTCACAAAGGGCTGGACCACATTCACTCCCTGCCATCCCCACGTTCCGCCCTCCTCTCTGTTCTGCAGCTTTGCCTAGTGACAGGCCACGCTCTGCTGCCTCTGTCCTTCCCTGAACACCCCCTCCTTTTGATGCCGGGGTTCTTGTTCACGAAGTCGAAGAATGAGCTTCACAAACACTCAAGGTAGGAGAGCAAGGTACAGGCTTTTATTTAGAAATAAAGAGAGAGGAAAGAGCTCCTGGCTCATGCCAGGAGGGGACAAGAGAGCCTGGGGTGGTGCGTTGTCCAGGGGGTTTTATAGGCAGATGAGGAGTTTTCTAGAACATGAAAAAAAGGCTTAGGGGTGTGGACTCGTGCCACCTTCCCTCCCATCAAGGTGGGCTGGGTTGTTCTCTGCTTGCTAGGGCTGTTTACAGTGAAGTCAGGGGTTATACTGAGATACCCTTCTTTATTTGTGAAACACTCAAGCATTCCAGGCCAAGTTGCTCTTGGCCTTTTGACCTTTAACTGACCTCACTGAGGATGTCTATATTCTTAGTCTGGTATCTTTACCGTAGAGAATTAGTGTGACTTTGACTTTGCATTATGCTTAACACAGAGTTTCAATAGGGACTTCTTTGCCCATTGTTATATTGCTCTGACTGTAAATATCCTGCCCTGCTTTTTCCAGAGGCCCTCACCCTACTCTGACTACACCCACGGTGGTCCCTGTCTCACTTTGTCTATCCAATTTCTACTCAGGCAAAATATGGGGCTGCATAATGTCTCACACCTGTGCAGTCAGAAATGCCTGTTTTCGCAATCCCAGCACTGTCATTCACACTCTCTCTTCTGCCTGGTGGGGGAATTACTGTAATGCCTCTGAAGTTCAGCTCCCTGGTTTTCGTGTCTACCTCGGGTCACAGTGCCCAGCACAGCTGAGGGATCCAAGAAATGTTTGAGAGCAGAAGCAAGCAGGGACATGGAGGATGGAAAGGAGAGGGATTGGAAGGGCATGCAGGAGCCATCAGAACTCCTGACCCAAGAACTGTATGATCTACGAAGAGGGAAATTTAAAAAACAAGAGAGTAAAAACTCTTTACTAATATTATGTTATTTAATAGTCCCTCTGAGAGAGGTGTTGTGGTTAAACCCTTTTTGCATATAAATTAAAGTAAGGCTCAAAGAGGTAACTCGGCCACTGCACAGCTGATGAAAGACAAGAGGGTCCCCAAGGCAGTGTGAGTGCCAGCAGAGGCATGGCATCTCCCTGCAGAGAGACTGTCCCTGAGGCAGTAGAGGAGATTTCCAAAAGGTATTTCCTCTGGCTCTTGTAAGAGCAATGCGATCTCATGAGCAGAGGAGGAGAGAGGGCATTCCCAGCACATAAGGCCTCAGAGGCCCAGGGACAGTGGGGTGGTGGTGAAGTCAGCCACAAGAGGGATCCGTGACCGGTCCAGGGCCCTGTGAGTGCGTCCAGGGTGATGGTGGTCGCACAGGGCGTTGGAGAGAAGATGTAGAGAGACAGTTACTTGGAGGTCTATTTTTCCATGCTAAGGGGTTTATTTAGCTTTTTACAAAGTGGAGTCATAAAATCAAATATGTTGCTGGAAGATCAGATGGCAGCTTGCCGCATTGAAATACCACAGCGAAACAACAGGAGAGTGAGATCTGGGGCGGGAGCAGCCATCCGAATGTTTCAACTTCAGAAGAACTAAATTTACTTCAAAATGAGCAACAGAACAGTATGGAGATCAAATTCCCCACTGAGACACTAAGCATGAGATCCCAGAGACGAAGACAACATGCCAGAAAGATCAAAACTGTAATGTGACTCTTGCAAACCTGGCTAAAACACGTCAAGAAATGCACACAAAACATGAAGGGAAATGTGTTTCAGAATTTATAAAATCCTCAGAAATTAGGTGACAGATCTCACGAAAGAATTACAAACAACAGGACATAATTTTAGGAAATAAGACTTAACTATATGGAGGCACACCAGATAACGTAATGAATAATACCTGGATAGTTACACTAGTGGAAAGGTAGGACATCTGTTTGCAATGGAAAGTGAGAAAGCCTGAGCTGACAGTGGAGCAGGACCCACTGTTGGGCTGTCGCCGACCATCCCACAGCCCAGTCCCCGTGCCTCCAGCTCTTCCCGTTTGCTGGGGAAGAGTGAGGCCTCCTCTGGGCCTCCAAAGGTCCACTGTGAAAATCGCAGTGGCAATGAGACATGCCGATGGTGCCGCTGATGGCGAAGGTGGAAAATGACACCGAGGGGCCTTTGCTGAGGCAGAAAAGGCCAAGGAAAGGAACACTTGTTCCCAGGCCCCATTTTCCAGACATTTCTTGAGGCCATAATTGATAAGGTAAGGGACCACCTGTGGGTTCAGAGATGGGAGATAATCATATGCTTGTAATGTTTTTCATTCACTGTGGGTGAAACATAGGCATGCCACCCATGGTTGAATGGCTTCATTTGTGTTTCCTCTTATGACCAAGCTGTCTGAGCACAGCATCCTGCCTGAACGAACCTCAGTAAAACTTAAGCAAGGCAAATATCTTCCATTTCATAGTGTGAATCAGATTTTTGAAGGATGGAGGGAAAGGGCAGGAAGGAGACAAGCACCAAGCAGAGTGAAGGAAAAGCAGCAGAGCAGTTCAGTGCAGACGTCCTGAGAAGCCTCAGCACAGCTCTGCCCCAGCCCTGCCTCTGTGTGGTGGGTAACTGGGTGGATCACGTCTCACCCCTGAACTTCTCATCTGAGAAATGGGAACATTGAACAAAATGATCTCTTGCAAATTAGTCACTGTGTCTCAGGAAGAGAGTAGGTTGTTAAGTGGTGCTGGATGTTTAAGGAGATCTTTAGTCCTACGGAGGTAGGGAAGGCAATGATGGGGTGGGGGGTGCTGCCGTGCATGTGTGCATGTGTGTGTTTAATACTTCCTCCCTTGGTATCTCCATCCAAGCTGATTAGGCTTTGTGCCCAGGGTAGAAGAGAATTCTAATAATCTCTGTGTTTATATGTAGACAACTTTTGCAAGAACCCCATTAGAAATAGTCTTTCCCCTCTTCTGCTCTTGTATGCATTCCATGGCCAACCTTTGCAATGCACTCCAAGTCTCTTCTTCACCAAGATTTCTGTTACTCACGTCAGGGATCACTGAGGTTTATTGTTCATGTTCTGATTCTTCAAGTTCCTGAAGTGATTTACAAAGCCATTCCTCCAGCACAATGTCTTCAGCAGTAAGGGATTGTTTGTAGGCATGCTCATTCTGTGCAGGTTATTTATCGCCGCCAGGGCAGCAGCTCTCCCACAATCTCCACACTGAATCAGGGGCCAAGTCCTGCTGGCCATCCCTCCCAAACATCTCTCACAGCTGTCAGCCCGCTCTAACCCCTGTTCCCATGGCACAGTGTAGACACCAGCCTTCATTCTTTCTGTCTTGGACAAGCACTGAAGAGTCTCAACCACTCTCAGTCATTCATCCTTCTGTGCACATTGCTTTCAGATATTCCTTATGTGACAAGATCACCCTGCAAACTCCTTTGCTTAAAACATTTCATTGACTCTAAGTCATCTTTAGGATACATTCCAAATACCTGCCAATATGTTTAAATTCCAGATTATAATACTATTAGTAGCAAACAAAGGATAGAGTTAACTACACACAAATGTTTCAAATGGTTTACATACTTTAGCTTGCATCAAAACACTAGGAGAAATACCCCTTTCTCAGATGAAGAAATGCAGGGGCCGAAATTTCAAATATTCCTCCACAGTCATACAGCTAGTAAGCAGAGAGCTGTGGTTCAAGCTCAGGTGGTGTGATTGTGAAGTCTGTGTTCTCACCCTGCAACCACTTTGCCTTACTTCCTTTAGAAACTGAACTCTACTTCTCTCTCCAGCTCTTGGTCCTAACCTACAGCTACATGGGACATAGTGGTTCAGCCATCTCCAAACCTAGGGGATGCGCCAGCTTCTCCACAAAGCTCACTGTGACTCTGCACACAGTCTGGGTTAGATTACCCCCCCTGTCACTCCCAGAGAACTCTACTGCAGCATGTACTGCCTTGTAATTTACATCCAGCATGGCCATGGTGTTCAGTCCTTTGTTACGGTGTTGAACTGCATTTGCTAATGTTTAGTAGAGGAAGTTTGCATATATGTTCACAAGAGATATTCATCTATAGTTTTCCTTTCTTGCAATGCCTTTATCTATTTTTGGCATTGGAGCATTGATGGCTTCATAGAATAAGTTTAGAACCATTCCCTCAGCTTCTATTATCTGGAAGAGATTGTGAAGAACTGGTACAATTTCTTCCTTAAATGTTTGGTAAAATTCACTGGAACTCATCTGAGCCTGGTGCTTTCTCTTTAGAGGATTTTTCATTATTGATTCAATTTAGTTAATAGACATAGGACTATTAATATTATTTTTCTCCTTGTGTGAGTTTTAGTTGTTTGTGCCTCTCAAAGATTTAGTCTGTGTCACCTGTTATTGAGTTTGTGGGTATAGAGTTATTACCATATTCTTTATTGTTTTATTAATGTCCTTGAGGTGGAAGGTGATGAATACTTTTCCAAATTTTTGACGTCAGTAATTTGCATTTTTTCTTTTTTTTTCTTGGTTAGCCTAGAGGTTTATCAGGTTTTTTCTACATCCAGAAATTCATCAGAATTGCCCCTGGAGGGTTCCTACCAGTTTTAGATCCAGTGGCTTCTACAAATGTCATTTGTGACTCTCCAGATTCACTTATTTTTCCAGATTTCACAATGGTGATTTGCCCTACAACTTCAGTTCCTGATGGGTCCAAGATAAATTGTTGATTTTCAGTTTAAGATTTTGTTGTTGGGGTGACAGGGGTGATAATTGCCAAGCACGTTACATGTTGGAACTGGCATTGGAAATCTTACCTTGTATTTGAGGTGCTCTGTTTCCCCCTTCTAGACTGAAGCTTCATCATTAGTGAATGTCTTTTATTTCTCCATTACCTGTTCCTACAACGTGGTCTAGAATTGTGGTCAACGGCTGTTGAAAATCAATTGATCTGCCTACACAGATCTCCAGGTATCCTGTTACTAATGCTGTGTGTTCATGCCCGGCCTCTCTGTGCTTTGCTGGAAGGCTTGCATATGAGATTTTATTCAGACAATTGGTCTTGGGCTACCAAAGCTGTTTTGCCATATGAAGAGACAGAATGACCTCAGAGTTTACCTTCAGAGCCAAGAAATCACCTGGGTGTGATTATAAAAGCCAAACTCTCTTGCCTCAAGTCAGGACCATCCCTAAGGTAAAACCTATACTCCAGATGTCTCTGCAGGATTAGTCTGAATCTGGGGACCTCGCTGGAAAATATACATTAATCTCCTTCTTCCATTCCCTTAGCATCTCCATGCTTGGAGCATGTCCTCACTATATCACTTGCCCCTGAATATTTGGTGCAGAGTCCACTTTTGGGAAGGCCCAAACTAAGGTGAGTATGTAAGTGTCATGCACATTAAAAAAAAATAAATCGGGCTATGGGTCAAGATTCATTGTTTTGCCTTTGGATGACCAATTCTTCCAGCACCATTTGTCGGAAATACTATCCTTTGTTGAACTAACTTTGAACCTTTGTTGAAAATCAATTTATCTTATACGTATGGGTCTATTTCTAGACTCTTTATTCTTTTCCATTGATTTATGTGTCTGTGTTTTTGTCAAAATAAGACTGCCTAGACCACTGGGACTTTAGAGTACTTCTTGAAAGTAGGTAGTTTGAGTCCTCCAACTTCGGTCCTTTCCAAATTGCTTTTGTGATCTTGGATTTTTTTTCTTTTCAAAATAAATTTAGAATTTGCTGTTGATTTCTCCAAAGTCTTGCTAATAATTTCCTTAGGATAATGTTTAACCAATATGTAAATTTATTACAATTGATATCTTAATAGTGTGGCATCTTCCAGTCCACTGCAGCATGGTATATTTCTCCACTAATTAAGGCATCTTGTCTTTTCTTTCATTTTGTATTCAAATGTTGTACATATGTTAGATTAATTTTCAAGTATTTTATGGTTTCGTGTGTTTTTACCAATTTTGTATTGTCCATGTTAGTATATGAAAATACAAGTGATATTTGTATATGGCCTTGTATCCTGTAATCTTGGTAAACTCACTTATTAGTTCTCATATTTTGTACCCCACAAACCCCTAATTGGTTTTAATATGTTTCTGTATTCAGTTTGCTAAGATTTTGTAAGGATGTTCTTGTTCATATTAATAGGACATATAGTTCTGTAATTTTCATTCCCTCTAATGTCTTTGCCTAGTTTTGGTATCAGGATAATGCTGGCCTCAAAAAAAAAATGAATTCAGAAATGTTTCTTCCATGTGAAAAATTGGTATTTTTATCTCCAAAAATGTTTGGTAGAATTTGTTAGTGAAGGTCTTGGAGCCAGTACTTTTCTTCTTTGGAAGGTGTTCCATTTCTCCAATCGTTGTAAGAATAGTCAGGTTATCTACTTTTACTTTATTGAACTGTGTTAGTTTGGTTCTTATAAGTAAGTGATCGCACTTCATCTAAGATACAGAATTTTCTGGCGTATATCTGTTGTAGTGTTTCTGTGTTTCTTTCTTGCATTGGTGATAATCTCACTTGCATTTCCAATACTGGCATGGGTGCCGTACATCATTTTTTTCTTGGGTCAATCTGGTGGTACATTTATCAGTTTTATGGATCTTTTTAAAACACTTGTGGTGTTTTTTTTTTCCTTCATTTTTTTGTCTTCAATTTCATTACAATCCATTCTCATCTTTATTGTTTCATTTCTTCTGGTTGCTTTGGGTTTAATTTACTCTTCTTTTCCTTAGTTTTTTAAGGTAGAAGTTGAAATAATTGATTTATGACCATTATCATTTTTTAATTTTTTTAAATTGTGTAGCATGTAATGCTATAAATTGTCTTCTAAGCACTGCTGTAGCTACTTTCAGCCAATTTTGCTTTCTTATATTTGCTCAATTAATTACTTTGCTCAATTAAAAATATTTTCTTATTTCTCATGTAACTTCCTCTTTGGCCCATGTATAATTTTAAAGTATATTGTTTAATCTCCAAGCTTAGGACTTTTTCAGATCTCTCTGGTATTGGTTACTAGTTTCATTCCATTAGGGCCAGAGGACATACTCTACATGATGTCAAATATTTTGAATTTTTACAGTTCTGTTTCATAGCCTTCAATGTGGGCTTCCTTGATGGATGTTTCATGTGTGCTTGAGAGAATGTGTATTCTGCTATTGTTGGGTTGAGAGTTCTATAAATACCCATTAGATCAATTTGGGAGATCAGGTTTTTCAGTTTTGTTTTCTCCCGGATTTTCACCAACATGGTCTATCAGTTGAAGAGACGAGTGTCAAAAGTGCCTGTGTGAAAAGATGTTCCACATCACTAATCCTCAGGGAAATGAGAATCAAAACCACAATAGGGTATCACCTCCCACCAGTCCAAAAGACAAGAAATAACAAGTGTTGGGGAGGATGTGGAGAAAAGGGAACCCTCATGTTTTGTTGGTGG
This sequence comes from Smutsia gigantea, assembly GCA_032199065.1. Classification (NCBI taxonomy): domain Eukaryota; kingdom Metazoa; phylum Chordata; class Mammalia; order Pholidota; family Manidae; genus Smutsia; species Smutsia gigantea. The sequence goes on from JAVSCE010013001.1 coordinate 251,016, forward strand.
GAATGTAAGTTGGTTCAGCTACTATAGAAAATAATTGGAGGTTCCTCAAAATACTAAAAATAGAAATACCATACAACTCAGCAGTTCCACTTCTAGAAACAAAATCACTAATTTGAAAAGATAAATACACCCCTATGTTTATTCCAGCATTATTTACAATAGTGTCTTGCCATTTTTTAGCCCTGGGCAAGTTCACTATGGATTCAGTGAGACAGAAAAAAATGACAGTGGAACATTCTTGGAGTGAAAGGGTTTATACCCAACTTTATTCCCACGGTGGCAGGTCAATCACTAGAATCCCATCCATTCAGAGTGAGTCTGCGTGCAGCAAGCCGGTCTCTGCCTCTGGGCCTCCCTGCCCCTGCAGCCATCTCATTCTCTGTCCTTGGTGCTATCACCACTCCAGTCTCTGCTCTCCTGAAGCTGTGCAGCCCAGAGTACTGGGTAGAGCTCTTTGTATAAAGTCAATAACAATGCATTGCCCACACATGTGTAGTGTAGTGAGCAAGCTGACCAGGGACAGGTGAGAATCCTGGCCATAGGAACCTTCACCTTCTCCACAAATAGCCGAAATATGAATGGAACTCAAGTGCCCATTGATAGATGAATGGATAAATAGGTGGTACATGTACACAATGGAATATTATTCAGCCATAAAAAAGGAAATATTGCCATTTGCAACAGTGTGGGAGGACATAGAGGGTATCATGCTAAGTGAAGTAAGTCAGATAAAGAAAGATAAATGCCATGTGATTTCACTTATATGTGGACGCTAGAAAACAAAACAAACAAAAAAGAAATAGACTCACCATCTTGCCTGAGAGTTTCAGCCCAGGGAAAGTTCACTATAGATTCAGTGACATCAAGGAATGACAATGGTATATTCTCAGGGTAAAAGGGTTTATACCCAGCTTTATTCTCCTGGTGGTAGGTTGAGCACTAGTATCATGTCTGCATCCAACAGTCTGCAGGTCCATAATCCACCTGTGTCTCTGCCTCTGCCCAGAGCTCTGAGCAGAGCTCTTTATATAATAATTCAGTCAATAATAACTTTTTGCCTGTGGGTGTGGAAGCAGTAGGCCAATTACATCATCAAGTAGTTTAGGGTCAGGTGAGGATCCTGGCCATAGGAACTTCCATTTTCCCCACACTGACAAATACTGACAACAGACTGTTGGTTACCAATAGGGAGGTAGGGAGGGAATGGGTGAAATAGTTGAAGGGATTAAAGAGGTACAAAGTTCAAATTTTAAAATAAATTAGTAATAGGAATGAGAACATATTATGAATAGCATAGAGAACATAACTAATAATATGGTAGTACCTTGGTATGGTAATGGGGTAACTACCCTTACTGTGGCGAGCATCTAGTAACATATACAATTACAGACTCACTATGTTGTACATCTGAAACCACTGTAACATTGTATATCAAATATATTCCATTAAAAAAAAGTGTGTATAATTTTGGGTCTGTCCACTGCTCTTCTCAGTCCCATCAGTTCTGTGAGTCATGTTTAAGGAAGTTCTGCTTTTAAGTTCATATATGTTTAGGATTATTTTGTCTTTATTTTCTTCTTTACCCCTTTATCATTATGTTATTATTATGAATGCTGTTCTTTATCTTGGTAGTAATATTGCTCCGGAAGCCTCTTTCTCATATGAACATAGCTATTCTGGCTTTATTTGGGTTGTGTTTGCATGTTATATCATTTCCATCCTTTTACTTTTAATCTGTGTTCACTTAAAGGAAGAAAAGGAAAGAAAAGCATTCTCTTCATCAGAAACTTAAAGAAAGTGAAAAGATAGGGTGCAAACTAGGAATATGATACTGTATTATATATAAGATATGTATTGCTTTGATTCGATTCTATTCTTTGCTAGAGTAAGGCAAACCCTAGTGCAAATTTTCTTAACTTTATTTACTATGTGCTAATAATAAGTTCTTTACCTACATAATGTCATTTAATCTTCATAAAAATATTCCAGTTACATTCTTCTTTTAACCCCATTTTTTAGCTTATGGTAAGCAAAATTGCAAGATGTACCCTCTCTCCCCTCCCAGATTCTATTTTTCTGGGTATCCAATCAAGCAGTAAACAAGGTACTGCTGTGAAGAGATTTTACAGACGCAATTAAGATTTCTCATCAGTTAACATTAAGAAAGAAGGAATTTCCAGGCAGACATCACCTAATTATATGAGCCCCTACAAGCATAGAATTTTATCTGAATGCATAAGGTAGAAGATTGCATAAAGGGAAGTCAGAGGGATTTGAAGCATGAGAAAACCTGTGTGTGCCATGTCTGGCTGAAGACGGAGAGGGCCATGGGAGAAGGAATGTGAGTGGTCTTTAGGGGAAGAGAGAGATGTTCAGTTGACAGCCAGTCACCTTGGGAAAAAGCCCTTAGTGCTAGACCCACAGGAACTGGATTCTGCTGACACCCTGAATGTGCTCAGCGGTGGTCCCTTACCTGGTGCCTCCAGAGAAGAGCTTGGTCATTCAACACCTTGTTTTTGGCTTTGCAAGACTCTAAGCAGAGTCCAGTTGAATTGACCGCAACTTCTCACCTACAGAACTGAGATTTAATAAACGGATGTTGCTTTAAGCTGCTACATTTGTGATAATTTGCTACACATTAAGATGAAACTAATATATAGTTAGGATAAATGAAATTTAGAAAGATTGTATAGTTTGCCCAGTTCAGTCTGGCTCAAAAACCCTTATATTCTACCATGGTGCTAATGCAAAAAATACCTTTTTTAATGCCATACGTTTAAATTCTTTTTTCTTGTCTAAATACCAAATTCTCTCTGTCATCTTTTTGTCACCATTTGTAGTTCTTGGCATTCTCTGAAGCATCTAGTACCACACAAGCACGTAGATGAAGTTGAAGAAAGAAAACGTCTCATTAAACTGATTTGAATTCTTAAATCTGATGCATTTCCTATGCCCCTCAGATCTTAACTGAAAAAGATTTTTAATGAAGCTTGCATAAATCAGAGTGACATTATATGGTCTAATAGTTAACTAAACTTTAATTATGCAGTACTTTGAAATTTAATGACCATTATGGAGAATTCCATCAGGATTAAAATGAACCAGGAAGAATCACAACAGAAGAATGAATTAGAAAAACGCACATTGCTGATGCCAAAAATGGTATTTTTGTTGCTACCTTCCTTTGGGAGATTTTGCAGTAAAATTAAAATTGGATCTATTGTTCAATTATTTTTGATATTTTCTTTTCCTATTGTTTCCTGACTTGTCATTTGTTCATGAATGGAATAGGTACAAATCAATCAAGATTTTTCGATACACAAGGACAATAGGTCGAGAAAACAAGAAGTGGGGAGGAGATGTGATCTGATTTGGTCTGACAAAAAGGCCTTTAAAACATTAAAAAAGAAAACACAGGAGCATGTAAAGCAATAATAATAATCAATACCAAATAGAGCTTAATCGTTTTACTCAATAATATATATTGCTACAAAGTTCATAGGAACACTTCAAATTTTAAACAGATTCTTCAATCATTGAGCCCCCCGACCCCCATGAAGCAAGTAGCTGAATTCGAAATTTCCTTTTCAGTATCTCTGTAGAGCAAGCAAAGCAGGTGTTTTTCCTCAATTTACGAATGAGGAAACAGACACTCAAAATGTTCACACAACTTTCTCAAATGCCAAAAACTTATTTGTAACATATTATGAAACAGTAGCATTAATCCAGATGTCAACTAATATTTCAATGACTATTTTACAATGTCAGTGTGGATACCATTAAAAAGTCAGAACTGAATAATGTCATTCCTCCAAATGAAGTGATCTTTACAGATTTAGTAACTATATTTACCAGACCCAAAATAGAACAATAAGACAGAATATTTGAAATCTCAAAGACCTAGAATATGCAAGGCATATAGGTCATTATATACATATGCATATCTGCTGTTCATGATGAAATCCAAATGAAAAAAACTCATATGAATGCTCTAATACATAGAAAGCTTACTTAACAATAAACAAAATAGGCCTCTGGTTGGGATTCTGACCTTCTCCATCCTAATGAGTTGTTTTACATAATCAAAGAAAGATTATTTCAGTCAGGAGCAGAGTGTTCAACAGAATCCAAATGATAAAATCTAGTTGGCATAGTGTTTTCTGTCGCTGAGAGAGGGACACAGGCAGGCCTGCTTAATCCCAGTGGCAGTGCCTCCCTGTATTAGGGATCTACAGGTTAAGGTCATGAGTGACACCATCCTATTGCGTCCTGCTCTGAATCCACATTCACGGAGCCAGAATTATTAACCTGATATCTTAACAGATTTACTTTTAAGAAGAAAAGGTTCTTATCAATCAAAACAAATGTCCATGTTACTTAGCAAAAATAGCCAACGTCCTATAAGTTAATGAACTGGCCTCCTGGTGTGTATGTTAGGTTCAGCTGGGCTGAGCCAGAGTCTGGTCCATTCCTGTTGAAGGGACAAAGTTGAATTGCTGGATCTGCCAGTCTGAGGGGTGCTGTAGTCCTGCCAATGGCCTTTTAAGCCAATCACACAGCATGTATACCACGTGCCCACCTTTTCATAAGGATCGCATTTGAGGAGATGTATACATCCCTGCCCCACTGACTTTGCCCTCAGCCATCACTTGCTTTGGATAATGGAAAGTGACGGAATATGACATGGGTACAGACGTTAGATATTTGTGTGGTTTCGTGGGTCCCCTTGTGCTGCCATAAGCCCCCAGTAGAAGCACAAACTCCAGAGCCCTGCACACTGGACCTCAGAATGAGATGTGCAAAGCAAAACTAGGTCTGACCTGTAGCTGCAGTCCAGTTTTCCGGACCCAGACTAGATCAGCCTGTTCCTACTGAACGAGAGAAAAAAGGTGTTGATGTAGGCCGATGAGATTCTGAGTGTTTCTGATATATATTAATAGAAATACATTTATATATAGTATCTTACATTAATATATATATTTATGTTACACTAAATATATATATTCTCTATATATGTATATGTATATATAAATTCAGGATATTCTTCTGTTTATTACAATGTTTCAGGCCTTCATATTTTTCTTGACTTGACCTATTTCCATTTAGATTATATTTCTGCCCAGATTGACTGCTGGAATAAATGCCTTTTACCAGAGTGTCTGTTTCTGTCCCCGGATATGGCTTTTGGGCTCAAACTTTTTAGTATTTGGATTCAAGCTTTCACAGTGAACTGCATTGTCCACAGGCTCGCTGGTTCACCTGTATCGACTCTAATTAGAACCCTTCACCTCATTTTCAATTTTCTGAAACAAAACCTCAGCCTGGCATCCTGGCTGGGCCTGCTTTGGTTCCCCTACAGTAATATGGGCTAAAGGGAGGCCTTGGGCTCTGATGGCCCATCAGTGTGACTTCAGCAAGGTCAGGTCACTCCGTGACGCCTGACGCAACATAGCCTCTTCGTCTCCTCCGTCAGACCAGCATCCTGCTGGAAGAGGGAGGGAAAGATGAAGCCAGGGCCTCCAAAGCCCTTATGAGGCAGCCTGGGAGGCCTGGGGCAGGGCGCAGGGGTGCAGCCTTCTCTTCCACAGCTGGGTCCGTGGCCTCCCCTAGCGCCACTGGTCTCCTCCAGTACAGTGGTCAGCCCCAATCTTTACCAAAAATTATGGTAAAGTGGGATTAATTATTCCCCTTTTCTGCCACTATTTTCAAGCCCGTAACTGTTACTCAACATCTCCTCCTCCATCAGCCATTCCACATTTCCTCAGCCAGCCATTAGTGGTTGAGGTAGTGTGTTTCATGGGTGACCCTGAGCGTGATTCTCTGAGGCTGTGGCTGACATCTTATGGAGGGTCATGGTTGCTGTAATTATGCATTTATATGTTTTTGGATATGAAAGAACAGGAGCTACTCCAGTGGGCTTGCTCAGTTCCAGACATGTCCTCATATTCCTGGTTAAGCAGCGACCCTAGAGAGAATCAAGGTCACCAGGGTCAGTGACCCCAATCAACAAAGTAACATACTTTGTCTGTTGGACATTTTGAATACCTTAAATGACAGGATGGAATTTGCAATTCTCAGTTACGTGGTTTTCTTACACTATGACCTAGTAGAAACCATCTCTGCTTGAGAGTAGGACTTCTATTGACTAAGCCTAATGTTTCAAGGTTGGGAAGCACAAGTTCTACGTAAGAGGTATTGACAGTTTGTTGAGAGGGTCCAATCTACTTTGACCACTTAGAGCACAGATCCATGCTTCCTAGCTCTTGGGATGCCACATAAAATATACAAGTTGGTAGGCATGCGAGGCATCCTAGAGTACACCATCCCAAAGTTTTAATGTTTTATATTTCATTTGGCCGCTTCCCAATAATTTGGAGGACATTCCAGTGTTCTTTTTTGGCTCTCCTTTGTAATAAAGTGAGTGTTTGGGTCTGAGACAGTGTTAAGAGGGATTCTACACTAACAAATCCAACTTTCTCTGAAGTCCTCAGGTGATGGTGTGGTGGAGGCAGTGTGAGCAGGAGAGTACATCCTTAACAGTCTTTTAGGTAGTAGCATCCATTTAGACTCACTGCCATTCAGAGCTTTGCCTGACAGTCCCATCCGCAGATGGCACATGGGTGCATGAGAGAAGATGTAAATCCAAGATCTCATAGTGATGGAGAAGAGAGAGGCAGAAGCCCTCTGATACAGGAAGCATCCTACATCCTTCATGGTCTTTGCTTCCAGGGAGCTTCTGTTTATGGGCTACACAGTGGATGGAAGAGCAGCAGGGCCTGCTCTCTCACAGGTATTCCACTGGTGTTCGCTGCCAGGTCTATTGGTGAGGTCACTTCTGGTGTAATCTTACAGTCTGGAAATCAGTAAGGAGAAAACGACCAATCTGTTTGCTGAATAGACCTCATCTCAGCCCACACTCCTGCCTATGATGCCGGCATGATTCCCAGGCAAGGAGGTTTGCTGCAAAATCCTGGGCAACCTCCACAGAACTCTGATCCTCACAGCATTTTCTTCCTACTTCTACACTTTGCATAGGACTAGAGAGGAACCAGAGGACCTGGCCCACTCTGGGAGTGAGAAGCAAACACTCCCTCCGAGAAGGCAATACAGGTCCTTCTTTGGGCTAAGCAAACCTACTCTCCAGTTCACTGGGATGTGGCCACCCCTGTTTTGAGGCACGGTGAGGAAATAGGTAAGGGTGTGGGCCAGGACCATCTGTTAGACATCTCTTTCCAGAATTCCATAAAGGGACCTTGCCCTCGCATTCTCACCATCCCATCCAGCACCCCTGTCTCTCAGGGCCTTTCCACGATGACTCATATCCTGTTCTCACCCTAAAATGCATGTGCACCTTTCACAAAGTAGTACTCTTGTGAGTGATACATTCGATTTGTATTCTATTCTGATTGATTCTGTTGTGTCCTAATCAGTAACTAAGGATAAACAAACAAACAAGCCAAATGCCCCACAAACTACAAGCACACCAACTCACCTTAATGTTATTTAATCCATTTTGTGACCCAGACTTCAGTGTAGAAAACTGCACTGGAGGCAGTTTGAAAACCCTTTCCCATCCTAACATGACTAGTTTGTTTTGCTTTTGTTTTTATTTTTGGTTGTTTGTCTTTAAAAAGCAACTAGTCAGTAAAAAAACTCAGCTTGCAAACCCATAGCTTTTCAGTGGCCTCTTTATTCCGGGAAATTCCATCAGCTTCTCCTTCCCAGGAGCAAGAAAGCTCAAGGTTTGACCAGAGATGTGGGAGACTGCATAGGAGCCTGCCTTAGAAGTAAATTGAAATGGGTAGGTTTTGTATTTGCAAAACATTATCCTCATTACAGGACCTTCTCTTATTTCAGTGTGAACCAGCAGTAAGTAAGGTGGCATCTGCCAAATGCTGAGTCCAATTCTGGCTGCTTTCCTTTATTTCATTCTTTATTTTTCTCCATGGTACCCTGACTAAGAATCTGGTGAAGTCTCTGGATTTAGACCCAGTTATGGCCCAGCATAAACAAGGATATGGTTGTCAATAGTAAAAAGTAACTACATTCCTTATTCCCATCTACAATACAAAATCTAGGCAAAAACACACAAACAAATATTTGAGATTGGAGAACAACATAGAAACTCAACATAGCTTACTTAGTTTATCCAAGGTCAGAGCGAGACCTCCCAGGTCAAAGGCTGCCTGTGTGAGCTTCTTCCCAGGCGGGGCCTGCCTCCCATGGAACTCCATCACCTCCATCCCATTACCGGGATACGGTTGGACATGGTTAAGAAGCACATTAGGAGGAGGTGGGATTAGTGGGAAGGTTGGAAAACTATTATAATTTAGGATCTTAAAACTCTTATAAAAATAACTGAATCAGATCAGAACTGGGACATTACTCCAATGGCACATGGTGGTTCCAGTGACTAATAAACTTTATTGAAATTCGCCAGGCACATGTACTCTACCGTTTTACATTTACATAGGTCCATAGGGTTCAAGGCTAAATGGGGTGGTGTAACATCAGGGGGAAAATCCCGGGTCAAACTACATCCAAAACTGAAATCAAAGGGAGAAATAAAGTTAAGAAACCCTTTTATTTCTTACAAGCAGTCATTCCTGTCTCTCTCTTTACCAGGCTACAGCAGAAAAGAGAGCTCCACCCAACCTCTCTGGTCCAGATAAACCCTCCCATGCCCTTGTAATTACCTATTGATATGTAGATGGACTAATTCTCTCCACCCCTTGGAAACACCTATTGATATGCAGATGAACTAAAGCAAGGGAGAGACTCTGGAAATATTGCAATTTTACCCACAGGTGGTGTGGCCTGGAAGCTCTAACAGTAAATTTCAAGCTAAGACCACAGAATGATTCAGCTCATTTTTATCTGTGGTTTGTTATAGACAGCACTGTTTCCACAATGTAGAACCATGTCACAGATGAACAAATAAAGGAATGAATAGTAGATACATAATGCATTGCCAACTAAGATGGGGATCAGTGTGATATTGTAGAAAAAAAATATATATGTATTGGTCTCTGTTCCCATTCCTGGCACAAGGATCCTAAAACTCTGGAATTTTCTGGATTACAGGAACATCTTTTGTTATAGTAAGGTGAGTTTTGATGGTCTCCTTGATTATTGTCAGAATTGAATTGAATTGCAGGATGACCTGCTGGTGTTGCTGAGAATTGCTTGCTGTGGGGAATAAACCCACCCATCTGGCATCAGAAATGTTATGAGTGTGGTAATTATATGAGAGTAAAGAGAAATGGGGAGTTTTTTCTCTGCAAGTCTGTTAAAATAAAATCCATTGGCTGTTTACTGCTGTTACTCTCAGAGCCTTTTAGATGCTCATAAGTATTCAAACCAGGACTGAAATACACAGGTCCTCTACATGGCTGATCATTCACTCTTTGGCCATGGATGCTGCATGGGACACAGTCTGGAAACCCTTGATATAGACACATGAAGATAATTTTCGCCACAACTAGAACTGAGGTTATATTGAAACTATGACACTGTTTCTTTAGCTTTGCACACAAAAATAGTCATAGCTTAGATGACCTAATCTTAATTTTGAAAAAGTAGTTTATTTAATTATAGTAGCAAGTATATATATTTTCTCATTCGTTATAAAAAGATTCAAATTTCTCTTGCCCTTCTCTCTACCTCAAATACACTAATCACTCTTGTTTTCTTTCAATTAATCTTTTCTCCCCCAGTCTACAAGCAAATCTCATTACTGAATGCTAACTTGCAAACCTGCAGATAAAATATTCCTTGATGAGACTGTCCCTATAATTATTTGCAGGATAATCTTTCATTTAAATATTAGAAAATTGTTGGCAATCTCTTTTGCATACCAATGAATTATCCATTGACAGTTTTCTGTGGTTGTATTCTTAGTGCAGTTTTAAAGTAAATAATGCTGGCTTATGAGATGACAAATCTGCTATTGAAATACTTACATTTTCTATCCACCAGCTGTCCTCTCTGAGAGACAAGGTGTAATGAATCCCAGGAAGAGGATTATATAGTACCACCTATTCCATTAGGATATTTTATTTCTAAGCTTGAGAGCAGCCAGTTGTGAACTTAAATATTATATCACAGAGCTTTTGATTAGAAGGTTTTTTGTTATTCATTTTAACCTGCAGAGGTTCAAATGTATTTCTAATTTAGTTTTTAAAAACTGAACACTAAAGGTGATACCAGTTACTGTGTTTCTTCATAAAGTTTCTGGAAATAAAAATGGTTATTAACTTTGAATTTAACATGTGCTTTAGTGAGCAAGCAACCCTAACAAAATCTCTAACTGTTGACAGCATCCATTCATTCAAAAATCTTTTTGAATACCTACTACGTGTAAGTCACTGTATACCAAGTGTAGATACATAATATCTGTGTGTTCTTGATGGAAAGTCCAGCATGTAGTTGGTGCTTAATAATTGGAACTCTTTACTCCAGCTGTGTCCTGTGCGGAGATTCTGGATAAACCAGGTCCCAGGAGCTGTTTGATCATAGTGCTAGCTGATGTCATGCCAACATTAGATGGTGAGAGTGGAGACTTTGGACCATTGGCTCTATAGGATTCCAACTAGCAGTAGAACCAAGTAAATTAAGATGCTATTAGCCCATTCAGAGAACAGCAGGGCTCTAGCCCTTCTTCGCTGCTAAGGAGGACTGGGTACTTTTCTTCTTTTCCACTGAGCACAGTAGTGTATTTTGATTGTTGTAACTATACAAACAGCTAGCATTTTCAAAAGCAGAGTGGTACTGTAAAAAGTCACCATAATTATCCTTTGTCTGCTTGCTCAAGGATTCTTACTCTAGGTGTATTTTGACCTACCCTGAAATATGGTGACTTCCTCGCTTCTGTCTTACCAGCTTTCTTTTTCTGCTTAAATATCAGGGATCACCATTCAAATCATTTTCATCCGGGCTGTGTCAATCTATTCGCCCTTTCCTTCCTTCTCCATAAAATTTCAGTCCCATTAAAATAAACCTCTGTGTGCTTGTACCAGAGTGGCTGAACATCACTGGAGAAAATCCCACAGCCTGGGAGATTGCTTTTGCTTTAATTTTGTGATTTCACACTTGTAACAGACTCCGGGCTGCACAGAATGCACACTGCCCTACTCTCATGATCATGCTCTCCTACTCTCTGTGGTGAATATTTCAAATCTCTTTTCTCTCCAAACTTCCTACTGTAACCCCTCTTCGCTCATCAGTTGGAAACTAAATGCTTTGGAAACCAAAAGAAAAACAACTCATTTTTGGTGCAGCTGGAGAATTTCTTGAAGCCTGGACTTCAGGGTTGGCCGTCCTCTTATCTATTCCATGGTATTTGTTAATTTCCTTTCCTTCTTTCACCTCGCCTCTGACAGGGTGGACGCCTAGAGGTCTATCCTGGATGACTTTGTTTATGTCAAGATGTGATTTATAATCCCTATTAATTCTGGGTGTTAGCTCAGCCCATTATCAACTTCTCCCCCATGTTTACTTCTGATGTGTTTGTCTCTTGATCAAGGACTCAGGGAGAAGCCGCCAAGTGCTGGGATGGAAGATGACATCAGGAAATGACATGTACAAGGAGACTCAGACCTTTAGAGCAGAATTTGAAGGAGCTTCACAAAGATGACTGGGAAGACCCAAGAAGGTATTGTGGTGACAAAACTTATTCCCTGAGTTTTGTTTCTTTGAGCCACAGGTGATGAGATTCAATAACAGAGATCATAAGCTTTAAGCCATATGAACATATTTGCCACACATACACTGGGTGCGAACATGAAAATTGCTTCTATAGTTTATTTTGGGAAAGTCTCTTATTATACTTAGACACTTCATTAAATATAGTCTTGATGGATATTTGAGTTTTGCATGTTTTGTAGGATTAATTTAAAGCAGCTGAATCACAGTTGTTAAATTGTTTGTGTGGAAGTTTATGAAACTTTGAAGTCCAACTTCCCTCTTAAACGCTCACTCAGTGACAGTAGAAACAGTTCACTCATTTGTTTATTCATTCTTACAAGATAAATATACATTAAGTCCCTATACTATTTCAGGTTTTTTTTTAATTATAGGGTTTGATATTTAAGATGTAGTCAAACAGATAAGATACTGTCTTCAAAGAGCTGACACTCTGTGGAAGGAAAAATATAATAAACTTACATCTATATTTGTTGGTAGATGCACTGATATGCACATATTGTGATAAATACTGTGAAGAAAAATAGACTCAGGAGAAGGTCCTAAAATGTGTTAGGGATGGGCAGCTGTTTTACATGGAATTGTCAGCAAAGTCCTCATCAAGTCGGCCACGCCTGATCAGAGACCTGAAGGAAGAAAGAAAGTCAAAGCTATGTTAGTGTGAAGACAGACATGGAGGAGGAAATAGGCTGAGTATGTTTGAGAGACAGCATGCAGGCACGCAGACTGCAGTACGGTGAGCCACGGAGATGGGCTCAAAGGGAATTCTAGGTGGTAGATCATGGGGGGTTGCGTGAACAACACAAAGGTGCTGGAGGAGAGGAGAAGATACGAGGGAATTTTCAGAAGAAGACAACATGTAAGGAATGAAGGTGAGGCTATAGGAGAACTTACTGGTGACTAACAGTTCCAAAAATTAAAATGGAAATATTTAGGACATTGGAGATGAATGGAAAAAGGTCAGTTTAAAAACATATAGAGTCATATGGAAGTGAGAATAAACAGGCTGACCTAGGTTTATTGACCTGATGGTGGCAAATGACTTCAACATCAATTAACCACAGAAATACTCTGGTGTTGCCATTCTGAGCATCGATTGGTAAGGAGGTAGGGTTGAGGTCCTGCACAAATATACAGAGCTCTGGGACCCCTCACCCTCTGTGCTGATAATGCTGTCTGTGTAGAAATAGGGTGGTCTTCCCAAGGCCACACGGACGCTTTTGCTTAATGTATTTCCAATGCCTAATTCTATGGTTTCTAACATTTGAAATTCACTTAATATTTTTAAATGAATGGATGGATAAAGGACACATTAAGTTAGTCATTAAAGAATCCTTTGTCTAACCACATTTCTTAATATTTAGTCTTGATTTTTAGAATCCATAATTATGTATGACAACAATATTCTTAATAAAATAAAACTGTAAAGCACCCCATTCATTTATTTGTTTCATTCATATTCATTCAACTCCATGTGAAGGCCTACTAACTGGCTGCTGATGGGTTGGGCTTGAAAGAATTCAGAGGAACAAAGGTGCTCTGCATCTCTTGGCGACAGAACAGGTAGTTTCCTCCTCCTCTGTATTACTTTAGGTCACCACCCAGAGCAGAGTGAAATGCACCGTGTATAGTCAAGCCAGCATCCCTTGATCTGGCTATTTTGGGAGCTTGTTTGCACCCTCCAATTTCTCTCATTGATAGAGTGCTTTCAGGAAGAGAGGTCATTCCGATGTAGGAAGCCATGGGCAGATATCCCAGTGTCCATTACCAAGGGAGTTTGAGCAAATAATTAGTTCCAGTCCCTGCCATGGCAACCTCGGGCCAGTTGGAATGAGTGTGGTTAGCAATGACAGGTCCATGTATTTTCTGTGAATTTTGGCTGCAAACAGGCATTCTGCAGCATTATACCCACTCTTTGACATTTATTTGTTTCGCTTCTCCTGGGGTTCTTTCTCTTGCCATGATTGTATCCACCACCTTTCATGACTATGCGGCTTTTCAAAAATTAAATATTGATAAATGTTTTAAGGACGAAGAGGAAAGCTGTTCAGAGCTGACATGATATTTTTTCTTGTTTCCTTAAAGTTTGTTTGCCAGGGAATGAAAAGCTACAATTACTTTCAAGTGATCATGGGTTTCACACCAATGCTGAATGCACAATTAGTCTTGGCTTTGGGAATGAGTTTAAAAAGGGAGACAAAAAGGTAATGGGCTGGGTGTCTTTGGCAGACAAAAGGAAAATAATTCAGCGAGGACCAGGAACAAGAGGAAAGGGCTGCAGAAAATGCCCATTCTGCAAATCTAACCATTTCAGATCTTCTTTCGAGTCCTTGTTATTAAATAGCTGATCAGTTTGCAGATGGTCCCATCAGATCTGTTTGCCCTGACGTCAGACCGCTACCATCTCAGTCAGGAATGTGAAAGGATGTCACTGGGTTTCATCATGGAATTAGTTGCCTGGAGTGTAGCCTGAAAACAAGTACTAACAGTGGGATTTTCCAGGGGTAAGGGGAGGTACCCTAAGATCTCAGGCACCTTTTAAAAGCTTTGAGAGGTATTTTATCATTCCTGGAAAATGCAGATGGTAATCCCGGAAAATCATCGTCTAATTATTTGAAATGAAATGAAATAACATAAAATAAAATTGCATCACATAATGCAGATATTTTATGGGTACCAGAGTGGTGTAAACGGAAAGAGTTCCCGCTTTAAAAAAGGAGGAGCCGAGTTTGGAGCACTGCCACTTCCTAGCTGTGGCTTTGCACCAGCCACTCGGGACAAGAACACCCTCTTCAGGAAATTGAGTTAATAATTATTTTGCAAAGTTTGAATCAGCCCTCAGAAAAAAAGGTAAAATGCTTGGACAATACATTTTCACTAAAGAACGACTTTCGGGAATTTCCTGATGAGAAAAAAATCACAGGAAGCTTTTGTTAAAACCATAAGTTGTCCAGTCCCTCCCTTGGAGAGACTGAGCAGTAATCTGGGGTGAGCGCTAGAGGTGGAATCCCTTGGAAAGAAGGATTGGGAACTATGTCTGGAGAATGTGGGGTTTCACCTGGTTTTTGAAATCTGGTAGGAGTTCTGGAAAGGCCATTTATAAAAAGGCATTTTTAAAAATCAGTATGATATTTGTATCAGTATGAAATGCCTGCTGGGCATATTCACAGAAACAGAAGTCTGAAAGGCACATATCAAGGCTGGTAGGCCAGATGGGTTGGAATGCAAACTGCAAATAAGAAGAAATGGACATAGGAGTGGAATATAATTCATCTAGCACAAAAATTTGAACAGATCTAATTTTTGACTGTGTGATAAGCAGAGAAGAGACAGCCTTCCCTGGGACCAGCGCATATGCTGAACATGCCTATAATCTGTCATGCGACAGAGTCTGATGAGGGATTAGCTCATCCTGTCACATATACTAGTTACATTTCTGTGTGCACACTCATTCTGCACACTTTTTAGAGGAAAACCCACAAAAGAATGCAGGACGTCTGTTAGTGGGTCATGAATAGGAATGTCTATTCTGAATCCATCAGTACTGCCTTGAACTACTCTCCTGAAAGTCTGACCCCACACACATCATAATTCTAAATGGTTTCTGTTTTTCTCTAAGTATACCACACCTCTCTGCTCCCTGGGGCTTCAGTGTCAGCTTTCAGTAAATGGTACAAGGATCTATTTGATAGGTGATTTACCTTCAGGGATTAGTCCCTGCTTTCTTATTAACTTTCACATTGGATTTCAATGTTTTATATTTATTTTTCACCGGTAATCATAAGCCTGAGGCCAATGAATGAATCTTGAGTAAGAGAAAAAATGAGCTGGACTCATTCAGAACCTAATTCATTTCCCATGAGCAAGTTGGGAGCCCAGGGAATCAACTGTTTAGCACCCCAATGGGATATTTTATATTGCACAGGCCTGCTTTCTATTACGATTTATTTGAGAAGCAGAGTAATTATCAATATATTTTTTTGTTGTTGTGTGTTCCACTCCAGCATAGAAGTGTTTCAGAAAGCAGACTGTGATGGAGTTTTGTATTATACCAGAATACACCATCAGGTGGTGGATTTTAATATTTCCTGAACAGTTTTCCTGCTTTTAAATTGGTATTTCTTTCTTTTTTAAACACAGACTTTAGTTTTTAGAGAAGTTCTATGTTTCACAGCAAAACTGAGCAGAGGTACCGAGATTTCCCATAAGACCATGGCCCCACACATCCCTAGCCTTTCTCAATATCCACATTCACCACCAGAGCAGTACACTTACTACAAATGACCAACCTGTATTGACATATCATAATCATCTAACTGACTTACATTAGAGCTCATGCTTAGTGTGGTACATTCTCTGGGTTCAGACAAATGTATAATGACATGTATCTGCCATTAGCATATATAGTAGTTTCACTGCCCTAAAAATCCTCTGTTTTTTAGAGGAGAACCCTCTAAAAAATATTCATCTCTCCCTCCCTTCCAGGCCTGGTAACCACTGATCTCTTTCCTGTCTTCGTAGTTTTGCCTTTTCCAGAATGTTCTATGGCTGGATTTGCACAGTGAGCAGTCTTTTAAGATCGGCCTCTTTCACTAGGTAACATGCACGTATTTGTCCCCCATGTCTTTGCAGCTCTTTCCCTGTTAGCACTGAGAAGTATTCCCTTAGACTGGTGTTTTTTAAACAATGAATTTAGATAGGCATACAGAAACAGCATCAAATAAATAATGAATTATGCATGACTAAGTTATTTCTATTTTTAAGTTCTATTTAAAATTTTTCTGATTATACCACAGTAATATCTTCAGCAAATAAGACTATTACTGATTTACGTTTCCCATAATGAAGTAAAGTTTCATTTTAATGTAATAGATGTGTAAGCAAAAACAACGAGTCTGCGCAAATTAACGGGATGAATATGTTCCAGAGCAGCAGTTCACGTGCATCTAATAACACTGGAGGTGCATATGGCTGCAGCAAAATTATAAAGGTCCTTTTATAATAACAGTGGTTTAGGAAACTCTGCAGCCAGAATGACTTTTTAAAATCTAATTTCGATTATGTTACACACTTCTTGAAGGCTTTCATTAAAGCTCCACCTTAGAACACCTGCCATGGACTTTTTTCTCTAATCTTCTTCATAAAATCCATCCGCAAGTCATACGTCTAAAGCATGTCTGGAACCTGTCTGATTGTTTCAATTTCTATTACCAGCCTAACCCGAGCCCCCATCATATACCACCTGTCAGCAAGCATCCTCTAACTCCACTCTCTCCCTCTGCTCTTCTTACCCTCCCCAACCAATCCAAGTAGTCAGAGTGGTCTTTCAAAATTGTAAGTCTGATCAGTTCACCTAAATTATAAGGTGAGGGTGACTTGTGAGCATATGGTAATTTTCAGCTCTACTGAAAATCCTACAATTACTGAGAAGAACATAATTGAACTAAGCATTGTGGGAGAGTGGGAGGCAAGTGGATTTATTTTCCAGGCTTCAGAAGCTCTGAACGCTCAGGGTCCTGACCACCTCTCTGGCATCAGTTCCACCGGCCTTCACATTTCGAGCCTCGCTGGGCTTCTTTGGGCCCCAGGATATGCCAAGTTGATTTTCAACATAGCAGCTTTGCACTAACTGAACTTCTGCCTGGAATGTGCTCCCACCCATGCACCGTCGATCCCTAAACACCACCAGTGGGCTTCTCCATTCTCCTGAGCAGTCAGATCTGAGTTTCAGTGCCCTGGGCCGCACCATCAAAAGATGACACATTCTGTTTGAATCATTTATTTCACTCACGTTGTGAAATGATTTGTGTTATTTTATACATATATATTTATTTATTTTCAGTTTTCACCACTAGAGTCTCAGTTCTGTGTAAGCAAGTGTCCATTCCACGTTGTATATTGCTTCATTTCCATGGCTAAACCAGAGCCAGGCCCACAGCAGGTGCTCAGGAAGTGGGAGCCCGCCGGGGATGGGCAGAGCTGTCTAACTCCACACTTTCCTCCTGGCCTCAGGCACACCTTGTCCTGTCCTGCCCTGGGTTCCTCTTTCTCATTTTCCCCCTATCTGGAATGCTATTTTCTGCTTCATTCTGGTGATCACTTGCTGGTCTTTTAAAAGAGTAGGGTGTTTGAAGGGCAAAGTTGCCTAGGACTATAGGCATACTGATCTGCTGTAATCTGAATGGGATTACAGTGGATTTTCAATCTCAACAGGAGAGAATCTAAGACCTGGTAGAAATGTGACTTGCCCCTCTTTTAGGATCTCATGCTGTTTTGTGTGTATTTTTAATAGCTGCATTTACTACATCATATATTAAATATTATGTACATGTATATGCATATATGCTCATATATTTAATTTTTAACTTTACATCTCAAAATAATTTCAGGCTTTAAAAAATGACAAAAGTGCCATGAGGAGTTTCCAAAAACCCTTTACACTGTTTCCCAAAATATTAACATCTTATACGAACAAATGATAATGATCCAAACCAGAAAGTATCATTAGTACCATTCATAAGCCTGCTAATCTATAATTCTAGCTTTCCAGACTGACTCACCAATGTCCGTTTTCAGGGCCAGGATCCCAAAGCTTTGCATTCATCTGTCGAATTCTTCGTCTCCTTTGATCGGAGACCGAGACCGGCCTTTGGTTTTTCTTTGTCTTTTATAGTTAAAACTTCAAAAGTATTGTTCAGCTATTTTGTAAACTGCTTCTCAGTTTGGGTTCCTCTGATGTTCCCTCCTAATAATTTGAGGCTACGGATAGTTGGCGAGAACAATAGAGAAGGGATGCTGTGTTCCCAGTGTCTCTCTCAGGAGGCGCGCGGTGCCATGTTTCCTCCCTGCTGATGGTAATTTGTGATCATGTAGTTAAAGCATTAGCTGCCCGATTTCTCCATGGCACAGTAACTATTTTTCTCTTTGTAAGTGGTAAGATGATTTCAGGAGATACCATGAGACTATGCACATATCCTGTTTCTCATCATTCTGCTCACCTTCTAAATTTAGCACCCATTGTTAATTCTCATCTGCAGCGACTATAAACTGTAGTGCTTGCCACATGGTAATTTTCTAATTTTATCATTCATTTACCAATTGGAGTTTTATTTTAAGGAAGAACTGTGTCCCTTATTCCCACATTTATTTATATATTCAGGTGTTTATGTATATTAGTATGAATCTGTGGCTTTTTATTTTATCCATTTATATCATTATTTATGTTGTTGACATGGTTCCAAATTGGTTACTGGGATCTCCAATATGGCTTTTGTATCCATTCAACACAAATGCCCCCATTTTATGAGCACTGCCTCAATTTCTGGTGCCTCTGTACATTCCAGGCTGATCTTATATTTTATCTGGAATCATTTCCTCCAAGGAGGCCTGGTTTATTTTATTAGAGAATGGGTTTAAAAACCAATATATGCACACTAAGGGTGTTCATTGCTACTAGGGTGTTATACCTCCCCGTCCCTTAGAGGACACAGCTAAGGTATACACATTTGTGGTGTATGTGTGCATAACATATCTAAATCAGTTTCTCTAGCTTGCTACCTGCATATGTATGTTAAAAGTCATGTGTTCATGCTGGTAATTCTGATTCCAGTGCAACACCCCTGTTCATTCTAGCTTCCCCCCTTTCTTCATTCATAACTTCATTCTCTGACAAGGGAAAACCAGACTCTAATTATCCACAATATATTTACTAATTTGCTTAATTCTAGAATGTCCTAAAGGTAGTTGCAGAATTGCAAATTCATGCTCTGGAGACAGATTTTACCAACTACAGATCAATGTGTTGAGTTCGTCTTCAGATAGACAAAGTCCCATTTTCTAAAGTTACTCAGCCTAATTAGCAATGTTTGCAATATTGATAATTACTTATTTCCCTCTTAGCAGATAGAGGAATAATATTACATAGGGAAACATAATATTTATCGAGGTTTTCAGTGTCCTGCTCTACATGAATGTCTGCCTCACACTGCAGCCCCGGTCATTCCTGTAAGTGTCATTTATTCCCCTGCTCCAGGTAAAGGAGCATTACAGATACACAGCAGGAAAACAAGTGGCTTGGAGTCATGGAGAAAACAGTGATAGTCATGGGACTACTGTTCTAAACAGGGTACACTGTTCGTTTAGCCAACTGCACTAGATTTGACAGTGGAGTGGGGTCATTCATTACTTAGCAAAAGAACAAACAAATGTGGTCAGGCAGGCTCAGTGTGTGAGCGGCAGCAAGAAAGGCGCATCACATGGCCCGGCCAGCTCTAAAGAAAAGGGGTCCTCATGTGGCTTTTGGGCCTGGGTGAGGCTTGGCCCATGACCATGTCAGGGCCTCGCTCAGAAGCAGGAACTAGTAGGGCCCCCCTGACTGCAGTAGCGAGTGGAAGACATAGAGTCTCATCCATGCTGGCCTCCTCCTCTCGGGGGCGACCGCTGTCAGACGGGTCTGTCCCTTAGTTATAACTTCGCACAATAAAGAGACTTTAAATCAGTCACTAACTGTGAAACGGAAATGTGTGATGTGCTGGCCCATATCAGTCTCCCCTGCCATGACCGCAGTGTGACAACAGCTTCCATAGGCCGCCCCACCAGACTCCGTGAGATCACGGAACCATCTTCCACCTCCATGGGTGAAGCGTTTCTCTTCTGCCTGGTGTTGGATGCTTTCGTGCCCATCATGAGAACACCAAATCCTGAGGATTAGCATCTCCGAGTCCTGTGCATTCTGCAAAGAGACAGAATAACAAGATCTTGAAGGCGGTAGCCATCAGTTAATTGTCTCTCTGGGTTCTCACCTGAAACAGAAGAATCCTACAAAAATATAAAATTTGTTTGTATACTATTCTTTTAATTAGGCTTTGCAACACCATAGGCATTGCTGCAGGGAAAATTAGTCTTTGCAACACCATCCTATTCTTTCATACTAACATTATTTCTTGGATGGTGTGATCTATTAATTGGTTCAATTTTTCAACTAGTATTCATTAAGCAAAGTTCTGTGTTGGGAATTTGGAATTAGAGGGATGAGTGAAAATGGCTCCTGCCTATTCTTTATTAAGAAGCCCATGAACTCTTATTTTTGTATCTAAAGGCTATACCCAGTGTTACACAGCTGGTGCCATGCCTTACTGGTAAGAGGTGTGACCCAAGATTCTTCACAGAGTACACACTGCATCCCTTCTGTATTGCATCTCCTGTTTAAAATCCTTTTTCATATCCTTGCCAAAACAAGCCATGTAGAAATTGTAGCCTCAGTTTTCTTCTCTCTTCTGGTGCCTTCTAAGAGCAAGCCATATCTTGCCTTCTGCATGCCTACTGTTCCCTGGGCCTACGTCACTTGTCAGCTCTTGTATATGAGTGAAGGCGTCATACCGCTGAAAGGCCCTTGGACTCTTCTGGGCTTCCATGCTAGGACAATGAAGGAAAGACATGAACAATGTGTGGGGAGCACCCCCGACCCCTTTTTGTGTCTCTACCAGCACTGCATCTTCTGCTTTGCTTACTCTCTCCCTTACCCCTTGATTTCATGTTCCCATGTGTGAAATGCTTCTTCCCGAAGAAAGAGAGCCATGGAGGAGGGAAAAGGGTGCTCACTGCCATTTGCAATAACATTGCAACTTGCATTTTCATAAGGGATCTTATGTGGTTGAGGAGAAAGGCATATAAATAAAACAAAATCATTGAAAACAGAAGGAAACGAATGCTTGGGGTATTTATTTTATGGAATACAATTTCAGCATTATAGGAAAGCAGTATGTTATGAAAGATCTGAGGGAGGAAATATTCATCTAGTGAGGGGGTACTGAGAAAGAGTCACAGAAGAGATATTCTGGGCGTGGCTTGTGAGGAGGGGTAGCTTATGCCATAGGTAGAAATAATCAAGGGGTGTGGCTTCATGATTTCTAAGGAGATAATCATCACCAAAACTGAAATAATGTCAGCTATTTAAACAAAGAGTCACAAGTATACTATAAGCAGTGTGTTCTAAGTGAGGTCCAGGAATTGCCCTTTGCTTCTGTGGAAACCTATAGAGTTTACAAAGCATTTTGGTCAATCCTCTCAAGAACCGTGAGAGTTTGGTCTTGAAGCTCTGCTTTAGGACCCTTTCACTGATGCACAGATGGGAGCAGTGGGGGTCTAAGTGGCTCCCTTGCCTTCTGGTGTCTGAGTGGATTTGGCCAATGGGAGACACCAGTAGGTGACAGGGTCAGGGGAAAGGGGGGTCAGAGGCATTATCCAGCCCCACCACCTGCATCCTTCACCCCGGGGCCATGCTCCCTGGGAGCCCAGCTTCTCTCTTGTGTCTTCAGGTGTTGCCAGGCCACCCCTGTCCCCTCAGCCCTGCCAACAGGCCCAGGGTGGTCTGTGGGAGGCCTCATCCTCACTGCCTCTTTTTGTCTGCTTTTCCTCTGCTCACTCCTTTATGCAGAGCTCTGTGCTGAACTCTCCCGCATTACCCGTCTGGGTGTGCACAATGCGTCTTGCCAGGACCCTGACGGACAGTCGGAAGTTAGACATCATCTGAGTGTGAAGCCAAGAATGGGAGGCCTCAGAGTCATTCTTTGTCTGGGAAAGACTGGAGCAAAGGTAATAAAAATGACTGTCTTCGAACTGTGGGTTTACGGTCAGTCGGACTTCTTCCTAGTGTTAGAGCCACACTTCCTTGTTGAGTCTTTTTAACAGGTGTGAGGTCTAGCTCTTATTTGAGGATAGAGAGGTTAACCTCTCAAACTCCTAGAGCTTTCTAAAATGAAGTAGACAACACTCCAGTAAGCCCCGCAGCCGCCGAGCAGGCAGGGACTGGAAACCAGGACGTTCTCACATACAAGCCAGAGCTCTTTTGCAGACAGCTCGTTGTCTCCCACAATGCAGGGAGCAAGCTGGGGGACAGGAGACGTTCTTGTGCTTTCTTCCCTCCGCTCAGCCTGTTTCCTTCCTTCACCCATAAAGCCGCCCAGACCAGGAGTATGGTATCGGCGGGAGGAAGGAAGAAATACCAAAGGCTTTATTGAAAACTTCTTTAAACCCATATTTGGGTAAGTTTTCATGCCTATAAATATAAAGACATGTTTATAATTATTATGGAAGCTTTTGACCTTCTCAGGCTTGTGACGGACCTGTGAGCAGGGCACACCGGGAGGGAGGAACGTGGGCCGGCTCCCGGGTTTATTGTCTTCTTTAGCGGATGCTTAGCTGTGCTTTGTGTGAAGGCAGAACCATAAACCTGCGGGGCAAGGGGACATGCCAGGACTTGTAACACTGATGTATTTAATTCTTATCATAGACCCAGAATCTAAGACAGTCTGGATGGTGTTCTCTCCATAATGGCACCAAACTTCCAGTGTTGTGTGAGGGGTGAGGTGCATACAGGCTTTCCTGCTTCTGGGCTATGTGACTCCTGGGAAAGTCCCTTGAGCATCCTGACCTCTTCCCCCTCTACTTCCTCTCCCCTCCCTCCTTTCTCTCTGTCTCTGTGTCTGTCTGTCTTTTTTTTCCCTACATGCCATAGATAAAGGCAGGCAACTGAGCTGCTCTAATAATGAACCATAACCAAGAATGTACATGGTGAGGTTTAAGATCGCAAGAAAGTGTGTTTAATCTGAGTTGCCCCACACTGCCCTGCGGGTTCTCTTGACTTTGAGGCCACTGTGGCTATGAAAAGGCAGCAGTCTGGCAGAGAGGAAGTTCAACATTGGTATTTCGTGTCATTTGGTGTACTTGGAGAAGAGGATAGACAATCAGGTTTTATTCTCCACTAAAATGGCTCACATTCATGTCATCAATCATATCACTATTTGTAAAACAAATATTCCATTCTCCATTTTGCTGTTTCTTGACCTCTCAGCAGTGTTTGGTGGTCTGATCACTTTATCTGTTGCTGTCTTTTCCTCTATGCCCCCTAACTTTATTCAAACCGCTTGGCAAGTGTGTGGTATTTTTTCCCAGACCTTTCTCTTCTTCCTCAAATGATCTAAATGCAGGGTGTCCCTAAGCTGTGCTGCTCCTTGTTTTTACTTCCTTACTACATCATCTCTTCAGGTAATTCTATTCATTTTCTTGGCTTCAAATACTTAAAAAAGGTTGAAGGCGTTCAAATTTGTATCTCCATCTCAGAATTCTCCCGAGCTTCGGAGCATCTACTCAAACACCTTCTCCAAGCCTCTACTTAAACTAATAATAAGAACCTCAAACTTAATATGTTAAATTAAAATATTGGTTCTCTTCTCAGCACATGACCTGCTCCCTAAAGCTCTTCCTGTCTCTGTAAATGTCACCACCATACATGTGCCTCCCGTCCTCTTATCTAATCCATCATTAAATCTCCAAAATATATTCTCTCATCATTTCAAACAATATCCACACTAAAAGCTAAGCCCGCATCACATTCCTGTCTGATCTGTGGTGGTCCAGCAGCCTGTAGCCCTGCGTCTGTCCTCACCCTCACACCGTCATCTGCACGGTGGCCTGTGGATGGTACGCTGCATCATATCACTTTCCTAAAATGGCTTGGGAAACCTTCCATATCCTAGTTTCTGCTCTCTCTCCTGCCCCAGCGCCCTCTGTGCTTTCCTTACACATCACCAGCCTTCATCTTATGCCCCACAGAGCGTGCCCTTTGCTACCTAAAGAATGTCTCTCTTGCTGTTCTTTTTTTTTCTCTCTATATTTGCATGGATGTCTTCTCCTCATCGTTCATATCAGAACTTTGGGTTCACCTCCTTGGAGGGTCTTCCCAGCTTTAGTGAACCCCCCGCCCACTACTCACAATTTGCATGCTTTGCTCAACTTAGTAGGGCATGTGCTTTCAGTCACCTTGCTTCCCTTCCTGCCCCTGTCTGTCCTCCCTTTCATCCTTCTTCTTTCCTCCGTCCCATGTGCTCCGGTTTTCTTTCTTTGTTGATTTCCTCCCTTCCCACTGAAGTGTACGCTCCAGAGGAATACAGACCTCAAGTGTCTTGGCTGCTGTGTTGGTCTAGGGCATTTATGAAGCAAATGCCACAACAGGATTCAATGCATCAAGGTTTTATCAGGGGAGATGCATGTGGGTAAGAAACTAGGGAGAGAGCTGGAGAAGACTGGGAGACTCACAGAGTGGTGCAAGCCTCACGCCATGTGCAGAACAGGGGGAGATGGTCAGGTGGAAGCACCCCAAGCTTCTGTGTTGTCTAAGGAAGGCTCAGCAAAGCCATCACATCCCTAAGCCAGAGTTGGCTGAAAAGGGTTCCCACATCTCCTAGAAATGCACCTGCCTTCTCATCCACTCTGCATGCATCCCTGGCAGGGGGCAGCTGTGGGACGGGTGGTCTGAGTGAAAACACAGGATAGATTTCAAAGCACAGCATCAAGGGTCCTCCATCAATGCCATTTCCTGGAGTGGAAATCTGCCGGGATCGTTCTGTGCAGGCCAACATCACTGCCATGTGTTCAAGAATAAAACCAATTTTTGACATCCAACTGATGCTTAATAAATAATTTTATTTTAAGAAAGTGGTCAAAGAGAAAATAACTTTATGATAAAGAAGACTATGTCCTTCCCTTGAGCAGATTACCCTCTAAGGATAGCTTGACACATACAGCTTTGCACTTGGAAAGAAGAGGGAAGGTCACCACCTCTGAGGGAGGGCACTGAGAATGATCTGTGATGACCCAGTGAGGCCTGGAGCACATCAGAAAAGCGTAGGCACAGGTGTTTAATGGCCAGCTTTTGTTTTGTTGGGTGAGATTTGGGTAAGTGGTGTCCTAACAAAATGTTTATTAGCCTTGGGCCTGTTAGTCTAAGGAGGAGATATCTATGCCTTTTAAATGTATCAAGATGTTACAAAAGGGATACCTGATATATATTAAGTAGATAAGAATATGAAGTTGCATGTATAGGAAGAGGCCAGCTTTCCAAGGGCTTTCAGATAATCTTAAAGAGACATGGCAGATGCAGTCACACTGTGTATTTTACCATGAATTAGAAATCAAAAGCACATATCCAAAACCTCCAGGACTCCAGAGCCATAAAAGCCCAGAGCAGTGCATTCTGGGCAGCTAAAATGAAATGCAATAAGCTGGGCATTGTACAAGAATTAGGGAAGGACTTGTAGTCACATTTTGTCTACGTAGAATTTCATTTTTCAAGAGCATAATATAAAGCGAGGAATAGCTCTCAAGCAAAGAGGAGGAAAAATGTAGCACATCTGTCTAGTCACACTCCAGCACATATTGGTGACTTTTCCCCCTCAGGTTTTAAAGTGTCTTTTAGCACCAGCTGGCTAAAATAGTTCCTTTTCTGTTCTAGATAAGGTTCTAGAGGTTTCTGTCTCCCCGGAGCCCTTCCTTACAGAGCATGCTGCCCACGGAGCTGGCCGGCGTGCCCTCAGCCCTGTGCAGTTCTCTGTCCGGGGGCAGTGGGGGAACTGCCCCTTCGATATGTTTGTCACCGCAGCAAATGAGAGCCACACACGAGTGGGCCCGACTGCATTTGCTCCGTGATAAACCTCACTTAACTCCATCCTGCTTTCTTTGTGACCTTCTGTTAAGTGAGTTAGGAGGGAAAACACCAGAGCCTTGTTTTAGTGTTTGGACTGAAGGAATTATGCAGCCCTGGGGAATGGAGGGCCACGTGGATTAATGTGCCCTCAGGTCCCAGTCTGTTTACATCATGGATCAGATGAAAACGAACTCAAATGGAAGCAGTCACAAAAATCAATCATTCCCAAAGTCTGAAAAACCTGAAGCTTTGTAATTATGTACACCATTATTCACAGAACATACAGAAGTATGTTTCTGCATAAATCAGTCTGGTGGTGGGAGGCAGCTCTTGGAAAGGAAGAGGTACATATATTTTAAGAAATGGGAGTGACGTTGCTTAAGTGAATAAAGAACAGTAAATTACATAGTATTGGATGGGAGTAAGGTGCGAAGCGAAGGCATTCATTTATTCAGTAAATACTCCACAGTTCCCACCAACTTTTGGGCACAGTGCAGCTAAAGGAAAAGATGGCCAAGTGCCTCAGCAAGCACTCTTGGACTTGGGTAGTCATGTCCCAGAACATGGGGTCTACAAAGGCCAAATCAGAAGCCCTTGCATTGCAGACACTCCTGCGTTCATAAGGATCAGCTATGGGAAGGTTTACACTGCTTGTAAGTGTATCACAGAATTAGTCATTTTTTTAGGTGGCTCATTCTTGATTGCTTGCGAAAATCACTTTTGTTACAATTAGTATTAATAACAATGACACACATATAATCTGTTTGAGCTGACCTGGCATCCACACACTGAGTCATGCTCAGTGTCTCATTTGAGCCCCCCACCAGCCTCATGTGGTGCCCCCCTGTACTCCTGGCTCCTGAGTCTGCTACGGCTTTCCCCTGCAGGGCCAGGCACCCTCCGTGTGAGGGCTGCCTCCATGGCAGGGGCTGCTTGGCCTGATTGTGGGTGGGGAGATGAGGAAGTCCGAGCTGAGGCAGGGAACATGCCCCAGAGCAACCCTCAGGCGGACAGCTGGGATGTGCTCAATAAATACCCGGGCTTCCTCACTGGTGGGGCATCACTGAAGGAGGGTATATGCTGCTTGCCACAAGTCCTCAGTCTAGTGAATCTCGAGTCCCCCATGGGTTACCTGCTCATCCATGCACCCTCTCTGCTCACTCACCTCCTTGTCTAGCTCTCCACTCCCCCATTGCTGCATCCCAAGATTACTTGCCAAATACACGGTGTGCAGTCGCATTCTGGACTCCATACCTTCTTTGAGGAAGCCCAACACAGGACAGACGATGTATATGGCAAGTGGCACTGCATTCCCGTTAGACACAGAACACAGGCACAGAGCAAGTATGAAATTTGCTCAAGATCACACAAAAGACGCAGAGCAGTTATGTAAAGAGAATAACAGGTTGGTGAATGGGTTTAGAATCAGTAGATTTCAGAAACCTAAGCAAAGACACCACTTCTAAAAGGGGGTACATCCCTAACAGAGAAAAGAATATGCTCTTTGTGCAGCAATTATGGTGGGATCTAGTGTAACCAGGGGTAGCAGAAAACACTCTCCTAGGCATGGTTTGGGTTACAAAAGCCTACTGGCTACATAAAAAATAACATATGCACACCATATTTGTGGGAAGTATTCTGTTTCTGTGGCAGCAGAGAAAAAAGAGGTTTCGGAATGTGAATGTCTTAACATGATCCTGGCTACTTCCTACATAAAAAACCAACTCTTTAAGTTGATGATATTAGAAAAGTAACATGTACAGCATTAAAACACAGACACTATAAGAAATTTCATAACAAAAGATTAGCACCACTTATTAACAGATGGGGCATGATCAACATAAAAATCAAATTAAGTTTATGGGAAAAAGATTCTCTGGTTTTATGTATGTTTAGTATTTTTGTCTGTACCTTCAGCAGTTTAAGGAGAGCTTGCCTGGATTTAACATTCAGGTGTTGTGTATTAGTTATCTATCCTTGTGTAATGGATTATCCCAAGCCCTGGTGGCATAAAAAATAGCACACATGTAAGATCTCACACAGTCCCTGTGGGTCAGGAGAAGAGCCGGAATTGCAGTGACAGTTTCCCTTATATACGTTTTGATAAGTTTTGAATTCTGAACAGGTGATCAATTCAAAATTGTATAAGCATTTTCATTTTCCTTAGAAAGGAGGGATCAATCACAGTCCCTTGTCCCCAGCCTCACCATTACCCAGGCTTTCTGATTGGACAGCTGATGGCAGTAGCTCACGATTATGGCTCATAGACACTGTTCTCCATGCCCCCCTTAAAGTCAGCCACTACATCTTCTCACCCTCCTTATGAAGTAGGTCCCCATATTACTTTCCTTTTAAATGTGAGACAGTTAAAGCACAGAGGAATCCCGTGAGTTATTTGCCCAGTGACATGCATTCATAGAGGGAACATACAGATTGGAACCTGGGCCTTCTGAACCCAGAGTTTGCACCCAAATCATTAACTAAAGTTCCAAAGCCAGCAAACGCTATAGGCATATGCCCTTGTTCAACTGCAAAGTTTAAAGGGCAGCATTCCCCAGGGTTTAAGTCTCTGTCCCAGTATGGCAGTCAACCAGAAACTGATCTGCCAGATTATCCTGGAAGTCCCTGGCTTGGCTTCTGGAAAGGATTTCTAGTTTACAGCTCCTGGGTGGGATTTTTGTGGCATAGAGGCAGGCGTGAAGTGCAATACAACTGACCATTTTATCTCTTCTGCTATTTATTTATTTAGGGAGAATGTTGTCCCTGAAAGGTGTTAATCTTAGTTCCCTGTCATGTTCAATCAATTTATGAGGCAGAGGGTGAGCTCTGGACTGTTAAATGCATGCCAATTATGACTGAGTGCCGACGGGGAGGTTCAACTGTCTGGACTGCTGTGCCATCCTCAATTTATAGCCTCGTTGCGAGAGAAAATCTGAAATTCTCTTTGAACGCTGTCGCCCTTAATTATCGTCCTTCAGAGGCATTAAAGATAATGCACCATGTCTCTCACACTAAATCACTGAGTGCAAGGTGACGCCACTGCCTTTCTCACTCTCCAGGCAAGTCAGAGCCAGCAGTGCCCTCTGAAGTGTCCACATTACAGAGTGGGTGCTGAGGCACAGGGCCCTGTTTGATGGGATAAGAAAGATGAGATGCCATCTGCCTCCTCCATGTCCACTGCAGAGATCCTCATGCACAGTGATGCAAAATGCAAATTTTTAATAAACCCCATTTAGGTCGGGCATATGAAGATTTTTGTTTTGTTTTGACTTGCTTTCCTAGGGATTCAGCACTAACTTTGCAAAAGATACATTATGGGAAAGTTTTCCTTTCTCTGGAAGATGCTCTCGTGCCTAAAATGCCCTGTCCTCCCTCCCCTGTCCCAGCCTCACTAGGTCAATTCCTACTGCTCCTTTAAGGCAACGCCAGTCACGATCACCTCCAGAGGGCCTCCCTGAGGTCCTGCATCTCACTGGGCCTCTTCAATGCACTGCTGGGCTTCATGCTTTCTCTCTCATAAGATTTTCATCCCCAATTTCCAAACAAGGATTCAGGAAAAGGAGAGAATTTCTCTGCCGGAGACCCAGTGAGAAATTGGTGAGAGTGCCAGAGGGAAGGGGCATCGGTGAGGAGGAAAATGAGCTCAAGGCAGACAAAGCTATTATTTGCAGTGACTGAGCCAAACCTATGATCTCCAGTGGAGGAACTGCAGGGGGAATGGCAGTCAGGAAGGATTTATGAATGCAAGAAGACCTTAACAATTCACATAAAGCTGTGCGTTTGTTTCCTTTCCTGCATGTTTGTTGGGCTGGTTTGTTGTATGGCTAATAATGGGCCCTCCCAATTCTTCAGCCCATTCTGTCACTGACAAGAAGGCTGCGCTCTGTTTTTGTGAGAAAACCAGTAGGTTTGATTCCCTGCCTGTCTTTGTGGTGAGGGTCAAAGATAGCAGAGGTAAACAATGGAGCCTGGAGGCTGGGAGGGGGACTGAGGGTGTCAGCCTTGAGCCCTCCTCCACCATTTCAGGGGGCTGTAAGGCCATAAGATGGAAGGACAGAAGAACTATTATTCATAGGTCAGCAGCTCTGCAGATCTCAGCAATAACCCATGTTCAACAAGCTAGTGTATTAAACCTCAACTTGGGCTTTGAAATTAGTCAGACCGACACTTTATTTTGTTCAGAATCTTCCTCTTGCTAAATGTGTGTCTTTGAATATATTGCATAACAAGCTCAGGTTCCATATACTCAACTACACATGGACATATTAAAAGCTCACTCTCCGGGTCATTGCGATGACTGATGGAGAGATAAGTGCAGCTTGCAAAGTATTGCCAGTGATTTTTTTTTGGTCCAAGGTGTGAAAGAAAGGACAAAATTATTTAGAGAACTAAGAAGCTCTCTCCCCATCCCAACGTTTTGACTAGTCTAGACACTACATTTGAATGGTGTTTTAAATTGCATATATCATTTTCAGAGTACACCGAGCCCAAGGTGGGGAACAGGGCTGGGTGCTCATGTAGAAGATGAGGATCAGATGTAAGGAGCATTTAATTGCTCTGCGGGGAGAAAACTCCAATGCATAAATGATGAAACAAAAGAAAGGAGATTTGAATAAATACTCAAATGGTGGGAAGAAACTCAAGGTGTCCTAGATGTTAAAAGCAGAAAAGGGGGATGTGCTTAAGAAAGGAGGCAAGGCAAAGATGGAATTTACATTTTCAGTGGATTTCCATGCCCAGAGCTTTTATTTTTCAAATTCTCTATGATTTCTGAGATGTGATGGCTGGCACGACTCATCTTCTTGTTTTATTAAAAAACAGAGTTTTACATATATATATATTTCTGTTGAGTCGTGCATCATGTTTTAGTTTTCTGAAGAAACTGAAAGCATAGAAATTCAAAGTTCCAACCATTCTGCTTGGTGGGGATAAAAACCACTGTAAAGACCAAACTGTGCCCTCCCTTCCCCTCCTGCCTCCAAAATGTTGTGCTGAGGTGCTAACCCTGGATCAGACTGTGATGTACTTGGAAGTAGGGGCCTTACAGAAGTAATTTTTAAAATGAGGTCATTTGGGAAATTGGGAGACAGACACATACAGAAATAAGATGATGGGAAGATGCAGGGGGAAGATGGTCTCTAAAGGCCAAGGGGAGAGGCGTGGAGCAGGCCCTTCCCTCAGGCCTCAGGAGCCCAAGCTCAGACTCTTTCTGGCCTCCAGAACTGTGAGAAAACACATTTCTGTGTTTTAAGCCACCTGCTCTGTGGTGTGTCATTATGGCAGCCTGAATAAACACATGCAGGCATGTCTTGGAGATATTACGGTTTCAGTTCTAGACAACTGTAATACAGTGAATATCACAATAAGGTGAGTCAAAAGTATTTTTTGGTTCCCCAGTGCAAATAAAAATTATGTTTACACTATACTGTAGTCCACTAAGTGTGCAGTGGCATTACGTCTAAGAAAAAAAAACCAATGCACATGCCTTAATTAAAGAATACTTTACTGCTAAAAAAAATGGTAACCATCATCTGAGACTTTTTGAGTTGCCTCATTTTCTGCCAAGGAAGCATCTGTCTATGTGCAACACATATAAATATGGAATACGTACAGCTTCAAGGGATTTTGTCAACATGAGAGCAGAAGTCCTGGAGTCATCATTCTCCAGCACACCCTGATCCCTCTTTTTAGCTGTGCGAAGTGGCTAGATAACTGAATATTACTGCTCATGTCACTTCATCTGTAAAGTACAACCTCCCACCCCCAAACTGTACATATTGTAGAAAAGGCATCTAACACAGCACCTGCCAATGACGTGAGTTCAGTGGCTCTGGGTTTCTTTGCCATCCTCTGTTAACAGCACTGCTGGACGGGGCAGAGTGTCTGTGATGGAGCATTTCTGTCATGTGTTTGTCCAGCCTTGAGGTCTGCTCCGTCTGCTCATGTGTGCTGCATTTATAGCACAGATCCAGAAAATCCCAAATGACTTATTCATAGCACTCCCTTCAAAGACCAAAGTATTCTAGAGTCAATGTTGTGGCACAATAAGAAAATGAGGAGATTAGCTTTATAATCCAACTCGAATGCAATAACTTGAATGAATTCACTTCATTCACCAGCTTTGAAATTTGTGATTCTATAAGCAGTAAACATTTTGTGATAGGCTATTTTGTGATTGTTAACTAAATGTTTCACATCAGAGAAAGATATTTAGTTATAAACACTGTTTAATGCTTATCAGTGAACTAGGAATTTGATTCATAAATTTTCAGCCCTAAAATTAAAACTGCCTCTCAAATATATGAGAAGAGAACAGAGAATTTAAATAGAATCCCTTATCCATGCGCTAACTCATTAATTCTAATAGAAAATGCCTCTTTTGATTAGGCAAATCATTCTTAGGCAACCCAGCAGTGTCACCTGAAAGCTTTTAGGATCCATCTACAGATGTATTATATTTTGCATGTTTCTTTGGAGCTTGCCATGACAGAGTTTATAGTAATAACACTTTGACAGATACATTTTTCATTTCAGTTGTTCAGCTGCTAATTGTATCTGTTTGATCATTTCCTCCATTCAAATATCCATTCCTTCATACATCTTCAATAAGCAATGTTCAAATATTATATTGAGTTTTCGATTTAGAAAATGCATAAATACTGCATAGACACTGCCCCAAAGACTTAAAGTCTAGTGGGAGAGTGTGGTATATTAACAAATGACAATCCATTATATGGTACAGTTCCAAAACAGCAGTAGTACAAAATGAAAAAAAAAACAAAAAACAAAAAACAAAGAGTAACTGTGAGGATGGAAACACAATCATTCCTATATTTGCATCAATTGGAGGGTTCATGTATAAGCTGGGATTTGACAGGTAGTCAAGTACCATCAAAGTTTTAAAGAAAGGATATGACAGACATCCATACAAGACCATTATTTTATTATAGTTTATATACAAATTATATCAGTTTCATACATATAACACAGTGATTTGACAATTTTATACATTACAGAATGCTCAATGTGATCAGAACAGTTACCATCTGTCCACATGCAAAGAAAATGCAATATAATTGACATATTTTAAACCCAAAAGAAATTGGAAACACATTTGATAATAATCTAATTGAGAAATTTGTCCTTGGACCTCTGGAGATGACGAAGAGGAATAGCTTGCCATTTCTGTGTTAAAGCGGCTCACGATCTCAGGAATTGCACCTGCGTGTGTACCGAGCGCCCCTCTGTAAGGACCAACCCACTATGGGATATTTGTTGGACATTTCCTAGATGTCAAGTGTTAATGAAGCATTTCACTTAACCCCTATTTTTTTATTTTGCTGTCATTAATGTACAATTACATGAACAACATTATGGTTACTAGACTCCCCCTATTATCAGATACCCCATTACAGTCACTGTCCATCAGCATAGTAAGATGCTATAGAATCACTACTTGCCATCTCTGTGTTATACTGCCTTCCCCGTGTCCCCCCGCCGTACATTATGTGTGCTAATCATAATGCCCGTTTTTCCTCCTTTTCCCTCCCTTTCCACCCATCCTCTGCAGTCCCTTTCCCTTTGGTAACTGTTAGCCCTTTCTTCGGTTCTGTGTGTCTGCTGCTATTTTGTTCCTTCAGTTTTTGCTTTGTTCTTAAACTCCACAGATTGAGTGAAATCATTTGATACTTGTCTTTTTCGGCTTGGCTTATTTCACTGAGCATAATACCCTCTAGCTCCATCCATGTTGTTGCAAATGGTAGGATTTGTTTTCTTCTTTTGGCTGAATAATATTCCATTGTGTATATGTACCACCTCTTCTTTATCCATTCATCTACTGATGGACACTTAGGTTGTTTCCATTTCTTGGCTATTGTAAATAATGCTGCGATAAACATAAGGGTGCATATGCTTTTCAAACTGAGCTCCTGCATTCTTAGGGTAAATTCCTAGGAGTGGATTCCTGTGTCAAATGGCATTTCTATTCTGAGTTTTCTGAGGAAACTCCATATTGCTTTCCACAATGGTTGAACTAATTTACATTCCCACCAGCAGTGTAGGAGGGTTCCCCCTTCTCCACATCCTCACCAACATTTATTGTTGTTTGTCTTTTGGATGTTAGCCATTCTAACTGGTGTGAGTTGATATCTCATTGTGGTTTTAACTTACATTTCTCTGATGATTAGGGATGTGGAGCATCTTTCCATGTGCCTGTTGGCCATCTGATTTCTTCTTTGGAGAAGTGTTTGTTCAGCTCCACTGCCCATTTTATAATTGGCTTATTTGCTTTTTGTTTGTTGAGTTGCGTGAGCTCTTTATATAATTTGGATGTCAACCCCTTATCGAATATGTCATTTATGAATATATTCTCCCATACTGTAGGATGTCTTTTTGTTCTACTGTTGGTGTCCTTTGCTGGACACAAGCTTTTTAGTTTGATATAGTCCCACTTGTTCATTTTTGCTTTTGTTTCCCTTGCCCAGGAGATATATTAATGAAGAATTTGCTCGTGCATATGTACAAGAGATTTTTGCCTATGTTTTTTTCTAAGAGTTTTATGGTTTCATGACTTACATTCAGGTCTTTGATCCATTTTGAGTTTACTTTTGTGTATGAGGTTAGACAGTAATCCAGCATCATTCTCTTACATGTAGCTGTCCAGTTTTTCAAACACCAGCTGTTGAAGAGGCTGTCATTTCCCCATTGTATATCCAAGGCTCCTTTATCTTTTATTAATTGACCATATATGCTTGGGTTTATATCTGTTCTCTCTAGCCTGTTCCATTGGTCTATGGGTCTGTTCTTGTGCCAGTACCAAATTGTTTTGATTACTGTGGCTTTGTAGTAGAGCTTGAAGTCAGGGAGTGTGATTCCCCCCACTTTATTCTTCCTTCTCAGGATTGCTTTGGCTATTCAGGGTCTTTTGTGGTCCATATGAATTTTAGAATGATTTGCTCTAGTTCATTGAAGAATGCTGTAGGTATTTTGATAGAGATTGCATTGAATATGTAGATTGCTTTAGGCAGGATGGCCATTTTGACAATATTACTTCTTACTGTCCATGAGCACGGGATGTGTTTCCATTTATTGGTATCTTCTTTAATTTCTCTCATGAGTGTCTTGTAATGTTCAGAGTATAAGTCTTTCACTTCCTTGGTTAGGTTTATTCCTAGGTATTTTATTCTTTTGGATACAATTGTGAATGGAATTGTTTTCCTGATTTCTCTCTCTCCTAGTTCATCATTAGTGTATAGGAATGCAACAGATTTCTGTGTATTCATTTTGTATCCTGCAACTTTGCTGAATTGAGATATTAGATCTAGTAGTTTTGTAGTGGATTCTTTAGGGTTTTTTATATACAATATCATGCCATCTGCAAACAGGGACAGTTTGACTTCTTCGTTACCAATCTGGGTGCCTTGTATTTCTTTGTGTTGTCTGATTGGCAAGGCTAGGACCTCCAGTACTATGTTGAATAAAAGTGGGGAGGTGGGCATCCTTGTCTTGTTCCCAATCTTAAAGGAAAAGCTTTCAGCTTCTCGCTGTTAAGTATAATATTGGCTGTGGGTTTGTCATATATGGTCTTTATTATGTTGAGGTACTTGCCCTCTATACCCATTTTGTTGAGAGTTTTTATCATGAATGGATGTTGAATTTTGTCAAATGCTTTTTCAGCATCTATGGAGATGATCATGTGTTTTTTTTCCTTTTTTTTGTTGATGTGGTGGATGATGTTGATGGATTTTCGAATGTTGTACCATCCTCGCATCCCTGGAATAAATCCTACTTGATCATGATGGATGATCTTTTTGATATATTTTAGAATTCAGTTTGCTAATATATTGTTGAGTAATTTTGCATCTATGTTCATCAGAGATATTGGTCTGTAATTTTCTTTTTTGTGGTGTCGTTGCCTGGTTTTGGTATTAGAGTGATGTTGGCCTCATAGAATGAGTTTGGGAGTATTCCCCACTCTTCTACTTTTTGGAAAACTTTAAGGAGGATGGGTGTCAGGTCTTCACAGAATGTTTGATAAAATTCAGCAGTGAAGCCATCTGGTCCAGGAGTTTTTGTTCTTAGGTAACTTTTTGATTACCAATTTAATTTCCTTGCTGATAATTGGTCTATTCAGATTATCTGTTTCTTCCTGGGTCAGCCTTGGAAGGTTGTATTTTTCTAGAAAGTTGTCCATTTCTTCTAGGTTATCCAGTTTGTTACCATGTAATTTTTCATAGTATTCTCTCATAATTCTTTGTATTTCTCTAGTGTCTGTAGTGATTTTTCCTTTCCTATTTCTGATTCTGTTTATGTGTGTAGACACTCTTTTTCTTGATAAATCTGGCTAGGGGTTTATCTATTTTGTTTATTTTCTCAAAGAACCAGCTCCTGCTTTCATTGATTCTATTGTTTTATTCTTCTTGATTTTATTTATTTCTGCTCTAAACTTTATTATGTCCTCCTTCTACTGACTTAGGGCCTCATTTGTTCTTCCTTTTCTAGTTTCATTATTTGTGAGTTTAGACTGTTCATATGGGATTGTTCTTCTTTCCTGAGGTAGGCCTGTATTGCACTATACTTCCCTCTTAGCATGGGCTTTGCTGTGTCCCACAGATTTTGCGGTGTTGAATCATTGCTGTCATTTGTCTCTAGATTTTGCTTGATCTCTGTTTTTATTTGGTCATTGATCCATTGATTATTTAGGAGCATGTTATTAAGCCTTCATCGTTACCAAAGGTTCACGGGTAATTCCCTTATTATCTAACAGCCTAATTTAACTCACTTCATATGCTATTACAAATGCAACCTAAACGTTCTTTTTTTTCCTTCTCCTCCATTCTTTATATGTTAGGCATCATATTCTGTACTCTTTGTCTATCCCTTAATTGACATCGGGGGTAGTTGATTTGATTTTGCATTTGCTTAGTAATTAATTGTTCTACTTTGCTGTGGTTTTATTTCCCCTGGTGACATCTATTTAGCCGTAGAAATACTTCCATCTATAGCAGTCCCTCCAAAATGCACTGTAGAGGTGCTTTGTGGGAGGTAAATTCTCTCACCTTTTGCTTATCTGAAAATTGTTTAATCCCTCCTTCAAATTTAAATGATAACCTTGCTGGGTAGAGTATTCTTGGTTTGAGACCCTTCTGCTTCATTGCATTAAATATATCATGCCACTGCCTTGTGGCCTGAAAGGTTTCTGTTGAGAAATATGATGATGGGTTTTCCTTTGTATGTGATCTTTTTTCTCTCTCTAGCTGCTTTTAAAAGTCTGTCTTTATCCTTGATCTTTGCCATTTTAATTACTATATGGCTTGATGTTGTCCCCTTGGGTCCCTTGTGTAGGGAGATCTGTGCATCTCCATCGCCTGAGAGACTATCTCATTCCCCAGATTGGGGAAGTTTTTAGCAATCACCTCCTCAAAGACACTTTCTATCCCTTTTTCTCTCTCTTCTTCTTATGGTACCCCTATAATGCAAATATTGTTCTGTTTGGATTGATCACACAGTTCTCTCAATATTCTTTCATTCCTAGAGATCCTTTTTTCTCTCTGTGCCTCAGCTTCTTTGTATTCCTCTTCTCTGATTTCTATTCCATTTACCATCTCTTCTACTACATCTAATCTGCTTTTAAATCCCTCCATTGTATGTTTCATTTCAGATATGGAATTTCTTAATGATTGAATCTCTGTCTTAAATTCATCCCTGAGTTCTTGAATATTTTTCTGTACCCCTATGAACATGTTTATGATTTTTATTTTAAACTCTCTTTCAGGAAGATTGGTGATTTCAGTTTCATTTGGCCTTTTTTCTCGGGTTTATGAGATTTTCGTCTGAACCAGATTCCTTTGACATTTCATAATTCTATGTGGTGCCCTCTAGTGCCCAGAAGCTCCAGTCTCTGGAGCTGCTCAGCCCCTAGAGTGAGGTTGGAGGTCATAAGGGAGGGGTGTTGATGCCTGGGGGGAAGAAAGAACTGTTCCCTGATTCCTGGCTGCAGTGCCTGTCTCCAGTATCAGAGCCAGTGGGCCATGCACACAGGTGCAAGCTTCTGTGCTTGGCGTCTTTAGCTGTTGTAGGTGGGGTCTCCCTCTGGCTGGCCTGGTGCAGGTTTGAAAGCAGGTGCTGGAAGGCCTGGAGGAAGGCGCAGCAGGCTGAGTATCACAGTGGGGGGCCTTGGAGCTGAGTAAGCAGCCAGGGGAATGGAGTGCCTGAAGCTCCTCAAAGTTCCCAACCTGCTGGGCAAAGTGTGCCCAGACAACCTTGTCCATCTATCCCTTCTCTCACGTAGCAAGCTCCGTGCAAATCCTGCCCGTTCAGCAGCCCTCTCGCTGCTAGGAAGCCTCTCCAACTGCCTGCCTTTCCCCTGACACAGAGTGGCCGGATATGGATCCCCTGAATCCCTGTCCTCTACAATCAGCTGGAATCTCAATCTCTCAAGCATTCCACCGGTCCCAGCTCCCCAACCCCACCAACTTCCAGAGCACCACACAATGTAGGTTTGTGCTCCAAAGCAGACCTCTAGGGCTGGGTGTTTAGCAGTCTTAGGCTTCCACCCCCTCTCCTGCTCCGTTTCTCTTCCTCCCACCGGTGAGCTGGTGTGGGGGAAGGGCTTGGGTCCCGCTGGATTAAGGCTTTGTTCATACATTACTAGGTTTCATGAAGTCTGCTCTGTTCATGTGGTCTGTGGGCAGTCTGGTGCAGCCTTCTTTCCTGTTGCTGTTTTAGGGATAGTTGTATTAACTGTATTTTCTCACTGTGTGTGTGGTTTGGAGAGGAATTATCTGTCTCACATCTCACGCTGCCATCTTGAAATCCACCTAACCCCTGTTTTTTAACTGGAACTCCAAAACTTCATTTTACTGTTCTTTGCCAACCCTCTTAAAAAACAACTTTTTTGAGAACAGTTTTCAATTTATAGTTAACTGTGATGACAGCACAGAAAGCTCCCATACCTGGCACTCTGTTGCCTGGGGTGCTAACATCTTACACTAGTATGGTACGTTTGTTGCAATTAATAAAAAGGTATGGGTGCATTGTTATTATCTGAAGTTCATCATTCCTTCAGATTTCCTTAGTTTTTACCTAATGTCCATGTCTGCTCTAGGAATCCCATCCAGGATATAAAATTACATTGAGCCACTATGTCTCCTTCGGCTTCTCTTGACCAAAACAGTTCTCTGACTTTCCTTATTTTTGGTGACCTTGACTGCTTTGAGAAGTACCGATCAAGCATATTGTGGATTGTCCCTTATGATTTTTCTGATGTTCTACTCATAATTAGTTATGAATTCTGGGGAGGAAGAACACAGGGGTAAAAATGTCATTTTCATCACATCATATCAGCAGCATATATTACCAACATGTTGACATGACCTTGATTTCTTGGCTAAGGTATTTTTCTTATCAGGTTACTCCACTAGGAAGTTACTCTTCTCTCCCCCTTTCATATTATACTCTTTGGGAGTGAGTCACTGTGCATAGCCCACATGTAAGGAATGGGGGTTCGTGCTTCATTCCTTGAGAGTGAAGGGTCTACACAAATTATTCAGACTTCTGCATGGGAGATTTGTCTACTCTCCTCCACTTATTTATTTATTGAATAATTCACTTACACCAGTTTGGATTCAGGAATGTTGATTTTATACTTTGGATTATAATCCAATAATACTTTATTTCTTTTGGTGCTGAAACTTTTCCCATTTTGGCTGTTCAGAACTTTTTATTTGGCTCTTGTGACCCTTTCACAACAATCGCCATATACATCAGTGTGGGTATTTTTTTATTTGTTAACACTTACTTTCTGGCATGAGAAGATGTTCCAAGAATTTTTATTGTTTTTTCTATAGATGTGAAAATTGAGGCTCAGAGAGACTTAATGATATGACAAAATGTCCCAGCTAATGAGTAACTGATCCATGTTTCAAACCCATGCCTGTTTGGTTCCAGAAACTCCATGTTTTAATATTATAATATGCTGCCTACGAAAAACCATGGGGTAAGTCCTTTGACCTAATTTTTTTTTAAAGAATTAAACAACAGTTTTGATTCCAGATTGTCTACAATGTATTTAGCTCTATATTTTTAAACACCACAAAATGTTAGGTGTCATGTTCCTTGATGGCAGTTTATTCATTCAACAAATATATCTGGGCACCTACCCTCGCCCACATGCTCTGTTTGAAGCTGGGGTGGATCTAAGGGCAAGTGGAGATAGTCAAGGAGTCTGTTCTCCTGGGATCTTGAGGATTAGGGGTATAGGGTATTAATTGGGCAATGTCACAAAGATTTTAGGATTACAAGGTTTTAGGATTTTAGGATTAACATACAAAAATGCATGTTAGCTCTTCTGGAGATAAGAAATCTGAGATCAGCTTCACTGGGCTAAAATTACAGTGTCATCAGGACAGAATTCCTTCCGGGGTTCTAGGGGATTATTCATTTCCTTGCCTTTTCTAACTTCTAGAAGCCACCTGGATTCCCTGGTTTATGGCCCTTCTCTCCATCTTCAAAGAGCACCACTTGACCTCTGTTTCCCTCATATTTTCTCTTTCTGCTATTTAACCTTCTTGCCTCCCTCTTGTAAGGATCCTTGATTGCATCAGGACCAGAATAATCACCCCATGTCAAGATCCTTAATTTAACACATCTACCAAGTTCCTTTTGACATGTGAGATAACATATTAACAGTTTCTGAGGATTAGAATGTGTGAATGTGCACATCTTTTGTGGGCCATTACTTAGCCTTCTGTAAGAGCCTATTCAAGTGTCTATACCTGTCCTTAGAAGCTTCTAGATGAGTGGCTCTCAGCCAGCATGGTTTTGCTCCCAGAAGGGATATCAGGAAGATACGGATATGTTTTCAGTTGTCACAAGTATGGGTGCCTAGGTTGCTGCTCAATATCCCACAGTTCACAGAACAATGCTGCACAACACTTACCAAGCCCCAGAGTCAAATAATTCCAAGGGTAGAAACACAGATTTAGACAAATAGGCAGTGCCAGGGAAAGAAATTAATAGAAAGCTCTAATTTTATGATGGTAGAACTTGCAGAGAAGGATAATTCTTTGATTTACCTGAGTAGCATTATATGAGATGAGATAAAGACATACAAGATTCCTAATAAAGCCAGCTGTGGGAGGATATTACACATACGTGAGGGCTCGTGTGCAAATTTGTCATAGAACAGCATGGCATGTCCCATGAATCTCAGGAGCTTGAGTACTGCTGGGGCACAAACCAACGGATAGGTTAATAGAGTTTTGGGAGATGTAGTTTTAGATCAAGTGGTGACTGGACAGTGGAGGCTGCGTGTGGTGGAGAACTTAGTATTCCGGGGCAGCAGAAAACTTCATGGGGCTTCATAAATACAGTGATTTCAAAGTACACCTTAGAGCAATGATTGAAATGATTTCTTCTTTCTTAAGGATAAACCATATGAAACATTCTGGGTGTATCTACCCATTCTTTTTATAGACAAGTAGCTGGATCATAGAATTTTCCAAGATAACCTGGAGACTAAGCTATCTCCTTTCATTTTATACTTTATAGTTGTATGACATATTATAGAAAATAAAACTATTCCATTTCTAAATAGGAAAAAACAGTCTCCCTCCTCCTGCATTGGGAAAAGCCCATTTCTTCCCATGGTATTTCCTGTGTTTCCTTCACTCTCAGACACAGCGCTTCACTTCTGATTCTCCTGGTCACCAAATGTGTGGGTTTTTCCCATAAGCAATTCTCTGTGACACCAGCTGTTTGCCCTAGAATTTAACTCAATCTAACATTAACTACCTGGAGATAGTGTCAGATCCCACATATTAAGGGCTCAGACCCATAAGACTGCCCCCCGACTTCAGATGCCAGCCACCAGTAAGTCCCCAAATGACCCATCACTTCTGTCAGTACAAATCAGAGGTTCCCACGACCCCCTCTTCAGGGTTGATTAATTTGCTAACGCGGCTCACAGAACTCAGGGAATCACTTACATTTACTAGGTTATTAAAAGACATGATCAAGGACACAGATCGGACAGTCAGATGAAGAGGTACCTAGGCCATGTATGGGGGTGTCCCAAGCGCTGGAGTGTCTGTCCCCACCCAGTTGGGTGCGTCGTCCTGACAGTGTGGGCGTGTTCCCCAACCTGGAAGCTCTCTGAACCCCCTACTATTGGGGTTTTATGGAGACTTCCTCACGTAGGCATAACCAATCATTAACTCCATTTCTAGCCCCTCACCCTTCTCAAGAGAATGGGAGGAGGGCCTTAAAACTCCAAGTTCCTGATCATGGCTTGATCTTTATGGTGACCAGCACTGATCCAGGAGCCATCAGAGCCCACCCCAGAGCCCATCCAGAATCACCTCATGAGAACCAAAGTCATTCCTATCCCGTGGGATATTGACAAGGTTTCAGGAATCCTGTGTCAGGAACGAGGGACAGAGACCAATGATATATATATGACCTTTGATCAGTTGTCCATAGGACACACTTGTGAGCTATGCAAAGGTGAGATTATTTTCACCATTTTACAGATAAAATAACCAGATGTTTTGCAGATTGTTATACTATCCTCTCGGGTTTTATCAAGTAATTTGTAGCATCATAAGAGTAAGTGTCAGAAATTGTGTTGAAAACATCTCACTATGAAGGAGGCAGAAGAATCCAAGATGCCACAGTCCACAACCCTGCCTTCATTTTCCTGTGGTGGCCAGGAAGCAGTATCTCATCTCCTCCACAAATATGTTTCTTAAAAAAATGCTATTTTAACTTCTTCCACACAATACTTGTCATTGTGGAGACTCAGTGAATAATGTAAATTCATTTATTCATTCAAAAATTATTGAGTGCTACAATGTGCCTAGCAGCTTTGGGGATTTAAGAATGAGCAGAATCTTCTTCATGCCTTTGAGAGGTCACCATTTAGTTGGGGAGGCATATTTTTTTTCTAAGTCATTATCAACTATTGTCCATGCTGACTGTGTAGATTCTGTGCCAGGATCTGCTAATAGTTAGGTTTGGAAAATAGAACTAACCTCAGGAACTGACTAACCAGAGGCAATGTTAAGAGTTTTGCAAAGTACCAGAGATGAGTTGAGGAACCCTGAGTTGTCTGGTTGGGAGCACGGTGGACTGGCTGTGAGTGCTTTCATGCAGGGCACAGAGCCCAAGGAGTCTTTTGTAGTTCATCAAAATTCCAAAGAAAACCAGAGACCAAACAAATTAGGATGCTCACCTATCCCACAGGGCAATACATGGTGTCCAAGGCATGGTATGCATGAAAGAACTCTAAAAGAAAAAAAAATGAGTACCAACTACACTTTAATTACCCTCTTACATTTAATGCTATAAATGTCTCCTGCTGTGATCAGGTGTAATAGATTATAAGACTTCTGTTCTCTGAGGAAAGGAATCTGAATATGGCCTAGATTCTTTAGAACAAAGGCTGTGTCTTGGAAATGGCATGATGTCAATCTTCTACTTGTAAGCAATTCTTTTCTTTTTAAATCAGATTGAGTAACAAACAGCTCCTTAAAAAATCCTTAATAATAGTACATCCCTGAATAAGGTACAGTGAGGTGGTTGAATGTGAACAAAATAGCACTGGAAACAGAAATATTAAATGAAATTCAGCAATCTCCTCTGACAGTGATTTTCTGAGATTTGTTTAAGCTCTTTGAGTCTTAGTCTCCTCATCTGTAAAATGGGAATAACAGTGGCCAGTTTACAAGTCTGTACTGACATTCCTGTGAGATTATGTATACCAAGTTCTTAGCAAAGCTCTAGTTGTGTACAAATAAAGAGCCCTAAAATGTCTTTCTAAGAGAAACACCACTTTCTCTGAACTTGGCCAGGCTGAGGAAGAGTAAGGATATGGGGCCTGTGGGCAGGACTTTCTACTGTAAAAAGTACAGGTTCAGAAAGAGACACTGAGTACATCCTTAGTCCTTTCTTAGTGATTTGGCATATTTCCAAATCTCACTAAGCTTTAATCTGTTGAACATAAACTTTCTTTACATTAGGATATGAATAGATTTTTTTCTGGCTAATATGAAAATTAGATGGGACTATATATAGCATATATATATTGGGCATAGTGACTTCAGAAATGGTTAATTTCTTCCTTTTCTTGTGTGCCATAAAGCCATGACATTAGGATACCATAACTTTGGGATGATAGCTATATCCATCTTCTCTACCAGCGCCAGGAACTCAGATAAGCCTGAACCTACAGGGGAGACCCCACGGTTATTACAGTTAGGGAATCTAGAGAAGTCCAGGGTAGAACTGAGGTAGGGAATTGCATTTTCTCCATGAAATTTAGATTTTCATTTCCTGGGAGAAGGCTTACATGTGTTAACTTTCCCTCATCCACAGTGAAGAGGTCAAAATAAAAGTTCTGAGTTTAAGAATTATTGGCCTTTGGCCAATATGACACAGATTGCAAGGGATCCAGGGTGACCTGCATCCAGAGTGCCTGCCAGCTCTGACATATTATCTGACTGAGAAAGGCATTTAGTTCCAATCTACCACTGATCTTATAAACACAGTTTATAAGAGGAATCATTTCATTTGACTGACCACTGAGATGCAAGGAAAAGATTTATTGAGATTGAGAGACCCTGAGCTCTAAAGAAATATTCATACTGTATTTTTTGACAGAAAACCAGCACAATAATATCCTTTTGTATACTTCTATTACTACTATGTAGAAAATATAGATGGAGATAGACAAATGATAGGTAGATATCCATGGATTTAAATTTATTGATTGACTTTATTAGCCATATCAAACCCTCTGAATCTT
The DNA here is from genome assembly GCA_032199065.1 of Smutsia gigantea. NCBI lineage: Eukaryota > Metazoa > Chordata > Mammalia > Pholidota > Manidae > Smutsia > Smutsia gigantea. The sequence continues at coordinate 296,003 of JAVSCE010013001.1, forward strand.
ACTAGAAAAATTTGTAATAATCCATAAGGATAATGAGATATCCAGTAAATGCAAGAGCAGGGTTTTCATCTAGGTCCACTCTGCATCTCTCTAAGTTCCATGTACTTCCACAGGTGGGCCTTCTGGAAACAACCTTATACATCCAAAAGCATGAGTGAACCTGTGTTGATTTTCAAATAAAATACAGAAGGAGAAAGAGAGAGGGAGGAAGGGAGAAAGAGAGAGAGAGTCTTCCCTAAATTCCATTTTGCAATAGATTTTCAGATATGAATGTTTCTCCTCAAATAAAATTTATAGCTCCAAAATTGATGTTAATTAGGTAGACGACCAGAGACAAGGCTGTGTGGCTTATCACTATGACAAAACAAACAAACAAAAACCCACTGAAGAGACCAAGACTCCAAGGAAAAGAGGCCCGGGTCAGGGGCACAATCCCAGTTTTAGAAGCTGGAACCACATGTGATGCAGAGAGAGACACACATCGCCTTCAGGCATGCTGGAGGTGGCCATGGGGTGGGGCAGGGCGGAGGCCAAGGAGCTGAGCAGAGGAGCCTGGGAATCCCACCAGATCCTGGGGCTGGGAGTGCATCCATTTCAAACCTCATCTCATATTTCCTTCCGTGTATCAGGACAAGGCTAGGACCCCAAGTGGGCTGGCCCTAAGGATGCAGAGTGCCTGCAGAACGGGAGTCCCTGGGAAAGCAGCACAATGGAACCTTGAAACTCAGGGCTTGTTACCAGTTATTCAAATTCCTCTTTTTTTGTTTTTTTGATAATCATGTAGTGTCAGTCTCCTGTACCTTTTCACATGCTGTCATTTCAACCTGGAATGCTTTTTCTCCCCTTATCAGGATGAGGAAGACTTATTTCTTTCATTTCCATCTCCAATATTCTTCCCTAGTCTTTATTGAATGGCCGCTTCGCAATTACAAACAGAATGGATGTCTTTCAGCTCTTGGCCTCCCAGGCACCTCGCACCGCCATGAGCACTGAACTTGTCTCACTATGTCCCAGTTGTTCCCTTGAATTTTCTGAACCAGTCTTTGAGCTGACAGAGGCATCTCACAGGCATAAAGATATAACAATAATCAGAAGATATTTTGCTTTTGTATTGGCTTATATGGAAATCTGGCATCCCAAAACTGAAATTGGAAGTTCGAAAATTTGGTCGTGTAGCAGCGTTTCCCCAGATTTAATCTCTGACATGTTCATAGAAGAGTGACAACAATGTTATAAAATAGAAAGTACATGCTTGTGTTAATGGAGTAGAGTTCTGGCCATCTCAATAAATTAATAAGCAAACACAGGAAAGGTTCTGCCTCAGACTCAGGGTCCTAAACCAGGGGCTCCACGCACCAAAATCTGAGAATGAAGAGCAAAATGAACTGTAGGTTATGTTTAAGTTCAATCCTAAAGAACTGTGAGGCCCTCATTTACCCAAATAAGCAGTGAATGGTATATAGTATCTCTGGGGAAACTTAGAATGCCAGTGACATGGCACAACTATAGACAGATGGGTGGAAGGGTGTGGTGCCACCCCTGAAGCAGGGGGAAAAGCTGGTTTGGAAAGGTGTTGTCAATAACAGGGCCCAAAGGATTAAAGATGGTGGTGTGAGAGGTGAGATACAGGCTTCCTCCTAAAACTGCATATAATATGAAAATATAATTAATACAACTAATCCTGAAAGAGCAACAGGAAAGAGGAATGCACCAGACTACATACACCTGGAGAAAAGAGCAGACCTCACAGAACAGGGTAACGTACCAAAGCTATGGCCCGGCAGGACATAAGCCCTTTGCCCACCCCAGCTTACTGGTGGGAGGAAGAGAAACAGAGTGGGGAGGGAGTGGAATCCTGGGACTGCTGAAAACCTAACTCCGGAGATCTGCTCTGAGAGTACAAACCTACATTTCATGGTGCTTGCATGATACTCTTGTGATTATGGGGTTGGAAAGCTAAGACAGGCAGAATTTCAGGAGAGACTTAGATTCCAGCCACTTGTGGAGATCAGGGATCCATATCCGGCTCCTCTGGGGCAAAAGAAAGGTGGGCAGTCTGAGAGACTTCCTAACAAGGAAGCCCTTAGCAAGAGGGCAGCTAAAGGGGCAAGGATTGCACAGATTTTACTGCTCAGGAGAGAGGACAGGTAGACAAAATTGTCTGGGTGCACTCTGCCCAGCAGGTTGGGAGCTTTGCCAATATAGACTCTCATATTTAAGGAAGAAAAAGAAAACTTCCCTGTTACACGATCTTCAGATGCTCCAGCACCCTGGCTGGCTACACAGCTCGAAGGACCACCTCTGTGATATGTAGCCTACTGCGTCTTTCTCCCAGCTAGCCCCACCTGGCTTGCAAAACGGCAAACCCTACCCTGGCTTTAGCCCAGCCGGAGGGAAGATCTGTCTACAGCAACTACAAACACAAAGTATAGAGGCTAATACCTGTGTGCTCAGCCCACTGGTTCAGGCAGTGGAGACAGGCATAGCAGCCAGGAAGCAGGAAACAGCTCTTTCCTCCCCCCTCCCCAGGCACCAATACCACTCCCCTGCGACCCCTGACATTGCATCAGGGCTAAGCAGCTCCAGGAAGTAGAGCTTCTGGGCACTAGAGGGCGCCATATACAAATATGAAATACCAAAGGAACCTGGTTCAGAGTAAAATTATTAATATAACTCCTGAGAAAGATTTAAATGACATCAACCTCATCACTCTTCCTGAAAGGGGTTCAAAATAAAAATCATTAACATGCTCATGGAGGGACAGAAAGATATTCAAGAACTCAGGAATGAATTACAGCCAGAGATCCAATCATTGAAGAGCACACTGGAGGGTATTAAAAGCAGATTGGATACGGTGGAGGAGACGATAAATGAAATAGAAACTAGAGAAGAGGAATACAAAGAAGCTGAGGCACAGAGAGAAAAAAAGAATCTCTAAGAATGAAAGAATATTGAGAGAACTCTGTGACCAATCCAAACAGAACAATAGTCGCATTATAGGGGTACCAGAAGAAGAAGAGAGAGAAAAAGGGATAGAAAGTGTCTTTGAGGAGGTAATTGCTGAAAACTTCCCCAATCTGGGGAAGGAGATACTCTCTCGGGCCATGGAGTTGCACAGATCTCACTACACAAGGCACCCAAGGAGGACAACACCAAGACATGTAGTAGTAATTAAAATGGCAAAGATCAAGGATAAGGACAGCCTATTAAAAGCAGCCAGAGAGAGAAATAAGATCACATACAAAGGAAAGACCATTAGGCTATCATCAGACTTCTCAACAGAAACCTCACAGGCCAGAAGGGAGTGGCATGATCTATTTAATGCAATGAAGCAGAAGGGCTTTGAACCAAGAATACATTATCCAGCAAGATTATCATTTAAACTTGAAGGAGGGATTAAACAATTTTCAGATAAGCAAAAGGTGAGAGAATTGACCTCCTAAAAACCATCTCTACAGTGTATTTTGGTGGGACTGGTATAGATAGAAGTGTTCCTAGGGTTTAATAGCTGTCACCAGAGGTAATAAAACCACAGTAAAGAAAGTAGAACAGCTAATTACTAAGTAAATGCAAAATAAAATTAACTATCCCAAAAGTCAGTCAAGGGATAGACAAAGAGTACAGAATATGATACCTAATATATAAAGAATGGAGGAGGAAGAAAAAGGAGGAGAAAAAAAAAGAACCTTTAGATTGTGTTTGTAATAGCATATTAAGTGAGTTAAGTTAGACTCTTAGATAGAAAGGAACTTAACCTTGAACCTTTGGTAACCAAGAATCTAAAGCTTGCAATGGCAGTAAGTACATAACTATTGATAACCATCCTAAATGTAAATGGACTAAATGCACCAATCAAAAGACATAGAGTCACTGAATGGATAAAAAAACAAGACCCATCTATATGCTGCCTACAAGAGACTCACATTAAACCCAAAGACATACACAGACTAAAAGTGAAGGGATAGAAAAAGGTATTTCATGCAACTAATAGGGAGAAAAAAGCAGGAGTTGCAGTACTTGTATCAGACAAAATAAACTTCTATAAAGAAAGTCACAAGAGACAAAGAAGGACATTACATAATGATAAAAGGGTCAATCCAACCAGAAGATATAACCATTATAAATATCTATGTGCCCAACACAGGAGCCCCTACATATGTGAAATAAATAATAACAGAATTAAAAGGAGAAATAGAATTCAATGCATTCATTCTAGGAGACTTCAACACTCCACTCACTCTGAAGGACATATCAACCAGACAGAAAATAAGTAAGGAGACAGAGACACTGAAAAACACAATAAAACAGGTGGACCTAACAGACCTGTACAGAATGCTACACCCAAAAGCAGTAGAATACACATTCTTCTCAAGTGCACATGGAAGATTTTCAAGAATAGATCATATACCATGACACAAAAAGAGCCTAGGTAAATTCAAAAAGATTGAAAATGTAACAACCAGTTTCCTAGACCACAAAGGTATGAAACTATAATTAATTACACAAAGAAAATGAAAAATCCCCCAAACACGTGGAGGCTTCACAGCATGCTCCTAAATAACCAATGGATCAATGACCAAATAAAAACAGAGATCAAGCAATATATGGGGACAAATGACAAAAATAATTCAACACTGCAAAATCTGTGGGATGCAGTGAAGGCCGTGCTAAGAGGAAAGTATATTGCAATACAGGCCAAACTCAGGAAAGAAGAACAATCCCATATGAGCAGTCTAAAGTCACAATTAATGAAACTAGAAAAAGAAGAACAAATGGGGCCCAAAGTCAGTAGAAGGAGGGACATAATAAATATTAGAGCAGAAAAAAATAAAATCGAGAATAAAAGAATAGAAAGTATCAATGAAAGCAAGAGCTGGTTCTTTGAGAAAATAAACAGAATAGATAAACCCCTAGCCAGACTTATCAAGAAAAAAAGAGTCTACTCACATAAACAGAATCAGAAATGAGAAAGGAAAAATCACTACGGCCAGCACAGAAATACAAAGAACCATTAGAGAATACTATGAAAATTTATATGCTAACAAACTGGATAACCTAGAAGAAATGGACAACTTTCTAGAAAAATACTACCTTACAAGGCTGAACCAGAAAGAAACAGAAAATCTCAACAGACCAATTACCAGCAACAAAATTGAACTGGTAATCAAAAACCTACCTGAGAACAAAATGTCTGAACCAGATGGCTTCACTGCTGAATTTTATCAAACATTTAGTGAAGACATAATACCCATCCTCCTTAAAGTTTCCCAAAGAGTAGAAGATGAGGGAATACTTCCAAACTCATTCTATGAGGCCAGCATCACTCTAATACCAAAACCAGGCAAAGATACCACAAAAAAAAGAAAATGACAGACCAATATCCCAGTAAACAAAATGAAAAAATACTCAACAAAATATTAGCAAACCAAATTCAAAAATACATCAAAAAGATCATCCATCATGATCAAGTAGGATTTATTCCAGGGATGCAAGGATGTTTCAACATATGAAAATCCATCAACATCATCCACCACATCAACAAAAAAAAGGAAAAAAAACACATGATCATCTCCATAGATGCTGAAAAAGCATTTGACAAAATTCAACATCCATTCATGATAAAAACTCTCAACAAAATGGGTATAGAGGACAAGTACCTCAACATAATAAAGGCCATATATGACAGACCCACAGCCAACATTATACTTAACAGCAAGAAGCTGAAAGCTTTTCCTTTAAGATTGGGAACCAGACAAGGATGCCCACCCTCTCCACCTCTATTCAACATAGTACTGGAAGTCCTAGCCAAGGCAATCAGACAACACAAAGAAATAAAAGGCATCCAGATTGGCAAAGACGAAGTTAAACTGTCCCTGTTTGGAGATGACATGATATTGTACATAAAAAACCCTAAAGAATCCACTCCAAAACTACTAGATCTAATATCTCAATTCAGCAAAGTTGTGGAATACAAAATTAATATGCAGAAATCTGTGGCATTCCTATACACTAACAATGAACTAGCAGAAGGAGAAATCAGGAAAAGAATTCCATTCACACTTGCATCAAAAAGAATAAAATACCTAGGAATAAACCTAACCAAGGAAGTGAAAGACCTATACTCTGAACATTACAAGACACTCATGAGAGAAATTAAAGAAGATACCAATAAATGGAAACACTTCCCGTGGTCATGGATAGGAAGAATTATTATTGTCAAAATGTCCATCCTGCCTAAAGCAATCTACAGATTCAATGCAATTCATATCAAAATACCAACAGCATTCTTCAGTGAACTTGAGAAAATCGTTCTAAAATTCATATGGAACAACAAAAGACCCTGAATAGCCAAAGCAATCCTGAGAAGGAAGAATAAAGCTGGGGGGATTATGCTCCCCAATGTCAAGCTCTACTATAAAGCCACAGTAATCAAGACAATTTGGTACTGGCACAAGAACAGACTGGTAGACCAATGGAACAGACTAGAGGGCCCTGATATAAACCCAACCATATATGATCAATTAATATATGATAAAGGAGCCATGGACATACAATGGGAAATGACAGTCTCTTCCACAGCTGGTGTTGGCAAAACTGGACAGCTGCATGCAAGACAATGAAACTGGATTATTGTTTAACCCCATACACAAAAGTAAACTCAAAATGGATCAGAGACCTGAATGTAAGTCATGAAACCATAAAACTCTTAGAAGACAACATAGGCAAAAATCTCCTGAATATAAGCATGAGCAGTTTCTTCCTGAACGCATCTCCTCAAGCAAGGGAAACAAGAGCAAAAATGAACTCATGGGACTACATTAAACTAAAAAGTTTCCGTACAGCAAAGACACCATCAACAGAACAAAAAGGCATCCTACAGTATGGGAGAATATATTTGTAAATGACGTATCCGACAAGGGGTTAACATCCAAAATATATAAAGAACTTAACATGCCTCAACACCCAAACAGCAAATAACCTGATTAAAAAATGGGCACAGGATATGAAGAGACAGTTCTCCAAAGAAGAAATTCACATGGCCAACAGACACCTGAAAAGATGCTCCACATCATTAATCATCAGGGAAATGCAAATTGAAACCACAATGAGATATTACCTCACACCAGTAAGGATGGCCACCATCCAAAAGACTAAGAACAACAAATGCTGGCAAGGATGCAGAGAAATGGAAACCCTCCTACACTGCTGGTGGGAAGGTAAGCTAGTTCAAGCATTATGGAAAGCAATATGGAGGTTCCTCAAAAAACTAAAAATAGAAATACCATTTGACTTGGGAATCCCACTCCTTGGAATTTACCCAAAGAATACAAGTTGTCAGATTCATAAAGACATATGCACCCCTATGTTTATTGCAGCACTTTTTACAATAGCCAAGATATGGAAGCAACCTAGGTGTCCATCAGTAGATGAATGGATAAAGAAGTGGTGGTACATATACACAATGGAATACTATTCAGCCATAAGAAAGAAACAAATCCTACCATTTGCAACAACATGGATGGAGCTGGAGGATATTATGCTCAGTGAAATAAGCCAGGCGGAGAAAGACAAGTGCCAAATGATTTCCCTCATTTGTGGAGTTTAACAACGAAGCAAAACTGAAGGAACAAAATAGCAGCAGACTCAGAGACCCCAAGAAGCAACTAGTCATTACCAAAGGGGAGGGGTGTGAGAGGGTGGGTGGCGAGGGAGGGAGAAGGGGATTGAGGGGCATTATGTTTAGTACACATGGTGTGGGCAATCATGGGGAAAACAGTGTAGCACAGAGATGGCAAATAGTGGATCTGTGGCATCTTAGTACACTGATGGACAGTGACTGCAATGGGGTATGTGGGGGGACTTGATAATATGGGTAAATGTAGTAACCACATTGTTTTTCATGTGAAACCTTCATAAGAGTGTATATCAATAATACCTTAATAAAAAAAAAATAACAGGGCCCATGTCGTAGGTTTATACATTCCATGTGTTATAATGTTATTTTAAGTAAACCCATATAATGATATCATGACCCAGAAAAGGGCTTCTGAGCTTTACACCTGAGGGAGCTGAGGCCTGAGATTGCTGAAGTGATTGTCCAAAAATCACGTATCCTCTGCACTTGCCATGTGCCTCTGCTCAGGACCACTCCACTCCCTTTTTCTCCTCTGCTGTCTTTGGCAGGACTCTGATAGCTGAGAGCTACGACTCTCAGACCTCCTTGCCCACTAGTTTCCCACCAGGCTTAACCAAAGGGGGGCATGCTGTGAAGTCTAGAGCAGAGAGAAACCAGGGTCTTCTTTGCTCTCTGACTTGGTGGTACCTTGGCTGGGCCTGTGTGGTTCCAGCTCCTGTCCCCCTCAGTTTGCTCTGGCTCTTGGCTCTGGTAAAACCAGATTCTCTCCTTGTCCCTAGAGTCTTAGTATTATTGAATCCAAGCACAGGCTGCTTGCTGCCCAACATGCCAATCAGTGGAGAGACAAGGTGTTGGGGTGAGGAAAGCGACTTTACTTGGAAAGCCAGCAGACCATGTAGATAGCAGACTCATGTCCTGAAGCCCCATCTTAACTCAGGGTTATTGGAAGCTTCTTTCCTGCTAGGGAAGGGGGAGCAGGAAAGGGAGCAGGTTAGGGGGTGACTGATGGCTGCAGACATCCGGGTCCGGTGAGGGTCTGAGTAGAGCTGAGACTCTGTGTCCTTGATTAGTTGACTCTTGCCAACCTAGGTCTGGTCACAATGTTCATAAAGCTCTTGGACAAGGCAGTCATTGTTTTCATACATATTTCCCTATCTCCTGGAGGAGGCTAGCTTCACATAAGGAGCTATTTGCAGAAATCTCAAACTGTGAGCACAATTCCTTTGATGATTAACAAACCTGCATGCAGGGCTGAGCAGACACCCTTTTCCTTTTTATCCTTTTGGCCCAAAGGTTAAGGCAGCAAAGGAGATAAATACAGTGTGAAGGCAGAGGTGCCAGGCATTTTCTGTCTGTAACACTAGGACCTGGAGTCTACTTACCCTGTTTTGGGTTAATCACTGTATCTATAAGAAATTTTCTCTATTAACTCTTCTAATCAACTAGCTTGTATGAATTCTTATATGGTCAGCCTAACAGACATAGCTTTTAAATGGACTAAACTGGAGAAGAAAACCCAGGTGCCTGACTTCCTCGTATACAGCCCATGTAATACAGAATGGCAAGAGTGGTAACAGGTTGTAAACCAGGCTGGTAAACTTTCCCAGTAAAGGACCAATATCAATAATACCTTAATAAACAGACACCTGAAAAGATGCTCCACATCATTAATCATCAGGGAAATGCAAATTGAAACCACAATGAGATATTACCTCACACCAGTAAGGATGGCCACCATCCAAAAGACTAAGAACAACAAATGCTGGCAAGGATGCAGAGAAATGGAAACCCTCCTACACTGCTGGTGGGAAGGTAAGCTAGTTCAAGCATTATGGAAAGCAATATGGAGGTTCCTCAAAAAACTAAAAATAGAAATACCATTTGACTTGGGAATCCCACTCCTTGGAATTTACCCAAAGAATACAAGTTGTCAGATTCATAAAGACATATGCACCCCTATGTTTATTGCAGCACTTTTTACAATAGCCAAGATATGGAAGCAACCTAGGTGTCCATCAGTAGATGAATGGATAAAGAAGTGGTGGTACATATACACAATGGAATACTATTCAGCCATAAGAATAGTATTTTAGGCTTTGTGGGCCACAGAGTCACTGCTGCTCAACTCTGTCTTCATAATGTAAACACAGCCAAAGACAATACATACAAAATACAGGCATGGCTCTGTTCCAATAAAGCTTTGTTTAAAAACACAGGCAGTGAGGCAGAGTTGGCTCTCGGGCTTCAGTTTACTGTCTCTTGTTTTAAACTGATCCAGACATTACATCAAATCATGTGGGTTCCATTGGATGGAAGAGTATCTGCTGAAGTTTCAGGTGAGTTGATTCATTTCCCTTCTTTGAAAATAATTCTGTATCAACAGAGTTTACCGGCTCCTAATTATAAAGCTCGAGGAACCCATGTGGATGGAGGAATGCTAATCACAATGCGAGAAAGCTGGGGCTGAATCAGATATTTTGCCCCATTTCCTCTAACTTGTCAATGAGAATGGAATCCAGCATTTGCAGTAATTCAGGTCTTTTTATTGAGAAGAGAGAGAGAAAGACTAGGAATTGGGAGCTTTTCCTGTTGGCAAGTGCCAGTAATTTTCAGCTTTGGTGGAATAATCAATGGAGAGTCCAGCTAAGTGAGTGGAGAGCTACCTTTTTATTCCTGCCTGCAGAAGGAAACTGGTTTTTCTACACAAGCCTACTTGCAGGCTTAGAAACAAAAACAAAAACTCCACAAGATGGCTTGTTCTCAATTTAAGAGTGAGAAGACCCAGGTCCTTGAAATCAATTTAACTGCATGAACTTGGAGATCTCCTCCCCTTTCCAGGCTTTAGTTACAATCTTTTAAGGTCCTGCTGTTCATCCTGTCACACTGAACTCCTTTGTAGGGCATTCCCTGCCCTTTGCATGTCTGAGTTCAATTTGCAGAGCGAGAGAGAAGCATCAAGAATTTAGGTGATGAGGGCTTTTGCCAGAGAATGGGATGCTAGAAGTGAGCTGAATCAGATGTATTGACGTGGAGAGGCATGATGCAGCTTAACCAAAAAGTGAGGCATATGTCACTTATAAAAGGAGAGGCACTCAACCTTACAGGAGGTCCAGTCCTGGAACTTTAGAGGTAAAGTGCGAGATGCCCACAGGGTGGAAGGTAATAGGCGATGACCATTCACTGAGCCTGCCACCCCCACCAGCCCTGCCTGCCGACAGCAGGCTCATGGCTCTGTGACAGGAAACCAGCAACTGTAACACACAAACGTTACCTGCGCACAGAACTTGCACACTACTCTGGAATGTTGTGACTGGGAATTGCCCCGTCCTGGTGCTTACAAACCATGGAGACTCATCCCAAATATCTCTGCAGGCGGAGCCTAAACATTAACTCAGGGTGATTGATTATTTGCACATGCAAGGAGTATTTTGACAATAGATCTTGTGCTTAAAAGCATAATAGGCTGTAGATATATGTAAGTGAAGGTCAGACGCCAGCCTGTCGGTCTGTGTGTGTGCACACGTATGTGAGTGTGTATATGCTTGGGTGCATATGCCTTCTAATGCTTTCAGCATGTGAGCTCTGAATGTTTGATGCATTAATTTTCATCTTGATTGGAAGCTAAAGTGGGCTATTTAAATAAATAGCAGGGAACAAAGCATACGTTTGTCTTTTAAGCATTCATTAATCATTTCTCATGGCTCTCTAAGAGATGTCAGATAGGTATTGAATAAAAGATTTATTGTAACATGGATCAGTTCATCTGGCTCTTTCCTTACCTACCCATAGATAGATATGTTTCAGAGTGGTATCATTACACACACACACACACACACACACACACACACACACACACACACTCGGCTACATTCACACACAAGCATATCTAAATCTAAATCTAAGTGCATACATATGTTCATGTCTTTCAAATGTTTATTGAGTGGCATTTTGCTAGCTTATGTGTATATATGTACACATATGGAAAATGGCAGATTATAAATGGCACGTTTTAAACATGAAGGAATATAATTCAGCCATTCATACCAATGGTTTAAATTTTATAGAAGGCACATGCCAAAACCTTCTCTGGCAACCTGAAGCCAAGGATAGAATGGTTTGGGGTCATCTGTGGGGTCATCTGCACTGCATATATTTGAAGCCACTGGGGCTCTTCCATGTTTCTTGCTGGCCTCATAAGTGGGCAGCTCTGGGCACAGTGTGGGGGGGGCCCTCACGAGGGCTTACAATCTACTGAGGAGTCTTCAGGCCTTAGGGCCACCCTCACCTGTGCACCCTCATTTATAATGTAGACTAGAGTAGCTGATGGAAAGCTTAGAGGTCATGTGTGACATGATTCTTAAATGTTAAGCTTGGCTTCAGCAGAGTGACAAAAGAGGGACTCTAGTCTGAGTAGAACAGGAGTCAACCCTCCCAACCATCTGCTGGCCAGTCCCTGAACACGCCTGGATTTGAGGCACATTTCTCAGTGTGCTTCTCTGAGCTGCAAATGCTCCAGAAGGTGACCCCAGTGCCTTGGGGTCTGTGTTGGGGTTCATTTCCATCTGGGGCAGCTCCGCCCTTTTCTGTTTTATTCAAAGATCCTATTTGGAAGACATAGCTCCACTGTTTGCTGAAATATATCTTCAAAATTCACGGTTCTGAAGAAGAATGAGAAGATGAGGTGGGGGTTCACACCTAGGCTCTCCTGCCCTCTGCTCACAGTGGGTATCGGGTGCTGGGAGGTAAAGTGACACTCCGGGTAAGAGATGTCAGACTAGAGCCCATCCCTCATCTTCAATCTCACCCTTCCTTTCACCTCACACCTCAGATACTCACACTTCCTGTGCACTGGAATCATGACGGAAATGAGCAAAATGCCACTTTGGTTTTCCCTTCAAGACGTCAGAGGACAGTGGGAGTGGACTTTCTTACACAGGTGCATGGCTTAGGTGAGAGTTCAGAGTGCAGTGCCAGGCAAGGGGAAATGGAGGGAGTCGGCAGAAATTCACCGGCAGGCTGCAGATGGAAGCAGCGAGCTAGAAACATGTTTGAATTCTGGAATAGACTGGATCCAACTGTTGGCATTACACAGGCCTTATGTACTTAGCTTCAGAATCTATAGACTGGGGGGGAGTGACAGAGAAATGGCACTTAGGTTAGAAGACATGGCTTTATGATGCAACTGACTACTCTTGAGATGTGTTTCTTGGACTGTCTTAACCCCTCATCTCCTTGTCCACAAAATAGTTAAAATGGTCTTTGTGAGGATCAGTCTCAACAAGTGGATAAAGCAAAAGGTAATCTCAGAGGATCTGATTCTTATTCCATCAGAATCACTCAACCACTTACTACCCTTGCCTGGTCCCCAAAGAAGAGTCTTCATGGTTGCCACAGTCACAGAACCTCTGTTGAAAGTCCCAAAATGGAAAATTTGTACTTTCCTCATTACCTGAAGTCCATGGAGGAAAAGTGTTCTGAGCCTGAGTAGCACCGGTCCTTGGTTCTGAGGAGACCGCACACTGTTAGCCGACAGGGATTTACTCAAGTGCTATCAGGGTCCTTGAGTTCCCATGATGGGCATGCTTGGAATGGTGTGGGTAAGACTGCAGGGTTTCCAGAATCTCTCGCCTGGCTTTAGTGCACCTACAAACAATAGGTGTTTCCAAGGGGTGGAGAGAAGTAGTCCATCTCCATATCAATAGGTAATTACAAGGGTAAGCGAGGGCTTATCTGGACTGGAGAAGTTGGAAGGGGGTCTCTTCTTCTGCAGCTGGGTTGCGAGAGACACGGGAGAGCAGAAGTGGATTGCTTGTAAAAAATAAACAGGTTTCTCCCACTTTGTTTCTCCCTCTGACTGATTTTGCTTTCAAAAGTACTTTGCCCTGAGACTTTCCCCCCGGAGTTACAAATGGGCGCCCTCGGGAAGTCTCACTCGGGCACACAGGAGCCACCACTCTCCTGACTGCTGCCTTGGCCCACCCTCCCTTTAGAGGCCTCATTATGCAGGTTAGGAACCTTCAACAACCCTTGGCTCTCCTTTAACAGCCCCGTGGAATGGTCAACCACTGGGTTTCACTCTGAACTGTAAGTTCCAAGTTAAGGAAGAATTTGACAAGATTTGAGGTATGCTGCTTTCTAGAGGAGGAACTTGGACACAAGAACCACTGCCAGGCCCCAGAGACCTTCTCTCAGATGTGCTGGTTCTCACTAGGTGAAGGAGAAGTCGTTAATGATATTGAAATGCTTTCTGTGGCGGGCCCAGTGGCGATCTGCGTGTTTCCTGCCTTTCTCCATTTCCTGCCTCTCGGGAGGCTTGACTTCCAACTCTCCTTGGTGTGACTTACTGCCAAGCTCAGACCCGAGAGCCTCTCCACTGCCTGGCAGCATACATTCCCAAAACTTAGTCCCATCATTCAGACGCTTGCATCCCATGGCCCTCCCGCATCTTTCAAATCTGATTTTACAATAGTCTTTCATATTAACTCTCTCTTGAAGTAGGGCCCCAGGGCAGGCTTCTGCAAATATGCCACAATGGCATGTTAATTATTTTGAATTAAAGTTACTTAAGAAACAGCCAGTACAAGAAAAACCTTCCTTTGTTTCCATAAAACAGGTACTAAATTCCCCATGTGAAAGTTACCCTCCTGTGCCAGGAGTTACAGAGTCATCCTTATGGTCAGAGACAAGGAATCAAGGCCCAAAAAGCCTGCATAAACAAACCTTGTTACTTTTAGTAATTTATACCCCAACCCAAATCTGATGAGATTCTTTACTAATTGAAGCTGCCAAATATGAGTTTTCTTTGTCCAGTCAATTCCTCACATGCCTTGGCTCCTTGTTAAGTTCCGTATCTATTAGACTTCCATACATACAAATTAAATATGATTTTTATCCTGTTAGTGTGTCTCATGTCAGTTTAATTCTTAGACCTGCCAGAAGAACCTTGAAGGGAGAGGAAAAGTCTTCTTCCCAACCAAGTACAGCGGGTCAGGTCAGCTCCTCCAAATACACACCAGGAACTTTCTTACCACTAGGCCTTCGCTAATGATTTGTCACAAGCCTGTAATGTTCTCAGTGCTTGTGAATTTGGGTTATAATCTTAAATATTATTCCAGGTATAATTTAATCTTCTATGTTTAATAAGATTTTTCTCAACTCTTTAAGCTTCAGTGACCTCTTGTTACCTCTGCACTCTCATCATATTGTCTGTGCTTCTCACTCGGTCCATGTTTCATTTTTCACTTCCAAGGTATGCTTTCCTTGTTCCATTCTAACCCATCCTCTAAACTGTGGAGTTGAGATTTCCTGCAGGTTGGTTTGTGAATGATCATGGTGGGGATAAAGATTAAGGTTGGAATGCAGGATTTCATAAGAGTTAAGGTTATGTCAGGGAGAGGAGACGAATGATGATGTGGTGGCATTTTAGACAAAGTAAAGTATTGAGTAATGGTGGAGCACCCAGGTGGCTCTGCAGAGAACGTTCTCTCATAAAGACCGCTGCCTGGAGAACACGGCATCTGGGACAGAGCTCATGTGAGTCCAAGCTTGCAGACAGTCAGTGAGAAATGAACACCTCACTTCCTCCTACTGACCTTGAATTAATGGGAAATAAACTCCTGGGACTTTCAGACTGAACACAAAGACAAGACATCCTTGTCCAAGGGGGGTTGAAAACAGGAGCCCAGATTGAATGGTGTGAATCAGATGTGAAATCAGATTATTCAAGTCAGGGGACACCAGCAGTGTCACTTCGGGCAGATGGCATTCCCGTTTCCTTCCTGCATGCCCAGTCTCTTACTACACATTTAGCACAGGAAGAGAGAAGCCCTAGAGTTTTTCCATCACTGTCTTTATAACCCAGAGAAAGTCATTCTCTCTTTTGTTTTTCTTGCTCCTACTATCATTATCTGTTAATTGGGTTAACCATTACCACCTTGTCAGCCTCATAGGACAGTGAAGTTCATATCAGCTCAAGGCTGTGGCCATAGCTTGTAAATATGAAGATGCTACCCCCTCCTCCAACCCTGTGGGTATAATATACTTTAATGGAGATGTTTCTACAGACAGATTTCCATTGTCATGGCCATCAGACTGCTTCAGGAGTAGTGAGGGTCAAGCAGAGCCAGGATAACCTCCAGCTCAGAGTTGTTTTTGGTGCAAACAAAGCACACCTTTGATCAGCTAGGAATACTTTTAGTTGCAGGTGGCAAAATATCTCCTTGTGTTGCTTAGGAGAGTTCCTGGCACACATTTTCTCAGTGTGTCTAAGTGGAAGTGAGACAGGAAAAAGGGGGTCTGAAGAGGCTTTGGGGTGTATAGATGCCAGTACCTGGTACATGACCCTCCATCATCAGTCAACAAGAGCCTGGATTAGGGCGTTAGGACTGAGATTAACAAGGTTTGGTCTCAGCCACAAAGAACTGTGGGAAGACATTGTGGGAGCCCAGAGCAGGCAGCCCCAAAATATGGTACAATGGCATATGGATTACTTCAAATTAAAGTTATTTAAGATAGTCACTGTAAGAAGAACATTCTGGCCCTCCGTTGTCCCCCTGGAAAGAGTCAATAAATCTCCCACGTGAGATTTATTTCACATGCTAGAGATATCCTTAGGTCTGCACCAGGAGCTAGAGAGACCTCCTTGCCACCAGAGAGGGAATGCCGGGCTGAGAAGGCTGGATAAGCAAATCTTGTTACTGTTACTAATTTACTACCTCAGCCCAAATTCTTAGAATGCCTTACTTATTACTTATTGAAGCTTCCAAACATGAGTTTTCTTTGTCCTGTCAGTTCCTCACAGATTTATGATTCTATAACCAGCCAGAAGAATCTTGAAGGGCAAAGGAAAATTTTCTCCAGTAGTGTGCAAAGAGCAGCCAAAAAATGAAAGGAGGAGGAAGTGGAGGAGGACAGGGGGAGCAGCCACCTGCCATAGTCACAAGCAGCCAGCCTAAATTCCCCAAGAGCCACGTACTGACACTGGGAGACCTGGCGACCTAACAGATAGCGCAGCTCACTGTCCACACCCACCCTCCTCTAGACTTGTCTGCAGTGCCACTGTCCCTTGTTTAGTTGAAATGATTCTGTGTGCTACAGCATCCCCCTACACAATGTTGCCTTTCTACAGAGAATTACAGGTGACCCTTCCTTAGACAAATATCATATAAAATCCTAGAGGGTATTTCTTTCTTTAATTGAAGTATAGTTGATATACAATATTGTATTGCTTTCAAGTATACAATAGAGTGATTAGACAGTTATATACATTATTAAATCCAAATCTCAGTAGTGTAGTTCTGTCAACATGGAAAGTTGTTACAGAGTTATTGACTATATTCTCTATGTTCTACTTTCATCCTTGTAACTAATTTATATTATGATTGAGATTTTGTGCCTCTTTATCCCCTTCACCTATTTCACTCATCTGCCCCAACCCTTCCCACACTGTACCCACCAGTCACTTCTCAGTGTCTATGAGTCTATTGCTCTTTCTTTTTTTTATTTTGTTTTTAGATTCCACTTGTAAGTGAAATCATATGGTTGTCTTTCTCTGACTTTTTTCGCTTAGCATAATACCCTCTAGGTCCATCCATGTTGTTGCAAATAGCAAGATTTCTTTCTTTTGTATGGCTGAACAGTATTCCATTGTGTATATGTACCACATCTTTTTTATCCATTCATCTATTGATGGACACTTTGGTTGCTTCCATATTTTGGCTATTGTAGATAATGTGGCAGTAAAAATAGGGGTGCATGTTTATTTTCAAATCAGAGGTTTTGTTTTCTTTGGGTAAATTCCTAGGAATAGAATTACGGGTTATATGGTATTTGTATTTTTAGTTTTTAAGGAACCTCCATACTGTTTTCTATAGTAGCTGTGTTAGTCAGGAAGCCAGAGATAGGCAGAAGTAGAGGTCGGGGTGACCATAGAGAAGTTGAGACTAGTGAGTTGAGACTACAGATAGCTTTCACTAATGAGAAAATCCCTAGCAGGAGGAGTAAAATCACAGAGACATTTCACAAGCTAGAGTCTAAGGGGGCATGTTCCTGGGGTTCCCTAAATTAACCTTTCCTCATTATAAAGTCATTAAAATAAATCTGCATTGCTTTTTACCCTCCTTGGTGAGCAGTCAGAGAGAATTCTGGTAAAGAACATGCACAGTAGTAATTAGCTTACATCATTGCCAACCTGTCAATCAATACTTGTTTGCATAACAATACCCTTCTAAAAACACCCTTGCAAACCCTATAAAAAGGAACTTTCCCTGAATATTCAGGGCCTTCTGACTCTAGGTTGAGGCCTGCTGTATTACAGAGCATAATAATAAACTTGCTCATGTGCTTTCTTGACTTTGATTTTACTCTGACTTTCCCACATCACCGAACTGAAAGTTCATTCCTAACGGCTGCACTAACTTACATTCCTACAAGCAGTGTAGGAGGGATCCCTTTTCCCACATCTTTGCCAACACTTGCTTTTTCTTGTCTCTTGGATAGGGGCCATTCTGACTGGTGTGAGGTGATATCTCATTGTGGTTTTGATTTGTACTAACCTGATGATTAGTGATGTGGAGCATCTTTTCATGTGCCTGTTGGCCATCTGTGTATCTCTTTCAAAAAATGTCTATTCAGGTCCTCTGCCCATTTTTTAATTGGGTTATTCATGGATTTTTTTGGTGTTGAGGCAAAAGAGTTCTTTATATATTTTGGATGTTAACACCTTATTGGATAAGTCATTTACAAATATATTCTCCCATACTGTAGGTTGAGTTTTTGTTCTGCTGATAGTGTCCTTGGCTGTACAGAAGCTTTTTAGTTTGATGTAGTCCCACTTGTTATTTTTGATTTTGTTTCCCTTGCCTGAGGAGTTGTGTCCAGGAAAAAATTGTTCATTCTTATATTCAAGAGATTTTTGCCTGTGTTTTCTTCTAAGAGTTTTCTGGTTTCATGTCTTACATTCAAGTCGTTGATCCATTTTGAGTTTAATTTTGTGTAATTTATTATTTTATTCTTTTTGATGTAATTGTAAATGGAATTGTTTTCTTGATTTCTCTTTCTGCAAGTTCATTGTTAGCCTATAGGAATGCAACAGACTTTTGTATGTTGATTTTGTATCCTGAAACTTTGCTGGATCCAGTTATTAGTTTTAATAGTTTCTTTTTGATGGAGTCTTTGGGGTTTCTATATATCGTATCATGTCATCTGCAAATAGTGACAATTTTACTTCTTCCCTACCAATTTGGATGCCTTTTATTTATTTTTTTCTTGTCTTATTTCCATAGCTAGGACTTCCAGTACTATGTTCAACAAAAGTGGTGAGAGTGGACATCTTTGTCTTGTTCCTGATGTTAGAGGAGAAACTTTCAGCTTTTTGCCATTGAGAATGATGTTGGCTGTGGGTTTGTTGTATGTAGTCTTTGTTGTGTTGAGGGGTGTTCCCTCTATACCCATTTTGTTGAGAGTTTTTAGCATGAATGTTGAATTTTGTCATGCGTTTTCAGCATCTATTGGGATGATCATATGGTTTTTATCCTTTCGTTAATGTGGTGTATCACATTTATTGATTTATGAATATTGTATAACAATCCTTGCATCCCTGGAATAAAGTTCACTTGGTTGTGATGGATTATCCTTCTGATGTTTTTTTTGAATTCAATTTGCTAATATTTTGTTGAGGATTTTTGCATCTATGTTCATCAGGGTAATTGGTCTGTAATTTTCTTTTTTGTATTGTTTTCATCTGGTTTTGGTATTAGACTGATGCTGCCCTCATAAAATGAGTTTGGAAGTACTCCCTGCCCTTCTATTTTTTGGAATACTTCAAGAAGGATGGGTATTAGCGCTTCTTTAAATGTTTGGTAAAATTCACCTGTGAAATTATCAGATCATGGAATTTTGTTTGTTGGGAGTTTTTCATTAGCAGCCCAAGTTCATTACTGGTAATAGTCTGTTCAGATTTTCTGTTTCAGGGTATTTTCTGTTTCTTTATTGGAAATCCCCTAAAATCTCTTATAGAAAATCTACAATATACAAGGAAGGGGAAATTGAGAAAAAATAGAGATAAAAAGAAAAAAACAGCAACAACAATAAAGGAACCAATCAAAACACTTGTAGATGATCTAATGAAGGCAGTGCTGTCTGTCTGCAGTTTCCGAGCTGTCCTTTCCTGGCTGCAAATAGGAGGGAAGAAAAGGCAGTTTCTGATGTAATCACATATGGCTGGGGAAATAGAAATGCCTAGAGGATGCTGATAGTTTTGAAATAGAACTATGTTGAGTGTGGGAAGAATGTCAAGAAAAGTGTTATGAACCCTTTTCACTCTTCTTCGGAGAGGTGGATGCTGGAGGTGGAGATAATTGTCATAAGTAAAGATAAGGAATTGATATATTTATTTAAGCATGTGCTCTATGATATACAGATTGTCCCAACTCATGATGGGTCAACTCACAATTTTTCAACTTTATGATGATGAAAGCAATATGCACTGAGTAGAAACCATATTTGGAAAGTTGGCTGCGGATCTCCTCCTGGGCTAGTGCTGTGTGACTCAATTCTCTCTCTGCTGCTGGGCAGGGCATCAAGCAGAGCTCCCAGTCAGCCATGCGATCATGAGGATCAACAGCTGGCACACTGACAACCATTCTGTCCCCATGCAAACATTCTGTTTTTTACTTTCAGTAAAGTGTTCAATAAGTTATAGGAGAAAGTCAATACTTTAGTCTAATGTAGGCTTTGTGTTTCAGGATTTTGCCCAACTGTAGGCTAATGGAAATATTCTGAGCATGTTTAATTTAAGGTAAGTTAGGCTAAGCTATGGCATTCAGTAAGTTAGGTATATTAAATGCAAACAAATGTAATTAAATTTTTTAACTTAAAATATTTTCAATTTGAGATGGGTTTATTGGGATGTAATCCCATCTTAAGTCAAGGATCTAGAAGTGGCCACAACTTGTTATTTTCTGATTGAATGAGAATGTTTTCCCCTCCTTTCTCCACTTTCTCCCCTCTGTAGTCATGTATAAAACTGAAGCAAGAATATCAACTGATTTAAAGTTTTCCCTAAGGATTCAATAAAATTCCTTTGAAAACTCTAAAATACAAGGCAAAATGTAAGAATTAAAAAAAATCAATATTTACTGAATATGTGACTTAGTATGACATATATCATATATCATATACTAAGATTTTAACCTGTATAAACTCACTGAATCCTTACATTATCCCTAGTGGGTGAATAACACTAATATATCCATTTGACAGATTAAAAACTGAGATCAAAGATGTCAGGGGACTTGTGCAAAGCTAAGAGTTGGTAAGCACTACAGACAGATTTCAAAACCAGGAAATATGATTTCAAGACCTTTGTCTTGAACCACTTTGCTTATTATCTGGACTTGGACAGATATGGGTGTGAACTCTAGGTCTGCTGGAAAATGGTATAGAAGCTTATCATGATTATTTAAACTTTCTGATCCTCACTTCCAGTGTGCAAACTGGGAATACTTATCTTCTGTACCTATTGCAAAGGAAAAGACACAGAATCATATGTAATCACTAAAAGTAATGCCTCTGGCTTTCACCTTGCAAATGTATTGTGCATCTAATCTGTTCTTATGCACTGCTCCAAGCCAGATCAGTGAGGAGAGGTAAATTAATAAATAAATGTAAGGGGAAAATAAAATTTGATCAATACTGCTCGCAGCACCTGGAATTGCACTTTTCTTAGCTTAGCAGAGCCAACCATTGAAAGTATTTAGATCAAGTGACCAACTGATAAGAACAAAAATGGTTACAGATTCATTACTTGAAAAACCTTGAAAATGCTATGCATTGCTATTTATGGATATGGAACACATGTATTTAAAGAGGAAGTTATGTGAATTCACAGCTAGATAGGGCAAATGGCTGAATATGGGACAGCCAGCTAATCACATATTCAAATCTTTTATTTTTTAAATCACACCATTTAACCACTTCACTTGAGTACATCTGTAAGTTGGTTCTTTTAGGCGTCAAAGCTGGTTTACATAAGTACTAGGATAAAGCTAAAATGGCTTCCATTCACACAACAAGTCTCCAAAAATAATTGGCTCCTTTAAGTGGACAATTTCATTTCCCCTTTTGTTTATAACAGACACCTCCAGAAGGATAAAATTGGTACTCAGCTGGCTTTAGTTCCAACAGTGTTTTCTTGAACATTAATGCAGAGAGATTGTTGAGGCTTAGTGACCCTGAATGAAATCAGATTTAATGAAAAAAATTCAGCATCCACTTTTTATTTCTGTACACATATTTTGTATTTCTTTTACTCTGTTCCAAGATGTAGCTGCATAAATTACTTTGGTCATGCATGCAAGATGAAATCATAATTAAATAAAATAGAAATCATGGATCAAGTATACTTTTCAAGATAACAGAGACCAGATTTCACTCTAAATTATTGTGATAATGTCATCATTATTATTATTACTGAAGCTTCCAAATGCCTCCTGCTTCTAATTGTTGCAAGCCCAACAGGAAAGTTACAAGTCTGATCTCGAATCTAAGAATACACCGGTTGTTGGCAGAGCATGTGTGTGTGTGTGTGTGTGTAAAGATGAAAAAACAATGATTTCTCTTTATCCAAGGCCTCCTGCATCATGAAGCTTTCAATGGCTATTCAGTGATGGGTTTTTAAGCCTTAATTATAGGCACATTATCCCATTGTTTCCATGTGGACAGGACAAGGAAACACAATTAGTCATATATTGTAATTAACCTCCGTGGTCTGCATGCTTTTGTGGATTTGAAGGACTAGAGATCTTAAAATCCTTTGTATTACAAGGAATGAGTCCTGGGATTCATCAGCATGAATAATCAAGGTTATTTATTCTGGTAAGGAAAGTACAGTTGCTTTTCACGTGCAGATGACCCACGTGGGGAGGAATTTAGATGATATGAAACATAAACTCCAGATAAATGATATCTACTTACTAATTCACTTCCTTCCTTCTTTGTACCTTTGTTTTTCTTTTTCTCTGTCTTCCTCTGCTCCTTCCCTGTCTCCATCAAGCTTTGTGATAGACACCAGAATATCAAGATGACTTTGACTTGGTAGTTATTGGATTTATTTTTACAAACTACCAAAGCAATTCACTCTTGTGGCAACCAGGCACAAAATTAAAACTACAAGTTATCACCTCATCTATGAAATTTATTTAAAAAAAATGTTTTCCTTATAGAGAGTTATGTATTAATTGCTGAGAATCTGAATAAATTGTGCATATATAAGCCACTGGGGAGATAGTGACAGATAATTGAAATTCTGATCTCATTAATTCGTAAGTGTATGAATATGGACCAACTAAATGAAATCTGTAACTCTTAGTGGAGGCCTTGTTTTTTAAATTATAAACATGAGTTTATAAGCTCATCTCATGGGGTTTAAATAAATGTTAAATTGATTAACTAAAATACCTAAAACTTAGTAGGAATTCAAAATTCATTTTTATATTGCTCATCTTTCCCTTTACTGAGTCCACCCCTGGGCTGTGAACCGAGTTGGGTGTCTAACTGCTGTCCAGGAAAGCACTGGAGTTAATTATGAAACTCCATTAGTTAGACATAAAGTAACATATTCAAACTCATGGTTTTGAGCAAAGGAGGTTTTATACATATTTGCTGTTGAACAAAAGATATATTGTTGAGTTGGTATAGTCAGTTCTGCTATAAGAAGGAATCACCACACTATGGAAAATGTGCAACAAACACCACAGAACTTACAGGGAAAATGTCATTGGTGACACAAGACTCAAAAACTTCATCAATGGCTCATAAAAATAATACAAAGATAGACATCTAGTAAAAAATGTTAACTCAATTTTTACACATTAAATGGCTAAGAACTACTACCATAATGGTAGTACTACCATTGGTAAGTACTACCATAAATATAGCACTTGAAAAGACCTGGAGATTACTTCTGGACTGGGCTTCAGAAGAGTTCTTGCTTAGAAGTTGTTGTGAAGATGGAAAGAGAATCAGATGAACTCAGAGGGAAAAGTGTAACGCCATCTCCAGGTGAGTATGGTTCATGACCCAGGTGGTGAGATGAGACTGTGCATGAATATCTGAGGTGTGTACAGTTCTGTATTCTTATGGGGCTGAGTTCAGTGGAAGCTTTCCTTGCAAATTGCATTTAATCAGTGAGGAAGTTAGTGTTATGCTCAAATTGTCTCCTAATACAGCAACAATGTTGGAAGAAATACTGGTTTTCATAAGTCTTATAGTTGAACTGACTGTTAGTCTTATAAAATATTAATGAGGGTATCATTTTTTGACTACGAAAAGAACCATGCTGTTAGAATGACTTGGTAATTTATCTCCCAAATTCTATAGTGAAGGGGCACTATTAATAATAATGAGCTACAGGATAAACCAGGTCTACCTTTGGCAAACTAGAATTTATGGTCACTAAAATGTTGGTATAAGAAGAGATGTTTTCCTTAGCATAAACTACTTTACAAAAATAACAGTAAAGTACTTAGCCTATCAACTCTCAAGGTGTTACCCTCGATAACGAATTTTTAGGGAATACCTCCGTAAATAATAATTATGATACACTACATATCTCTATAATCCTCTCCCCCTCCACTCTACAAAGTTCCATGAGGGCAGGAAATTTGACATTTGTGTTCAATGACACAGAACCTACAAAAAGCCTATGACAGACGATAATAATTACTGAGTGGATGAATGCATCAGTCTGTTGCTGGATGGTAAAAGTAGAGAATTCTAATATATGCCACTTGGCTTGAGTTCTACAAGTCAAATTGAGAGAGAAGGCATAGTACTGAGACCTTCAGGCAAAAGCTACTCGAATTGCTGTGTCCTGGGAACCCAAGGGCTACTGAGCAAGGCCACAGGATGGGAAGATAGACAGCAACATTCAGTGGCTTCTGTAAAATTGCTTTAATGAGGATTTGAAAAAAGAAAGAGACCCGGAGAGACAACTCAGTTGAAGAGCACAGCTGGAGGCCTGACACTGCCCTACTTCAAGCCCAACAACAAAGCTGCAGTGATCAAGTCAGTGTGGTGTTGGTGAAAGAATAAATAAGTGGATCAGGAGACCAGAATACAGAGCCCAGGCATAGACCCACATGGATGTAGTGAACGAATCTTTGACAAAGGAGCAGAGGCAGAGGAAACACAATGGAGCACAGTCTCTGCAACAAACAGTGCTGGGACAGCTCGGACTTCCACATTACAAGGAAACACATAGAAAGAGTCTAGACATAGACCTTATATCCTTCACAAAAATTAACTCAAAATGGGTCACAGGCCTACATGTAAACCACAAAACTAGACCCAGCACCATGAAAGCAACAATGGATAAGGTGGACTTTGTTAAAATTAAACCCTTCTGCAAAGGACTGTCAAAAGAATGGGAGGACAAGACAGACTGGGAGAAACGATATGAAGACATGTCTGATAAAGGAGACGGTCATTCAAAATATACATAGTCTTAAAACTCTACAATAAGAAAACAAAAAACCCAATTTAAAAATGGACCAAAAATCTTTGAACAGACACTATTTTTTTTTTTTTACTATACCTGCAAGTCATGTTACAGAATCATGTTACAAAATTTCCTCCCACTGGGGAAAATAATCAAGGTATGTTTTTGTTAAACTGGTCCCTGTCTTCTCGGTTAGGCCCTAGCCTGGGCCACCCACTTCTTTGATGTATGATACCTGGTGATCTTCTCTGGCCTCCCCTTAGCCTGGGGGCAAGCTTCTGGGGCACAGGTTCTGATGAGCAGGGTGCAGGAGTCCTGGGAACACTGGGAAATGGATGGGGAGGACTAGGTGGAGTCTGAGCTTGGAGGCAGGGCCTTTGGAGATGGGGCACCCAGAGGTAACAGGCACAAGCCAAGGGAACCTGGGCTGTCACCAAGCAGGAAGCCTTTGCCCTTCTTTTCTGCCTAGGTACCGAGGCTCCTCCCCCTGTTGCCCCGCCTCCTGCTGGATCCCCTTCTCTCAAGGATGAGCCCTGAGCTCCTGCCTGCCCCCTCCCAGCTCTTTCTGCTGCAATCCTCTCCCACCAAGAGGGACCAAAGGCTAAGAACACCTTGTAGTCTGAGGATTACCAGGTAAGGGGATTACTGGGAGGGGCACCTCTGTAAAAATGTACAAAAGGTCTGGGACACTTTGGGGCAGGGGAGAGATACCTACATGGCAATCTCCTCTCTTTAACCCTCTTCCCTCAGCCCTGAAAGGGCATGAGGACTTGGGCGGTAAGGGACAGGGAGGGGTGCACTTTGGCCTCTGGCTTAGAGAGCCCTGGGGAGGCAGGCCAAGGGCCCAGGGGCCTTCAGAGGGAGTGAGGGTGCACCTCGGGCTTGGAAGATCACAAGCTACAGTCCACAGCAGCCATGCCACATACACTTCCACCAGCACTGCTCAAGCCTTTCCATTTATCACAACTTCACCTTCGCTTGGTATTTTCTGTTTTCTTAATTAAACGTTTTGATTTTAATTTTCATTACCAGATTATTAATGTGTTGAGGATCTCTGTAGCAGCCTCTTAGATTCTTTCTTTTGTTGTGGCTGTACAAGTCTTGCCAATTTTGCTACTTTTTTATCACTTTCTTATTGATTTGTGTTCTTCACACATTCTAGAATATTTGTTATATGTGCTAAATGTAGCTTCTCCTACTCTGGGGCTTGTCTTTTGTGATGATTAACTCTTTGTGTCCACCTGTCTAGGTCATGATGCCCAGATATTTGGTCAAACATTATTCTGGATGTTTCTGTGAAGAAGTTTTTTGGATAAGATTAATATTTAAATCAGTGGACTCTGAATAAAGCAGATTAGCCTCCAAAATGTGGTGGTCCTCATCCAATCAGTTGAAGATTGAAGACTGATATCGCCTGATACTGTCAACAGAGCTTCAGAATTGAACTGCGTCTTGTCCCTTGGTCTCCAGACTGCCAGCCTACTCCTCAGATTTTGGACCTAGCAAGCCTCCACAATTCCATGAAGACAATTTCTTAAAATCTTTCTCTCTCTCTCTCTATATATATATAAATAGGTAGATGGTGACAGTAGATAACAGAGAGATAGATAGTAGGAATCACCGTTCTAGAATATGTAAACATTATTTAATCATATATATATATATATATACATACACTTATATACATATATATATATATACACACACACAAACATCCTGTAGGTCCTGTTTCTCAGGAGAACCCTGACCAATATACCTTTCCAAAAGTTCTTATTCTCAGTAAGGGCACACTTACCAATATACATTTAGCTTTAGTTCTTTCTGTGTCCTGTTTAAAATTTATTATGCCAACTTGACATATTGAAAGTATTGTGCTATAAAATACAGAAACTTTGTTTTGTTTTTAACAATTTATGATACACAGAAAAATATTTGGTTTATGGACGGAGGTAGAGATGCATTTTCAACTTTCTGCATATTGACAACCAACTTTCCCAGCAATACGTATTGAAATTGTTTCTTACCTATTGTTCTCACGTGACATGACATTTTTGGCATAATCAAGTGTCTGAATGTAGCTGAGTTTCTACCTGAGTTCTTTCTGCAATTCTAATTGTCTGTCTTTCATTGCACAGATGGCATACTACCTTAATCATGGCTTTTATATTAAGTATTGATATCTGGAAGGACAACTACCCACTATTTTTATTTCAAATATTATTTTACTATTCTAAACCCTCCCCCCAGCCACACATATAAGATTTAGGATCAGTTTACTAATGTCCACACAAAAATATTGGGATTTTAATGGAGGGTATATTGAACCTATATATAAATTCAGGGAGAAAGGCTACCTTTGCAATATTTGGTCTTCAATTTTTAAAGTTGTATGTCTATATTTATTTAGATATTTTACAGTTTATTTCAGAAGGGTTTTAAATCTTTCTGAATAAAGGCCATGTGATCTAGTTACATTCATTCCTCTGTATTTGATATTTTCAATATAATAGTAAATTTTTAAAAATTCTATTTGTAACTGCTTCATGCTGGTTATATTGTTGTGGTATCCAATAATCTTGTAAAATTCACTTATTGATTGTAATAACTTATATGTAAATCCATATGGATTTTCTATTTACACAATTTATATATTTTTCTTACCTTGCTGTCTTCCTAGGACCTCCATCTAGTACAAATCTGGATGGAAATTTGGGTAAAAGGCACACTTGTCTCATTCCCAGTTTCAGAAAGAAAGGTTTCTGCTTTTCACCATCAAGGGAGATATTTGCTTAATTTTCAAATTTAGAAAAATTCACCTTCATTTTTAGTTTATCAACATTACTTTGTATTGCAGATAGTTGCTGAATTCTTATCTAAGGCTCATTCTGAATCTATTCATATAATTATATGATTTTATCTCCTAGTTTGCTCTGTGATAAAAATGATTATCGATAGTTAAACCAACTCTGCAATCCCAGAATAAATTCCATTGTAATTGATGTAATTGAGATAGAGAGATGGGGGGTGACAAAGACAGATAGATGATAGACAGATAAATATATAGAAAATTGATGGATTTTTACCTCTTATTACAAGGAATCTGGGCTTGTAATTTTCATTTTAGGATACTTCCTGGTTTTGTTGTCAGCATAATACTGACCTCATAAAAGACACTGGGGATCTTGCCTTTTGTTCTGTGCATGAGTTTGTGTATCTCTCCTCAAAGCATTGTGTAATCACACACACCAGGTTTTCTTTGCGGCTTTCGTTTGCTTCGTTGCTTTCTAGCCATAGCAACTACGCATTGGGGTAAAGAAATATGTCTAGGCTTTTCAGAGATTATTAGATACTGGCTCTGATTTTATGACAGTCAACCTGATGAGGCTATATGGATATACAAGTCCCTCTGACAGTGGGTTTGGTGTAGCTTAAGACCCAGCCAATAATTTGCAGTTGCCAAAATCCCCCAGAGGATTTGTGACATGCAAAAAGAGACAGGTGGAAATACTGGGGATTTGCTCTCCTTATCACGATAAAAAATGGAAAGCAATACTACTTCCCTGAGGAAATTAGGGCCACCATCAAGGCCTTGAAAAATGTAGGGTTTATTTCTATTATATCCAGATTTAACTCTCTTTAGCCTGTACACAAGGGAGATGAATCTTGGAGTATGGCTGTAGATTGTCATAAACTTAATCAGTGGTGATATCAATTACAGTGGCTAATCCAGCTGCTGTGTATTTACTGGAATGAGACAACACAGTTCCTGGCACCTGGTCGGCTGCTGCTAATCCTGAAAATGCACTTTCCTCTCTGTCAGTTTGAAAAACTATCAAAAGGAATCATCTTCATTAGGTAGAAAGAGTAAGATGCATTTACCCTCTTATCCAGGATTATGCCAATTCTCTTACTCCTTTTCATAACTGTCTGTAGGAATCTTGAGAAGCTAGACTTCCCGTGAACATTTCATTGGCATACTTTATTGAATCATAATGCTGATTAGACCTCATAAGTAGAGACTACTAAGAAACTTAGATGCCATAGTAAGATGCATGCGATCTGCAGATAACAAACTACATAAAATTCAGAGGCCCACATCTCACTGAAGATCTTGGAAATTCAGTGAATTAGAGGATGTAGATATGTTCCCTCTGAGGTCAAAGAAAACCTGTGTGTTGTACTGTCTACCACTAAAACAAAAACTATTGAAAAGAAAGGAATCTGCATCAGATCCAGGCTGCAGTTTAAGCATCTCTTCCCCTTGGGCACTATGATTGAATAGAGCCAGTGAAATTTGAAGTATCTCTGCAAAACTGCCCTTGATGTGCCCTAATCAGAAGATCATAGAACACACTGAGGCTTTCAGTATAAAGCCATGCCCTCTGTTTAAAGGTAACTTTTTTCCTTTTGAAAATATAATTTCTGACTTGCTGTTGGATCCTGAAGAGATTGAATTTCTCACCATGGGACATCAGTGGCCACGCGATCTCATCTGCCCTTCCTTAACTGGGCGCCTTCTGGCCCATCAAGTCAGAGCATGCTCGACAACAGTTCATCACCTGGTGTATTAGAGATCAAGCTGGTGTGGAGGTCAGAAGGAAGTGGCATGGTTGCATGAGCAGCTGACTCACAATCCTACTGACATCTATCCTATGACATTTTTCCATCTTCAATTCATATTTATGACATTGGGACAATTCCTTATGACCAACTAAGAAAAACACATAAATAAACAATGTATTTCTCAGGTCTACTTTACAGATGGCTCTGATAGGTATGCTGGCATCCACCAAAAGCTCAAAGCTACAGTCTTACACATCCAATCAGGAGTGTTCCTAAAGAGCAGGCATGATGGAAAATGCTCTCTGTAGGCAGAACTGTGAGCAGCATAATTCTCCACTTTTTTGGACTTAAAATTAGTAAAATGTACAGATCCTCATTGATTTATCAGTAGTTCCTCATGATTTGGTTAGATAGTTATGGACTTTGAGGTAACAGAATTTCAGTACAAAGAGTTCTGTAGAAGAGGTATATACACAGATCTTTTTGAGAAGACAGAGAATAAATATATATTTGATATGACTTACCAAACTCAGAAAGCTCTCAATAAACAGGTCTGTAAGGCAGCATCTCTGAGATGGCAGTCAGCCTCTTTCCTGGCTATCCCTGTGCTTGGTCAATAAGAACATGTGTAAAGTGGCCCTGGTGGACGACTTGCTAGCCGTCGATTGAACAACATGGACTTCCACTTCCAAGACTGGCTTGTTTCCATCAAAACTGAGTGCCTAACCTGTGACTAGCATAGAGCGATGATAAGTCCCCAGTATGGCAGCATCCTCTGGTACCAAGTTTGTTCCACTGTACCCCTTTCATCATGATGAAGGCAGCAACTTTTCTTACTAAAGAAGCACGAATTATTGATAAGTATTTACTTGCTCTGCTTGCAGTGTTCCTTCCAGAACCACAATCTATTGACTTACTAACAGGCATGGATGTGCTTGTTATTAAATTAATATAATGTTAGTCATTACAAAAAAGTTATTAAAGATGATCTCTTATGATTATTCATACAATGAAAATTATTTAAGTCTAAAAAGAAATAGAATAAATGAAAATTATGAGTAAATTATGTTCATCTAAAAGTTACTGGCTCTTTTCTGTTATCATGACACTTTCTAAGATTGAAAAGCAGTCTGAAGGATTTTGTTCAGAACTGTCTGATACATTCAGAAAATGGTAAGTCAAGGATGACTGACCACACATCATAATCTTTGAGGAATGAATGATTTTGGAATCATCTTCTAAGATCTGGTCAGCAGCACCTAGCAGCATTAGTTGGACAGAGAGATGAGCAGAGCTTATCTTCCTAAACTCAGAATCCATGGGTCAGACCTTTAGAAAACACAACAATCCACTTTTACCTGACCGAGTCCTCTCCCTCCCACATGCACACGCACAGAGAATTTTCTCTCCCTAAACCTGCAGAGTGGAAGAGAAGCCCATGTAGAGTTCCCTGCTCTGCCAGCTAGGCATCCTTCTGCATTGTCATGGGCCTGTTTTGAGTTATCAAATTTCAAGGTTTTTAAACTCCATTCATATAGTAGTTGACTTATGCTGCACTTACCTTTTATATAAAATTGCAATAGTTCATTTCATTAACCTATAAACATATATAGCTAAGACACTCAGAGTAATTATATCTTTTATATTTTTTAAATCAATAACAAATTTGTCATTTTTCTTATGTAAATTTAATTAATGTACTAAGCTTTTAACCTATACTGAAAACAATTTGTCATATGTCCAGGATCTATCAGAACCTCCAATTAGGATCTAATAATTAACCTCATTAGGTGAGGCACTTCACATACTGCATGCTCATTAAACTCCTATCAGCTCACAAAATAGGAACTGTTTTTCACATTTTGTAGATGAAGGAACTGAGCCTAAGAAAAGTCAATTAATTATTCTGATCAGAAAGTATATACTCTCCAAGTGCTGTGAGAAAGTGGACCTTGTATTTGCTTTTTGTTAAAGATTTTTCCTTCCCCGTTCCTGGACCCAGTTTTAATGTCTGTGTGGGGGTTGGAGGTGGAGGGTTCCCACACAAAACACCAAGCAATTCTCGAACACCAGCAGGTGTTCAGGAACTCTACTCAATTCTGGTATCATCTGCCCCAAGACAGCACCAGATTTTCCAGGTTAAGGGCTCCATCCTTCAAGACTGCCCTCCATCCCCCAACTTCAGGCATCAGTTGAAAGCAAAGACTATTATTGCCTATGTTTCTGACCAACTGGCTACAGAGTGAAGGTTCCCACGAACTTCCCCTTAGGTTCCATTAATTTGCTAGAGCAGCTCACAGAATTTAGGAAAACACTTAGGTTTATCAGCTTAGTAAAGAATACAAGTTAACAGCCAGATGAAGAGACACACAGGGCAAGGTCCCAAATCAAGGAGCTTCTGTCCTAGAGGAGTTTTCCCAAATGTAGAAGCTCTCTCTGACAAGAAAGCAGCATGCACAAGAGCAAAATTCTCTTCTCAAGGGTTTTTGTGAGGCTTCATTGCATAGTCATGACTGACTAAATCACTGGCCATTAGATGCTCCAACCTCCAGCCTCTGCCCTCCAGGGGCTCCATGAGTCTCTCGTTAACATAACAAAACAACAATTTCACCTCTAGGGATCGGAAGCACTCCCAGGACTGTGAATGAAGACCAGATATACCTGAGAGATATATTTTGGCCATCTGTATGACAAAATATTTATTTCTTATAACTCATTACATCACAATTTTATTCCCAGTCCTTTAAGAGAGCCTAGGATATAGCACACAGTTTTTTAAAGTGTCGAATAAATTTCTCAAAAATAAAACAAGTTTGTAGAAACACAAACCCATCTGTCTCCAAAATCTCTGCATTTCCATTAAGCTGGAATGACTTTTTTGATCTGAAACTTTGGCTCTTAGAAGAATTCTCAACATTTTTTTTCAAACTTATGTTTCTTTTAAACAAAGAACTTTACCCTAAGTCTAGGCATAGTATTAGAATATCTAGGTCAACAGCAGGTCAGGATCTCCTATCCATTGGACCACACTCGTTTTCTCATCAGTGGTAGTGAATTTATTGTTTATTGTTGTTAGAGTGTCACTGATGCTCACACTCTGACAGGAAGTTTAAAGAACAAAAAGAAAAGAAAAGCTCATATATGGAATAAACCTTTGAGGCTTTAAAGAGCCACCTCATTCTTTTCTGATTTTAGAGCTTTTAATTAATTTTCATGTCATAGTGCAGATTTCTGAATTGGCATTTTTAACTCAGTTATTGGTATGGTTTGAGGTAGAGGTTGGCAAATTACCAATACCTGTTTATGTGAACGCATTTTTATTAGAATGCCTTTCACATTCATTTATGTCCTCCGTATGGTTGCTTTTGAACCACAACAGCCATTGGAGTTCTGGTACAATAAACCAGGACAGACTGATGGTGTTTAGTGTATGTTTTTAGGCAATGCCGTATTTCTTCAGGAACATTCAGGGAGATGGTCTTCATAACAAAGGAAAAAAGCAAAAATACAGAATGCTCTGAGCCAACAGAGATGGACCTGGAATAAGTTCAGTCACAAGCAATCCCCTCAACCCCAGACCAGAGAGACCAAGTACAAACAACAATGCTTATTACCTAGCCTGGAGATAGCCAACATTTCCAGAATGTATTTGAGGGAATACACCCATTTTTAGAAATCTATTGGTAACATGATACTTATACAGACTTAATTTATACAAGAATATAAGTAAGACCAATACCCAGTTAATGGGACCCCAAAGAGGCAGACATCATAGAGGGGATCTTGAGATACAAATGGGATACAAAGCTCAAAATATACATGCCAGGAGGTAGACTGGGACAAAACATTCTCTTACCTTACTGACATTAGAATCTGGGGCTAAAACTACATAATTTATAATGGAAAGTATGCTTCCTGGACAAAGATCCAGCCCTACCAGTTGCTATCCCAGGGGTTCACTCTGCTTCCCTGTGCATCAGATTCCAAGTATTTCCAACAAGAAACATAGTCATACCTTCCTCATAGGACATGCCAGCAGACTGAAAGAGAACGTTCTAAAATGCCTAGAAAAGTAGTCAGCACAGGGCGATCCCTCGACGTGTGGGCGCTCTCACAACCTTATTCTTGACAGCCCATTTTCTGTGGGCATATACGGGTGAAATACACATATTTTATTATTACAGACCATGAGCTTGACAAGACCCAAAATACTCTAGCCATTACCCAAAGTGATTTTATTCATAGATCCATCTAGGTGTCTTTCAATATAGATTTTTGGATGATTCGTGTTAGAAAGGAATACTTTTTTTCCTGATTTATCTAGTTTCCGTTTTAAGAGTTTTCTCCTAAGCCATCCTAACATTTGTGTGATCAAAAGCCTGTCTGAAGAAATGGAGGGAGTTACCGAGGCCGCTAGTCCATACATCCTCTCTAGAAGGAGCCAAGTCTATCAAAATGTCTTAATTGCAGGCATTTTGTTTGCTTTCCTTATTCCCGAGCCCCTGAACCTGCGGAGGCTTGCCTGATTTAAGTGCGATTCTGTAGCGTCAGTTGTTCACCCAGATGCGGAATCTAGACAGAACGCGCGGGGATTAGACGGGGAGAGAGCCAGCTCATCGTAGTTCGCGTGGCATGCCGTATACCTCTTCATTAGTGGCAGGTGTGGTATGTAGATTGCCCGGCTGCTGAGTATTTCCTGAGGGTTATTTCTCGTTTGTCAGAATATGGGCAGAGAAAGGTTACTTACTGTAAACCTACAAACACCCCAACAAGAAAGAAGTTCCCCAAACACCCAAACCATGGTTCTGATGGGCCAAAGGGGCAAAGCCAGGCCAGTAGTGCCTGTTTCAAGGTGACCTTAAGATGTATTCCTATCTGCATTGCTGTTTATGGCAGGATAACTTCCAAACATTTAAAATCATTTAGTCAGCATAGAACTTAATATTTTTCAGAGCTGAACTCCAAAAACAAAGGTTTTCTTCACTGGAGAAAATAAAGAAAAAGGTTCTGATTGCAGAAGTAATGAGAGTCCATTTAAAATTAATTAACTGCAACTTTTCCTTCATTGACTCCATGTGAGCACAAGCAGATTGTAACTTTAGAAATAACGACATGCTTTTTGCTTAAGCACTTTATTAATTTATCGTTATAGCTAGAATTCCATTCCAATGGATGAAGGCAACTTTTTTTTTTTTCTGACCTGTCTTTGGACTTGAGAAACCTTGACACCAGGCTTTTGAATGCCAGAAGGGACATGAACTTCATTCTGTATTTAACTAGTGCTCATGTTGTCTGTATAAAAATCCAAAAAGCCTTTCTTTTTAAAGAGAAATTATTTGCAGTGAGTTTTTCCCCTCAAGGGGACATGTTTATTGGTTCAATGTCAATAATTCTCTGGTGGAAACGTGGTGCTAAATCATTGGCCATTGTATGAAAAAGTGGCAAAGATGAATTAAATCAGGTGGTGAGTTTGAGTTTTCTTAGCAATGCTAGGGGTAAAACTGAACTTTATTCCGAAAATTGCCAGGCACAGAATAAATGTCTTTCCATAATTTAGGTCAGGTATATATGGAATGGTATATATAAAAGAATGTGTATAAAATAGAGAATTTGCAAATATAATTATTGTTTTTACTCTTATCAGAGTAGGTGCAGTCCACAGAGGTAAAGAAAAGGGATAGATCTAAATAAGTTCATTGGGTTAAATTCCAATGTACAGATATTCAGATAAAGATGATATAGATACAAGTATAGATATAGATGGATAAAGACATAGGCACAGATATACAGATATAGTCTGGAGACACCATCCCCTCTCCCTGCAATTTCTTTGATGTTGACTAGGATATGGATGATTTCTTGAAGGTAGAGATCTTACGGGCCTGTAACTCTCAGAGACCTTGAAGGGCATCCAGCCCTTTCTGGGCAAACATGGCAGTCATCTCAGCAACATCATGCCCTCTGGATGTCACTTAGGCCATTAACACACTTCAAGGACAGAGAACTTCTGTTTCATCTTGAACAGCCCTGGACAGAAGAGAATTCATAACAGTATGAGGCAGAGAGAAGACACCAAGTGCATTCGCGTGTCTCATGCCGTTCTCACTGGTCCCAGGGCTCCTCCAGCAGAAGCAGGAGGTGGTTATCTCCACATGCTCCCTTTTCAATGCCTTGTGCCATCATGATCACCTCAGCCATACAGTAATTGGAGCGAGCTGTCTACTGGGGCCTTCATCATTGACATGGAAGTATTTTGCCCTAAAATGAATCCTTCATTTTCTTCATCTGTTTGCTCAGCATCTTGAGATACCTCAGTTCAATGTCTCAGATCTTGACCTTTGTATCTTTCCCAAGTTCTATGATCATTTGGTCATTAACTCTATATCTTAAATAATATAAAGGAGAAAATTTGACCAAGTCAATGAAGGCTACTTATTATTAATAGATGACTGTGTTCAAGGTATTAGGAGATAGCTAATGAAAAAAGTCTGTGACATTGCTTAATCCAGGACTAATTTTGACTATATAATGAGTCTTAAAAGTGGAGGGCAGAAGAGTTCAGTTTCAAAAATACCAATTCTAAAATACTCCCACATTATCTTCTAAAATATAAAGCCAGTTACCCAGCTTCACATTTAACAAATTACTTTGCTCAACCACAAAAAGTGGAACATTATTCGACCATAAAAAGGAATGAAATCACACTCCATTCTATGTCGATGAACCTCAAAAACATTATGTTAAGTGAAAGAAACCAGATGCAAAAAGTCACAATTATATGATTCAATTTATATAAAATACCAGGATTAGTTAAGTCTGTAGAGAACAATATGAGTGGTTGCCAGGAGCCAGGGAAGAGGTGATTGGGGAATGGTGCTTAGTGTATATGGGGCTTTCCCTTTGGGGTGGTAGCAATGTGTTGGGACTAGGTAAAGCTATTGTTTACATGATATTGTGAATATACTCAATGTTTTTGAATTGTAGATTGTAAAATGGTTAATTTATGTTCTGCAGATCTCACCTCAATAAAAGATATAAATATATTCTTTCAAATTAAGAGAAAAAGTTCTTAAGACCTACCTCATGATGGGCTCAAGATAGGATTTTTCTTTTACTGAATTCTTGCATCATACAAATATCTAGGCTTTTCAGTTATACCTAAATACAATACATAGTCAGAAACTAAGGCAATTCCAAGTCCCATTTTTACCAGGAGAGTCCCAGCATAATAATCAATAAGGCATCATCCTTTCACTCTCAAAACTGTCCTTATTTGGGCAGCGTATTATATGGTCAGCCTACCATTGAGAATATGAGGCTGAAAATGTTTTCCAAAAATATTGCTTTTTGCATTATCTGATAAATGGCCATGGGGAATGGCTTTGCAAAATGTCGATTCCAAGCTGCAGAATCTTCCTAAGTCCTTAAATTTCAGAAAGAATTTTTGATTCATTCTACTTTACTTGTTTTGATGTCAGTAAGTGCTAAATGGAATCCTCTGCTGGTGCACCTCCAGCACCAGAGAATTCCCCCTCGAGGTCAGCCTCCTCTCTCCTAATGGTGCTAACTCCCAGAGTGCTCTGAGCTGGAGTCCAGTTCATTGTCCCTTTGCTGTTCTCACCTTGGTCCTCGTTGTTTATCTTGAGGGAAGTCTTAGAAACGATACTTTACACATGGACTGATTTCTATTTACCAGATCCGGTGCTGATATTTTACAGGTAGAAACTCAACCCTCACAACAAAAGGTTGAGGTTAGCATTGTATTTTAACCCCATGATAGGTGGGAAAACTATAGACTCAGAGAAATTAAATGATAAGTAAGTAAGGGAAGAGCTGGTATCCAGTCTTGTGAAATAAATAGCATAGTCTGAGGAGTGGTCGTTTAGATAGCCATCAACTTTCCATCCCTCCCAAGGGATAAGAGTGATTGCCGTTGACTTTCACGGTTTCTTCCTCGTGCTGTTCCATGGACAAGAAGAACCCAAATGTGCTTGCACTGAATTCCAGTCCTTTCTTCTACCCGTCTGAGATGAGAGGAGATGGGCAGCCCAAGAAGAAATACAGAAATTTCATCTAAAGCTCCTTTTCATCTCTCTGAGTTTTACTATCATGCTCAGTCGGAGGCAGTTCCTCTTGGAAGCCTCTTTCCTGTCCATCCTTCATAAGCCAGAAAAAAAATATGTATATATATACATATATATATATACACACACACACACACACACACACACACACACACACACATATACACAAACCAGGGAAAACCAGGAACACCAAAGCCTTTAAGGAAACACAGACTAGAGCACAGACTGCCTCAAAAGTAACTCCAGAAAAGAAGTAAGGAAATGCTGTATCAGTTTCCCTTCAATATTTACAATGTCTTTATTCTTCCACTGAAGGGTGTACTCTCACCTTCTGATTCTTATTTTGTTAACAGTGACATCCCACCCCCTCATCTCCTCTAGACTGGCAGTATATCTTCGTATTTTTGTATACCCTCAACCAGAACGCAGAAAACACCATCTCTCCCAAGGCTATACCACTGTCACAGAACATGGGAAACTGGGATTGTCCTAGAAAACCTAGATCACATGGCCATTGCATTTTGTCAGAAGTTCATAGGTTCATATATAGCATGTCACACAATGTGGCCACCTGACTGTGCTCTGTGATTGCCCCATGCCCTGCCTCCATGGACACTTTCCATGCTGCTGGGTCCCTACCACCTCCATTGACACTTTCCATACCACTGGGTCACCACTCTCTGACCAGTGGTTCCCCTCTCTGCCACTGTCAGCGCCATAAGGAAAGACACCAAATCCTTTAGCTCCACACACTTGGTGTGAAGAACTTTGCACAAAGTAGGTCTCCCCAGTGAAGGGAACATAAAAATTGAATGAACATCTCATTCCATTCCTGGGACATAAACTCCTTAAGGACATTTATCTCCTTTCTTCTCTTGGGATCTACACACAGAGAGCATAGCCACGACTATGTCTTTCCAAAGCTTCTTATTACATGCATAACCATGAATGACTCACATAGCTTTTTGGAGACTCAGAAACATTCTTTGAATAATAGTGGTTAATAATAAGCTGTTCTGCAATCTAAAGCAAAAGATGGATATAATACATAAACAGGTGGGAATCTCAGCAGACAAATGGAAACTATAGAAAAGAACCAGAAGGAAATTGCAAAAAAGTAATAATAAGCTGTTCTGTTCTTATAGGCTTATTTTGAGGATTGTATGAGGAAATGAGCTTGGCGGAGTGTTTCAAAGTGTAGAGAGTTACATAAATAATAATAATAGCATTACAATAACCATTACACGGTGCTTTGTAGCATAAGGGGTGTTGAGGATCCAGAGAACAAGCCTTCCCAGCAGCGAGCAGTAGGAAGCACAGGGGTGGCTGACTTTGAATTAGGCCGCTAGGTGTCAAGCCATTCTGTCCTCGCATTATCCCCAGAAGGTAAGATCTGTGAAAACTCATGGGCCAGTCTGACTTCCTAGCCAGTGCTTGACGCCTCATTGAGGACTCTCCAGTGACCACCTCATGGAAGGTAGTTGGAAATATCAAAACAATCATTATTGTTGTAATGAGCTTTCATGTTTAATAGCTCCAAACATGAAGGATAGCTGGCTTTTCAGAGAGCCACCTATACATCACCATGGTTCACCACCCCTGAGGTAAGCTGAATCCCAGAGGCTCTGTCACGCATGGCCTCAGACTGGATTGCGTACAGTGTATACGGGCGTTTTTAATCAGAATAGACAGGCTCACCAAACCGCTGCCTAACAAATGGCTATTTCTCCTTGATAGCTGGAGTCCTTCAGGAAGGACATCCAGAAGTTGCTGGGCTTAGCAGTAAGAAAAATAGTAGTGATAATAAATAAGAATAGCAATAATAGTAAGAAAACCAGAAAGCATTTATGTGTCTCAGTTTATCTGCTAGGTTTTCACATTTATTATTTTTAGCCCTTAAAACAAAACAAGGCTTTCATTATGCTTATGTTAAGCATTAAGAAAGTAAATCATCATGTATGGTTCACAGAGAACATTCCTATAGTTTAAAACCACTGTTTTTTAATGATAATCTAAGAGTTTGATGGTGTGACCTCTATGAACTCCTGTGGAGCAAATAAGGAAATAACCCCAGAGGGCAGAGGGCAGAAGACATAAGCAGTCAGTAGAGGCAGAGTCGGAAAGTTGCTTTTCTCTAGCTCTAGCTGTCTTTCTTTCTCTTTCTTTTCAAAAACTATTCCACATTCTGGATTTTTAAAATTTATCATTTTCTTATAAAACAGGTTTTTTGTTTTGTTTTGGTTTACTTTTTAAATGACTCATTTTCAATTCTTCTTGAATAGAGGCTCCAAGAAATTTTTATGAGGAAGGCTGTGCCTACATCCCAGGCCTGCTCAGCAGTTATTTGCTCTCCCAGATTAGACTCCAAGGATGCATTCAGCCTTCTGCCCTCTCTCTCCCCTCACTGCCAAGACCTCCTGGGAGATCCAGGATTCTTTGGGACTTCCTCTCCTTTCTAAAAAAACAAAAAATGTATCAAGGCATGTTTTTTTGTTGTTGTTTTGTTTTGTTTGTTTCTTGGTTTCCTCAAGGATTTCACTGGTTTCTGCCACAGCCTAAC
This sequence comes from Smutsia gigantea, assembly GCA_032199065.1. Lineage (NCBI taxonomy): Eukaryota > Metazoa > Chordata > Mammalia > Pholidota > Manidae > Smutsia > Smutsia gigantea. The sequence goes on from JAVSCE010013001.1 coordinate 336,343, forward strand.
AGAAGCTTAGAAACATAACATCCATGGACAGGTGACCAGACACCCAGAAATGTGTGGATTTTGTGCACTGCTCTTCCTGGGCTAGAGTCCTCCTTTCTCAGATGGAACCTGCAAGTCCCCTGGAACTCAAGGCTCTGATCCCTAGATCTGAGAAAGGTGTTCCCCACACCCCTCCTCCAGCCCAGGAAAGGAAGACATCTGTTTCTTCCATCCTTTAAGATATACTTTTTCCTATTAAGGTTGAAATGACAGTTTATCTCAAATAGGTTCAACTCACTGCACATGTATTCATCAAACATTACAGTCGAGGAATGACACGTGAGGGTGCATGGATAACTTGCAACTCCTATGGCAGGAGGGGGGTCGGCTTTCAGTAAAACTGCAATGGCAGAAGACCACAGTGATCACAGCAATGGGAGAACTGGAGGGAGCTTGGCAGTGAAATTCACCTGTATTGCAGGAGGGTGGCCATCCTTGGGGGTCCACAGAAGGGATGACCACCTCAGTCAGACGCCTCTCTGCCTAAACAGGAACCTTCCACAGGCCATTCAACACATACACACTGAAAACAGGTTTATTCTGAGGCCCTTACAAAATGGTCAGTGTCAAGAAACTCGAAGGGCGTCCAGTATACCAGCAGCAACATGGGTCCCGGCCCTCCTCAGGGATGACCTCTGGTGCCACAGAAGATGAGGGGACCTCATAGGAGTAGAGACATTGGCTCCTGTGATCAGTGGGCACTCTCTGCTTGTTCTCTGCTCTGAACTGCCTTATCAAACTCCCTCATAGTCTGTAATTGGGGTAATTAATCTTTTCCTCTTATCACCGTATGATCCCATTTGCATGCTTTAACAGCAATTTAATAATTGAAGCTTTTCATAATTATCAGGAGTTAATCACTATATTTTAGGCAAAACATCCCATATCAGGCATCATTCAGAGTTGGGAAGAGGTTGAATATACGGGAAAATAATAGCAGGAAAGACCCCTGCTCAGCAGATTAGTAGCTCAGGAATTGCCATGCTGATGAGCACCAGCCACAAATTAGTTTCCCGCAAAGGCGTTCTCTGATAATTAATACATACAGAGGTCAGAGAAGCTTCATGCTAAAATATTTTAATATCTGCCCAGCATTAACCTTCTTCTCCCATTGTTTGCCAGCAGAGGACTTGGTGTTATCCTCAGGCAGAATAACCTCGAGGACAGGTGTCACCAAAAAACACTTCCAACAGATTATTCAATCCCTAGCTGTTTGTTTCAGAATAAATTTACAGAACTTCTCACACTTCTCTCTTATTTTATGATCCAATAGAAACTCCCATACTCCTTGTATATGCAGGAAATCTGCAATCTTCTCAAATGAAATACCTGTCTAAATTCTAGAAAGTCATGGGAATCATGGTCTAGCTAAACTAAAAATGACAGCACTACAAAATCACAATGGATGCCAGCAAAGAGATGAAGTCCTAATGAAGACAGATACCAAAGGTGTCATCATTGATCTGCATTTTGAGGAAGGGGTATGTGCCATCAACTTTTGAAGGGGTCACAATGTGCTTCTTTGAGTAACTTTCTATTCTTGGTTTATCCTGTGGAGTCTATTGGCTTCTTGAGAATAATAGAATATTTTAATGCAATTTATATTTGTGATAACCCTTTCCATGTTGCCCCAGGACCTGAGGATGAGCACAGTTCCTAGGGGAAGCACGCGGATCCAGGAACGATGACTGTCATTTGCATGGCCCATGATGACCTACAGGCCATCTCATGATCTTCCACTTCTCTGATGCTTCCAACATGCCCCCAGGCAACTTCTGTTTTCTTATCTGACTGGATTCAGAGAGTTTGAACAAGTTGCCTTTACACTAGTTGTGAGTCGTTGATCAATGCCAAACCCTAGATCTTCTAAATGTAGACCCTGGCTTCCCCTAATTTGATTGTCCCTTCAATCTGAATAAATGATCTCATCTATGAGATGGCCAATGATGGTAAATATTCTAAGATATTCCCTTATTTGTCTGAATAACTGAACTCTAGGTCCTTTTTGGGGTTCCCCGAGCACCACTCCCTTCTCCCATCATAGCCACCGTCCTGCGGTCGTCATTGCCAGCCTGCCTGTCCCTCCTTCTTGAAGGAATGTAGCTTCACTGTGGGCTGAGGCCACGCCTACCCTGTCACGCTAGCGCTTGCATTGTCCTTTGGGTAAACACTCAAACACAATTAAAAAAATATAAAGTGATGATAAATGCTAAGGAGAAAATAAAGTGGGGAAGAGAGAGAGGGAGATTTGGGGGATGCAGACACCTTAAATTGGAGGGTCAAGGTCAGGCTCACTGAGAATGTGACTTTGGTCAAAGCCCGAAGGTGAGGGAACAAGCCCTGAGTCACCTGAAGGAGGAAGAAAGTGCAGGTGCAAAGGCTGTAAAGCAGGGACTGGGGCAGTGTGACACTGAGGTGACACGGAGGGAGCTGTGGGGCAGCCAGGGGCACCTCTGGAAGCTCCATAGGCTCGGGCTCTTATTCCCGAGGGAATGGAAGTCATCCGAGTGTTTTGAACAGAAGAAAAATATAAGCTGATAATAAGGTTAATTTCATGTGTCATCTTGATTAGGCCATATGATGCCCAGATAGTACACATTATTCTGGGCATGTCTGGTGGGGGTGTTTCTGGACGAGATGAGCATTTGAGTTGATAGACTGAGGGAAGAAGATGGCCCTCCCCAGTGTCTGTGGGCATCCTCCAATCTGTTTCAAACGGACTGAAAAGAACAGTAAGGTGCAGGAAGGAAGAATTTGCTCTTTCCCTGACTTCTTGAGCTGAGACATTGGTCTTTTCCTGCCCTTACACTGGGACTTACACCAATAGGGCTGCGGGTTCTCAGGCCTTTAGAATCAAACTAGCCCCACCCCAGGGCCTTCCTGGGCCTCCAGCTTGATCATGGGACTCCTCAGCCGCCATAATCCTGTGAGCTAATTCCTCATAGTAAATCTCATAGTAAATTTATACAGGAGCTCTGTTTCTCTAGAGAACTCTAACACGCCTTACAAATTAAAAGGCACTTGCTGGCTGTTCCATTGAGAACAGATAAAGGTTAAATGCCTGTTTAAACAAATGAATTTTCAGAGGAATGCCTTGAATATGATTGGGAGGGTCAGTTAATATTTTTTGAATGAATGAATTTGATAAACTACTCTAAGCCAGGAAAATCTTATTGTTTTCCTTTCCTCATTAGAAAACACTTTCATCTGGAAAAAGGTCACAAGAGGTTAGGCGTATGTGGAGGATCTAATGGGAGGGGTATTTCAAAGTAACTTCTAAATATTGCCACATATAACCACATTTATCATATTTATACTTAATTTTACAATGAATATATTTTGAATAAAACTTTACATGGATTATTCCTAAGATTTTCTGTGTTTCCTCCTATCTATATTTTCCACCTATGTCATAAATGAATCATTCTGAATATTTGGATCTGTAATATAGGAATAAAAAGGCCTACCTCCCAGAAATCTTGGAAGAATTAAATGAGATGAAGTACCAAAAATGCCAGCACAAATTTTAACACATAGGAAGTACCCCAAAACATTTTAGGGTTTAAAAAATTTGTTTGTCATAAACACAATTCAAAATGTGTACTGGTAAAGCTAAATCAAATTCTATGCTCAAAACAGGAAACCTCAGCTTCCTATCTGTTAAGATATTAGATTTAAAATATCTTCAATCTTCTGTCACTTCCATCACTGGAAACTGAATAAAAAGAAACTCAAGATAAATCCAAAGATTTAAAAAGTCTCAAAATTTCTATAAAGTAGATGAGTTGTAAAATGTCACTTCTGTAGGACAGGGGAGATTGAATCAATATAAAAAAGAGAAATATAATATTATTGGTTTTATTTTTCTAGAGCACCCCGGCCACTTTCACCCTGAACAACCTATTTTTCTATTTAAATTTTTGAAACAGGGTGGATTATTTTCTTTCCCTGGTTGTAATATAAACAAAAAAGACAGAAACAAATGAATCGTGCCAATATTTCACCTATAAACATTTCAGATATTATATCAGGTTTTTTTTATTCCTCTTTGGATTATTTAGCTATGTGACACTTTATGACTTTTCTCTTCTTTTTACTGTATACAGGGAATAATATATTTCAAGATGTAGCTCAAATGCCACCTCTGTGACTCACAAGACCATGGAACTACAAAAGCAGAGAGTGTCTGTGAGGTTTACTACCTACGCAGTCGTTTTTTTCCAGGTTGTGTGGTTTGGAGACAGATTTATATCTGACATTCTGGTGGAGCTTGTTTACTCGGTGTCCCAGTTTGTCTCTCATACTGTTGCCCTTTCGCCAGGGACCCTGGGGGCACCCGCTGAGCACCTGGGAGCAGAAACAAAGATGCAGAGAGATGGACAGGATGATAGTGATTTGTGGTTGCTGATCGAATTACATGGATCCCAATGGTTAGATAAAGCTGGAGAGGAGGGAAGGGAAGAGAGGAAGGAGGGCTAGGAGAAGGGGGGAAACACAGAGAGTGTAGGGACCGCCGGGGGAAGAGGAGATGCTCTAGAAGGGAAAGGGCAGGTGTTCAACACCAGCTCCTGTCACGTGTGGACCACCATCCACTGACAGAGCCCTGTGGTAACATAGGGTCCAGTGTCTGAGCACTGAGCCCCGTGGACAGAATCTGTGGATGTGGACACCACTTATAGTGAGAGGCCTTTAAGGAATAATTCAGACCCTTGATTAAGATTGAACTGTAAGAGGTACCGGGAAACCTTCCTGTGGGTAAATTCCTTATCCAGCGGATCAACCACCAGTATTTTCAGTTTATTTGTTTTTAGGTTGTTGTAACTTACATTCTATGAGGAAATAAATATGCACTCAACTTAGGAAATTAAAAGGCAGCAAAAGTAGAGATACAACTTTGTTCTTAAGTTTGAAAATCAAATACTGTAAGTCATCTAACTTTATTACTCTTATTCAAAATTGCTTGGGCTACTCCACGTGTTGGCAGCCATCATATATATGTTAAATAAGCATGTCTTTTCCACAAAAAAAGGGTGCTGGTGTTTTGACTGGGATTGCATTGAATCTGTAAGTGAAAGAGAGAAAATTGGCATTGTAAAATTTTGGATCTTTCAACCCATAAACACTGTATACATTTTCCTTTAACATTTCTTTTTTATTTTCTTTCAGTAGCATTTGATAGTTTTTAGAGTACAGGTCCTATGTATTTTATTTTTTTAATTTATACCTATGTATTTCTTTTTTTCAGATACAGTTGGAACTGGTAATTTTTTTCAATTTTATTTTTAAAATTCTTGTTACTTAACTATAGAAATACAATTGGTTTTTGCATATTGAACTGTATGCCTGTGAGATTTACTTATTAGTCCTATAAGTTTTTTTGTAGTTTCTTATGATTTTCTACATACACTGTGTGTTGTGAACATAAAATTAATTCTATTTCCTTCTTTTAAATATTCATAACTTTTTGCTTGCCCAGTTGAAATACCTAGAACCTCCAATACAATATTGAATAGAAATGGTAAAAGCAGAAATCTGCCTTGTTCCTAGTCCTAAGGGAAAAACATTCAGTGTTTAACCACTGACTATGATGTCCCTTCTAGGTTTTCTGTAAGTGCATTTACCTACTTCAAGATTTCATAACCTCAGCGCTGTTCTTGAGGCAGCAAATTCTTTTGTTGTGGGGAAAGCAGCTTGAGGAACTCACTGGAACTCAGGGATATATTATCCACCTGTGAGGTAGTGGTTTCATAGGTGAAGAAAATTGTCAAAATACAATGAACTACTTAAAATTTGTGCATTTTATGAAAATTTTCCTAAAATATGATACATTCATGGCAAAACTAAACAAAAAATGAGATTGAAGAGACAAATGTCAGAAATGGTAAAGAGTTTACTACAGATCAATTAGATGTCAATGAAAATATTAGAGAATATAATGAGCAACTTTATGGAAATAAATGTGAATATTTAGGGAAAATAGGCATATTTCTAAGAAAAACATACCAATAGTGAGAGAAAAAGAAAGATTCTAAATAGTCCCATATCTCTTAAAGAAATTTGTAGAATGAAATCTTTCCAAAGGAAACCCCAGGTACAGATGGGTTGGCCACTAAATTGTAAAATGTATGTGGAAATACAAAGGCCAAGAAAAGCCTATACAAAATTGAAGAATAATACAATATAATGTTTTGCTCCTTCTAATATGAAGACTCATGAAAAAGTTATAGTAATTAGAACATTGTGGCATCAGCATAAACATGTATCATTAGATAAGAGTAATGGATGAGAGAAAAGAAAATGTATCCTATTCATAACATGCACATGATTTATGATAGAGAAGGCATTATAGAATAGCTGGAGAGGACAGGTTTTTCAATACATGTGATGGAGACAACTGGATGGAGACATTGAAAAATATTACGGTGGACCCTACCTCATACTAAAAATAACTATAAACTTTAGCCTGATTCTAGATTTAAATGTGAAAGATAAATCTAAATACCATTTAGATCATAGTATTGGGTATGTCTTAGGTAGGAGAAAAAATTCTTAACCACAAAGAAAAATATTAATGAAGTAGGCTCTATTAAAATTAAGAACTTGTATTCATCAAAATATTTTATTTAGAAAGTGAAAAGTAAAGCCACAAAACGGAAGAAGATATTCATAAATACCTACCACAAACATAATCTCATAACCAGAATACACATAAAGAATGCCAACAAATCAATAAGGGAAAAGACCTACAACCCAATTAAAAATGGCAAGTGGGTAAAGACATAAACAAGCACTTATCAAAAGAGACCAATAAATAGTACATCATCAAGGAAATTAAAACCACAAAGATTTTCTACAAAACACTCACAAAATAGCTAAATTTAAAAAAGAACAGTGGCAATACTAAGTGATGTGTATCTCCACTTATGTAAAGTCACAATGCTAATTTTGGTGTTAAAATTCAAGATAATGGTTATTTTGAGGAGGAGAGAAAGGTTAGTGATTGGGGGAAAGCATATGACTATTTCTTAGGTGTTGGCAATGCTGTTTCTCAACTGGATGCTAGTCAACAAGTGTGTTCACTTTTTGATAATGCTTTCAGCTCTACATTTGAACTTCTTTCTGTTTTCTGTATGCATACATCAATTAAACCTTAAAAAGACATAGTAGGAATAAAGAAAATTAGACATGTATAGCATTGAAATTTAAGCCAATGAAAGAATTTGGTGAAGTGTAATAACAATATATTTGATACCTGTGATGGAATAAAAATTTTCCTAAAAAGTTAGAAATCTGATTCAAGGAAAAATTGAAACCCTGATTTAACAAATAGCTTATTAAGGAAAGTTAATGAGTTTTTAGACATAACAAAATCACAATTCAATGATCACAATCCTTATCTACCTACTCACTTGATAGACATGTATTAAGCATGTTTTACAGTCTTCAATTTAAAATTGATGATTTAACATTCACTGTGGCTGTATCTATTTAGCAGACAGTATAGCAAAAGGCAGTATCCAGTAGGAGAGGCCTAGCTTCTTCAGGACCATCCCCAACCCCTCAAGTTTCTGATCTTTTCAAATTCGGAATGGTATGGGACCTCTAAGCCACACATCCCACTGCGCATTTGGGCTGAGTGTGCTGCTAATTCCCCTCCCTTTCAAACAATGAATACTGTTGGAGAAATTTTATAATGTTAAGAAATATGAGCTCAGGAATGAGATGGATCTGGGTTCAAATCCCAGATGCACTTGTAAACACCAAAACTCTTCTAAGAAATGGTATAAATCTGCTTGTTTTCTGCTGGAAGCAATTCTGTGAGTCATGTGCCATTTTTACTGGGATTGGGCAGGTGAGGGAACTAAAGGACAGGAAAGTTGAGATCCTGCTTAAAGTAATACAGTTAAGTTTTTGGAGCCAAGATTGTATTACCTCCTATTTGCAGATAATAGAAACGTAATAACTAAATTATATTGTTTTCTGTCTAGTTTCAATAACATAAGATTTAGTCTTCTAAGTTTAGAATGAGGGATAATTTTACTTGCACAATCATATCATTACATGGTTTGAAGAAAAGGTAACATACAAACATGTTTCGTCCATGCCAGGCATATAGACACCAACACATTTTTGTTGAACTGAAATGAATTGCTTTAATGATAATGAACCATTTACTTTACAGTTCAAGGAAAAGATATTAGAGATATTCATACTGATTAGATATAATACATCTACTATGGTTTATATTCTTCTCTCACAGCAGTCTTCAAGTTGAATTATGTTTTGGTTACTAGTAGCCAACATACATTGGCCAATCTCCCTGTAATTGACATGGTTCCAAGCAATTTTATATGTATTAAATTACCTAATTATCCTACAAATCCAAAGCAGTAGGAATTATTATCCTTATCCTCATTTCACAGATGGGGAAACTGAGGAAGACAGAGTTGAATTACTTAGACCCCACAACTATTAAGCAGAAGTTGTTCTATGCACACATTTTTCTGTGAGAGACCCATCTGTCAGATGACCACATGCTATCACTTTACTGGTTGGTGAGTTCCTTCAGGTCAAGAGCTTTTTCTGTTGTTTAAACTCTCATCTTTGGCATAGTTTGTGGGTCATCAGAAGTAGACAAAATATTGAAATCTTAGAACTCTACTTTAAAAGGAAATCTCTGGAATTGATGTAGTGAGTTGTCTGATGTAGAGAAGGGATTATCTAGTAAAAGATTTCTTTTTTTCTGTACTAAAGGATCTGATCTTTAGTTAAAACCTGAGTGCATGAACAACTGAGCAAACTAGGGACTAGCTTGGATACATCAGAAGGTATCATCTAAATGTGTCCAGATATGAGCGGCACTTCAAAGGCAGAGTCAGAAGGGCGCATTGGCAGATAAACGGCTGACGGCAATGAGCAGAATGCCCGGACACTTGCGGGCATCACCTCTGGGGCCTCCATTATGATGTCAGTTCAGACTCTTGGCAAGTCAGGCACCTGCACTATTCCTCCTGGGTGCCCACACCTCACAGGGACGGGACTGCAGAGGCAGGTGAAACTCACCACGAAAGCCTCCTCTAGCCTGGTGTCATCTGCAAGGGGAGATCTAACCAGATGATATCACATGGTGACTATTGTCCCAGGTGTCAGGAGGGCCTATCTATGGTTGACTCTTGCTTATAAGGTGTGGTTTTCATTTCCCTCCTTATGCTTCAATTTCCAGAATTCTAAATTAGCACAATGCCTTTTTACATAAAAAACTGTCAGTTTTTGGTGGTTTAAATAATACCTTATTTCTCCACCTTGCCTAGTACTCACAGACTATAGCATCCGACTTGAAAGTTTCTCCCTACACATACTGTGCTGTGATCATTCTACCTAAGTAGCAGAGCCACTCACTGGAAAAAGAAAAGCAAGTATTTATAGGCCAAGAATATTTCCATGTGGATAACCCGAGACTGCTTTTGCTGTGAGGTTTTTCTACCTTAAACCTCAGTCTGCTTCGCCATGATAATTGCAGGCTACCAGAGTGCCAGTTCATTGGCTGTTACTGATATTACCTATGTCCGTAGGTTAGAAGATGAGTCCCTTCTCCGCCAATTACTAGTTGAATAACCCCAGGCTAGTACATTGGATATGGTCAGTTGACACTCAGCATCCACTCTCCCATCGTTCTTGGTGACTCTCTGTATTTCAAAGGCTGTGAAAGCAAAAGTCAATACTAGCAAGGCCTCTGGATGCAAACGTGGTTCTGCCGGTTGCATGTACCTGAGTGACTCGAGAGGAGGAGCGGGAGGAAGTCACCAGCCCGCCACTGCGTTTGCCGGCCTGCCAGGTTATGGCCACATGCTCGGGCAGCCACCACCTGCGTCCCCTCATCCCTGTGGTGGGAGGGACTCTACCCTCAGCTGTTCCCTGACTCTTGTTCCTCCAGTCCTTCCAGGACTCCACAAGTACTTAATTCCTTGTATTAACTCACGTTCTGTTTTAAATACTTAGAGTGGTTTGTTTCCTGCAGTGAGCCCAAACTGCTAGAGTCAGTCTCTGTCTGAGACCTCAGTTAATTTATCTCTTTAATGAGACTAATGCAATGATTAAGTGCAGGGACCTGGAACAAATTATTCCTTGAGTTTCATATTATTTTTGTTTAAAAGCCAGGCTGGAAAAATCAAAACATATAGACAAATTATCCTGCAGTATACAATCCAAATACTGTCACATTAGAAGCGAGATGCATCATAAAAACATTCAGTTACATATGATCTGTTTTTCAATGTCTATTATATTCTGAGAAGTATACCCGGTGGTGATTATATAACAAAGAGCCAGACAATTTCATTGTCTTCCTGGAGCTCACCCTTTATCAGGCGAGATAGACACAAAATCAAGAAATTTCAGTACAGGGTTACCAGGGGTGAAGCAATGCAGCACAGGGTTTGATGACAGGAAAGGTGAGCAGCCTTACCTCCACTTCGGAGATGAGGTTTCACAGAGGACTCAGGGTGGGTGGCATCTGGTAAGAGCCTTGAGCAGCCAGGCAAAGCTTTGGAGTATGTCAGATAGCCTGGTTGGCTGACTGCTCCACAGTGTCCCCCGTTCCTTCATCCGTGCAGTTCCCACCTCCCACCACAGAGTCCAAATGCCATGTGCTTGCATAGTAGCCTCCCTTGCAGCTAGTTCTTGAGCATGGGACACAGTCCTGGCTGAGACCTGTGGAAATGCCTGAGGAATGGTTCTGGGGAATGTTTCCCTCTGAATATAAGGAACGATACCTGGCAATTCATCTTGTCATTTATTCCTATGCATAGATGTTATTGTCTGAGAATGCTATGCTTGGAGCCAGGGCAGCCAACCACTTTTTGACAATAAGGGGGAAGGAAAAGAAATTTCAAAGAGGTTAAGCTGGAGAGGGCTGGCATATCTCCTGCATTGTTGTATTTATTGGCCTGGAAGTTTCAGAAATCCCTTATATGTGAGGTTAAAATGCACTATTATTTAAACTGCAGTGAGACAGGCATTATATTTCCTGAATAAAAGTCATACTGTGTACTACCATGGGAAGTGTGCGTGAAAATAGATATATGTTCTAGGATGGGGATTTATACATGCAGTAGACAGGAGGCAAGAAGATTATCATAGGATGAGGATGAGAAACTCACTGACAATTGACTACAGGATAAAGTGATAACTGAGAAAACTAGAGATATAAAATATGCTGGGACATAACTATATGGGCAAGCCCATCTAGGATGCACAGAAGGAGGCAGAAGAGACTAGAGGCCCATCTTGAATATTCATTGATGTTTTTGTAACATCTGTCCGGGATGATTTTGGGTAGAGTTGATGGAGGTCTGGCTGGCAAAGTCTTTTTAATCCTAGACACAGAGAGTGTAATTTTTAAACGTGATCTTCTGACTGTACTGTAGAGACTTATTCAGAAGGGAACACAGCTAGCAGGTCTGTGCTGTCACTCTGTGGTGGCCACTAGTCATGCCTGGCCACAGAGCACTTGAAAGGTGCCTGGGCTGAATTAATGTTGGGTAAGTACAAAATATACACCAGCCTGCAAAGACTCACTGGGAAAATGAAAATGTGTCTCCTTAATCTTTACATTGATTACAAGTTGAAATAATATTTTGCATATATTGAGTCAAATACATCATTCAAATTAATATTATGTGTTACTTTTTCCTTTAAAAAAAAATACAAGCACTACCAAATTTTAAATCCTCTATGTGGCTTACATTCCATTCCTACTGGACAGTGCTGCTATGAGCAGTGATATCGGTTATGAGACTGTGGCAATAATCTAGAGGAGTAATGTGAATGAAATAAATTGATAAGTGAAATGGAAAGAGAAATTAAATGAATGGTAGAAGTAAGTGAATTAATTAAGTGGAGAGCATTAAGAAAATACATTATCTGAGAGTAATATTAACTTCCTCAGTTGAACACTCACTTCCCATAGTATACGACATATTAAGTATGACAACTGTTGTAACAACGAACCCCTAAATCTAGTAACTCAACAAAATGTAAGCTTCATTCTTTCTTATTGCAGTGTGAAAGCTTGGGCTCTACTTTCCACATGGTGATCCAGAGACCAGGTTCACTCCCTTTCGTAGCTCTGTTATCCCCAGGGGCCTCTGGATCCTTTGTGAATCTCCTATATTAATCAATAATTGGTAGAAGAGAGAAGGTAGAGAATTGTGCATTTTTTGTTTTTGTTGTTTTTTAATAAGCCAAGCATATCTGAGTGTATCACTTCTCCACACATTACTAACCAAAAAATGTTACATACTGAACTACAAGGGTGCTTGGTAATGGTAGCCAAGCTGTGTGCTCAGGAAGAAAGAAAAGTGAAATTGGTGAACAATTAGCCTATTTCTTCATATACTGATATGGGATCATATGTGTAATCACTTTCGTGGAAATAGGTGATACCTTTTGGCATGGCCATATTGAGATTAAGAGGTCTATGGGATATGGAAGTGAACTTGTCCATGAGGTGTTTGGTAGTGTGGAATGAAATTTCAGAAGGGAGTTTTGGTTAGACAAACAGGTATAGACATCATCAACTCATGCATAATCATGAAGACATGGGAGTGCAGGAGTTGACTGCCTCAAAAGCCATCTGAGAACTTAACATTGGGACATAAACACTGTTTTGGACAGCAGAGGGACTGTGTGCTCCATTTGCATTACATCAAAAGATGAATTTATTTTCTTCAGATCCCCAAAAATGTACCTCCTGTCATACTCTATTTCAGTTGATCATAAAAACTTTCCATTTTCATTCTCCACATTAATCACTCAACAAATTTGAGTCTGTTATTTCCATGTATTTCTTACATCTGCTTTCTGTCGATTTTCATGGATGTTGACCTTATAAGAATATCATCCTTTCTCCTTGTCCCCATGCACCTTCTTTTCTCCTCTCTCTGTATGTATGTAGACAGATTTATCTATATCTATCTATTTGATCTATCTATTCATGCATATATGTTCATGTTTAATTTCTATTGATCCACTGTGTATGTATCTTATATGATATGTGCTTTGGACTGAATGTGTCCTCCCAAATTCATATCTTGAAATCCTAACCCACAATGTGATAGTGTAAGGAGGTGGGGTCTTTGGGAGGTGCTTAGGACATGAGGGTCAAGCCCTCATGAATGGGATTAGTGTTTCTATAAAAGAGACCTGAGATGCCCGACATCCTTTCACCACGTAAGGACAGAGCCCGAAGGTGCTGTCTGTGAACCAGAGAGTGGGCTCTCACCAAACCCTGAATCGAGTAGGCACCTGATCCTGAATTTTCAGTATCCAGAATTGTGAGATATTAATTTCTGTTTCTCATAAGCTACTCAGTCTCTGGTATTTTGTTATTGCAGCCTGGATGGACTAAGGCACTATGATTATATTCACATGTGTGGTTAGACTAAGATGCTAATGGAGAATAGCTAAAGGCATTAGATATAATTTGGAACTGTGACTATTTCTATGGAAATTTATCAGTAATATGTATTAAGGACCATCTGTCAAGGTAGTGGCCCCAGAGGACTATGAAGATGACACCTTAATTAATACATGAAAATCTCTGAGCAAGTTACTCCAAGATGAAATATCTTCTAGAACATGAGCCCCTTAAAAATCTCTGAAGGACACCCTGACCACTCACTGACCTTTTCCATGAGACCACATGTTGCTCCTGTCAGCTCCACCACCCAGGACACCTGCATTGCCATGAAGCAAAAGGATGCAAGAAGACAAGAGGAAGTCATGGGCAATTCCCTTTTCCCTGCCTTCTCTAGTGTTGTCGTCAGACTGAATAAAGTGACCAATAAATTAACCTTTTGTTCTGCCTTGTCAATCAGACCTCACAATAACATTGTTGTAATTTGTCTATTTGGGGAAATAAATGATTAGTCAGGTATGGATCCAAACTCAGGAAATCCTCTAAATTCCAGGAGGAGCAGTCATGTTGAGACTGGGATTTTCCCATGTTGGCAACTTCGTGAAATTTTCAAATAAAGGGACTTGAGAAGACAGGTTTAGATGTCCATTGGGTGGGGGTGAGGGGCAGAAATCATCTTTGCTTTTGTCTTGTCATATTATATACACAGTTACCAGGGCATCAAGGGCCATATGGAAGCATTTTTTTTCACTGCTGACCTTCAGCTGACCCGGATGTCACCGGGAGTTGTGCCCTGAACTGAGTCCTAACTTGGGCCAAGTGCATGTCCCAAACACATCTAAAGGGTTTGGCTTATACCAAAGAGATGGGTGGGCAAAACAAGGCAAGACATTAACAGAATTAAGAGGCAGGAAGCTGATGTATTGGTCTGTCTGTCTTCCATTAAAATAGAAATAATTTCTCACTGAAACACTTACCTTATGTGTGTATTTATCATAAAAACCCAGAGGGGGTTTCAATGGCTCCATTTACAATACCTATGCCAGGCAGGTATTTTTTCTCTCTATTTTTTTTCCCCTCTTCTATTGACAAAAGCGTTTGGAGAGAAGGTGCTTTTAGTCATTACTTTTCTTGAGCAGCCAGTATTGCCTTGAGAAAAAAAATGTCGTGAATATAACAAATCAGGTTTGATAGTGGGTTTGTGACAGTTCAGACAGGAGAGACATAAAGCAGAATTGCATGGGGCTTGAAATAGTTGCTGATGGATTTCCTGCCTCATAACATTAGAGGGAAGTCAGAGAGGTTGAGCACGACGTGGGGAGCCCGGCTGGACACACTGTTCATCCTGCTGGTCCCTTGAAACTTCCATACAATTGCCTGGCTTGGCACTCAGGTGTTCTCGACTGCAACGCATGGTCCCAGAACTGAATTCCTACCTTTCTTTGCCCAAACAATCCCTATGCAAGTTTTAAAATTCTGTTGCTACTGGCCCTTCGGGAAATGCAAATTGGCCCCTCAACCGGGTTTAGAGGATACTGCTCCATATTTTTGGTGCTTTCCCACCATCCTCATTAGCTCACTGAGTGTGACTGCTGGCAGACGCCTCTGTCCAGCAACCTGGCCAGGTTGGAGGGGCCCAGGCACTTGGACTGCAAGATTCCTTGTACTCCATCATACCGATGCTCAGTTTAATATTGTCACTACCTCGCCTAACCGCTGCCAAGGGGCTCCTCACTGTTCCACAGTCCCTAACAGAGTGAGTGTGAGGGTTAAGGCCTCCAGCTGGAAACTTCTGATCCTTACAGCTGGATTCATCTGGCAATTCTCTGTTCTCCACCCACCTGGAAAGTGACTGCTTCCAGAAGGCTGGTCTCATTAACTTGAGGTAACGATACATCTAGTTCCCTCTCTGGTTATGCTTAATTAATTGAATGTGCTGAACATACCCTGTCCTGTCTTCCAACTTTTCCAGTGTCCCTGCCCCCGACACCTTTCCAACACCCCGGCCCCTGGTAAAGACACCAGTGAATTTTGCTTCCTATCCAGTTATCCTATTTCTACTCCTATTGGTTTTTAAAACCACAAATATTATTATGGTTGACAATAAATATTTAATAACAAATGTTAGATAATATCTTTAATTTAGAAACACCTTTTATAGAGAATGCATTAGGTATGTGTTTACTACCTCCAGTATTTATACAGGAATTTTTAAACTTCACAAATTAGGTTCATGCAATTTTTTCATTTAAATTTTCCACAAACATGAGAGAAAATAGAGGGGATGGGAAGCCTATCTATCCTGAACAGACCGGGAAGTGAAGGTCCTGAAGTCAGTGCCCATGGCAGGGCCAGAAAGCAGCTAATTCTAGCCGCATGCTCTGGCCCGCAAAGCCACTACAGCCTCCCCAGGCAAGGCGTTGCCAACATAATTTTCTAATTGATTTTGCGCATGCCATCAGAGCGCTTATGCAGTTAAAGTATCATTAATGAATGCCCTTGGCTTGCTTTCTGGGATAAGCCCACAGTTAGGAACTTGAACACGGAAAAGGTGTTCACTGGGAATAATTTTCAGAAGTGCACTTGGTGTGGCAGGGAAGCTGATGATAACCTTGCATGGAAGTTGCCAGCTTCCTTAAG
Source organism: Smutsia gigantea (assembly GCA_032199065.1). Taxonomy (NCBI): domain Eukaryota; kingdom Metazoa; phylum Chordata; class Mammalia; order Pholidota; family Manidae; genus Smutsia; species Smutsia gigantea. The sequence goes on from JAVSCE010013001.1 coordinate 352,439, forward strand.
CTCCTGATTTCTATGCCAGACCAGGTTACTTGTAAAAAGGCAGCGTTAATTTTGTAAATGTTACAAGAGGGGGCAAATGAATAGCTCTTGTCAGTGGCTTCTCCTAATCATTGCTTTATCCGTCCCTATATAATGTCCATATGTTACTAAGAAAAGCGAAGGGCTAAGAAAATATTCTATGGCCAGGATTTGTGTTAAGTACTTGATGCAGTTCAGCAAAAATCTAAAGGGATGGGTGTTACTGCATAGTTACTGTGAAGCTCAGAGATATGTAGAACCTGTTCAGACTCACTCAGCTTGGAGAGGGTCTGGTGACATGTAGAGACATCTGATAATTCCACCTTGTCACTTCCTTGAAACATACTGAATATACCATACCTACTGCCAATCTTTCCTCTTATCCAAGTTCCTTTTCTCATGTTGCTGGCCCTCTCCATACTTTCCTCTGGGGCCATGTAAGATCTTCAGACCACCTCCCATCAACATCTTATCCTTTGAATCAAAGTAACAAGCTTTAACTTCACCACAATACTGCCTCCAATAACACTGAACTATTTTTTCAAGGCTTCTTTTACCTCTGAAATAGTATAATGATAATGTAAAATTTAAAACTCAGCCTGATTAGATTTGTTTTTCAAATTTTAGAAGTCTAGGTTAGAATGGAAAAGAAGACGAAAGAAAAAGAAAAAAAAAAGATTTTTTCCAGCTTCAGGCAATGGAGTGGTTGAGAAAAGCAGGTCAGCAGCGAGAGTCCTCACTCCCTCTTCCCCTGCACCAGCTCACCTTGACATCATCCCGGAGAATCCCTGCCTTTATGTGGGCATCGTGTCCAGTGTGGTATGGGAACGATGGTGTGGACAGATCCAGCCATTCTAGCTTGCTGGCTGCCCGGCCTGACTCCAATGTAAGCATGTAAATCAAAGTGAAGAGGCTGCAGTGCAAAGGAGCTTCATGTCCAGCATCAGCTGGTGTCACAGACATCTCTGCCAAAGGAGAAGAGAAAGCCTCATCTTCCACCAGTCCAGAAAGGAGACCAGGTTGATTTTATACACGAAATGGTAGCTGGAACCAGAAGAGGCATCATGGATGAGAAGCCCTCTTCCCTGGGTCTACAAGAACATGCCACCATCTGGCGAACTAGAGGGATATAGGGGTGAATTCCCAGACAGTATTATTAAAGGAATGCTTTAATGATTAACTTGAATAGATTTTCATCAAAATGGACAATATCTGAGTTTTTCTATACTACTCAGAAGGATGAGGCTTTTGAAGAAAATCTGACTAAAGTAAAAATAAACTTATGAAAATTTGTTCATTTGAGTACACTGTGAGTAAATGTGTGACCCTGGTTAAAAAATCTACAACTATTTAGCTTTGAAATGTTCTTAAATTATATATGTGGTCATTTCTGCCCTCTGCTTCTGCCTGGCCCTGATCTACCTTGACAGCTTGTAAAAGCTTTGAGAACAGAAGACTTTCCCTGAGGGTTAATAGACCAGCTTGGATCAACCATGTTTTAGGCATGAAATGGATGTAGGACAGTGCCCACCTCCCTATAAAAGCTCAGCAATTAGATGAAGGCTCTCCTAAGGACTGAGAGACATCAAGCCACCAGCTGGGCTGTTCCGCTTGAAGGGAAGGCTCCCCCGTCTGTCTAGGGCAGGCTGCGGGGGCGGAGATGGCAATCAGCAATGATGGCCCCTTGCTTGGTCACCTGCAGAGCTGAACTGACCCCAGGTCTCCTCAACTCTTTTACCATAGTTAATATCCTCCCTCTACTGCCCCTGCACACAGACATACACAACAGCTGCTGACAATCCACATCAGACTCATAAACTGTGTGATACACTCACTCTGGCAGGAAGTTAGATAGTACACTATGTAAACTCTTTTCACACCTACATCTGATTTTATCCTTATCATCTCCCTGAGATATGTTAACCTTAAAATATACCTGTCAGTTATTTTAATGGCAAATATGGGTTTATTCAGGGATAGCAGAGAGTTGCAATTCTAGAGAAGAAAGGAGCGTGGAGCAGAATGCTCTATTATAGAAGAAAGGGCAGAGTTGGGAGGAATTGTTATAAACAAAAAGTCCCTTAGAGTAAACGGAATGCTCAAAGTGTGGTGGGTTCCCATTGGCTGAGTTTCACAGTCTTTCATTGGCTGGGCTGTTGTTGGGCAAGGAGAAAATCTTTCTCCTGCTGAGGTGATAAAGTATAGGCTTTTCATTTTGGGAATGCAAGACACATCTCTACCTATTGGGTCTACAGTTGATGACCAGTGGTAGGGTGTGAGAGCTCCCCTTCTGGTCCCCCAATTCCATTTTAAATAGGATTTCCTTTATTCAGTTTTACAGACAAATAGCATGATGTTATCCTTTCTCATCTTATTTTACAGATAAGGAAATTATGATTCAGAGAGGTTAAGCAACTTATGTTTATGTGGCTAATTACATTCAGAGGCTGATGTGGAATCCTGTATCACCTGAAGTCCAGCACACCTTCTGTAATGCATTCTTGATGACTTACCTAGTCCCCCAACAACAGAACTGGGGGCTCTAGGAGAGCAGGGACTTAACTGCGTTTGCCACTTTCAGCAAAGCACCTACACTAATGCACGTGTCAGGGACTCAGATCACTGTTTTGTGAGTGAACATACTCAATGAAGGCAATGCACTCTAAAGAAAATTCTTGCTTTTCTCATAGTAACTGGAGTAGTGGAGTTAGTGAAAACATGAAAGAAGTTCACTAGTAACCATGAACCTGATTTCACACAAGAAATTTAGTTACATTTAATATTTACTATTTCCTTAAAGTTTAGGGACATCAAGGGGAGAGGTGCTGTGCACTCATGATTCCCACCATGCCTCTGCTCTAAGGCATCTCCACTGGGAGGCATCTAACATCCTCTCCTTCCTGTTGTGTCACTCGGGATGCAACCCCTGGGCCAGTCTGTCTTTGCATCTCCCAGGATTCTATGATAAATATGTTTCCCCACTTTATTACCAAGACAAACGTAAACCAGATCACAGGAAACCAAAGCCAAGCAAAGTCAGGGTTGGCAGTCATGTGCGTCATATGCAAGGCGTGTCCACAGACTCTGGAGATTTCTGAGGCAGGGGTCCAAGCTGGTCATCAGTTTCATTTCCAGACTCGGCCTGCCCTCCAAGCCCTATCTCTTGGCCCTTTGTTCATCTCAGTGGCCCCTCTGACTCCCTGTTAATAATTCTAATTAGAAGACCCTGTTAATAATTCTAATTAGAAGACCGTTAACAGTGACAGCAACAATGTTCTAAGGACGGGACTCAACACTGCCATTGACAAACTGACAGAGCACATCCTCAAAGCAGGGAAAATCCTCACTCCTCTGGGAGAGTGAAGGAGGTGTGTGCACTTGGAAGCTGAAGCAAGGAAGACAGGCGGCACTGTGGCTTTGTGAGACAGAGAGGTGCCTCTTCTTAGCACAGGACATGATCTTACCGGATCAGAAGGAGCTTAAATGAAAAATGAGAGGGTCTTTTCTCTCCTTTGGTTTGTGTTATTCTCATCCTAAGACAAAAAACACTGATGAAGGGACTTTAAAGCTGACTCCCCCTGCTTCATCTTAGCGTGACAGACCAAAGGGCTCTGCGTGTGAGACTAAAAGTGGTGATTGAAATTGAAACAGATGGAGGAATTTTCCATTCTGAAGTTACATTTTCAATGTTGATTTATCAGATATAATGTACCATAAGACATGTCCTCAGTCTTCTATCTATGATTTTCATATTATAAATGAATAATTCTGAACAGTGACTCATCCATTCGTCTGGTGGATATCTTGTGTACTGAGTTCCTACTATGTGCCAGGGACCTTGGGCACTAGCACACAAGAAACCCCGAAAAATATTTATATGATCAACAAATAAATTAGTGCTCTCATAGTTCACTGCACTTCTGTGATGCACCTCATAAAACAACTATCGTTCCGTGTGTCTGCAGGGTATCTGTTCCTTAAGGACAGGGAGGTTTCTTATTCATTTCTATGTTTTATATTTCTATAATTAACCCAAGGCTGTTTATATTACAGAAGATACATTTACTCATGAACTTCCCAGTAATGAAGGTAAAAAATAAACAATACAAGTAATGAAAATGTAACAGTATAGATGTTAATTGAATCCTAACCATGTACCAGGAAAACTTGAAATCCCTATGAGGTTATCTCATTGTTATCACTATTTTCCACACTGGAAAACCATGCCTTGGAGTGTCCATGAATTGTGTCCCAGATAACAGAGTTAGTAAGTGATAGACCTGGGATTAACATGGGGATTCAAACACAAGGAATATTATGCTGTATAATGAACCAACTTTAACATGGCCATTTTATGGGAGGTCTACCTTCTGGATGAAACTAGGACTTCAAATATGAAAAAACAATACAAACAAAGCAAAAACTTCATACAGAGCAATAGGTAAACAGAAGCGTTAAGAATCACCTTTGCCCTAAATGAAACTTTTTTCTTTTTCTGGTATAGCCCACTATAGGCATTCAGGGTGAGATCTTTTCCTTGAGTTATTTCAATTATCAATCTGGAGAATTCTTTTGTGTCTGCTTGCTTGATCAAGAGCGGCTCTTTGCAAGAAATTTACAGTGATGTCAGTTGGTTTAAACTGATGATTGAGGAAAGTAGATGGATCTCAACTTCTCAGACAATATCTGATGACCTAAATTAACTGTCACCTGATTCTGCATATGGATGAGAACCAAAGATATGGCCAATAGAAGATGGGCCAGAGTCTGTCTGGGACTTGGCAGCCTGTGACCCACACATGTCTGGCAACTGATTGGTGTGGGTGGGTATTTCTTGTGATTTCTCAATCCTGTGTTAGGGTTCACAGAGTTTATACCAAATGGGAGCATCTTTGCTCTTCTCTCCAAATTCCCATTCGGGCCTATTCCTGTATTTCCAAATGTTGGTGTTCAAGTTGCCACTTGCCCAGTTGTATCTCTGCTTCCTACTGCTTCTCTGTCTCTTCAGAGTCTTTTTAGCTTACATTTTTCTCTCTGCATGAATTTTCACATTGGAGTCCTGACTGAGCCTTCTTTCCTTCCATCTTCTTTTTCTTCTTTCCATTTCACTGTCTTTTAAAATCAATGACTATCAGTCCTGATCGTGCAGTCAAATCATCTCATAAATGTTAAAAAGACTCTTTCCCAGGCGCCATTGAAAACCAACTACAGAAGACTCTCTAGAAGTGGAACCTGCCATTTGCTATTTTGTGTAAATCCCTTCAGGGAACTCAAATGTACAGTCCTAAGTGATTTCATTCTTTTCCACATCACCAAATTCCTTCTCTGAGCTGATAACCCTTATATACATATATATATATATTCATCTTTTCTGATGTCTGGGTACATAAAAATTCAACTACTTAGTTGAAGTTTTCAATTGTATGTCCAATAGGCATCTAAAACTCAACATGTCAAAAACTGAACACTTACTGTATCCTTCAAACCAATAAGGCCTCAAAGCAAGGAAGATCTAACTCTATATTGAAAAAAGATATAGTCTGTATCCTTGAGCAAGTTATTTACATTTTAGTCTCTTTAACAAGATGAAGATAAACAATAGCTATCTGACTATCTGATTATGAGTTCAATATGATAATGCATGTAGGGTTCTTAGCATAAAGCACAGCCTGCCTTGACATCAAGAAATGGTTGTTCCCATTAATGTATTGTAAGCCCAACAAGGGAAGACAAATATCTATCAGCCCTGCATATCCAGTGATCAACACCTGGTCTGGAACATCATAAGCACTCAATAAATATTTGTTTAATAATTATACTCCTATTTTCAAAGGTGTCAAGAGTTTGAGGAAGGAACCAACGGTTAGAAGAGGCAGAAAGGAAAGTACAGAAGATAGCATGTCACAGCAGGTGAGTAGGAGTTGGGGCTGGTACATACCACCTATAGCTGGGTATGTCTGGCTTCTGGCATCATAACTTTTAAAGAGTTTGCTCCTGTTATTAGCAATTATAAACATCCTTATCAGGTCCATTGCTTACTGAGAAACTCCTATGTATTTGTGTGTGGGTTCAGGGCTAAATCTTTTCCATGCCTATTTAATTCAGTTCTTCCATCAACATTATGAAGTAAATTGTACTATTATTTCCATTTTTCAGATAAGAAATAAAAGCTGAAGATTACACATTTTGCCCAGAGTCACAATCTGGGCTGGAATCAAGATGTGTGATAATCCTAAACTACCTGGTTGTGTGAGATAATCCTGTGGACAAAATGGGAGGACTGAACTCCAACCTCATTTAAATTGAAACATGGGAGGTTTCCATAAATGGGTTTAAGACACAGTCATTGGCCCATTGTCCATGTCTATGGAGCCAAGCTAATAAAGTTAGTAAGGTTATATTTTCTCAATGTGTTTTGCAGAAAAACACATTGAAATGACTCATCCCTTCTAATGAATGCCTAGTTAGCAGTCTCTTGAATGCTCTTAATCTTCTGATCGAGTCTTTGTTTGCACAGATGAGATTAAAAATTGGACTTTTTAAAAGGAGCTTGGCATTAAACCTAAGCAATCATTTGGATACTATTAATGTCCCAAGTTTGCCTTTCTTTGTTTAGGAGACTGTATTTTGTAAGTGGAATCCCAGTTCAAGGATTTATCTTTTGGCTGTGTTACACTAGATGACAGCAAAGGGATTTGTTCAAAATTAGTTTACGTCTTCTGAGGCAGAGGAAATTATGCACAACTCCCAGGACATCATCTACTACAATCTTCACTACTACTTGCACTGCAGCTGTTCATAGACAGAGTCCATTTTTGTAGTCAGCAAGCTCAACCAAGGGGCCATGATTTCGACGATGATGCCATCCCAACCTCGATCTCCTGAACATCTGAAGGAGGAGACAGCTGTGGCCTTAGATAATTGCACCTCTTATTATATGACAGTGATCAAGAACTTAGCATCTTCTTGCTGGGGGCAGGCTGTGCCCCACTGGCCCCCAGCCCCTGCTGGCCACACCCCACAGCGCGGCACCACTTGGTCGAGCAGGACTATTCTTTCTTCCTGGGCTCGCCTCCTCCATAAGCATATTCAGCTTTTCTCATTATAGTTGCCTGTATTATGTCTGACTCAGAATATGAGACCTCTTAGCCTTTGCTAACCATGTTCCATTGGAAGCTCTCTACCTCTCTCCATTGATCTAGGTTTGCAGAATAAGTTTTCACCATCTTAACCAAATGGAGAGCTGGTGTATTGATAAGCTGAAAATATGTGACATTTCAGAATTAATATCTTAAAAGGAATCATCAGACCAATTCATCATTGTGTCAGTATAACTGTTAGATCTAAAATGATTTGTGCTTTGATTCTTGAAGCATCCAGTTCAGAAAAAGGGATTATAAAAAATACATGAGTTTTCTCTCCTGCTTTGATTCTTCCTATTAGTGGTAAAACCACTTTACCGTTTCCCCCAGTTTTTCAGACTCAGAGCTGTGGAGTCTTTTTTGTTTTATAATTAGTGGACATTATGTTTTAGAACAGTTTTTATTTGCAGGAAAACTGAGCAGGTGTTAGGGTTGTCATATACAACCTGCCACAATTTCCCCTATTATTACCTTGTATTAGTGTGGTTCATTTGTTATAATAGTGGGCCAGTGCTGATACATTATTATTAACCTAATGATACAGTTACATTAAAGTTCACTCTGTGTTGTTAAGTTCAAAGGGTTTTGAGAAGTGTGTCATGGCATGCTTCCCTCATTACAGCATCAGTTTCCCTGCCCTCAAAATCCTCTGCTCTACCCATTGATCCTCCCCTCCTTCCTCTGAACCACTGATCTTTTTCCTGTCTCTGTACTGTTACCTTTTCCAGAATATCATAGAGTTGGAATCATACAGTATGCCTCTTTCTCAGACTGGCTTTTCTAAACTCAGTAATATGTATTTAAGATTTTTCCATGTCTTCTTGTGTCTTACAACTCATGTCTTTTTATTATTGAATAATATTCCATCATATATATGTTCCATCTATATTTATTCATCTGTGTAAGGATATCTTGGTTGTTTCCAGTTTTTAGGGATCATGAATCTAGCTGCTGTAACATTTGTGTGCAGCTGTTTGTGTGGACATACACTTTCAACACACTTGGGTAAATATCTGTGAGTATAATTAGCAGATCATATAGTCAGATTCAGTTTAGCTTTGTAAGAAACTGTCAGTTTTCCCAGTGGCTGTACCACTGTGCTTTGCCATCAGCAGTTAATGAGTTTTTATCGCTCCACATCCTCACCAGCACAAGCTGTGGCCACTTTTTTTGTTTCTGTTTTTGCCATTCTAATGGGTGTTTAATGGTATCTCGTTGTTTAAGTTTGCCACTTCCTAATGTCAAATAATGTTGAACACCTTTTCATATGCTTATTTTCCATTTAAATATCTTTGTGAGATTTCTGTTTACATTTTTTGACCATTTTTTAATTAGGTTGTTTTCTTATTGTTTAGTTTTAAGTTCTTTTCATAATTTGGATACAAATTTTTTATCAAATACATGTTTTATAAAGACTTTCCTTTAGTTTGTGGCTTCTCATTTCACTCTATTAAAAGTGTCTTTTGCAGATCAGAAGTTTTTAATTTTAATAAAACCTGATTTTTTTTCCCTTTGATGCAGTTGCCTTTGGTGTTGTATCTAAAATCTCATCTCATCTAAAATCCAAGGTCATCTAGATTTTCTGCTGTGTTATCTCCTAGGAGTCATATAGTTTTGCACTTAGGTCTATGGTCCATCTTAAGGTCATTTTATGAAAGGTTTGAAGTCTGTGTCTATTTTCTTTTTAAACATATTGAGATCAAACTGTTCTAACACCGTTAATGGAAAAGACTACCCTTCCTTCATTAACTAGTCTTGAAATTATACCTTAGTTCTTTGACATTTTGTTCTTTTTTTTCCCTTTTTGTTTTCTGTTTATATTTCAGTTTGGGAAGTTTCTGTTGACCTATCTTCAAGGTCACTGATTCTTTCCTGGTGGCGTCCCATCAATGGCATTCTTCATATCTGCTTCAGTGTTGCTGATTTCTGCCATTCTCTTCAGATACTTTCTTAGAGTTTCCATTTCTGCTTCCAGTATTCACGTGAACATTCCTGCATGCTGTTTACTTTCTCCTTTAGAGCTCTTAGCACGTCAGAGTTATTTCAAGTTCCTTACCTGATAATACCAAAATATGTCATATCTTAGTCTGGTTCTGTTGTTTTATGTTTTCTCTTCAGATGGTGTTTTTGTCTAATTTCAGCATGCTTGGAATATTTTATTGAAAATTGGATATGATGTATTCGGTAATAAGAACTAAGGCAAGTTGTTGTTTAGTGTAAGTTTTTTTTTTAATAAGGTATCATTGATATACAATTTAATGCTCAGATTTCAATGAGCAACATTGTGGTCACTACATTACCACCTATTATCAAGTCCCCACTGCAGTCACTGTCCATCAGCGTAGCAAGATGCTATAGAGTCACTGCTTGTCTTCTCTGTGCTATACTGCCTTCCCCATGACCTACCTATATTGTGTATGCTAATTCTACTGCCCCTTAATCCCTTTCTCCCTCCCTCCGGACCCCTCCTTCCCAACCCCTTTCCCTTTGGTAACTGTTAGTCCCTTCTTGGAGTTTGTGAGTCTGCTGCTGTTTTGTTCCTTCAGTTTTGGCTTTGTTCTTTATACTCCACATATGAGTGAAATCATTTGATACTTGTCTTTTTCGGCTTGGCTTATTTCACTGAGCATAATATCCTCCAGCTCCATCCATGTTGTTGCAAATGGTAGGATTTGTTTTCTTCTTATGGCTGAATAATATTCCATTGTGTGTATGAACCACATCTTCTTTATCCATTCATCTACTGAAGGACACTTAGGTTGCTTCCATTTCTTGGCTACTGTAAATAGTGCTGCAATAAACATAGGGGTGCATAAGTCTTTTTGAAACTGGGCTCCGCATTCTTAGGGTAAATTCCTAGGAGTGGAATTCCTGGGTCAAATGGTATTTCTATTTTGAGTTTTTTGAGGAACCTCCATACTGCTTTCCACAATGGTTGAACTAATTTTCAGTCCCACCAGCAGTGTAGGAGGGTTCCCTTTTCTCCACATCCTCGCCAACATTTGTTGTTGTTTGTGTTTTGGATGTTGGCCATCCTCACTGGTGTGAGGTGATATCTCATTGTGGTTTTAATTTGCATTTCTCAGATGATTAGTGATGTGAAGCATCTTTTCATGTGCCTGTTGGCCATCTGAATTTCTTCTTTGAAGAAGTGTCTGTTCAGATCCTCTGCCCATTGTTTAATTGGGTTATTTGCTTTTTGGGTGTTAAGGCATGAGAGCTCTTTATATATTTTATATGTTAACCCTTATTGGATATGTCATTTATGAATATATTCTCTCATACTCTAGGATGACTCTTTGTTCTACTGATGGTGTCCTTTGCTGTACAGAAGCTTTTTAGTTTGATGTAGTCCCTCTTGTTCATTTTTGCTTTTCTTTCCCTTTCCCAAGGAGATATGTTTATGAAAAAGTTGCTCATGTTTATATTCAAGAGAGTTTTGTCCATGTTTTCTTCTAAGAGTTTTTTGGTTTCATGACTTGCATTCAGGTCTTTCATCCATTTTGAGTTTACCTTTGGGTATGGAGTAAGACAGTAACCCAATTTCATTCTCTTACATGTAGCTGTCCAGTTTTGCCAACACCAGTTGTTGAAGAGGTTGTCATTCCCCCATTGTATGTTCATGGCTCCTTTATCATATATTAATTGGCCATATATGTGTAGGTTTATATCTGGGCTCTCTATCCTATTCCATTGATCTATGGGTCTGTTCTTGTGCCAGCACCAAATTGTCTTGATTACTGTGGCTTTGTAGTAGAGCTTGAAATTGGGGAGCATAATCCCCCCAGCTTTATTCTTCCTTCTCAGGATTGCCTTGGCTATCTGGGGTCATTTGTGGTTCCATATGAATTTTAGAACTACTTGTTCTAGTTTGTTGAAGAATGCCATTGGTATTTTGATAGCCATTGGTATTTTGATAGAGATTGCAATGAATCTGTAGATTGCTTTGGCAGGATGGCCATTTTGACAATATTAATTCCTTCTATACATGAGCATGGGATGTATTTCCATTTATTACTGTCCTCTTTAATTTCTCTCAAGAGTGTCTTATAGATTTCAGGGTATAGGTCTTTCACCTTCTTGGTTAGGTTTATTCCCAGATATTTTATTCTTTTTGATGCAGTTGTGAATGGAATTGGTTTCCTGATTTCTCTTTCTGCTAGTTCATCGTTTGTGTATAGGAATGTAACAGATTTCTGTGTGTTAATTTTGTATCCTGCAACTTTGCTGAATTTAGATATTAGTTCTAGTAGTTTTGGAGTGGATTCTTTAGGGCGTTTTATGTACAATATCATGTCATCTGCAAACAGTGACAGTTTAATTTCTTCTTTAGCAATCTGGATGCCTTGTATTTCTTTGTTTTGTCTGATTGCCATGGCGAGGACATCCAGTACTATGTTGAATAGAAGTGGGGAGAGTGGTCATCCTTGTCCTGTTCCCGATCTTAGAGGAAAAGCTTTCAGCTTTTCACTGTTAAGTATGATGTTGGCTGTGGGTTTGTCATATATGAACTCTATTTTATTGAGGTACTTGCCCTCTATACCCATTTTGTTGAGAGTTTTTATTATGAATGGGGGTTCAATTTTGTCAAATACTATTTCAGCATCACAGAGATGATCATGATTGTTGTCCTTCTTTTTGAAGTGGACGATGCTGATGAATCCCACTTGATCATGATGGATGTTCCTCTTGATGTATTTTTGAGTTCGGTTTGCAAAATTTTGTTGAGTATTTTCACATCTATGTTCATCAGGGATATTGGTCTGTAGCTTTCTTTTTTTGTGGTGGCTCTGCCTGTTTTTCATATTAGAGTGATGCTGGCTTCATAGAATGAGTTTGGAAGTATTCCCTCCTCTTCAACTTTTTGGACAACTTTAAGGACGATGGGTATTATGTCTTTACTAAATATTTGATAAAATTCAGCAGTGAATCCATCTGGTCTGGGGGTTTTGTTCTTGGGTAATTTTTTGATTAGCAATTCAATTTCATTGCTGATAATGGGTCTGTTCAGATTTTATGTTTCTTCCTGGGTCATCCTTCATAGGTTTTATTTTTCTAGAGAGTTGTCCATTTCTTCTATGTTATCCAGTTTGTTAGCATATAATTTTTCATAGTATTCTCTAATAATTTGTTGTATTTCTGTGGTGTCTGTAGTGATTTTTCCTTTCTCATTTCAGATTTTGTTTATGTGTGTAGATTCTCTTTTTTAATTCTGGCTAGGGGGTTTATCTATATTGTGTATTTTCTCAAAGAACCAGCCCCTGATTCATTGATTCTTTCTATTGTTTTATTCTTCTCAATTTTATTTATTTATTCTTTGATTTTTATTATGTCTCTTCTTGTGCTGACTTTGGGCCTCATTTGTTTTTAATTGTGAATTTAGACTGTTCATATGGGATTTTTCTTTCTTCTTTTAGTAGGCCTGAATTGCTATACACTTTCCTCTTAGAACTGCCTTCACTGTTTCTCCTTACTTATTTTCTTTCTGGTTGATCTGTCTTTCAGAGTGAGTGGAGTGTTGAAGTCTCCTAGAATGAATGCATTGCATTCTATTTCCCCTTTTAATTCTTTTAGTATTTGTTTCACATATGTATGTGCTCCTGTGTTGGATGCATAGATATTTATAATGGGTTATATCTTCTTGTTGGACTGACCCTTTTATTATTATGTAATGTCCTTCTTTGTCTCTTGTTACCTTCTTTGTTTTGAAGGCTGTTCTATCTGACACAAGTACTGCAACTCCTGCTTTTTTCTCCCTATTGTTTGCATGAAATATCTTTTTCCATCCCTTCACTTTTACTCTGTGTATGTCTCTGGGATTGAAGTGAGTCTCTTGTAGGCAGCATACAGATGGGTCTTGCTTTTTTATCCATTCAGTAACTCTGTGTCTTTTGATTGGTGCATTCAGTCCATTTACATTTAGGGTGATTATCGATAGATGTGTACTTATTGCCATTGCAGGCTTTGGATTCATTGTTACCAAAGGTTCAAGGGCAGCTTCTTTACTATCTAACAGTCTAACTTAATGCACTTATTATGCTATTATAAACACAATCTGAAGATTCTTTTTTCTCTCCCTTCTTTTTCTTCCTGCTCCACACTTTATATGTTAGGTGTCATATTCTGTACTCTTTGTGTATCTCTTGACTGACTTTTTGGGTAGCTGATTTAATTTTGCATTTGGTTAGTAATTAATTGGTCTACTTCCTTTACTGTCGTTTTATTTCCTCTGGTGACAGTTACTTAGCCTTAAGCACACTTCCATCTAGAGCAGTCCCTTTAAAGTACACTGTAGAGATGGTTGGTTGGGGGTAAATTCCCTCAACTTTTGCTTATCTGGGAATTGTTTAATCCCACCTTCAAATTTAAATGATAATGTTGCTGGGTAGAGTATTCTTGGTTTGAGGCCCTTCTGCTTTCATTGCATTAAATATATCATTCCACTCCCTTCTGGCCTGTAAGGTTTCTGCTGAGAAGTCTGATGATAGTCTGATGGGTTTTCCTTTGTATGTGATCTTTTTTCTCTCTGGCTGCTTTTGATACCCTGTCCTTGTCCTTGATATTTTCCATTTTAATTATTATATGTCTTGGTGTTGTCTTCCTTGGGTCCCTTGTGTTGGGAGATCTGTGCACTTCCATGACCTGAGAGACTATTTCCTTTCCTTTCCCAGATTGGGGAAGTTTTCTGCATTTCTTCAAAGGCACTTTCTATCCCCTTTTCTCTCTACTTCTGGTACCCCTATCATGTCAATATTGTTCCATTTGGATTGATCAGAGAGTTCTCTTAATATTATTTCATTCCTAGAGATCCTTTTTCTCTCTCTGCCTCAGCTTCTCTGTATTCCTGTTCTGTAATTTCCATTCCATTTACTGTCTCCTCTACCTCATCTAATCTGATTTTAAATCCCTCCATTGTATGTTTCATTTCAGCTACTGTATTTTTTACTGTATTCTATATCCCTCCTGAATTTGTCCCTTAGCTCTTGAATACTTTTCTGTAGCTCCATTAACATTCTTATGACTTTTATTTTGAATTCTTTTTCAGGAAGATTGGTCATTTCAGTCTCCTTGAGCCCTCTTTCTGGTGTTTGAGGGATTTTGGATTGAACAAGGTTCTTTTGCCTTTTCATAATCCTATGTGATAGTGAGAAATATTTGGTTTCTGTAGGCCATGCCCTCTAGTGCCCACAAGCCCTGATATTCAGAGCTGCCCAGTATCTGTAGTGATGGCAGTGGTCTCAGGCGAGTGGTGCCGGTGCCTACCGTCAAGAGCGAGCCCTTTCCTGCTTCCCGGCTGCACTGCCTGCCTCTGCTGTCAGGGCCAGTGAACTGCATCCAAGCAGCAGCCTCTGCGTTAATCCCCTCAACTGCCATGGGCGGGGCTGCCCTCTGGCTGGCCTGGAGTGATGGCAAACTGCAGGGAGGACAGAGCCCTTCCTGCTTCCTGGGTGAAGTGCCTGGCTCCCTGTAAGGGCCAGTGTGCTGTACACAGGAAGCAGCACTGTGTAGTTGCCATAGGCAGGGCTGCCCTCCAGCTGTTCTGGAACAATGGCGGGGGGCAGTGGGTTTGCACTCAGGTGCCTGCTGGGAGGAAGAAGTGGCAGGCTGCTTATCATGGTAGGGGCCCTCACGGCTATGTTGCCAGCCAGGGGGTTGGAGTGCCTGTAGCTCCTGAAAGTTCCCAACCTGCTGGGCAGAGTGTTCTGGGACGATTTCGTCCACCTGTCCCTTCTCCTGAACCCTTGCCCCTTTAGCAGCCCGCTGACTATTGGGAAGTCTTTCAAAAAGCCCACCTTTCTTTTGTCCCAAGGCAGCTGGTTGTGGGAACCTGTTTTCAGTCTCAGTCTCTGACTTTGGTTTTCAACCCCTGCAATCTCCAGATCACCTTGTAATGTGGGTTTGTGCTCTCAGAGTAGATTTCTTAGGGGCTGGGTATTTGGCAGTCCTGGGCTTCTACTCCCTCCCTGCTCTGCCTCTCTTCCTCCTGCTAGTAAGCTGGGGTGGGGGGAGTGCTCAGGTCCTGCTGGATAGAGGTTTTATTACTTTACCCTTTTCCATGAAATGTTCTCTTCTCCCATATGTAGATTGGCTGGTGCAATCTTATTTCTGGTCACTTTTTTAGGAATGGTTGTATTTTTGTATTATATGTGGTTTGGGGAGGAGATTTCTGCCTCACTTCTCATGCCGCCATCTTTTTTCCCTGTTTAATGGAAGTTTGATGTTAATCTGTCTTCATTTGGGCTGCTTTTAATGTTTGTTGTATTTAGATGCCAGAGAGTTCAGTTTCCTTAGTTTTTTTTTTCTTTTTTTCTTTTTTTTGTCCCTTTCCCAAATAGGGAGGGGACTTTTTCTGATCTTTACCATGAAAACCAGGTAGGGCTTTTGAAAGTAAAATGTACGAAAGTATGTAGACCTCCCTAAGACTGGGCCCTCCGGAGTTTTTAACACTCAAGTCAGTCCATACACAAGCTCTAGAAATTCATGAAAATTGCCACTTACATGTTTCTACCATTTAGTGGTTCCAGTGGTTTCTTCAGGTAAGTTGATCTTGATTGTTGTTACTCTTCAGATTTGAGGTGGTAGATTCTCTGGTGGATCCAAGAAAAGTCATTGATTTTTTACATCGTTCAATTTTCTTCTCACTCTTTATAAGGACAGGTGTAATGACTCCAATCTCTTGTAGAGTTGAAACCAGAAAGACCCCATGGGATCATTTCAATTCCTCCCATAGCCCCATCCTTTACCCTTCAACCTAATTTACAAATGTATTCAATTTTTATGATGTACTATGATTTGTATGGGTGTTTACTGTCTAGTGATTCAGCAGTGAAGAAATCAGAGAAGGTCTGCACCTAAATTCTAGTTGAAAATGGATAAAAGAAGAAAAAATAAACAAGATTTCTGGATAGCAATAATGCTTATACAAGAACAGTTAGAAGGAATTAGAATTACTTGAGTAGAGTTATCTGAGAAGAAGGACTTCAGAGGGTGCTGCCGGCTGAGAACTGAAGAGTCGTGAGTTCTGAAATAACCTATAGGAAGAGTCTTCTAGGGAGAATGAATCCTAAATACAAGGGCCCTAAGATTGGAACATGTTTAATGATTTAAAAACACAGAAACCAGCACCAAGATGGAAAGACACTGAGCACAGTGGGTTCCCCAATGACACGCATCTAGGAAGGAGGCAAGTAGGGTGGACCTCACGTCAAGACCTGCAGATCATGGCAGTACTTTAAATTTTATTCAGTTTAAGTCCTTTGGAGCATCACAGGAGTCGATTGATCTTTTATAATATGTGATTCTTTTCATGTTTGCAGAGACTGGACATTTTAAAGTACGTATGTGAGGAGAATAACAAAGAGACTGTTATAACAGTTTATGTGAGAGGTAATGGTGGCCTGAATTAGGGCTATAGTGTAAGAAAAGCAGGGAAGTGGATGGAGATGGTTAATTTGTTATATCTTTGATGAGACAATATTCAGAACACAGCTTTTGAAGGACTGGATGTGAAGGAGGAAATATAAGGTCAAGTCAGTTTGGTTGGTCATTGTTTGGATGTGAATACTGGTCAGGTTCAGTATACACTTTGAAAGTAGGTACAAAAGGATTTGGTGAGGAATTGAATGCGGAGTGTCTGACAATGAGAGGAGAATGACTGGAATGGAGATACTATCAACCGAGGTATGGCAAGGGATGGGTGCCTTTTCCTATCTTCTTTTAAGATGCAAAATGTTGATAATAATTTTCCAATTTCTTTATATTCCCTTTGCATTTAGAAATCCGGAATGCATGGAATACAGTTAGAGTAGAGAATGGGGCTGATGTTGTGTGATGACTCACCTCTATCTGAAAGTCAAAACAATTGTATCCTGTGTGAAAGCTTGGAAATATTTTGTGAAATAAGAGTTCACTGTGTACAGAGCAGAGCTCTTCCTTGTGAAATGAGGAGTCTATCATTCAGTAGGTGTCCTAAATCAATTCAAAATCATCTATCTGTAAATCTGAATGTTACCTGTTTTCTGACAAATGTCAAATTATAAAATTAATTATTATTTAATTTTGTTCACATTAATACATTTAAGGGTATATACAAGTATGAAAATATAGACCCTAGAAAATGATATTTGGTTATATAGTAATCAAGCTCTCAATCAATCTTATATAAAACCACGGAACCTTCTGTATGTTTATTATTACATTATACTGAAAATAGCAGTTTATATGTCTGCCTTTACAAAAGTGGTTGTAAGCATTTGGAGAAGTAGACACGGCCTGGAGTACCTAAAGGAAGTTTTGAATCTAATTCCCAAATATAGATGTTTACATACATAAATATCCACTTTAGCAAATGATTGCATGGCTAACCATTATGGACTCCCTAAAGACCTTCCACAAAACTCTGATGGGGTTGTTTGAAACACTGCAGTCCCAGGCTGCTTCTGCGTTTCAAACTGATTCACACAAGGCTACAATATTACTTGTTGATGAAACAGAGGCTCATTTATGCTTAAGAAACCCTGCCTTGGGCTGGGGTATAAACTTCCCTGCTGAGGAGCTATCATGTCTTTAGCTTGTCCATATCCCTGGTCCTAGTACGACAACACTTAGTGCAGAGTCTCTGAGGTCTGCTAAAATAAGAAATGTGACACACTGAAAGATACCTGGCCTAAGAAGCTGATTTTTCATTTAAGCAAAAATTAAGTGGTGGTTGAATCTCCTAAATAGCATAGACCATAAAGTTCCAATCCATTCCATCTTCCTCTTTTGCAGCCTTGAAAGGTGACATTCTACACATGGACCCTGCCATTCTTAGTAAAAAAAATACTCAAATATAAATGTATTTGCTATCCAGGGAATTTTTACTATAGCATACATAACTTGAACCATATTCTTGTACGTAATGGGAAAAATAGGCAAAGTATAAGCTAGGACCTTCAGAATAAAGTTAAGTGTGGAATAGGAAAGCAGATTCTTGAGGAGCAGCAGAAGAATGAATAATTCTTATTTGGGAATCAAAAAGCTCATTTGAGTGTCCTGTGATATGCCATTTGCACTACTTGCTGGATCCGACTCTCTCATTATTGTCTCCAGAATTAGTCAGAAGAAGAAAAACTTATGTTGTTGTAACAAAGAGTCCCCTAATCTCAATGGCTTAACACAGAACTCTACCCACACCCCTATATGAGATCTTCTGTAGGATGGATGACTCTCTGTGCAGCTGATTTGTAGAGATTCAGCAAATCAACCTGCTTTAGCTCTTTGATCCCTTGCTGTCAAAGGCTCCCATGCTATTGCTTCAGAGGAAGAAGTATACTGGAGAATCATGTGTTCAAAAGGGTTTTTTATCCTCCGTTCAGATATAAAACACATTATTCCTGCTCACATTTTATAGGCTAGAATCAGTCACGTGGTCCCATCCAACTGAAAGAGGGCTGGGAAGTGGTTCCCCAGGTGCTCAAGAACATAAAAGTGGCACAGGATATGATGAACCCATGGCATTGCCCCTGCCACCCTGCCTTTCAACATTTTTCTAGACTAATCATGCACTTAGATTCCGTGAACACACCCAGGGTTTATGTACATTGTTACCGACTCTGCACATTCCCTGAGAGTTTTCAGAAGACACTCTTGGTGGGATACTGTCCCCTCGAATGCTTGGTGACCCTTTAAGATACCTGGTCCAATGTTACCCTCCCTAAACCTTTTCCTTACCACCTTAGAAAAACTGGCCATTCCCTCGTTTGTGATCCTCCAGCACATTTTACACAACTGATTAGACAATGTGTCAGATGTAGTTGTGTTATTTCTTTCTTGTCTTATGCATCTTTCTTACTAGTTGATGTGTTTGGGGGTGGGCAGTTGGAAACAACTCTGTTGTTTTCTTGCTTATTTGTTTTTGCCTACTGTTTTTTCTCAGTACTTACAGAATATCTTACACCTAATAAAGCTTAATCAAAGATTGTTCAATGAGCTGCATTTGTACTGAAACTTAAAGAATGAGAACATTCATTTTTTAAATTTCCATTCATCATCTTCTTTAGGACTAGATCAACAAGAGTCATAATTACCATCATTCCTTATATATTTGAAATGCCTAATCCTCTATAGAACAAGAAAACACTTATGGTCATTTTTCTGCTTGACCAAAATCTCACTCTAACAGTTATTAATGGGAGTAGGGAAACTCAATTAGGATGAAAAGGTGATGATATCTCTAGCTAGAGAGAAGCATCAAAAATAAATTAGGTTAAACTTTTATTCTCATATCCCTAAGCTATAAAGAGCTCCTTTATATATATATATATGTATTTCCTATTCTTTGCTTGAGAAATTATACTTAATTTCAATACCTACTTTAGTTTCATTTTAAATTTTCATTAAAATACTGCAGATTTTCCTTCTCTGTTAATGCATATAGTAAGTCTGGACCCAAAATTATCCCCACCAGCACCTATTTGCTGCGAGACATTCTTTCAACTGTTTAAGTAGGCATTTTATAACAAATCACTTAATGGAAATACATGATTTACGTAGGCAGACCACAGTGATTCATTAAAGTAAGTTGAAAAGTTTAGACCTTAAGTTCAAACTGGGGTAATTACTTTGTCATTATTACCTTGCCTATAGTTCTTTCCTTTCCAATTGTATATTGATTGGTTAATTCTCTGTTCAGTTTCCTTTGCAGAAATTTATCATGGTCCACAAAGTAGTCTTTGTCTTTTGTGTGTGCGCCATATCCTCCACATGAATACCGTATCAGAACCACTTTGAAAGTGAAAAGTGGCACTCTTAAGACTTGTCCTGGATGAGAAGCATAAACAGAACTGTGCTAAATATGTTGAGACACCAGAGACCCCATAAATAGCCAGGTACTTGGGGTTTATTTTTTTCTTATTCCTCTGAATCAGGCCTCTGGATCAACCACCATAATGATGATAGCCCTTATAATGTGTAGTATACAAAGACATTTTATGGCTTCTTTATTTCCTATTTTTCTTGTGAGGGGAGTGTTTCTTTTCTTTTCTTTTTTTTTTAAAGTTTAGAGCAAAGCAAACAACTCTGTATAAAAGATATTCTTGAAAAGATATTGAGAAAGGGACAATAGCAAGGTTCAAAGAAACAGCTCATGTTGAAAGTGCTGTGGATTCAGGTGATCAGCTTGTGAAGTCAGGTTATCTCTTAGAAGATTGTGGCATAAAAATAAAATAGAATAAACCACTGGGCTGGATGATAGAGAATCCTGAGAAATGGACAACTTCTCAAATTGACAGCAACCAAAAATTAAGGTCAGAGACCCTTTACATCTGTATCATGCAACACTCTAACACTCAAGATAACCTGCACCGCTGTTCACTGATACCATTTAGACCCCAAGTCGGTTATAGGACCATGCCTAATGTGGTCAGCACAGGACACATAGACAAACCGGAGGTGTGGGCTCAAACTACACCGCCACCACCTTCTCTCTAGCTATGTGACTAGGCAACTTACTCCATGACTTGTTCTTTTCCTTAAAAGGGAAGTAATAATCTTACCCCTGTCTATGTCATAAGTGTAAAGTAGGGATTTATAATTTATAGTAATAGCAACAACTAGTAAAATAAAATAATTGTTCTCATTTCTTAAGGGTTCACTGTAAGTGTGCTCTGTGCTAAGTACTTTGTTCATTCTGGCCTTAGAACAGCCTTGTGAAACAGGTAGTATTTATTTATAGATTCATAGGAAAGAAAAATCAGTCTCAAAAAAGTTAGTCTAGGTTTTTAAAAATACACCTATAAATTAAGTCATTGAAGGAGGACTCAAATCCAAATGTTCCAGACTCCCAAGTCTGTGTTCTAGTTGTTGATGAGATATTATTTTTAAAAAATCACCTGGATTATTATTAATATGAATGTGTTTTTATATTCATTATTTTTCCCAGTTGTCTGATGATTTATGCTGATTTCATGGCTAACAAATATCTACGACATTGATAGTCCTTAGGCATCCCTTGTATCACTTAATTAGGTATTTGGGGCAAAGAAGTGCACATCTTTAGAGAGTTGAAAAAGTAAAATGGAAACAAATCTGTGATGCAGAGAAGAGTCGTTAATGTAGATTTAGGTGATAGCCCTCACCAAGTGGTTTCCCTGAGGGAGAAAGAGAAAGAGATATCCAGCTGCAGTGCAGTCTCAATGGAGTCCTCAGCTGAGACAATGGGAATTTTAACCTTGGCTGACTCTTCAGAGTTGTCCCAAGATGGAGGAAGCCATCGTACTCTCCGGTCTGGAAGTCACTGCAGGTCAAAGGTCAGGTGCTCCAGGTCCAAAGCTCATCCCAACATCAGCTTCCTAACATCATTTCCAGCACCTGGGGTTCCCCAGAAAGACAACTGCTGGAGATTAACCTGCAGGATGGTTAATAGGAAGTGTTCCTGGGATGAACACCTGTGGAAGCTCAGGGAGGACTAAGGATGATTTGGGGCAGAGGGAGATGTGGAACTGTGATGTAAATGCACTGGAAATCTTCAGGAGGAGCTCTGGAGCTTGGATGAGTCATTCTGATTTAGGGTGAGGTGGCTGCTCATTGTATTGTCACTGTCAGTCACTGGATATGGGCTGCCCAAGGAAGGTGGCATGACTTTGAGCAAGCCTGTGGTCCTCGGCTGCAAGGGTCCTCACAGGAGCTGGCGGTGGCAGGCTTGGTGCTGGCAGCATTCCCTGTAGCTGGGGAGCTAAGTCAGTAATTCTTGAGAGAAGGCTCTGGTGGTACACCACAGTGTCTACTGCAACATCCCACATGATGTTAAAGCTGTGCTCAGGGCTAAGCTCATCTTACGATTGTGCTACGACTCATTTAAAATGACTCTCTTCCTCATGTAAGAAAGTATCAAATGGTGCCAAAGACAGTCATTTTGTTCCTATATAAATAAATTCTTTCCATTTAAATTGTCTTTTGTATTTTAGCTGGATGTCCGCTCAATCTCCAATTACATGGGATTTTCAACGAGTTAGTAAGTCATCACCACACTGAGATGACATTTATTGAAAGACTTTACCTTGTATCTGCCTCTTCCCTCAACCTCTGATGGTGTATTTGGGAAGTCTGCTGACTCATTATTGGACGTTAATGTGCCTATAGATTGAAAATTCCCATCTCTGCAGACAAAAAACAAATAGACAAAATTTCCCTTCTTCCTAAAGGATGAAACACTTTCTTAAACAACTGACCCAGACTGATATAAATGAATGATTTGGGATATCATAAAGATATCATCTGATTTTCCTTAAAACTTCTTGATGTAAGCATTTTATAGATGAGAATTTGCCTCCAAGAGAGGTGGCTTTTTCAAAGGTACTTACCCAGCAAGTAAATGGGGATTTGAGGGGGAAGGAGATTAACAGAGAACAAATGTTTTTAGTATTTCCTCAGCACGTACATTATAATGCTTGGAGACATGATAGCTCTTCCTGTCTTTTCAACAGTAGCAGTGGTCTCCCTCTTTCATGGAGGACAGGGATGGTGGCTCAGAGTTATGCAGAGCCAAGGTCGGAGCCATATTCTCTCAGATGCACCCATGTGAATCTCTATCATGCTTCTTTTGTTTTGATACTATTTTTAAAAATTGCTAACTTTCTGTTCCTCAAATACAGTTTTACTTATATTCATAACCACAATTACAGCTGAAATATGCTATAAGTTTTCCATGTACCATAAAATATGTGGATGTGAGACATCTAGGGAGGATAAATTGGAGGAAGAACATCTCCCTTCTCATTTCTTTATTCAGATTGATTAAAAATGTCTTTTCTCTTAGTAATTGATGATTATACAGGACACAGAACATGTGGTAATGGTCCAGCATGCCCCAATAGGTCTGGTTCCTAAACCATTGAATTCTGGTATGTATAAGTGGGCCCATAAGCAAGAGCATCACTGCCAAGGGGCAACATGGTGACAAGAGGTGCCAATTAATGCTCATGACCCTCTATCCACATTTTCTGACTCATAACTACTAGACACTTCTCCAAAGAACACAGCTATTCCGAATGAGCATTCTTTAATGACCTAGGACTTTTACCCATGAAGGCAGGGTTAGGAGTGTAGGTAGCTAGAAAGGACAAAAGATTTTCCTTTTCTGTGCCTCATTATCTAAGCTAGAGATCAACATTTCCTTATAATACCCACAGGTTTCTCCTTAATTTACTATGAGAAAAAGAAAGGTCTATATAATTTTTGAGAACATATCATTGTCTCTCAGCTTTTGCTTCTGTGGCCCTGTTTGTAGGCATCTTAACCTTGTACTTCCTGTACGGTTGCACGTCCTATGATAGCCAGCCCATCTTCCTATTCATCACCAGCACTGATGCCAGGACAAGACCATGGTGTAGTCGCTGCTTTATCTCCAGGCTGAACACAATGCCCAGTGAGCCGAAGTGAATCAGTTCATTTCTCTGTTCAATTTCCTTATGGGGCTCCTGATAACTCATATTCTAGAACTATCTCTTTCTCTTATACATGCTTGTCATTGCTGAGGTTACTTTTATTGATACTTAAGCAAGTCATCCCTGTCAGGGATCATCCAGAGAAGTGGAGCCAGTACACACACACATGTTATGGGGAATTAGGCTTATGCAGTTGTGGAACTTGTTAAGCAGTTTCTGTAGGTAATTTTTCTATAGCTTGAAGTCTGCAGACAGACAAGGGATATGATGAACAGACAAAGATCTCTTAAGCATAAACTGGACCCCAAGTGCATAGACTGAAACCTCTATTTTTGTTGCCTGTGAATAGGGGTCTAATGGAGACAAAGCTGGCAGTGAAACCCAACTTGCCCAGTGATCCTGATCACACTGAGTTGGTTTCATCTTCTGAGAGTGTTCAACTGTAGACCATTCCAAGAGGGCAGAAACCAGATTCACATCTATACCTTCCTGCTTGACTTCAAAGCTTGTATTTCCAGAGCCCATTACCATCACAGATGTTCTTTGACTTCTGATAGGGTTACAACCTGATAAGTCCATCAAAAGTTGAAAACATGGTAACTTGAAATGTATGTAATACAACGAAGTTACTGAACACCGTAGCTTAGTCTAGCCTACCTTAAATGTGCTCAGAACACTTCCATGAGCCCATAGTTGGGAAAAATCCTTTACCAGAAAGCCTATTTTATATTAAAGTGTTAACTCTCTCCTGTAATTTATTGAACATTGTACTGAAAGTGAAAAACAGGATGGCTGCAAGGGGGCAGAATGGTTGTCAGAATACTGGCCGTTGACCAGCATGATCGTGTGGCTGACTGGAAGCTGTGCTTGCTGACCTGCCCGGCATCAGAGAGAGGATTGGACCACATGTCACTAGCCTGAGAAGAGATCCATGTTCAAATTTCCAACTATGGTTTCTACGAAGTGTGTATCATTTTTGCACCATCATAAAGTTGAAAATCCTAAGTTGGGACTGTCTGTACTTGGGAAATTACCATATGATGTTACTGTTTGTCATTGGCTACAGCTCTTTAACATTCTACTCTTGCTCTTTGCAGCTCCTCTGAGCACATTGTTGGGTCTGATCTGAGCTTCTTTCATGGACAGTTTCTTCCATGGGTCCCAAATCTTCAGCTTTGGCACTTTTATTAAAAATTAAATTTCCTCAGACTTAGATCCTGGCTCAGTGCACAATTTTCCTCTTTCCTTGAATTGATTCCTTACAGGAGAAATTGCTTCCCAAATTCGAACCATGGCCATTATTTAATTTCAAACTGTGAAGTTTGTTTAATGTAATTATCCTGTCCTGGCATCATGCCCT
The DNA here is from genome assembly GCA_032199065.1 of Smutsia gigantea. NCBI lineage: Eukaryota > Metazoa > Chordata > Mammalia > Pholidota > Manidae > Smutsia > Smutsia gigantea. The sequence continues at coordinate 377,383 of JAVSCE010013001.1, forward strand.
TCTGGAACATGATCCCTTCAGCATCCATGCCTCTAACAAAGTTTGTTTACCAAGTACCTCATTATTTTATTAATCCAAAATAATGATGCTGGTCTATAATATTACATTCTTGGTTAACAAGCAAAATACAAAATTCTATTTCCTCAGCCTAGTGGGCTCCTTCCCTCTCACAGTATCCTCTGTTTTCCCACTCCATATGCTCAAGCACATGATATCCAAAATGCCAGCAGGTATGTGCTCTGCTGAGAACTCAAAGGTGAGATTTTAGTGTGCTAGGGAGACATTTCTTTCTAGCCCTGGGGCTCTAAAGGCAAGCTCTGAAAACTGTCACTGATGAAGTCTTCAGTCCTCAGGCAAGGGAACAGGGCACTTTAACAGGGTAAAGCAAAGGAGGCCTCAACCTTATTAACCTTATGCTTGCTTGCCCCTAGAATCTACCTCCAGGCCTGCTCTACTGGATGCGCTGGCAGCTTTGACAGGCATAGGACAGCACTTCTTTAACATAAGATGAATTATGGAATTGCCTTCCCAAGTCTGAGGTTGCTAACCTCCAGACTGGGTTTTGAGTAGGTTTTCTAAGTGGAAAGGACATGGGGAAATATTCCAGGTAGGCCATGTTGCAACGGCAGTCCAATGGGACAGGCTAGAATGGTATGAAAGAGGGCTTCCCACACTTGAGTAATCATTCACAGTCCTTTATAATACCATCTTAATTACATTTTCCTTATTTAACTCACATCTTAGTTAAATGCTTTTCTTAAGTGAGTAAACAGTATGTTACTATAAATGGAAAAATCAGCATGACCTGCCATATAGCACTTCATTGTAATATTATAAATAAGTAAACATAATGAGAACAACAACCATTTTCATTTAGAGATTTTTGATATAGTTTAAATAATATCAACCATATTTGAAACTGTTTTCTATTCATTATTTAAAAAAAAACACAGCTTTATTGGGATTTAACTCATATACCACACAGTTCCAACAAGCAAACTGCTTGGACCTTGTCACTCTTTTCCTTAACAACCACAAAAAAAGAAGCTAAAAGTCTGATATTAAACGACTTTTCTTGGATCTGTCAGAGAGTCGGCATTGCATGACAAACTGCTGCTCTGGAATGTGTAGAGACAGGTGAACCCAGAATCACAGCTGAGATTTGCTAACCTAGCATGGAAGCTGCTGGAGTCATAAACTGTTAGAAACATTTAAATAGAAATTTTGAAGAATTTCTAGAGGTTGAATTTTGACTAGTGTAAGAATGAGTAACTCCCAGAAGCCTGTCTTAGGTTGTGGACACACTTTCATGAGTTTTAGCAACAGGACCCCTGCCAGGTTCTCATAGTGCAGATACTACCAAGATTCCCTTGAGACTCTAGAAGGAGGAGGGAAAGACTAATCTTTGTGAATATGTGTTCTCCCTAACAAATGACTACTCTTCAGAGTAAAAGGCTTTACCAAACCTTCTCATACATGGACAAAGATAATTTCTCCTATTCCATCCCCCTCAAGAATTCCTATGTCATATAATGAAGGTAAAAATGGTTAAGAAACATGTGAAGGTCACAGCCCAGGGACACAGGCCCACTAAAACTTATTGATTTAATCAAATGATTATAGAGCACTTTGCCTCCCTGGACCTACCACTACACTCACAGGATTTGAGTATATTCACAGGGGATAAGAATTGAAAGAGCTGCAAGACAGAGACTCTCTTTGAGGAGGAATATTTAGGGAAAACCAATCAATGGGGAAAACAAAAATGAGAACACTGGCATAAATTTGTCCCTCTGATAACTCAATTACAATAAAAAATGTAGTCCATCACCTACCCAGAATAACATAAGATCTCACACCAAAGCCCTATGACTTCAGTTCTAGTACTCAATACATATTATTTGGCTTTCAACCAAAAATACAAGTTAAGCCAAAATGCAAGAACAAAATACATCTGAATTGAGAAAGCAATCATAAGAATCAGACTTAGATACGACATAGATGTTGAAATTAACAGATAGAGGATTTAAAACAGCTATGATTGTTGTGTTAAGTGCTTTAATGGAAAAGATAGACAATATGCAGGAACATATGGGTAATGTAATCAAGAAGAAAACTCTAAGAAAAAAGTTAAAGGGAAACGGTAGAATTAAAAAATATTATAAACATAAATGAAGAAAACCTTTGATGTATTTATCAGTCGACTGAACAGCACCTATGAAAGAATCAGCAAGCTTGATGGTGACTTCCCGAACTGAAAAGTAAAGAATGAAAACAAAATACAAAAACATCAGAACACCCAAGATCTGTAGGTACACTTCAAAATATGGGACATATGTCTAATTAGAATATCAGGAGAAGAAAGATAATAAAATAGAAGAAACATTTCAAGTCATAATGGCCAGCATTTTCATGAAATAAATGACAGAAACCAAACTACAGATCCAGAAGCTCAGAGAATATGAAGCCTAATAAATATCCAAAACAAAGCAAAAAACTCTGCACCCAGACATATCATATTCAACTACAGGAAAACAAAGAGAAAGAGAAAATCTTACAAAAAGCCAGAGGTTGGGGAAGAATAACTTACCTGTAAAGGAACAAAGAAAGAATCACAGAGGGATTATTGTCACAAACTTTGCAAGGAGGAAGAGGGTAGATCGGAGTATTTACACTGTTGAAAGAAAAACAAAACAACAATGACCTATGTCATTGATTTTATGTTCAATGAAATTATCCTAGCAAAATGAACAAGAAAGACTATCTTAGACAAACAAAAACTAAAAGAATTAATTGTTAGCAGATTTCCCATGCAAGACAGGATAAAAGTTTTTTAGGAAGAAAAAAATGATATAAGTCAGGAATTCAGATCTACATAGAGAAAGAAAGAATGTCAGAAAAGGGGAAAATGAAGATGGACTTTTATTTTTCTTATTCTTAGTTGATATAAAAGATAATTACCTGTTGTTAGTAATAATAATATAATTGGTAATTATAGCATGTAGGTAAATGAAATAAAGGGCAGCAAGTCCATAAGGGATACAGAGATAAACTAGGAATATTCTATGAAGTGGTACCTGCTCTAACATGAATTGGTAAAGTGTTATTTGATGGCAGACTTCAATTAGTTTAAAATGTATCCTGGAAATTCCAGGACAGCCCCTAAAAATTTCTAAAAAATAATTATCAATATGCTAGGAGAGGAGATCAAATGAAGTAATAAAAAAATGCTCAATTAAAACTAGAGACATCAGAAAAAAGGGAGGGACAAAGAAATAGAAAACAAACATGATAGATATTGATCTAACTATACTACTAATCATTAATTGAAAAGTACACCAATTAAAAATAGCGACCATCAGAGTGGATAAAACAAATAAATAAGACTCAACTCTATATGGTCCACAAGAAATCCACTTTAAATATAAAGATCAACAGAAGTAAAGAGATGAATATAGATATACCAGGCTAACACTAACCAAAAGAAGTCTGCAATAACTGTATTAATCTAAAAAAAAAAGCAGCTTTCAGAACAAGGAAAATGATAAAAAGAAAGGTATTACATGATGATGGTGAAGTCAGTTCTCCAAGATGTATCTCATTAAGCCTGGGGTACTGGGGAAATCATTCCCACCTACTGGCACACTAGAAACCCAAATGGCTTTGGCTCATAGAGCACTTTCATATATACAAATGTGTTTGTCTTTCATGGTAAGGCTCAATGAGTTACAACACCAGAGCGGGTCCTCAGGACAGGATTTCTGTTCTCAAGCCCTCCTCTGTCTTGTGCTCTTTACATGACATTTTTCCATAAGATCAGACAATCCCTCTAGTCTGTCTGTACAAAACAACAATATAATCATTCTCACCATCATGATCATTAGATTGGCCTGTACCTGATCTTATCTTTCAGCCCATGTTACTGGGAAGAAGACTGAATGAGCAATGTTTTGTGTATATTTTCTTACCATGAAGTAGTAATAAAGTTATACATTAAGTTGGTTTCCAATAAGATATATTTCTTCAGTTTCCTACTCATCTTTGGAAATATAGGAAGATAGGTATTTTTTAGGTCCCTTTCCCCTGGGAAAAAAATGTAATAAGCCCCAGATGAATAAACAGAACCAGACATAAAATCCTTGCTGTCAATCAGGAAGAATGGAACTCAGACATACTCATGTTTTCAGAAGTTTTCATTTCCTTCTGAGAAAATGGTGTTAATGGCTCATAATGTGACAGAAGACTATGATGAATATTATAATTGTCAGTGCCAACATGAGACCTCTCAACTACAACAGTGAACTGTACATTATCTCAGGGTATCACTAGGGTATTAAAGCAATTTATTTAAATTATAAATTTGCAAAGTTAAGAAGAAATTATAACATATTTATTTGTAATTATAAATTCAGTGCCTGCAATGTGCCAAGAACTGTGCTAAGAATAGGGCCTCAGGGACCAGTGTGGTCAAACCAACTACATTTTAGAACCTCATGGAGCAGACTGTCCATGGATTTGGCTATTCATTATCAGACTGTGGGATGAAAATACAGGTCTGTACCTGAATTCACAACAATAATATCTGGCATCGAATTGGCATCAACTTAGTCTAAGTCTTATTATTTCATTAAGTCTTTACATCGACCATCGCATGAAGACATTAAGATAAAAGGGGTTTAAGTAACTTAGCTCAAACCCTAGAGCAGAAAAAAGAATTGTTTTGGTCTGGTTTTGATTTGTTTTATTTTTCTAATGCCAGAGCAAGCAATTTTAACCATCATGTTGTCTTGAAGGGACTACAGTAGCGCTGTGGACCCAGCCACACACAAACTGCCAGGCCCAAAACAAACTGTGGCTGTCACTCTTTCTGTCCAGCACTACACCTGCCCATCCACCAGGCCATCTCACAGACCACCCTTGTCAACAGCAGTGATGGCCTCTATGCCCACTTGGTGAGCTGGCCAGAACCTTGGGCCTTCAGGTGGCCTGTCACGTAGCCACAAAGAGGGACATGGCGATGGACACTGTGAGTAACCCAGTGTGATGGGTTCACTGGTCATGACTGAAGTAACACTTACTATGCATTTATTATCCTCAAGGCACTTTGCATGGTGCTTGACGTACTGTCTTGAATCCTCACCTCCAGTCCACAATGAATATGCATCATTATTTCAGGCTGAGAGGTGGTAACACTGAGACTCAGGGAGGATTCATGATTTTAGGTCCACACAGTTAAGAAACAAAGATAAGTTTTAGCCAGTGCAGACCATTTCTACAGTGATGTTCTTCCCTCTTATTCTGACACTAGCTGAGGTACTGCAGTTCAGTTCTGACACTAACTACCCAGAGTTAGCATCAGATTCCACTGTCCTAAGGGCACTGTTCCCAACAAGTTTGCCCTACTTGAGAAGCAAGCCACAAGTGGGGTCTCCAGACCCAGCTGTACTTCTCACCAATGGGGTATCAACATGGGGGGCTCCTGCAATGCCCCTCACATTCCATAATTCTCTGGGAGGAAAAAGCAACAGAGAAAGAAAGATATGTTCTTGAGTCAATATCTTATGTTGAGAGGAGAAAGGACAATATTATGGCAAATAGTATAAAAGATGCCCGTGCCCTGGCTGCAGTACTGGGCCAGGTTGTATGCTTGATAACTGGGAGGTGAGCTGCGTGTCTGTGTGGCAGGAGAGGGTTGATGGCTTTGTGTGGAGGACACCAACTGAAGACTGGAAAGCGAAATCATCCAAGCTGAAATTGAGACTGTCTCCTGGTGGTTGGGAGCAGCATTACTGGCCATATGAGGTGGGTGCTCCAAGTGGAGTTAGCCATGCTCAGATAGAGATTAGAACTTCCTAGGGGGCTGAGATTCTGGGCCAGTCTCAGCAGAGGAAAGAACACATAGGAAAGGCCTTTTCTTTTTAAGCAAGAGTATTATTCCAGACCCTGCTGGGCTTCATTATCTCAAAATTCTCTAAAGCACCCCGAAGGCAGGTTTTATGCTTCTTATTTTACAACAGGTAATCTGTGGCTCAGAGAGGTTAAGCTAATTTGCCCAAAGTTACCGGACTCGTAGCTGTGGAAGGTAGAGAGGTCTTACCCAGTCCCCAGCTGCCTTCCAAGGCCCTGCTTTTTCATTTCATGGTGCTGCCTTGTCTGTTGTTGGATTATATCATCACCTTCCCGAATTCTGAGTCGGCTCCACCTTATCATCTCTCTCCTAATCATCCTTCCGGAAACCAAGCTGCTCAGCTTAATGAAACACAGGCAACTGTGACATGAGCCAAACCCAGAGGCGCCCTCAGGATGGCACAAGGCCCAAATATCTCCAACAGAGTATGTGAAAACCAGCCTTCTTCATTAATCACGTGGTGCCAGAGATCCCACAACATACACTTCTGGGCCAGCTGAATTCCAGACACAGTTATCCCCACCAAGAGCAATTAGCAAGTCACACATTTAATATTGGGGTAGCAAGTCAGCGTCAGGGGTGAGCAGTCTGAGAGGCTGTGCTTCCTTCCCTGCCTTTGGACATGTGGAGTGGAGGACTGTTCTGCTCCCGCACTTGGAGGAATACAGGCTCTATTTCTCCAGAGGTTTTGGACTCTTCCTTTCCAATGGCCTGCTGCCAGGAACACTAATCTGATTTCTCAGGCAGACTAATCCTATTTCTCCCTCAGGTGCAAATTCCCTCTCTAATCATCCCCCCCCCTCTTTGCACCTTTAATTAACAAGCTATCCTGATCAAGCAATCAAACCTTTTAAGCCCACATTATTATTACATTTTAAATGTCTAATCCAAGAACTTTATAAACAAAGATGCCAGCCTTCCTCTCCCCTGCACAGTTTTTACTTCACTAATGTAGGGGGTGGGAAGCAACTTTGATTTGGGGGAGAAACACATGGTTTTTGTGAATTTTCATGTTTCCGATTTCTTGTCAATTTCAGTCTTTCCTTTTGTTTCCCATAATTCATTTCCTAAATGCCAGAGAGTAAAAAATACCAGTATTTTTTTTAAATCCCAGGAAAAATAACCATACATATGTTTTATTAGCACTTCGCATTTATAAAGCTCTCTCACCTTTACCAAACCAAGGTTGTGGCTGCTGCCTGTTCCTCCGGGCTCACCTCTCCACCCACCACCTGGTTGTTGGCGCCTCAGCTCAGCCCACGGTCCCTCCTTCAGGTTCTTGAATGAGCCGTGCTCCACCCCCCACAGGCCGCGTGCTGTTCCTGCCCCATGGAAGGCCATCCACCTTTCCTCCACTAATATTTTCCCCAATCTCACTTCAATCAGACACCCTCTACTCACTGTACACATTCTAGTTCGAACTTCATTTCCCCTGATTCTATTCCAAGTCAGGATCATTTGCATTATATGATATAGTGATCCTGGGGTTTTCTGCCAGAGCAATTAGCTCAGTTGCAATCACATACTTTATATTTATTTGATACACTTTGTGTGGTTATTTCATTGACATCTAGTGTTCCAACTAGATTCTAACCTCTGGAGAGGGAGACCTTGGTTGTTCTTTTTTGTTATTTTATTCCCAGCACATAGCACAGTGTTCTGCGTATGGTGGGTACTCCATATCTATCTTCCAAATGATTTAATTGTGTTACATGGGAAACCCATTGTGTGTATCCACAAGTGCAGAACCTGAGGCTCAGAAAGGTCATGTAAGCCTCTGAAGTTCTGTTAGACACCAAGTTCATTACTTGTAAGAGCTGAAACCAGAAGGACCCCGTGGAATCATTTCAATTCCTCCCTTAACCGCATCCTTTACCTTTTAACCTAATTCATGAAGTTCTTCAATTTTTAAGGTACTACTGTCAACAAAGACAAACCTCACCTTCCAATTTCTATATATTTACTGTACCCACTGCCACCATGCACAAAAGCCACTTTCTCTGGTATTGAGGGAGGGTGAGGAATGGTCTAATAATCAAGCACCATATCTGGAGAAGAAAGACAGAAAGCCAAGTCTATGCTCTACACTCCACTGATTGGATGTTTATGGGAAAATTCTTGATGTGCCTCTATCTTCAGGGCTTGGGAACACAGAGTGAGTGTGCTAGTTATCGTGTTACTGTCTGGGGGCGGCCAACCCACCCTTGTGTACTCTGCTTTGGGGCACTAGGCTATAACTCAGTCAAATTTCTGTTTGGAGAACTGGCTCCATTTGGCCATCTGCCAGTAGGGAATGTTTGAGGACGGCTGGAAGACTGGAGCAAAGAGTGGATGTAACTTCTGCCTGTTTCTGGTTTTGCTTCTTGAATTTTTGAACTTCATTGAGGCAAACCTTCTTCCCCCCACAGTAAGCAGTTCGTTGCAGCTTGCTTTGTCTCCCAAACTCTCAGAATCAGCCTTCTTACTGTCTCTAGAGATGCCAGCACGAGCTGACCAGGACTTTCCTACAAATCTGAACCTCAGCTCGGCAGGGTTCTCCCTCTGAGCTTTTAAGTGTTAAGAATTCCAGTTTTTTCCCTTTGTTCCTGTTTTGTCTTTTCAGGTCTTCAAAATCTGGCTAATAATTAGTTACATTAATTTTTCTCTTTAAAAATAACCAGCATGATTTCTGTCTAATTGGCCCCTGACAATATGGACATGAATAAAATCTATTGCATAAAGTTGTTGTGGCAATTAAATGATAATATGTAAGAAAAAAAAAGTTTCCTAAATTATATAGGGTAATATAGTTCATTTTTATCTTATAGGAGAAGGTACAGTCATTGCAAATGACTCCAGATAATAGAACAATGATCACTTTGTAAATGCAACTGGGAGGTGTATTTTGTCCCAGCATAAAAAGAAAAGTTGTAATGGTATTAGCTTCTCATAAATGAGAATTATGAGGTCATGATTTTCCTATCAGTAAAGAAATCCAAACTGAGGCTGATTATAACTCCTATAACTTCTATACATGCTATATGAGAATATATATGTATGTATATATATTTATATGACTGTATGTTCATGAATTCAATCAACAGTTCATTTTTAAATGCCTACCATATGTATTTTACTTTTCAAAGCACTTAAAATAGTGAATAGAACACGCTCATAAGCAGCTTACACTTTGGTGGTGGAAATAGAACATAATGCCAGGGAAACACAATGACTTACGGGACACTGTGGAAATAAACACACATTGTTACAAGGCCATGTAGAGAAGGGAACTAACCCAAGATATGTATAGAAGTGAGACAGGCTGGAAGCTTTGCAGTCTGGGAAATAAGAATGAAGGATAAAGTGTAGTGGGGGCAGGTTGGGGCCAAGAGAGAAAATGAACAGAGCTGAACCTGAGTGTGAAATAGAGACAGAATTGTGGTTTGCGCTACCTTGTTTATTTCCCTCTTTCTGGTGAGCATGTGGTGATGAGAATACTGTGCATATCATAGTCTGATTTGCACTTGCACAGAAAAGAACCATTCTAACCTTTCTATTTCTGCTTTATCCTCTTACTGGAATAATTAGAAAGGAATTACATAATCAGATATGCTCAAGCATAAGAAATTGTCTGATACAGACTATGTTGAAACAAGGTATCTATGATTAGATATTCCAAACTTATAATGGAGGTCACTGAAGTCTGGAGAGGCTCTGGGATTGCCTTGGGTTGGACAGACAGTGCACATGTGGAGGAAAGCCCCTTAAATCCTTTTACAATGCTACGCTGCTGCAGTCACATGCTTGCTTTTTAAAACATTTTAAATTATTTTGTAAAGCTTCCAAACTTTCATTTCAATGCAGAGTCTTAGTGTTTCTTATCTTGTTTCTGTCCTTATGAATTCATTTTATTTTCTAATTTGTTTTGAGAGCCCAGGGGAATTTCGGACTCAGGAGAAGTGGCTTGGCTTTGTGTGCATTAATCACCAGCACGTTTAGATGACTAAAAGTGGAATCACTTTGCAGGACTGCTCAGATTTCCCAAAACAGGGCCATCCCTTGTGGCATAGCAGGCTGGGAGGAAGCCTTTTGAGAGGTAGGATAAAGTGCCCAAAGGAATATACAAGATGGAGCACAGACATTTCTGAAACAACAGAAATGCCAAATCATTCCATTTTCAGTATTATTTAGATGCCAAGAGAATATATGCTCACCTTCAAACCATCCTTTGGACAGTTTTTATCCCTGAGTCCTACCTAGTTTTTCATCCTTTCCCCTTCTGAATAACCCAAGAATGACAATGATCTAAAAAGGGATTAACTATTCACCCGGGTGCTGCTGAGGGTTAGAGAGAACCGTACCCAACAATTTCACCCCTCTTGCTGTTGTTTGCTGGTTTCAAAATATCTTAAAATCTACCCACTGAAGAAAAGTAGATAGCTATGTTTTTGATCACTGATGTCTGAAGGGTTAAATGATAGATTGCCGTCAATATCAAAAACATTCGATGTCAGACAGTGAAGTGTTTGAACAGACAGGTGGAGACATTGGGAAACCCTGAGCTGGTTATGTACAGTCATAAAGGCAACTGGTGGGAGTGTGGTTTTCGTGCAAGGGGGCTGGTAAGAGGGAAAATTCTGATGTTAGAGAGAACCAAGCTGCACATTTAGAAGTATGTGGTGACAAGGCAGGAAGCCAAGTGTTATAAATAGGGCATGGAATTACTCAAGTGTTATCAGGAACATCAAATGCTCCGACTTGGAGCAGACTACTTTGAAAGTCCTCACGCTCTTCACCAGGGCTTATCTTAGAAAGTGGGACAGGGTTGTCTCTTGATGCAGGAATCATGTAGTTCCACCTCTTGGGAGAAGAAATATGCAGGAGACAGGAAACCAAGAAGTGAACAAATGCAGTCTAATGTGGGCCAAGGGTGAGGTTAAATGGGGTAGTAATTATTATTCAACAAGGAAAAGCCTAGTAAACTCAGTGAAATTTGTGATATTCATATACACACAAATACAAATATAAACACATGCAAATATAGATACATTTATACAGAACATATGCACATAATCATTTGCATATACATGTATACACATACACATACACAACATGCACATATACTCTTAGCCATGCATACACACATGTATACACAGATGCACACATACACAGAGATATACATGCCTGTATACAGGGAAAATATGCACACATATATATGCAATCATATATTCATATACGTGTACAATTGACCCTTGTGCAACACTGAGCCCTTGCACAATCAAAAATCTGTACATAACTTTTGACTTCCTAAAAACTTACTAATAGCCTACTGTTGACCAGAAGCCTTACTGATAATGTAAACACTCAACACATACTGTGATTGTTATATGTACTATATAAATTGTATTCTTAGAATGAAATAATCTAGAGAAAAGAAAATGTTTTTTCAAATTGTCTCATATCTCCAAAAAAGTCCAATATATTTTTTGAAAAAAATCAGTGTGTAAGTAGATCTGCACCATTCAAACCTGTATTATTCAAGGTCAACTGTTATTTCATAAAGTCAAAGATAGTTCTACAAATCAAATAATATTTGACTGATTCCCTGTAGTTCACAAGTGTTCTCAGATGCATTATCTCATTTACACAGACAACTTGGATCACGTTCTCTCAATGTTGTAGCCACTCAATCCTCTTTCATAAGGTAATAGAATACCTGGCATGAGGCTTGCCAAGCTAACCAGTGCCCGGGGCAATTTCTATGACAATGTTTAAGCTGTCAGAGTAATTTCCTGGGGTGGTTAGGAAAACACAGCTGGCACAGGACAAAAAACACACAGTCATGTGAGAAAAACCAAATAGGCCCAAAGCCTGAACATATTATCTGGAAACAGAGGTCATAAGAGAGATAAAGAACTGGAGAAAGGAATGTATCATATCAAAAAGGTGGAGGAAGAAAAGATGATCCATTCCATTTATGTCCTGAACTGGGCCTTGCTGGCCACCCATGACCCTATTTTATCAGTTGCCAGCTATCAAATGTGTGTGCACATCAATCTGAGCTGAAGACCCAGGGGCTGGGGCATACAGTATTTCTCATTATTTATCGTAAGTAGGAATGAGGTTTGGCAATTTCAGCTTCATATAGCAGTAGCTTTATGAGTCAAAAGTAACACACACAATTACAAACAGCTCTCATTTCAAGCCAATTTCTATTAGAATATGAGGCTTAAGAAACTTTGCTTTAAATGAAAAGTTGTGGACTGCCTTATTTTTAAATCAAGTTAAATTACAGCAAGGTGCTCTTACTGAAGCTGCAGAAAGACGAAGATAGATCACTCTTAGAAATAGCCATAGCTCATGAACTATTGAAACTTATATTACTGGCAAAATGCATACTGTACATCATCAGATGGAAATAAAAACTTTTCTTGGGTACTAGATTGGATAAATCATTTATTGGGGAAAAATGAGTCATTTTGAAGAAAAAGTAGTTCCCTTTGGCTAATACCTATACGTCATTAGCTGAATGCAATCACAGAACCAAATAAGCTGAGAGGGGAGTTGGCAGGTGGAGGCAGCTGCCCCAACTTTTCCATTTTTAACAAACAGACAAAATCCTAAAATTTCAGGCAATCTATTAAAGGCAACACATCAGGCCAGGATTGTATCTCAGACTAGAGTAAAATTATTCTAAGTTTAAGCCAAATGCTTCCTATGATTAATGTCAGGAAAAGAGTAAGCCTTTGCAATTTTTCTTAGAATTTAGAATTATTAACTTAAATGAGTCTTACAAACATTAGGAGTAGAAAATATCTTCATCAATTATTTAAACATAGGTCAGGCTTCATTCTAGACAAATCTAACAATGGTTGAATATGTATCCTGTTGGAGGCTACATTATTTTTATTGATAAAAAATCCCCCACTTTCTTCCAGTTAACTCCCCTTCAGAAATCCACACCTTAGCCAATTATGTTTTTGATATTTTATATCCTTACACACAATTTGCACCCATGCCCTCCTTTAACTGGCCATATAAACACCAGCAAGTTAATCTCTCAGAGACGGTTTTCTTCTCTGTAAAATGGAGTTTCTTTCCTGCCATCTTCGAGGGATTGTTGTAAATGGCAAACAAGATGATGAGAAAACACATTGTAGCTTTCAGCTGCAAATAACTTTAACTTAAAAAAAAAGCTCTAAAGCGTATATATGAAAAAATACGTCAAAGCAAAGAGATTGGAGAAAGAGCAAATGTGTTTTATGTTGAATATAAGTTAGAAATGATGGTCCTAATATTGGGAATGCAAAGAAACAAACGGATGAAACAATTACATGTTAAAGAAACTTGTAACCAAGTGGATATTTAGATTTAATAAAGAGGAAAAGTTTAAAGATATCTTGGTTAGATGAGAGAAAAAGAACAAGTTAGAAGGAACAAACTGAAGAAGGTGTTGAAAATTTTAGGTTTATGTGATGTAAGTGTCTCAGTCAAAATATCAAGTATCAAGGAACACTGAGTTGGTGAGTTTTTTCTGACAGTCTAGCACTGGGTGAATAGCCTCTGGATGACAACAGAAGCTATGGAGTCATAGTAATGTTGGGCAGCTGCCTGGCAATCCAAAGTCCTACATGTTTCCCCCATCCACAGGAGTGGGTTTCTAGCCACACTGAGTGTAGGGAGATCCAATGATCCTGGCCAGGGTTGATTGGACAACAGGTGGGCAGTTGATCCACACCATGCCATTCTCTTCCCTTAAGAATGAGAAGCAGATCCAAAGAGAAAATAAGACTTTCAACGTGGTTAGATATGTAACAAGGATAAAGGAACTGTGAATGCCGAGCACTTCTGTGTGAACTGCAGCCAGTGAAAGAGGATAAATCGTGTGTAAAAAGAGAAGCAGAAAAGAAATGGAGAGAGAATGATACACGACTAGGCTTTTCAACATGAATCCAATTTTGAATCCCAGAGTTCTGGCTGGCTTTCTGTCTTGAATGATGAATTCTTGTAGGTCTGCCCCTGCTTTGTTGTTGATTTTTTTCCATTCCTCCTCTCCTTTCCTCTTTCCTTTCCTCTTCTCTTTCATTCAGGAAGCCAATGTGTCTAACATTCATTTTCAAACAGAGAAAGGACTAATAACAGAAGAATGAAAGTGATCACCCAGAAAGTGTGCATCAAGTGAGGAGCAAATAGGGGAGCCCTAGATGACCAGTATCACGGGCCAAGTATAGGAAAAGATGCAAGAAGACTGAATGGAAGTGAGCAGAGGCCTGGAGGTTGACTGTACAGACTGTACAGTATGCCCAGAGTAAACACTGGTGTATTATATATTTAAACAGGACAGATAACAGGTTAAATCTTGTTAACTGTCCTTATTACTTATAAAAATGTAATAATAATAATAACAAAGAGAGCAGGAAGAGACTGCTGGAGTGGTGGCTAGGTTTATGGCATAGATCATGGTGATTGTTTTATGGGAATTTACTTTCAAGCTCATCAAGTTGTACACATTAAATATGCACAGACTTTTATGTAAAAAAAAAAAGAAAAGAAAACAAACGGAAAAGATGGCAGCATGAGAGGTGACACAGAAACCTCCTCCCAAAACCACACATAATATGAAAATATAGCAAATAAAACTAATCCTGAAAAAACAAAGGAATGAAGGCTGTAACAGACTTCCCACATCTGGGGAAAAGAGCAGACCACATGAAAAAGAGTAAAGTACCAGTGGGACCCAAACCCTTCCCCCACCCCAGTTCACTGGTGGGAGGAAGAGAAACGGAGTGAGGAAGGGGTGGAGGCCTAGGACTGCAGAACACTCAGCCCTGGATATCTGCTCTGGGAGCATAAACCTACATTACATGGTGCTATGGAGACAACTGGGGTTGGAAAGCTAAGACAGGTGGAATAATTGGAGAGACTGAGATTCCAGCCACTTTGGAGAACAGGTACACGCAACCAGCTGCTCTGGGACAAAAAAAAAAGACAGGCACTCTGAGACACTTCCCAATAGTGAGAGGGCTTCTAAAGGGGCAAGAATTGCACAGAGCTTGCTGCTCAGGACAAAGGACAAGTGGACAAAAGTGTCCTGGTGCACTCAACCCAGCAGGTTGGAAACATTCAGGAACTTCAGGTGCTCCATCCACCTGGCTGGCAATGCAGCTCCAAGGTCCTCCACCATGTTACGCAGCCTATCACTCCTTACTCCCAGCCAGAACAGGCTCGCAAACCTGCTGCCCCTGCCATTGTGTCAGGCCAGCCAGAGGGCAGCCCCGCTTATGGAGGCTACAAGGGTGTAGCATGGAGACTCCTCCCTGCATGCTCATCCCCCTAGCCCTTGCAGTGGGGGCAGGCACTGCAACCAGGAAACAGAAAACAGGTCTTTCCTCCCTGCAGGCATGAGGGCTGCTTGCCTGGGACCCCTGCTATCACTCTAGGGGCTGAAGAGCTCCAGAGAATAGAGCCTCTGGGCACCCGAGGGCATTGCCTACACCAAGTTATTCCAAATATGAAATGTCAAAAGAACCTGGTATAAACGAAAACCCCACAAACAGGAGAGAGAGGGCCAAGTGAATTTCAAAATAAAAATCATATGCATGCTCATGGAGCTACAGAAAAATATTCAACACTTCAGGGAAGAATTCAAGAAAGAGATAGAAACCTTGAAAAGTACAGTATCCAAAATGAAACACAATGGAGGGATTTAAAAGCAGATTAGATGAAGTACAGGAGATGGTAAATGAAATAGAAATTTGAGAACAGGAATACAAAGAAGCTGAGGCACAGAGAGAAAAAAGATCTCTAGGAATAAAAGAATATTAAGAGAACCGTGTGACCAATACAAATGGAACAATATTCGCATTATATGGGTACCAGAAGAAGAGAGAGAAAAAGGGATAGAAAGTGTCTTTGAAGAAATAATTGCTGAAAACTTCTCCAATCTGGGGAAGAATATAGCCTCTCAGGCCATGGAGGTGCACAGATCACCCAACACAAGGGACCCAAGGAAGACACCAAGACATACAACAATTAAAGTGGCAAAGATCAAGATAAGGACAGAGTTTTAAAAACAGCCAGAGAGAGAAAAAAGATCACATACAAAGGAAAACACATCAGGCTATCCATAGACTTCACAAAAGAAACCTCATAAGCCAGAAGGGAGTGGCATGATATATTTAGTGCAATGAAACAGAAGGGCCTCGAACCAAGAATACTCTACCCAGGAAGATTATCATTTTAAATTTGTAGAAGGGATTAAGCAATCTCCAGATAAGTAAAAGTTGAGAGAATTTAGCTCCCACAAACCATCTCTACAGTGTATTTTGGAGGGACTGCTATAAATGGAAGTGTTGCTAAGGCTAAATAGCTGTCACCAGAGGAAATAAAACTATAGTAAAGGAAGTAAACCAATTAATTACTAAGGAAATGCAAAATTAAATCAACTATGCTGAAAGTCAGTCAAGAGATATACAAAGAGTACAGACTATGATACCTAATATATAAAGAATGAAGTAGGAAGAAATAGGAAGAAAAAAAAAAGAACATTTGGATTGTGTTTGTAAGAGCATACTTAGTGCATTAAATTAGACTGCTAGATAGTAAAGAAGCTACCCTTGGACCTTTGGTAACCACGAATCTAAAGCCTGCAATGGCAATAAGTACATATCTATTGATAATCACTCTAAATGTGAATAGTCTGAATGCACCAATTGAAAGACACAGATTTACTGAATGGATAAAAAACAAGACACAGCTATATGCTGCCTACAAGAGACTCACATTAAACCCAAAGACATACACAGACTAAAAGTGAAGGGATGGAAAAAGATATTTCATGCAACTAATAGGGAGAAAAAAGCAGGAGTTGCATGAATTAGACAAAATATACTTCAAAAAAAAAGTAACAAGAGACAAAGAAGGACATTACATAATGATAAAGGAATCAGTCCAAAAAGAGGATATAACCATTATAAATATCTATGCACCCAGCATAGGAGCGTACACATATATGAAACAAATACTAACAGAATTAAAAGGGGAAATAGAATGCAATGCATTCATTTTAGGAGACTTCAACACACCACTCACTCCAAAGGACATAACAACCAGACAAAAAATAAGTAAGGAGACAGCAGCATTGAACAACACGCTAGAACAGATGGACCTAACAGACATCTACAGAACACTCCAACCAAGAGCAGCAGGACACACATTCTTCTCAAGTGCATATGGAACATTTTCAAGAATAGATCATAGACTAGGCCAAAAAAAGAGCCTCAGTAAATTCATAAGGATTGAAATTCTACCAACCAACTTCTTAGACCAAAAAGATATGAAACTAGAAGTAAATTATGCAAAGACAACAAAAAGGCCCACAGATACATGGAGGCTTAACAACATGCTACTAAATAATCAATGGATCAATGACCAAATAAAAATAGAGATCAAGCAATAAAAAATTTGGAGAAAAATGAAAACAATAACTCAACACTGCAAAATCTGTGGGACGCAGCAAAGGCCATGCTAAGAGGGAAGTATATTGTAATATAGGCTTACCTCAGGAAATAAGAACAATTCCGTATGAACAATCTAAACTCACAATTAATGAAACTAGAAAAAGAAGAAAAAATGAGGCCCAAAGTAATGAGAAGGAGGGATATAATGAAGATTAGAGCAGAAATAAACAAAGTCGAGAATAAAAGAATACAAAGAATCAATGAAAGCAGGAGCTGTTGTTTGAGAAAATGAAAATAGGTAAACCCCAAGCCAGACTTATCAAGAAAAAATGTGAGTCTACACACATAAACAAAATCAGAAGTGAGAAAGGAAAAATCACTACAGACACCACAAAAATACAAGTTATTACAAAATATTATGAAAAATTATATGCTAACAACTGGATTACCTACAAGAAATGGACAACTTTCTAGAAAAATACAACCTTCCAAAACTGACCCAGGAAGAAATAGAAAATCTGAACAAATTACCAGTAACAAAATTGAAAATTGAATCGGTAATCAAAAAACGACCCAAGAACAAAATTCCTGGACTAGATGGCATCACTGCTGAATTTTATCAAATATTTAGTGAAGACATAATACCCATCCTCCTTAAAGTTTTCCAAAAAGTAGAAGAGGATGGGATACTTCCAAATTCATTCTATGAGGCCAGCATCACTCTAATACCAAAACCAGGCAAAGACACCACAATAAAAGAAAATTACAGACCAATATCCCTGATAAACATAGATGCAAAGATACTCCACAAAATATTAGCAAACAGAATTCAAAAATACATCAAAAAGATCATCCATCATGATCAAGTAGGATTTATTCCAGGGATTCAAGAATGGTACAATATTAAAAAATCCATCAACATCATCCACCACAGCAACAAAAAGAAGGACAAAAACCACATGATCATCTCCACAGATGCTGAAAAAGCATTAGACAAAATTTATATCCATTCATGATAAAAACTCTCAACAAAATGGGTATAAAGGGCAAGTACCTCAACATAATAAAGGCCATATATGACAAACCAACAGCCAACATCACACTTAGCAGCGAAAAGCTGAAAGCTTTTCCTTTAAGATCAGGAACAAGACAAGGATGCCCACTCCCCCCTCTTTTATTCAACATAGTTCTGGAGGTCCTAGCCATGGAAATCAGACAACATAAAGAAATAAAAGGCATCCAGATTGGTAAGGAAGATGTTAAACTGACTGTTTGCAGATGACATGATATTGTACATAAAAAACCTAAAGAATCAACTCCAAAAGTACTAGATCTAATATCTGAATTCAGCAAAGTTACAGGATACAAAATCAATACACAGAAATCTGTTGCATTCCTATACACTAATGATGAAGTAGCAGAAAGAGAAATCAAGAAACCAATTCCATTCACAATTGTATCAAAAAGAATAAAATATCTAGGAATAAACCTCACCAAGGAAGTGAAAGACCTATTCCCTGAAAAGTTCCAGACACTCATGAGTTATTAAAGAAGTCACCAGTAAATGGAAACACATCCCATGCTCATAGATAGGAAGAATTAATATTGTCAAAACGGCCATCCTGCCTAAAGCAATCTACAGATTCAATGCAATCCCTGTCAAAATACCAATGGCATTCTTCAATAAACTAGATGTAAATAGTTCTAAAGTTCATATGGAACCACAAACAACCCCGGATAGCCAAAGCAATCCTGAGAAGGAAGAATAAAGCTGGGGGGATTATGCTTCCCAACTTCAAGCTCTACTACAAAGCCACAGTAATCAAAACAATTTGGTCCTGGCACAAAAACAGACCCATAGATCGATGGAACAGACTAGAGAGCCTAGATATAAACCCAAGCATATATGGTCAATTAATATATGATAAAGTTGACATAGCTATACAATGGGGCAATGACATCCTCTTCAACAACTGGTGTTGGCAAAACTGGACAGCTGTATTTAAGAGAATGAAATTGGATTATCGTCTAACCCCATACAGAGAAGTAAACTCAAAATGGATGAAAGACCTGAATGTAACTCATGAAACCATAAAACTCTTAGAAGAAAACATAGACAAAACTCTCTTGAATATAAACATGAGCAACTTTTTCCTGAACACATGTCCTTGGGCAAGGGAAACAAAAACAAAAATGAACAAATGGGACTACATTAAACTAAAAGCTTCTGTACAGCAAAGGACAGAATACATTCGCAAGTGACATATCTGTTAAGTGGTTAATATCCAAAATATATAAAGAACTCATGCACCTCAACACCTAAAAAGCAAATAACCTGATTTAAAAATGGGCAAAGGATCACTTCTCCGAAGAAGAAATTCAGATAGCCAACAGGCACATGAAAAGATGCTCCACATCACTAATTATCAGGGAAATGCAAATTAAAACCACAATGAGATATCACCTCACATCAATTAGGATGGCCAACATCCAAAAGACAAGGGACAACAAATGCTGGTGTGTATGCAGAGAAAGGGGAACCCTCCTACACTGATGGTGGGAATGTAGATTAGTTCAACCATTGTGACAGCAATATGGAGGTTCGTCAAAAACTAAAAACAGAAATACCATTTGACCCAGGAATTCCACTTCTAGGAATTTACCCTAAGAAAACAGGATCCCAGATTCAAAAAGACATATGCACCCCTATGTTTATCACAGCACTATTTACAATAGCCAAGGTATGGAAGCAACCTACGTGTCTATCAGTAGATGAATGGATAAAGATGATGTGGTACATATACACAATGGAATATTATTCAGCCATAAGAAGAAAACAAATCCTACCATTTGCAACAACATGGATGGAGCTAGAAGGTATTATGCTCAGTGAATTAAGCCAGGTGGAGAAAGACAAGTACCAAATGATTTCCCTCATTTGTAGAGTATGACAATGAAGCAAAACTGAAGGAACAATATAGCAGCAGACTCAGAAACTCCAAGTAGGGACTAACAGTTATCAAAGTGGGTGGTGGGGGAGCATGGGTGGGAAGGGAGAAGGGGATTGAGGGGTATTATGAGTGGCACACATGGTGTGTGTGTGGGTATCATGGTGAAGACAGTGTAGCACAGAGAAGACAAGTAGTGACTGTGGCATCTTACTATGCTGATGGACAGTGACTGCAAAGGGGAATGGGGGGACTTGATAATATAGGTGAATGTAGTAACCACAATGTTTTTCATGTGAAACCTTCATAAGAGTGTATATTAATGATACCTTAATAAAAGAAAAAAAGAAAAGAAAATGAACTAGAGTTAGGAGAAAACTGAGAGGAAAACCATCCACTATGATAACTGTTAAAAAGGCCAATATGCCAGCCTCCACCTGCCCCATCTGTCACCACACCGACTCCATTGCAACTATTTTAGTTAAACTGTCCCACTTACAGCAGTAAATGTACATAACAGAAATAAAAGAATTATACAGAAAAAAACCAAGTCCCACAAATACGGCTTGAAAAGCCATTCAATGAATATTTATGGGGATTTTACTAGATGCAAATCTCAGTTGCTGCTTCGAGCAGTGCAAGCTGTGTTTTGTTTGTTTGTTTTTTTAAATGCTTGGTTTTTGTCTTTAACATTTTAAATCTAGTAGAACAAAGTTTGATAAGGTACTTCGACATGAATGTGACATAAATCTAAGGAAAATGCTTGTAAGAGCCCAGAGGGAGTTAATTCTAAAAAAAGATGAAGGAAGTCCTTACGCAAAGGTGTCATTTTAAATGTCACGAAGATAATGCACAATAAAAAAAGGAAGATTCTTCAAGGCTGTGTGAACGGATGGTATAAAAAGCATAGAGGGCTGAATTTTTCCTGGCAATCACTCTGTTACGTCTAGATTCTTGGATGCTGGAACAGATGCAGTGTGAAAGGAGATGAGACGGATATTTGGGGTCTTATGCAGGTTTTGAATGTCAAGCTAAGAAGCCTGAAGTTCATTCTTTTGGCAGAATGGAGAACAATTTCCTCTCTCCACTTGGGTCCTAGTGCTTATTAGTACTAAGTTTGCAGGCATCTTTCAGTAGCCAGTTCACGACTCATCCCTGAATATATTGTGCATTAGATAAGACAATGCCCCGTTTATGAGGTCCTTGGATGTTGAATCCATTTCACAAGACTAGACCCCTCCATCTCACATTCCCTACATCACCCAAACACCTGCTCTGTGGCAGGCGCTCACCGGGTCAGGAGTAAAGTATTGAATATGCCAGTGACAGCGTTGTGTCGTGCATCTCCAGTCTTGCAGAGGAGGTAGCTGGGGAAACAAGTGAACTCAGCAAGTCTTTGCACCTGTGAAGGCAGTTGGTCAGTTGTCGTCCAAGGTAGCAGGAGGAAGGCAGGTTCCCGAGTCAGGAGAGAGTGGAACGCTGGGAGGACCTGAGCAGGCCAGGAACAGTGGGCACCTGGGGGTTGCCCCCCTTACCAGCTTAGGCTCAAGGGAGGAAACACATCAAACTGGATCAAGTGTTAGTAGCGATGCCTATGAGACATGGGCGAGGCAAGTGTTTCAGAAGTCAAGGAGAAGGCTAATTTGGGGGTTCACTTGGTAGGAAATGACTCTCACAGACATGCTGTGATGAGATATCTTTTGAAGCCTGGGAAGTTGGATGTGCGTCTGAGCTTCTAATTCTCTAGAGATATGAGAACTCTCTCTCTCTCTCTCTCTCTCTCTCTCTCTCTCTCTCTCTCTCTCTCTCTCTGAGTTCGGCATCTGACAGGCCCCCTTTCTGACACGCTGCTATAATTAGGTGCCAGGAAAAGTTTTAGGTGTCTTCCTTCCAATAATCAGAATGACTTAGCTTACTGTGTTCTATCTTTGCCATGGTAACCAGGGACAGGAGTGACAATTTGGTGCTAGACTAGTCCTCCTGGCTAGCATATTTCATTCTTCTTTTCCAGAGGTCTGATGTCTGCTTATCCTTGCTTTAATGTGCTTTGTATATCATATTAGAACATGCCAGCTGTTCTTGCAGCCCCCTTTCTGCTCTCCGCCCCCACCCACACATATTAAGATTCTTCCGGACACCTCCACCCAGGATGCCTCAGGATACCCAGGGAATTTAAGAGAAGTGATTGAAACAGGAGAGGGCATTCCATTCACACCTTTGCTCACTCACTAAACATTTCTGGATGGTTTACTATGTGACTGAATTCCAGGCTTTGAATTAGGGCTGGGGGCATGGAGATTTATGAGAAAAGTTACTTGCCACCTCCATATTCACAGTTGGCCAGACCTGTTCATAGACAATTTACACACAATGGGGGTTAGGACAAAGGGAGGCATGAAATGTGGAGGAAGAGCACAAGCTGGGAACGTGAACTAGCCTTTGGAGCACTTGGAGTGAGCCATCATGCCAGCTGTTCCACAGCTGCTGTAGCATACAAGGTTCAACTGAAGCCAATTAGGTCAATTCTTCTAGCCTCATTTTATATATGTATAACACTGAGAGTTTAGGTCAATGGTCTCATAGATAGAAATTGTGTGTGTGTGTGTATGTGTGAGCACAAAAGAGAGACTATTCTGATTTGAATATTTTTTTTATTCCAAATGTGATATCCCTTATCCTTTTGAGTTGGGTCAGACTTTGAGAGCAAAGAGATCACCAATCTTTTTCTTGGACAGAAAATGGCTTTAGACTTAAGCCTATGACTTGGAGTGTTTCTGGCCTTCCAAGTTATGTAGGCTTTTGAGTCCCGTTTGCTTTGTCGCTGACATGGAAGCCTTTCCCAAAGGTTTGCTGTGAGGTTTAATGTGGTCATTAATGCAAGAATGTTGAGTGTTGTACTTAATGCATAGGAACTGCCCAATAAATAATACTTTAAACAACAATTTATGGAAAAAGCGAACTCAGTGGGTGAAGGAAGACAAAAATAACCAGAACAAAATGACTGTGGAAGAACTACAGGAAAGATATGCTGTCCCAGAAACATCTTAAAAAATACACTAATTTTTTTGAGGAAGTGACATGCATTATGCAATCAATAATAAGATTTTGCCATTATTTTTCCAAGTTAAACTAAATTAAAAATCAAAATTATGTCCAGGAGAAGAGATTTTCTGGCATATAGTAGAGCAGAGATTTGATTTCAGGAGGAGGTTAATTTTAGGGAGACTGTTTAAACTATTTTCATCAATGGTCTCCCTGACTTTAATCTTTCAAACCAGTAATTTATGGCTCCACATGGAAACAATAATCACCTTTTGATATGTTATTTCACCACCTATATTAGAAATATCATTGGTTCCCTATTATTTGCCACATAAAATCCAGAACTTGTATCATTGATCCAAGGCCTCTCAAAATGTGGGATCAATGTGCTTTCCTAATCTTATTTTATTACACTATTTACAATGAACCACGGCCTCTACATGCCCAGAGTTTAATTGGCATTTTCTGACTTTCAGACACATAACTCAGGACTGATATATATATATACCTGCCACTGAGAGTTTAGGTAAATGGTCTCAGAGACAGAATTTGTGTATGCAAAAGAGGGTGAGAGAAAGAAATTTTTGATTCCAAATATGATTTCCTTTATCCATTTGAGTTGGGTCAGACTTTGAGGGCAAAGAGATGACTGATCTTTCTCTTGGACAGAAAATGGCTTTAGACTTCAGCCTCTGACTTGTAGAGAGATTTTGACCTTAGCTAAGTTATGTAGGCTTGTATATTATAATATATATCAGTATATATATCGATATAACTAGGTATAGATATATCTATGTCTGTCTATTATCTATCATCTATCTATCTATCTCTCTAGAGACAGAGAGAAAGCAAGAGAAGGTACATGACATATGACCCGTGAATGAGAAAAAATGCTTGTACTTTGAACCACTGCCCAGTTGCTCATGATGACCCCAAGACATGGGCAATCAGGCCCCATATATGACATCGTCACCTCCACAGGGCAGCCGGCAGGGGCACCTTGTACAAGAAGCAGCTTGGGCTCTAAGGGGGCACTGCAGGCTCCCCACTTCCCGGGCATCTCGCAGGTCCTCGTACTGCATGGTGATATTCAATTATGTGTCCTTATCTCCAGTTGGCTACCATCTCTTTCTTACACATTTTTAATGCACATTTTCTATTGTAATATGAAAGAGATTAAAAAGAATCACACCAAGAGTTGTTGAATAAAGATAAAAAAGAATTTGAGGTTTGAATGAGAAAAATGTTTGAAACTATATTTCCACCAATCCTTTCTTCTTATAGCAGATAAAAAACAAACAAAGCAAAACCTTAACCAAAACCAAACGAAACCTGAGTCCTAGACAGCGGGAGGGATGTGGCCAAGATAATTGATTTTTATATGCATTTTACCAAAGGTTTTGGACTCACACTTTATCCAAGGATTCTCCTCGGCACAGCTGGGCCTGAGCTTGTACCTGCAGGGTGGGAGTGGTGCCCCCAGTGTAGACCTCCCTCCCTCTCTCCTTCCCACTCGCTGGGTCTGTTCTCCTCTACCACCCGCCCCCTCAGAGCCCAGACATGGTCCCCTTGTCCTCTGGGAGAGAAAAGAACCTCAGTGCCTCATACCAGCCAGGCACAGACTAACGACTTTCATTTACGGTGGGCTTTGTTCATTTGTTTGTTTTGCAATTAGAACAGGTGCCTGCGATATGTACCATTAGTTTGACAGGTGAGAAAATGTGGGCTCTGTGGGGTTAACAGTTGTTTAACTCTATTCAGTGATGGGATGAAATGGATATTCGAAATAGGTTTAGCCTTAAAAGGGTCTCAAAGCTTTTTAGTCCCTCCTTCATTCAGTAAATATCCTCTGAGTCCCTAAAAAGAGCATAGGTGTTCCTCACCTGTTCTGAGGATCTCCAAGAAGAGTAAGGGAGGGGCAAACAAAGGTACTGCCTCGTAAGGGACCCTGGGGAAGCACGACAGCCACATTCACAAGGGTACTTGTCACCAAGAGGAAGAGACGGTGTTGAGGCACTGTTTGTCACTGCTCCCACACTGCACCCCGCCAGGTCCTACACCCTAAAATTGCTTAGCCTGCCCCTCTCATCCACAGGACAGTCAAGCAGTAAGAATAACGCCTTCTAAGGCCAGTTTAAGAGGCTGTCTGCTTTCACAGCTGATATGATTCGGCCGAAGACTCATCCTATGCGTTTTCTCTATGTCTTCCCAGACAATAGCAGTGCCTTTGTAACTTACTGTTCTTGTAATAACAGATCATAACTGGGTATTCTCTGTCAGGAATACTGGCCGCTTTCATAATATTTAACGCCACACACCAGGGATTTAATCTATGTCCTTCTCAGAGCATGTCAA
This sequence comes from Smutsia gigantea, assembly GCA_032199065.1. Lineage (NCBI taxonomy): Eukaryota > Metazoa > Chordata > Mammalia > Pholidota > Manidae > Smutsia > Smutsia gigantea. The sequence goes on from JAVSCE010013001.1 coordinate 403,074, forward strand.
ATGCAACTAAATTATAATGTGCTCAGAACACAGTGTATTGGATTTCAAGATAAAGCAGATTATAGCAAATATTAATCTTTTCAAATTGATAGACTAAAATATTAAACTATTGCAAACAAGAATTTTAATGTGGAAATTAAATCTTGGTTAATATTTCTAGCATTCAAGCATCAAGGAGCCAGGTGCCAGGGTGATTATTCAAAGGCTAGAGTTTATCTCATCGAGTTGCTGATACATTAAATTGTTAGTCTTTTCTGTAGAATTATGTAAAGAGAGCCTTTCTCAAATGAAACACAAAAAGCCCATTGATCAACTGAGATGGATGACAGTAGTGTGTGAGTCCCCTATTTTTTTTTTAATGAAGTCATTTCTTTGATTGTTCTGGGATGCTTACAGCTTTGTAGTTGCTCACGCCATGATTCTAGAAGAAAACTGGAGGTTATCTAACTAAATAAAGCTACTTGTCAGTAATTTATTATGGTCCCTATAGTTTCCAATGCAAAAATATAACTTCAGGTATGCATATGCCTAGAAAATTCTCATAGGAAGAGTGATACACACCACATAAATGTCCTAAAAAGCCTGGGCTACATGTTATGGTACCAAAATGTAAAGAAATTCAAGGAGGAAAAATACTCACAGGATTATAAGATTAACGTCCTGGCTGTGCCACTTCCATGCTATGTTAACTTTAGGTAAGTTAGTTTCACATAAAATGAGAACAAAGATCCTTTCGATCTACCTCACAGGGTTGTTATAAAAATCAGATAATGTAATATACAGAGAAAGATTTCAGCAAGTAAAAATAATAATAAAAGCTAGGAGAATATCAGATACCAGATAGTCCTGCTAACAAATCAAAATATCCATGGAGATAAAAAAAGGGGGGGTGTGTAAATTTTGAAACTTGTTTCCTGACTGCAAGCTTATATAATTTTATCACCAGAAGAGTAATAGCATGTTTCATTTAGCTTCCCTATTTAAAATTCAGTCATCTTCCCAAAACCAGTCCACTTTACACAAATGCACTTGCATTGGTTTTAATTAAAATTAAGTTTTGTGTTTGTCTGCCTCTACACTAAGTGAATAATTATTTTAATTGAAAAAAATCAAGAAATGAAGTGTATTTTAAATGTGTTGTCTCTTCCAAATTTGGCTAGGATGTTGATGTTTAATTAATGCAGATAATAATTTCAGCAGTCCCTAAAAGACTTAGTAAGGCAAATGGTTATTCATTGTGTGCTTGCCGGTTAGCCTGTATTTTAAGACCTTCATGGGAACTCAGAATTGAGTACCATACAGAATCTGTCCACAGAAATCTTAGTGTGGACTTTAGTATTTATTATCTTTTCATATATATGTCATATATATCATATATGTATTTGATATTTAAAAATGATATTTTAAAAATACATTATTTAAAAAATGAAATTATACAACATTCAAAAGGAAATGCAAATATTAGAGATTACCAGAACAAAGAATAATTAAATGAATGCATATAAATATGTGTGTATATTTGATATTTTTATAGAGATAGCTTGTAACACTGGAGGAAGATAGAAAGACATACTTTGCTCAATTTCTGACCCAAACCTAAAGTCACAGGATTCATCTCAGAGCAAACAGAGGAACTTCCTGTCTTTTGCTCAGGCTCTGCTGCTTGGGATAGCCCATCTTCTCCGTTGTCCAGAGCATTCACCTCTCAGTAAGTATGGGTGCTTTATGCTAGGGATGAAAGGAGCAACACCATGTAGATCAGTAGTGCCCCACTGTCTTCTCTGGGTGGGCGGAGACCCCGAAGGGAAAGCCTAGCAGGCAAGGACCAGACTGGAATAATGTCATGCCTCTGTGTGTTTCATCAGCTCATATGGACAAAAAATGAGAGGGGTGAGAAGCCTGTGCCATGGATGTTGAAGCAAAAGCTAAGGCTCGGGTTGCTCTTCTTCAGAACCAAGCGGAACATTCCATCCATATTCAAGGAAACCATGACAGAAAACAAGGACAGTAAGTGGACTGGAAATCACCAGTGATTCTCCTCTTTGTCATGAGATCTTGTAGACACTAGCTTCAAAATACGTCCTGAATTGTCACTTCCATTATCTACCTAGCTGCCAGCCTAAGAGGTAGCTGCTATTGTCTCTCTTGTTTATCTCCTAATACTTGTGCTAAACCTTTTACAATCCATGATCTTTGTAAATCAATGTGCTCTTTCTAAACTCTGTTAGTCATGACACACTCCTATTTAAAATTCTCCTGCAAATTCTCATTCTAAATACAGTGATTTCCATTCCTTACAGTGTTTGCTTCCAATGTCCTTTATGACCTGCTCTTGGCTCTAACCAAATGTTTCATCAGCCTCCCCATTACGGACTCTGCTCCAGCCACATAGATCTTATCTTTGCTCCTTTGAAACAGTGCTTCCTTCTGCCTCACTGGCTCCCAACTCTACTCAGCCAGATTTCCCTGTGTCACCTTCCAACACTGCTGTAGGATCTCGGTTTAAATTTACCTCATCAGAGAACTTTCCCCTTTCAGGCTACATCAGGTCCCTGGTGATCACCAATCCCATTACTTCCTATCGAAAAATTTAAGGGCTATGATTTTACTATTATTATGATCAGTGTCTGCAATAATTTTTATTTACTTTTTTTCTTCCCCAAGATCAAGTAAGGTGCATAAAGACATAGCTATTATATCCAGTTTTGGCTTCCATTCAATTACTCATTCACAAAAAGAGATGCAATAAAGGGTTAGGTCCACTCATCATGGCTCTAAAACTGGCTGCCTATGCACATTTTGCTGGTCCATTGCTGGCAGTATGGTCACTGCCACCTGGAGAATGCCCACCGCCTTACAGATGTTAGCAGTGGCATGCCGACATCACACAGAGGATAAGCTCCACGGTGACATTCAAAACCATGCCCTGAGCCCAGAGGTCCTTGCTGGGGAAGGGACAAAGTAAGGCTGACAGGGGATCTTAAACAACAGCTCATAGTTTATAGATTAAATGAATAAAATTTAACAAGAAAAATAAACATAGACTGATGGGAGGAATCCAGTTTTATTATTTGGTTTTCTAGTCTTCATCATCAAATTTCACTTAATTTATATTATGGTGTTGTTTCATGAAAATGCAGTAACACTATAGAAGGTAAAAATACAGAGAGCAGGAAATGTGAAGTACTGTAAGGGTTTTCAACTTAATTCTGTTCCAGAGGCTCTAAATATTGTGCAGGATTTCTCATACGTCTTCTTTTGTCTTTAAAAGCAGTGCATTTATACAGATTTCCTGCCCAGTTTTTTTCTCATTCAAATTCAGTTCTTAAATGTTTCGATTTTGAGCCTCCAAATTTGCTGTCGATAGGTTTCCTACCCCTGATTCAGCAGGGCATTTCAGCAATGCTTCAAACTGACTTGATTCAGAACTGCAAGCCTCATTCTCCTGAGAATATTCGGAGTAGATAAGAATGATCATGTCAGTAATACAACAGCTTCCTTTTTTTTTTGAAATATTGCTATGTACCAAAACTGTACTAATAAAAATTTATGTTTCTGTTTATTTTTCAAAACAGCCCTTTGAGATATGCATCACTCCTGTTTTGCAGATCAAAATATACTGGTTTAGGTAAATCACTAGTTTATAAAACCAGAGATAGAGTAAAATTTGAACCAAGGACTGTCTGAGAGCAAAGCTTATTATTACTATAACTTCTGCTGCTCTTAAAAATAATAATAATAACATATTAGAGAAATTGGAGAAGAGGAGGAAAAGGTAGAGGAAAAAAAGGAGCTGAAGGTGAAGGAAAGGGGAGAAAAAGAACCATCACTTAGAAGACTTTCCCACTTATTTTCTTACTGAATCTTTTAAAGTCGGTGCAACAGGCAAGACTCGATGGGTGTTGGACACTCCTGCAAAGTGGCATTATGGATCGACAGGGTATGTCCTAAAGGACACTGTCCATCAGTTATGGCTACAGAGGGTTTCTGAAAACAAGGACAATAAGTAGACTGGAAATCACAAGAGCATATTGTTTGGTGGGTAGCATAGAAATGCTGAGTGTGGGCAGGGTTGAGAACCACTGCTCAGCAAACTGTGATGCTGACATCAATACCTTGTATCAATCACCCCAAGAGCATGTCCAGTGGTTGAATCAGCACTATACAGATGAATGGTAATTCTCAAAAGGACTCTTCAGCATATTCTTATTAGATGATCATGTTTGTTTAAAGAAATAGGAAGACAGCAGACTCTGAGGACTGTATAGTAAATGCTAGACGCTGAGCTTTGCACAAAGCCTCTGTACTGTGATGATACCCAGGAAAGAAGAAAACTCTGGAGAAGATGTAATCTCTTCACCTATCCTCTAAGGATCTTACATAGAAAAGGGACAAATTAACAGACATGGGCAAATGAGGAAACTTGCTATCATGTTTCCACAAGATGACCATGTCATTTAGCTCAGAGAGGTTTGAAGTCCTCAAGAAATGGCTCATAAGAAAAATTGTCACTGGCTTGGCAATTTTGGGATTGGGTGTACAGAATGTCAGCTAGAAAAGAAACAGGAAGAAATAAATATAAAGGGCTGTGAGTCAAGCACTGCTACCATCTGTCATTTAATCACCTCTGGACCACTGGCTTTTCAATAAGGCTTGAGGCAAACTGGGGAGAGATACAGGCTCATTTCAGAATGAACAGATTCCTCTCGCACTGCCTTGGTCAAAGTATAGTGGGCCAGGAGACAGAAGGGCTTCCAGTTAGGTCTGTCTCCTGCTTCGGCACTAGTCAGCTCTCTGATCTAGACCCTCTCAATTTATGCACATTCCTATTCTATCCTGTGAAAACACATGGAACAAAGTATCATAGAACCTCAAAACAATGCGACTGCCCTCATAGACTTTTGGCATTTAATTATCAGGATACAATGAGATATGTATTCTTATTTGCATCTTGCAGATAAGGGGCCAAAGACTCAGGTCATTTACAAACAAGTTGGCCTGGTTGGGAAATTAGACCCACCAGGATTCCAAATCAGGCCTCACAGAACCTAAAAGTCCATAGTATTGGTCGATATATTATATAACTGAAAGGCACATGCCAAGAGCTGGGGGTTCTTCCAAATGGTGTAAATGATGGCAAAATAAGGAACCATGGAGAGAGTACCACACTTCAATCTGAAGATCTGGTTTTGAACCAAGTTGCTATTCACCAGTTGCCATTTTGTGTAATTCACAGAACTTCTCTGAGACTACAGTGGACCTTTGAACAACATGGGAGTTAGGGGTGCTGACCCCTTGCAGTCAAAAACCCACATATAACTTGGAGTCTCCAAAACTTAACTACTACTATAGTCTACTGTTGACTGGAAGCCTTGCCCATACCATAAACAGTGGAGTAACATATATTTTGTGGATTATATGTAGTGCATATTTTATTCTTGAAATCAAGTAAGCTGGAGGATATAAAATGTTTTTTCAAATAATTGCAAATCTCCAAAACGTTTTCCAATATATTTATTGAAAATAAATAAGTGGACCCATACAGTTCAAACTTCTGCTGTTCAAAGGTCAAGTATACATTTTAATGTGAAAAAATTTGGAGAAAACAGTACTCTCATCATATTGTGAGATCCCACATCCAAGACTAATTGAAATGTTTTATAAAAGTAGAAAATGTAATATCCAAGTAGTGATTATTTTTAGTATAAGAAATAAACATTGGCATAATAATAAATCAGTAATTTGTTATGCTTTTCTTATATTAATGATCATGCTATGTAATATCTATTTTTAATCCTTGTTTTCATCCTAAGAGGACACAGAGAATCAAAATTTTAATTTTTTAAGCTAAGATATTAACACAAGACCCAACAAACAACATATGTTAGTACATATTTATTGAATGTATGACAAATGTCAGGAAAAAAACTTACAGAGATCAGAGAGAGACTAATAAATAATTTTTGAGGGATCCTCAAAAGGCATCATGGGAGCAGGTCAGCACACATTACAAATAGAAGACCACTGAGCAGAGAAGGTCTGATAACAGTCAGCTCACATATACTTGGGGACAGATATTATATTACATATAATATGTTATTTAATTCTCAAAAAATAAATGATAAAACAAAACAAAACCAGAAACATATAAACAGTAACAACAACATTAACATTAACACATTCTATATACAGTCGTCATCCACATTTCAGGTAGAAAAATTCAGCCTCTTCAAGAAGCTTCTGCACAACAAAGGAAACCATCAACAAAACAAAAGTGCAACCTACAGTCTTGGAGAATATATCTGCAAATGATACATCCAATAAGGGGCTAATATCCAAAATATATAAAGAACTCATAAGACTTAACACCAAAACAAACAAACAGATTAACCCAATTAAAAAATCAGCAGAGGACTTGAATAGACATTTTCCAAAGAAGACATACAGATGGCCAACAGACAGATGAAAAGATGCTTAACATCACTAGTCATCAGGGATTTGCAAATCAAAACCACAATGAGATATCACCTCATGCCAATCAGAATGGCTATTATCCAAAAGACAAGAAATAACATGTATTGAAGAGGATGAGGAGAGAGGGGAATACTCCTACACTGTTGGTGGGAATGTAAATTGGTGAAGCCATTGTGGAAAACAGCATGGCGGTTTCTCAAAAAACTAAAAATAGAAATACCGTATGACCCAGTAATTCCACTTCTCAGAATTTACTCAAGCAAACAAAAATCACTAATTCAAAAAGATATATGCACTCCAATGTTTACTGCTGTATTATTTACAATAGCCAAAGTATGGAAGCAACATAAGTGCCCACTGATAGATGAACAGACAATGAAGATTTGGTACATACATACACTGGAATATTACTCAGCCATAAAAAAGAAAGAAATCTTGCCATTTGCAAAAACTTGAATGGACCTAGAGGGTATTATGCTAAGAGAAATAAATCAGATGGAGAAAGACAAATAACATATGATTTCATTGATATGTAGAATCTAAAAATCAAAGTAAATAACAAGAGAAATAAACTCATAATCGCAGACAATGGACTATAGGTTACTATAGGGGAGGAGCTGAGGCAGGTGGGTGAAATAGGTGAAAGGGATAAAGAGGTAGAAACTTCAAATTATAAAATAAATTAGTTACAGGAATGGAAGTACAACAGAAAATACAGCCAATGATATTGTAACTAGTTGCAGGGTAACTACACTTAACCACAGTGAGCATTTAGTAATGTATATAATTGTTGACTCCCTATTTTGCACATCTGAAACTAATATAATATTGTACATCAAATATATTCCAATAAAAAAGAAGTAATTAAATAAGTTTTCCAAAACCACATAGCTAATAAGCAGCAGGACTGTGATTCTCCCCTCAAAATCAGCAAAATATATTCTTCTCAAGTGCACAGAGAACATTCTTCAGGATAGACCAGAGGCTAGACCATAAAACAAGCCTTAATCCATTTAAAAGGCTGGAGTAAAAATAAGTTCTCTGACATAAATAGAATGAAATTACAAGTCAATACCAGAAAAAATATTTGGGAAATTAAAAAATATGTGGAAATTAAACAATATATTCCCAAATAAGCAATGGGCCAAACAAGAAACCACAAGGAAGATTACAAAATATTTCAAAGTGAATGAAAATGAAAACACAAAACATCAAAATTTATTGGATTCATCTAAACTTACAGAATGCAGTGCTTAAGGGGCAATTTATACCTCTCAATACCAATATTTAAAAAGAAGTATCTCTAATCAATAACATAAGATTCTATGTTAGGAAACTACTGCTACCACCAAACAAAACAAAATAAGCTGATAACACCCAGAAATAAAATATCCCCATCAAAATATCAGGTGGCTTTTTTTTTTTTCAAAAATTGACCAACTAGTGTTAAAATTCATAGGGAAATTCAAGAGTCAAAACAATCTTAAAAAAGAACGAATTTGAACTATTCACACTTACTGCCTTTAAATTTTGCTATAAAGCTACTGTGATCAGGGTAGTATTATCAGAAGGACAGATATGTAGATAGAATGGAAGCAAGAGTCTAAAAATTAACCTTTACACTGATGGCCAATTGATTTTCTAGGAGAGTACCAAGTCAAGTCTACTGGAAAACAACAGTCTTTCCAACAAATTGTGATGGGAGAAAAGGATATACAGAGGCAAAAGACTGATGCTGGACTCCTACCTCTACCTACATATAAAAATTAATTCAAACTGGATTATAGACTTAAATATAAGACCTAAAGGTATAAAAGTTTAAGAAGGAAATGGGAGTAAATCATCGTGACCTTTTATTAGGCAACAGTTTCTTAGAATCACAAGAAAAGCACGAAAAGCAATTAAGAAAAAATACATAACTTGAATTTCATAAAAATTAGACAAAAATGTTTGAGCTTCAAAGGAAACCACCAATAAAGTGAAAATCAACCCAAACAATGGGAGATTTAAATAATATATCTATCTAATAAGGAACTTGTGTCCAAATATAGAAGGAACAGTTTCAACTCAATAATAAAAAGATAGTCAATACAATCAAATGGTCAAAGAATTTGAAATGACATTTCTTCAAAGGAGATATAGAAATGGTTAATCAGTATGTATAAAGATACTTAAAAATCATTAGTTATTAGGGAACTGCAAATCAAAATACAATAAGATACTGCTTCACACCCACCAGAAACACTAAAACCAAGAAGAGACAAAAAACACTGGTCAGAATGTGGGAGAAATTAGAACTCTCATATATTCTGGAAGAGAATATAAAATATTGCAGCCTCCTTAAAAATAATCTGGCAGATTTTTTAAATGTTAAACGGAGAGTTACCCTATGATTCAAAGTTCATTCTTGGGTATACCCAAGAACATTGAAAATGTATGTCTTTACAAAAAACCTATACAAAAATATCCATAGGAGCACTGCTCTTAATAATCAAAAAGTCAAAACAAGCCACCTGTGTATCAACTGGTGAATGGATTAAACAAATGTGATGTATCTATACAATAGAAGGTTGTTCATCGATGAAATGGACTAAAATACTGGCAAATGCTACAAAATGGATGAATCTTGGAAACATTCTTAGAGAAAAAGCCCGCTCGAAAAGGCTATGCATTTTATGATCCCATTTATATTAAAATTCAAGAATAATCATTTCCATAGAGAGAAAGTAGATTAGAAGTTTCCAGAGGATTGGGGAGAGGGGCCAATGGAGAGTGAGTGCTAATAGGTGTCTTTTTGGAATGATAACAAAAACTGCTAAAATAGACACCAGTGATGTTTACATAACTTTGTAAATATACCAAAACACACTGAACTGCACACTTTAAAGGAGTGAGTTTGATCTGTCAATTATATCTGAATAAAGCTGTTATTAAAAATAAATGAATGAACAAACCTCATTTGAGACTGCACGACTTTGTACAGTTAGTTGCTCACTTGCGGGACTGTGACTTTCCCTCCATCCTAAGCTCTGTAGGAGCTATTGAATCTTTGGGTGCCTTTAACCTTGGAGAAGGCCTTGTTAAGGACCAGATTCTGGATTCATATCTGTTTTCCAGGACTAACAGAATCTGCTCTTCCTCCAGGTCTTCACTGGTGCCCAGTGCTGAGAGCCTCACCTGAGAAAGTCTGGGCGACCAGATCACCAGCATGGAGGGCAAGAAGTCAAGGTGGTAGGAAACTTAGATACAGGTATTTGCTGAGCTGAGCTGCACTGCTGAAGAAGATTATGAAATTGTGTTTTGGGTGAGAAAACAGAGGAAGTTGCCAACAATAAATTGAAACCCAGCGAGTTCATTTATCAAAGAACCTTTGGTTTATGTTAGCCCATAGGTAAAACAATAATACAGAGAGAATAAACTTAATCTGTATTCAGAGCATTTTATTAAATTAAAATAGGAGAAAAACAACTCAGCAAGTCTTGTTAGTTTTAGTGAAATTGTGTTTATGGTGGCAGTTAATTCTGCAGTGTTATGCTAGGAGATGTTTTAAAAAAATGAGTGTGAGAAATTTTTATAGCAGCAAAAATGGTGTTTTAAAGAAGACTGGGATTCTGAATGAGAGAGGTGGGAGAAACTTTTGTCAAAGTAGTCTATGATTCTGAATATATTTTGATGTCTTTACCAAAATTACTGAGTTAAGAAGCAAAAAATATGTATCAACTTTATGAACATAGATGACCTGCAATGAAAGGGTATTAACTTTCCAAAAATAATTTATTAATTCATTTCACTTTACAAATATTTACTGAGCATTTGTTTGGGATCTGGCACTACACTAAACATTATGGTTATGGGAACAAAATGGATACAAACTAGAATTCTCCCCCTGGGCTCCAAAACCCATCTCTACTCCTTTGACAGAGTGAACTTTAAAGGACATATATATTCTATCATATTTAAAGCATAATCTAAATGTCTTACTCGGACTTGAATAACTCGATTTAGTCTTAGGGTTTTTGCTTACTGGCTTTGAACTAGAAGAATTTGGTCTCTTTGAAAAAATGTCATTCCCCCAAATCCTCTATTGTTTACTTCTCAGCTACTTTGCAGGGCTTACCTGGCCATCCAGTACAGTGTCAGGTGGTCTACCAGCCACTGCATAATTTTATTCCCTTTCTATAATTACTCACTTTCTGAATATGTCATATTTACTTTTCATTTTCAAAAACAAGTTTTGCCTTTCCCTGATAAAATGTAGGCTTAAAAGCAGGAACCTTCTCTGCTCCCTCACTGCTATATCCTCTGTGCCATGGTGTAGACAACTGCTGAACATTTGATGAATGGATGATTCCTGGCTTCAGTGGGGTCCATGGACATTGACACAAATAAATACCACTAAATGTAGGGAGTGCTAGAAAAGGAGTGTAGTATAAGATGGGAATAGATGATGATGAGGTGGGGGATCTATCCTGGAACGTCAGAATTGTCCCCAGTTAGCTGAAAGCTAAGGAGGTGGTCATGAGCAGGCTGTCCTGAGACCTGTGTATAAGGAGTGACAGAATATGGATGGCCTTATTAATATTTGAACGAAGCATATCGAAGAAAGCACATCCTATTGATTCTGTTTCTCTGGAGAACCCTAATACACATAATAAAAATAAAAGAAAGTGTAAACATCAAAACCATTCACCAACTAATTAAATCATAAAAACTATTGTTTTAATGACTACCTTACTGGACTAAGCTGACAATATGGTCTGCATTATCAATGAGGGTGGTGATCAGCCAATCAACAGCAGAGTGGAGAGACGTCTCAAAGTCTGAAACACTGGTCTGCAACTTGCAGCTCCCCTTTACAGATGTCGTATCACAGGGTAAACTCAACACATTCGACTTACCAATTTCCCTTTGGAAACTTGCCTGTTTTTCTCCCATCCACCCATCTGTTCATCCAACCATCCATCCGTCTGTCCGTCCACCCGTATATTCATTGTTTTTATAACTTACTCCACAAACACGGTACACAGCCTCCATGCCAGATGCTTATGGCCGAAGTCCTGAAGCAGCAGAAAGGGAAACCCATGAAACCCGCCCTAAAACGGCTTCCATCCCTCAGAGAACCAGATCAGAGGAACATGAAAAAATAGCGATAATTCTCCTGCAGGAAAAATGTACCAAAAAATCACACTGTGATTCAAAGGCTCTGTGATAAAGGCCTGTATGGAAAGTTTGGGGAGCAAACTGAGGAGCGAAGAAGCTTAATGCGAGAACCATGACATAAGGATGATCTGGCAACAGGAAGTATCTGAGACTGTCGGAGAGCAGAGGGCACCGAGTTCCACGCCCAGCTCTGCCACTTCCCAGCTCAGTATCAGCAGGAAAGATAGGAAATTGCCCAAAATCTCGGTTTCTTCATCTGTAACATGGAAACAATAATCTCTACCTTACCATGTGGTTATGCTAATGAAATAAGAAAAATGCATATTGATTTCCTGTCCCAGTGCTGAGAATCAATGAATAGTCCATGCTGTATCTGAAGGAAGGCATAGAATCCAGTATTATTCTCTGAGTGTGTAAGCCTAGACCTAGCCTAAAGCATTCCTTGCTATTAGTGATTTGGCCTATTGTATCTCTATTAAAATATAACAAGTCACATTATTGTGATTTTTTTAAAAAAGGACAGATTCTAAATTTTAACACACCTCTGTTATAGAACAACCCATCTAGCTTTCATAAAAATCAATGGCTTTTTGTGGCTAGTGATTCATATCATGTTAGATCACATTCATATGTATATACATTTTCTTCCCAGATCTAATACTTCAATTTATTGATCGAATTGCAGTGAATCACTTACTAGAAGCCTTGTCTTCAATAACACACTTTGTATCTTACAAACGTGGTAACGCATGACCCATCACTGAAGGCTGAAACACTTCAGCTCCTTCTCTAATAACGAAGGGATGCCGCCTCCACAAATCCATTCTGACAAGTCAGGCATAGTTGATTAAATCGCACATCTCGCCTCCCCCTTCCTGTCCCAAGAAATGCAAGATGCTCAAACTGAAGAGATGTTGATTAAGATGATGTCGGACAATTAATTATGCACCATGATAACCTCTGACCTGTGCAAGTTCCTTCTATTTTAATCAGTTGAGACTCCAAATTAGCAGATAATTACATTCTTGTGTTTTAATCAAGCCGTGGGCAGAAGGGAAAGCTGGTGAAGTACGACTCAATTAGAGAATTCATGTGGAGGTGATTTTTTTTTATAACTGAGGGTTAGAAAAGAATAACTATTTCAATTATTTTACTTCTGTTACCTGGAGTTCTCTTCAAACAGAACTTTTGTGTTAAAGCACAATCTCTGAGAGGATGCGAGTTTAGGTATATAAAAACTACCAAATGTGAATCAGAGAGCAGAAAGTGTAGGGATGATCAATGGGCATGTGTAAGAGCTGCCGGTGACTGTCCCCAAGAGGCAATCCTACTCTTTTGAAGCACAAAGTGTAAGAAAAGCAAGAATGACTTCATAATTTTCAAATGAGTAATCCAGCATAATATTAAGGTACAGAAAAAAAGCCCTATCACAAATACATCATTTCTAGTATTATTATGAATAAAAATAAGTCAACCAGTAGGAACATCTGGGGGAGAAAAGTTTACATAAAATGTTTAACCTATGATATACCTGCTTTATTGAGTAGTATGTACTCATTTAAAAAAGACAAATAATGTAGCTTATCCGAACACAAAATTTATGTTTTACCTAGTTAAATCTATGCCAAAAAATAAAAACAGGTAAGTAAAGCTCATGCACAAGATAATGACTGACAGGAATATTCCACAGTGGCTTTATGTCTGCATGGTGAGATTATACTTTTTTTTTCTTTTGTTTTTATGTACTGCCACAAGAATTTATGCTGCCATGGAATTCATTTATAAAAAATCCCAATGTATTGTTTTTCAAAGGAGACTAACATGTAAGACTTCTGGCCAAAGTAGAAACCACAGCACTATAAAAGCCTAACCTTCATGTTACCAACCTGGTGGATGATCGCCTGGAAGTTTTCTGAACCTTTGAATTGAGGAAAAGCATGAGTACATGTCCAGGCTGGGCAGGAAAGGAGGTAGGTGCACTGTTAGTTAGTGTCTACCATAAAGAAAAAAGGAACCCCAGCAGCCTTCTGGGTGATGTGTTTGCTGAGCCCAGTGGTGATGGTCAAGGGCAATGAGTCAGAGTCACACGTTCCAGCCTAGCCTTTTGACCAGTTAGCAGGCTGGACCTTTTCCATGTCCTTGCTGCTCAAGGGGTTAATCATTGGCAGTGCCCAGGAGCCTGTTAGCAATGTAGAGCCTCAGGCTCTATCCCAGGTATATGAAGCAGAATGTGCATTTTAACAAGATCTCCAGGCTTTTTGTAGGCATATCAATGTTTAAAAAGCTCTGCTCCAGCCCCGGAGTTCACCATCTATAAAAGGCTTTTATATAACCACTTGATGAGGCTTTCAGAAATAAGTGTGATAATGCCATGTAATAGCTTATTACAATGCCTGACACATATTCAGTAGTAAATACAAGTACATATTATATTATCACATTTCTCCAATATTTTCTGATACCTTGACTCTTTTGTAAGGATACTGCAATTCTAGCAAAACCATATAGGTTCATGGGTATGTGCATTCTAAACTCAGAAAATAACAAACCCAATTCCCTAAAGTATTCGCATCTACATCAAATTCCGCAGAGTGAACACTGATGAGCCCAAGATCTGGAAGAACTGAGTCATTAAGCAAAGATGCAATCATGTCAGGTTGATGAATGAACACTGGGGATCTAAATATTTGCAATCGTTTTGAAAAGAGCTGAAATAGAAAAGTTCATCCACAGAAAATCTAAATGTCTAGAATCCCAATTCCCTGAACATTCCAGCAAATTCAAGTTCTTATTCAATATACAAACTTTGCCCCCACCCCTTCCTACCATTTCAGTCCCATTCTTTCTTCTTGTTCACAACTCAAGCCGTCTAAACTGTAGAATTTTGGGTAACTTTTGAATCAGGACTTTAACAGAGAGAAATAATACAGAGCAGAAATAAAGTGGGGGTAGAATCAGTTTCTAAAATATACATTTATGCCCATACGTCTTAATTTCATTGACATATATTTCACATATACTATTTAATTTAAAAATGTATATAATAATTTTCTGAAGTGCAAAAGAAACAAATATTCTCATTTTTAAAAGATGAGCTATCAGAGGGTGAAAAAGCCAATGAAACTTAGAAACACAGCCATACAATTTCAGTGCGTAAAGGAACCTTAGACCACGTCTTAATCACATAATATCAATCAGGGAGATCAAAATATACAACTGACATTTTAAGCCTTTTGTTGATTTTATTTCATTCATTCAAGTTACAGTTCATGCATAGATAGACTCTTTTGCACTACAGAAACCAAAGTGGAATAGGACAGGGCCTTGCTGCCAAATAGTAAGAGTGTTTGTGTGTGTACTGAGGCGGTGGGGTGGGGACCACCCAGTAAGCCAGAAATTAGGATGCTCTAACACAAAGGATTCTTCCCTAATGCTTTACTTGACTCCCTAACCTTCTGTAATGCGAATTTGCAAATGGTTTTGAGTCTCTAACCTGAAACACATTAGTTTTAAAGGAACAGCCCTTTCTGTAAAGACAAATGATTGCTTATTGGAGTGGGAAGTAGGGAGGGGGAACAGTTTAGTTAATCAATAGATCTACATGTAACGTAATTAGTGCTTTTATCAAAAGACGTGCTCTCCAAGTACAGGGACCGAAGCAGCTAAGGGCACCCTTCAAAGAGAAAGCATCTGTCATATGGGGAACATCAAGATAAATATTTGAATTTTTGTAACTTAATTAAAGCTTCAAGAGTATTCACCTGCTGCATTTTCTGTCTCCTTTAACATATCACACAAAATAATCTCTTTCCTCAATCTCTGGCAACTGCTTTCATTTCCTTTCCATTGTTCTGTGCTGGTGTCATTTTCCCCTCCCGCTGACCTGATGCATTCAGAAGGGGCAGGAGGGGCTGCAGGGAGATGTATTACTGTCTGTGCCATAATACCTTGGCTGAATGCACACCGTTAGGTAGACAACCACATGCTCTGGTTGACAGAGGTGCCTATGACCCATGTGAAAGGGATTAATGGGCATCTATTCTTGGCATCTTACCTTACTGCACCCGAGGTCACCTTTGTTGTTTGGAGACAATCTCAGAGTCCCCTTCCTGCCCTGACAACACCCATTTTGCCTTGGGGACTATTCATTCACCCTGATTGTCCTTCCCTTGGAGTGAACAGTCTGAGGGAGGACAGAGCTATAATAAACATGGAGGAGTTGTTTCTTTCCAAAAAGCAGGAAACATGCTAGTGTTAAGTAGGAGTCAAGATCATTATTTTGAAAGCTATGTTTTTATACTTCAGATTGCTCTCTCTCTCTCTGGTCATGGGTTTTCTACTCTACAAAGAGAGGGAACTGAAACAATCACTCGTGTAAATAAATGAATTTCTAATCAAACCCAAGAATCTCTAAATGACATCTATGTCGTGGTCCAGAGATGTTTTGATTCGATTGAGATGTGCTTTGTTTTTGTTTCTCAGATACTGAATGATGGCTTTAAGATTCTCTATAGTTCATTAAAAAGTTCACATTTTGTTGTCTATAGTAACCTCAAGCTCCAAGACACCACCTGTAACATTAAGTCATGTTATACCTGCAGTCCTCTGATCTTGCAGAGTGGTCAGTGATGTTACTTCCTGTTTGTGCTTCCATTTCAGGACTCTAATTTTTCTTATAAATCCCATTCATTGTTGCCTTTGATGACCTTGTAACATAGCATTAAATAATTAGCAGTTACATCCACCACCACATTTTCTGTTACAAATAAAAGAAGGTCTGATCAAACCTGTCCTGCATAGAGCAGAGGTTTGTGACTCAGTAGACTTGGCTTCAAACGTGACTGGATATGGGTGCTCAATAGATGTTAGGTGTCTCTTGTTCATGTTCTGCTTTTGCTTTGGATTTAATTATATTCCATCCTTCCTCCCCCAAATTTACATGTTGAAGCCCTAACTCCCAGTGTGATTCTATTTGTTCAAAGGGACTTTAAAAGGTAATTAAGGGTAAAGGAGGTCATGAGGATTCGCTCCTAATCTGATAGGACTGGTGTCCTTCTAAGAAGATGTCCTTTTCTCAATGCACATGGACCAAGGACAGGCCCTGTGAGCACCTGATGAGGAGGCAGCATCTGTAAGCTAGGAGGAATGTCCTCACCAGGGACCCTGATCTCAGACTTCCAATCTCCAGAGTTGTCAAGAAGTAATTTTCTATTATTTAAGCCACATAGGCCATGGTATTTTGTTATGACAGCCTGAGAAGACTACTATAGATTTTCACTATGTGTTTACTTCTTGTGATAGGTGAAAGATGGCTAGACTATTTGCTCCCACCCCCATCGAGACTGGAGGATAGTTTCCACCCTCCTGAGCCTCGGTTGGCCTTAGTGGCTTGCTCGGCCAACAGAATGCAAGAGAAGTGATGTTCTGGGATTTCTCAAGCTGGGTCATGAGAAGTCTTACAGCTTTCTCCCAGCTTCTCCTGGAAATACTTTTTCTGGGGGAAGCTGGCTACCATGCAACAAGTAAATTATCCTAGTTTGGAAAAAAACACATGGATTTAGGGATCTAGACAGTGGACAGAATTGGTTAGGTATTGTGAGCAAGTGTCAGTTATTGTGTGGTTCTTAATAAATAATAATGCTAATATCTAATTTTGGTTGAGGATTCAATGTGTGCCAGGCATTGAATTAAGTGATTTACACAGATTTTTTTTTTTAAATTAAACATCAAAACTATATATTCTTCCTTAAAGTTTCTAAGATAAAATTGTTATTGTGCCCTGTTCAAAGATAGGGAAACCGAGGTTTAAAGGTTAAATAACTTGGCTTAGATAATTCAGTTTAAAATAGCAAAAATAAGATTTGACTGACTCAAGATTCCTAGCTCTCAACCACGCAGAGCACTTTGCTCTCCCTGCTAGCTGGTTTTGTTAGTAAACTACTGCCAAGCATATTAGATGTGGTAGCTTCTTCTAACTCACCCTAAACTGGCACTTTGTTTTTGCCACCATTATGTGACATTATAAATGGAAATATGTATTACCTGATCGAACAATAATGTTATCTACCATTTAATGGTCAGCTACTATATTCTGTTTATTAAACTTGACATTTCAAACAAAAGTTCATTTTATCCCAATGATTCTCAGAGGCAGAGATTTTAGTCTTCATCGAGGAGAGGAGGAAACTGGATCTTCGGAAAGCATTGGCTGGGGGACATTATGCTTTCTGTGTCTAAACATAAGACTGCATAGCTGGGTGGTCAGGCATCACCTGCCTCTTCTGATTGCGGTTCTGAAATACCTCTTTTGTTAATCTCAGAGTTTTTTCCTCTTTGATCCCAACATGGAGCTGCCAATGATTTGGGAAGCTGTGGATGAGCTACAACCATCCCTCCTGCTATCCATCTGCCAGTATGGAAAGGCGCTCCCTCAAAAAGCAAAGTGCTACATTTGTCCCATTCACTGAGGATCTGCCATCATTCAGGCCATGCACTGAGCTACCAATGCCCTGGCCTGTACTTTCCCAGTGCATCCATCAGTTAAATCAGGCTGGAAATTATCAGGTGAAGGGGCCAGTGAAGATGGAAGGCAGAGAGAAGGGATGCTTCCTTGTTCTAGCCTTGATTGGACAGATATAGCAGGATTTATTATTACGACCTTCCCTTGGTCTGACCATCTGAGAGTCTATGAGCTGGAAAGTGGGTTGAGAGAGTACAGAATACAATTTTAAAGCCTCACTAGAAAATCTTTATTTCTATAGTCATATTTCTCCTTGGGACCAGGTTGACCAAGTTAGTTTATTTATAGACTGGTCTCCAAATCACACTTGAGCATTACCAACAGCAAATCTGTATCTTACAGTGAAAGTTTGCCAGGCTGCTGGGATGGGGCAGTGTTGGTGTGGGCAGTGTGTGCATTGAAGTGGAGATGGCATATCTTTGGAGCCAGATACCTGGGTTGAAGACACAATTCTGACAGTTTGTGTCTGTGAGACTTTGGATAAATGGGCCAACTTTTCTGAACCTCAGTTTCCTTTCCATAAAATGGAGATGAACAGACATGCTTCGTAAGGTAACTTCAGAGACAAACTTCAAATATTAATAGAGATGATGCATATAAATTATCTCATGCCATAAATGATTTTATGGTGTCTAAATAAATGATGGCAATTGAAGTTTGTTAATGTGGGATCATATTTGCTACAAGTCTTAAGTGAGTTTGAAATTGTATCTTAGTAGTCAAAATTACATGAACAGCTATGAAGAGCTATTAAGACAGCATCACTGACATAATACATAAAATACCAGAAATGTTTCCTTTGCTGTGCTAAATTTTAGAATGTTTGCCAAAAAAATCACAGTGTGTTTACAAACATGCATTTGTACATAATATATATATATATATTTATATATTTACATGTACTCCATCCATGTACTCATTAAATTATTCTTTACTCATATATTAGATTCTGATCTTTAACAGGCAATCTCGGCACAAAGAAATATAAAATCAGGTTCTAGCTTTATGACTAACACAATAGGTTTTAAATACATAAAGCCTGACACCCTATATACTAGTTTTGTGTTAGGACAATTTTGATGAATTAAAGACCACAGGATTTATAATAGAATGGATGTAGCATTTTAAATTAACTCCAGGTTCAGTTTCCTCACCTGTAAAATTGGGAAAAAATAGAATTGTGTGTTTATTTTAATAAATCAAATATAATAATGTCTGTAGAACACAGCAATTCTAAGTATGTTAATGAAATATTCCAATAAATAGTAGCCATATTTGATCATTAAGACCCTCAAGGAAACTGAAATAATGTTGCCTTTACTACAGTATAAGACAATATTAGAAGAGAGAATTTAAAAATCCGTTAGAAATTAAAAGAAAATCCTACTTGCTTATACACATTCTAGGTATTTAAAAGTCATCTCATAGAATCAATGAAGTAGGACTATTATTTGCATCTTAAAGGCAGAAAAGCCTCAAACAAGAAAGTTTAATCAACTTGTTGGAAGGCAATCCTGGTAGCTTCTTGCTCATTTCTATTAGAACTCTGATTTACAGCTTCGTGGTGACTGTACCCATTGTGTTCCACAGGACAGACAGTGAGTGAGTGAGTGGGTGGACCTGAGCCTGGGGTCCAAAAGGAGGCGGGTGTGCAGAGAGTTTCCCTCAACCGTTGCAAGAGAAGGAAGGGAACAGTGAGTGAAGATGGGAAGGAACGTATCTGGGCAGTGCTCATGACTTTATCTCCTGTTTATTCCTCAGGCAGATGAACACTTGGTTGATATGTTTAAATTTGAGACATATCTCTCACATTAACAGAGCTTTGTGCATGATTTTATTAAAAAAAAAACTACTGAGCATAACCAGTACTTTCTCCCCATCACCATTTTATGGAGGGTTGAGTTCAGCAAGTACCTTGCTTTACTTGCAACTCCAAATTAAGAAAATTGACAATGCATCAGTGATGATGAATGATGGTTGACACTTGGCCTGAGCATGGAGTTTTCAACAAGAAGTGCAAGGATGGTGGCAAGCTAGGACACTCGTGTTCCACTGAAGTTGCAGCTGCATCTCAATTCTTACTCACTGTTGCCTTGAGAGATTCTGCTTCCATCTTACCTTGACTTCTTGCAGGAGAAGTCTAATATCAGTTTGTTTGTATTAAATCTCCCAACTTGAATTTTTTAAAGCTGTACAGTCATTGCAAAGTTGGTCCCCTTCATTGCCATTTTGTAAACTCTGTGTGGAGTGAACTGTTCATCTTTTTACTTATAATTAATGGCAAGATACATTCTGAAGCCCAAGACCAGGAAACTAGACTCTGTTCTTTCAGTAATTAGTAATGTGCTCAATATCTGCTCACTGTCTATGGCCACATTATGGTTGTCCAATCAGCTGGGTTCAAGCTGGGTCACGTGTGGGGACTTGGTAAAGCCAATTGAACATACTTACATGAAAGTCTTCATTGACCAGGAACTGGAGTGTTTCTATTAGCTGTACTTAGAAAGATAAGGGAGTCATTCTTTCCACATGAAAATGCCATTGCTATTCTTAATCTATATATAATTAACTCTTCTGTGTGTTCAGATTCCTTTATGTCATCTACTCTACCCCCACAATTAAATTCAATTATCTGTGTGTGCGCTATAGTCACCTCACTTATTGAGACTTCCAAGAACACACATGCTTTTCTTATTCTTGGAGCTGCAAACATTCATTTCTCTTCCTAGAATGTCCTGGACTCCTTATACAGTTCAAAAACCATTTCCTGATTCTAAAATCTCAAAAGCTTCTTCCCTGGGAAGCCTTGTTGACTTCCTTTTCCTGGAGCATAGTTGATGAATGCATTTATGTGATCCTTGAGTCTATACAGTCAGCACCAAAACTTTAATTCACGTTCCTTTGCAAACAGTGCTTTAAATATACGTCTTCACAACTAGCCTGTAAGCTCCTCTAAAGCCAAAGCTGTATCCTATTGATCTTGAAATCTTTGAGGTAGCAGTTTGCTCAAGATTGAATAGATGCTCTTCTTGATAATTAAATGAAATATTACGTATTTTCATGTATACATCCCTTCCACGGCTCCTAATTAGACATTTTATAATTACCAAAAATGAGAGTAAAACTTTTGAAAGAGCCAATTGGTGATGTGAAATTAAGCTAGTCTTCTATCATTTGCTTCATCAGAACCAATTAAGATGAAGTATCCAGAATTGGCTAGAAATAAAAATTGAAGTTGATGATAAACACTCTGAAGGGTAAGCAGATCATCTCTCTTCCATACTAAATAAGTACTGCAAATTCTAGGTAACAAATCACCATAGTGCTGAAAACCAACCCCATTAGTACTACTCGACAGTCCATGTCCATATTCATGACTAACTCTAAATCGTGCTGTTATCTCAAATTTCAAAGGAGCAGGACAACTTCCTTACCCACATTTTTTTCTCCTGATGGATATGAGAATGCTACATTTGTTCAGCCAATAGTAGATAAAACAATTTTGGAAGTTAAGTGACGTACTTCTCTTTTTGAAGATCCATAAATGAAAGTGCAAAGCAGTGGGTGGCTGGGGGTAGGAAATAATTCAGGAATATTAAGGAATTAGATCAATAGCTTTCTCATATGTGTGAAACTGAATGGGAGGAGAATGATAGGATAGATTCGTTCATTTAAGAAACATTTATCATGTGGAGACTGTTGGGTGACCGAGTTACAAAAGGGTTAAGATGCCATCCCTCTCCTTAGAAAGCTCACAGGCTAGTGGGCAAGGCAGGCAAAAATGCAGAGTGGGAAGATGAAAGGAAGAACAGGATGCTATAAAAACAAGAAGGTTAATTTGCCTAATTAAACAGCAAGTTCAGATTCAAACCCATGACTGTTTGACTGATTAGGGGCAAGAGCGAAAACACATATGCATCATACTGCTTAAACTGTCATTGGATGCCAGCTCATACCCTCTATTGCCTCTCATTATTTTCATAACAATTTTTTTTCCTTCTTGCACAAAATATTATCAAATATTTAGAAAGAGAGCATTAAATTCCCTACAAATGCAATCTAATAACACTCAGGGATTCATCTTTCTGAAGAAGTAAGTGATTCAAAACCCACATGCCGTGGCAAGATACTCACTCCTATCAGAGACAACCTTAAGCACTGCACGCAGACGAGCTTTTTGTCAGGACTGTGGAATATAGATGTAGATATAAACCTGGCTGGGGACAGACTGTCAAGGTTAGAGATGAGAGAGCTTGATCAGAGAGAGGTAATTAGTGCCAAGGAGAATTTTCAACTGTCACTCCCTTAAAATGAGATCATAAGATACAAAGAATGGAATCCTTCCCTCTAATGGTTTTCCTTTCAACAAAGACTTTAAATGCCTGCTGGCTTTCACACTCAAATCCTGAAATTCCAAGGACCAAGAAAATAATGTTTAATTATCTTTCTTCCACGTTTTTTTTTTCCCTTCCTTCTAACCTCCATCCTAGAATGGTGCGTGGGAATTGCTTTATCCAGACCATTTAACTGTTTGTTTCTGTTAGAGGTCACACTCCAAGCTCACGGTGTTCAGGAAAGGGGTGGTTATTCACTTGGATAGCAATACAGCAATATAAAGAGGAAGACAGAGCTACTGAATATAAAAAATAAAATGTATAAATTGAAGTTTAAAATCAACAGTGCTCGGAATCAAGTAAGTTTCTGGTTATGTTTGAGTTGTGGGGTACAAAACAGTGCTACTAGAAATATTACAACAGCAATTGAAATTGGGAAGGTTTTGTGCTTTGCTAAACTGAAGGGGAGAAAAAGAGGAAAAGAAAATGCATGCCTCAGCAGCATTTACTTTTCGCTCACCGGGAACCACAGTCTGTCTGTTCCACTTGACCGCAACTGGCTGTCACCTAAGACAGCACGCCACTTCCTGGTGCTCGCCTCTCCTCTCACCTCCCACCTCCAGCCCTGCCTATCCAGACAGCATCTCTCCACCTTCAACTACAACTCAGCTGTCAGGGCTCCTGAGACCCCTCACCTGGACAGGGTTCTCCCTCCCTCCCTGGTGTTGCCTTGCACACTCTGCTTGACTTTTGCATGTACCATGGCTTCCAGAATGTAACCTCTCCTCTTTGCTTCCTCCAACATCCTGATTGAATTTCAGGGCAGAACTATGCCTTTGTGTTTCAAGAAATTCAAATCAGATAGAACTTGCCAGGAGTCAAGGAGGTTTTATGAAGCAGCTGTGAAGGGCTGAGAACGAAAGAACTCTTGCTTTTGACATTATTTTAGCGAAGGAAAAGAACAGCATTTTGGAGCCCATGAACTGAGTTTTGGAGCTGTGTTTGGCTAGGAAATGTAGGCACAGGAACAGTTCCTTCTCTAGTACTTTCTCCAGAAGGAATATTTTTTCATCATTGTTAAGGTAATATGTTGGCTCATTGACTGCTAAGAATATGATGCAAATATATTAAAAGCAGTTTGAGAGCAAGATCTTAAACAAGCTTAACTAAGCACCCTGCATAACCCTGGCCCCTCCAGTCAAGCCCATGTTATGTGTCTAGGCTTGCTGGCCTGGTGCTAAAAACCTGGCAACATCTGAATATCGTCATGGGAAAACTTCATTTATTAACTAAACGGCTTGTTCTCACCCCCTACCCTGTCCTCTCTCTTCTTTCTGTGTGTGTGTGTGTGTGTGTGTGACTTTAGGATTCCTTCAGTATTTGTGTGATAGTGGGAAAATCTTGTAACCTATCTATGCATACATTCTTCTTTTTTATTGAAGTATATTTGATATGCAATATTATGTTGATTTCCGGTGTACAACATGGTGACTGACAATTACATACATTATGAAATGTTCACCACGGTAAGTGTAGTTACCATAGAAAGATATTATGATATTATTGACTATATTCCCAATGCTGTATGTTTCATCCCTATCACTAATTTATTTTATAACTGGAAGTTTGTATCTCTTTATCCTCTTAACCTATTTCTCCTGTACCCCCACTCTTCTCTATGGCAACTGCCAGTCTGTTCTCTATATTTATCAGTTTATTTCTGTTCCACTTGTTTTATTTTTTTAGATTCTACATATAAGTGAAATCATATGGTATTTGTTTTTCTCTGTCTGACTTATTTCACTTAGCATAATACCCAGATACCCATGCATGTTGTCACAAATGACCTTCATTTCTGATGTGTCAAATAGAAAGAGTACCCATCCATACCAGCCACCCTCTGGTCTCACCTACATCCTCCCTCCATGAACCTGGCCAACCAAGTTGTTCTTAACAATGTTTCTACAGGCCAAGAGTTTATGATATTAAGAATACAATATCTGGTCTTAGGTAAATCACAAACAATAGAAAAATTTTATGTAGAAAATTATAGATAAATTAGTAACTACATCAAGTATAAAAATTGCTGTCCATTAATTTTCTATAACCCTTTATGATGAAGAATGAATGAAAAAAGTTTATAAAACATCCTCGTGGTAATGAAAGATTCTTCCTTCACTGAATACAGCTGGTATTTTTGGTAAAAAAAAGAGGCTTTTTTTTCCAACATCTCTTACCCAAGGATTTGCTGCCAGGGATAAAGGCTGCACAGGGAGAGATGGGATTGTAGAGATGATTTGCAATATAGTTATGCAATTTAAAGATTAGTGTATTTCTTTCTCCAGTGCAGAGTTATTATGCAGAGTGAGATAAGTGATTTTATGTTTAAATCAATTACAGGTCACATTTTGACCTGATTGACTTTTATAGGACTGTATCCTGAAGGGGAAAAAAATTAAAAGAGGAAAAACAATATATTGAAAACATTTATTATTATTCTATTTTATTGAAAATCAAAATGACCACCAGTAAGGTAATGTTTAAGTACATTCTAGTTTTTCAACTGGATGAAGGATTATGCAAACACTAGAATCATAACTGGGATGGTTATGGAAGATACTGTTTGTAGATCTTATGATACTTTGGATGTATGAACTCTTTAATGGGGGGGGGGCGGACTCTTCTAGAAAAGTATGTGAATACCCTGCCATAGTAAGATTTAATAGGGAAGAGTGTTGCTAGGTATGCTCATATCCAGGTATATGCATTCTCTGTTAAGAGTAGGTATAATCCACACATTCTACACACTGGGTATGAGAAGCTGACTGCAAGCAGCTCTTGTGTACACGGGGAAGTCTAGGGATGTTGGGATGCAGGAGAAGGGAAAAAATGCAGCTGACCCCATTAAGCTCATGTCTAGCATGTACCATTATCTTCTAGATGGATTGGTCACCTCTAATTATTAGGATGTTGGGGCTTTCTCCAAGCTGATTACTGCTGTATTTCTAGCAACTCTGTGGTGCCTGAAAAGTTGGAAGTTGTTCATAAATATAAGGTAGTTAATTTAGCATATCAGCAAGGGAGAGAGACACATCAATAATTATGATATATGAGAAAAATTGTACTGCATGTAGTGTTATTCAGACTATATTTCTTCCTGAGTTATTTCCCGAAGTAAGATCCATGGATTATTTATACTAGAATCATTGGAGGTAAGTGATATGGTTCTGTTTTTTTTTTTAATGCAGATATTTGGGGCCTAACAGAAGCAACCCCCCCTCCACCACCGCATTGTATCAATATTTTTTTGTAATGAAGATCATCAAATTGTGTTTTTAGATTATTTCTATTAGAGATTCTTAGAAACATGTAAAATTTAAGAACTGCTTCAATAGTGGCTCAATATGGGTTATTTCAAAGAAACCATGCTCACACTTCAGAAAAAAGGTCTCTTAACCTCTGCACTGTTGATATTTCGGCTCAAATGATTTATTGCAAGGGCTGGCCTGTTCCTTGTGGAATAATTAGCTGATTCCCTGACTGCTATTCAGTACACTGCAGTCACAGGCCCTCCGTGTGGCACCCAACATGTCTCCACACTTTGCCAACTATCTCAGGGGGAAAATCTATTCCTTTTGAGAACACTCTCCTTCTACAGAAGGAGAAATGCATGGTTTATTATGCAGTTATTTTAAACTCTTCATAGCCTTTAAGGCATAAATATCTGATGCAATATGCTAATTCTCATTTCTTCTCATTTAAGAACTTACTAAAAAAAGTCTTTAATTTGTGGGGCTTGAGGAGCTATGATGCTGAGTACTCTCTTCGGCTAGTGTTCTGGGCTGAACTGTGTTCCTTCAAAATTCATCTGTTGAAGTCCAAAGCTCTCCTACCTCAGAATGAGATGTCCACGTACAAAGGGTATTTAAAGAGGCAATTAGGTTAAAATGAGGTCATTAGCATGAACCCTAACCCATTATGACTGGCAACCTTACAAGGAGAAGAAATTAGGACACATACACACAAAAGGAAGACAATGTGAGAGCACAGCAAGAAGACTAGCCCTGTGCAAGCCAAGGAGAGAGGCTGTAGTGAAAGCCAGCCCTGCAGACACCTGGTCTTGGGCTTCTGGTCTTCAGAATGGTGAGGAAATACGTTTGGTTTTAAATCACAAGTCCATCATGCTTTATAATGGCGGTCTGAGCAAACCCGCTCAACGAGGTAACACCGATCTTCCTATTTATGTACCAGTGGCTCCTCCCATATATAATCTTGAAAGAGTTGGTTTTCTTCTTGAGTTGTTTGTCCATGTTTTCACACCTGGTGACTGTGATTCTGCCATTTTTACCATACAACCAAAGCCTATAAATTCTCCAAAGAAATCATCTTCCCTGACATTTTCCCTAACTTATTTTTGTGAATGCTTCTTGCTTGGAACTTTCCAGACAATGTCTATCACCTCTTACTGCTGATATATTAATTGGGAAGTGCCATAAGGAATATAGTTCAGCCCAGATGAAGTGTAATCATAATGCTGCAGGTTGTTTGGCTGATGTGGCATTTTTATGTCACAATATGGAGGAAATGACCAACTAAGGAGGCAGAGAGACATATTTTCAAATAGTGCTCTTCCACTCCCTTCCATGTGATATTTGACATGTGTATTAGTCTCTGAGAGATATGGGTTTGGAATCTATAAAATGGGGATAGTATTCTCCATTTTGGTTAGGCTTCAGGTCAAGAAAGAAAAATTACTCTAGATCTTTAAGTAGGAAGTCACTTAATACAGAGAATTGGACCTAAAGGAATGGTTTATAGGTTTAGTGTCCAGGAATGACTCCCAGGCCAACACAGAAGTGACCCGTCGGGGGCCACTCCCCAAGAGGCCATCACTGGGCTCACGCCCAGAGCTCATGAACAGCATCAAGAAGAAATTGTTGCCACTTAAGTCTCCACCATGTCCCCCTGCCGCCAGGAAAGAGGATAATAAACTCTGGAGTAAAGCTGCAGAAAACCTGTTTCAGTGTCTTTGCTTGGCATCAGAAAAAATATAATTATGTTGAAATGTGCTCTCTGTTTCACTCTGCTCACCAAATATCATCCAAGTGTATTTAGTTGGTTGACAATTTCTTATATCCAGAAACCAGGTTAAAAGTAGTCTGTTGAAATGTCATTTCTAAGTTTTTAACTTCTAAGTTTAAAACTACACGGAGGTTAGTCTGAAAGTGAGGCCAGCCACTCGTTGGCGCCCGGGACACTGGCTTCTTCACATCAGTGAACACGTGTGAAACACCTCAGCCCATGCCTATGGGGAGCGATGCCTTAGTACATGTTTATTTTCACTGAGAAATGTGCATTATTAGCTATCGTAAGGAACCAAAACAAAGCCCTGCATGATACATCCTCAAGGCAGAAACAACTAAAGGAGTAATATGCTACTGACATCAGAGTAAAATGAGGATAAGTGATAAATTTTATTAAGAAAGAAACAGTTATGCAGCTACAATGAATATGTGCAGTAACCACATAGACGAGACTTATGGTCATTTCTGAATTAATTTATTCTTTCATTCAATAATCCATTCATTCATTCATTCGTTAGCCACTCACAAAATCATAATAATTTTTTCATAAAATGATCATGATATGAAGAGCACTTATTATCTGCCATCTTCTTATATGAGGGCCACAGCAAAGTTCATGGTGTATATTCTTCGAAATACATCTAATAATGCAATAAGACAGACAGTATTTTCCTTGTACAAAATGTAAAAACAAACACTTATTTATTCTACCTGCATTTATTGTGCTCTTATCATGGGTGAGACAGTGGGCCGGATCCTGGGGGCTTAGGGATAAACTGTACAGAGAACCTGCCCTGTAACACCAGTGGTCTACTGGCAGACACAACCAGGCAACACGTAAGCAATTCCAGTAAGCTGAGGGCTCGGGAGTTCCAATGTGGAGCTTTATCCACCAGACACCCCCGCAGAGGCAGAGGAGTATTTTCACCAGGAAAATACATCCAAGTTCGATTCTCTGGCTAGAAGCATTACTGAATCCTTGACTAAAGATACTGTGATTTCGTTACTCAGGTCACTCTCAATAGGGGCTATGGCACTTCCCAATGAATAGATCAGCAGTCATCAGCAGCTAATTATCCTCCTAACTGACAGCTGATTTCCCCTCAAGGTTGGGAATAAGCAGTACACAGGAGAAGGTTCAACAGCAACACAGTTGCACGATCACAGAAGTCTGAGCCCAGCGGGACCAGAGACCTGATGGCAAAGGTGACTGTGTGAAAGGAGGCGGCAGGGAGGGGGTGAGGTGGCCCAGCAGGGCGGCTGAGTCCCAAACAAGCCATAAAAGATAGAATCAGAATGGGACGGTTATCACAGAGAAGACAGAGTCCAACCTTTTCATTAGAGAAACCGGAGGCCAAGAAATAGAGAGACATACACACACTTAACATTAACTGGGCCCTTGGAAATTTTAGGATTATCAGAAAATTGAAATTATGTATATTTTGATTCTAGTTTCACCACTCACCACCTGTGTGATCCCAGGTAGGTTATAATGTTTCCTTTGTACCAGATTCCTTATCTTTTAAATGAGGAAAAGGCTATACCGGGAACATGATTAAATAAATATAAAGCCCTCAGACAGTGCCTGGCAAGTTTTAAGTGTTTAACATTAATTAAATGTTAATTGTTTTACTTATTATTATTATTATTGTTAATTATCACTGTAATTTATACTATATTTTACAGTTACTGCTATGGGTATCATTACTGTTTTCAAGTCTAAGATCCATTCATTCACTCAATCAATAATTATGTATCAAGTTCCTCCTCTGTGCCAATCCAGGAGATACAGGTTATCGCTTTGGGGATCTTCCTGTCTACCTGCATGATAGAAACAAAAATAAAGCCCTGTTTTCTATACAGTATAAAGGTATTTATAGAGGAGGAGAAGATTGTAGAGAAACAGTAACTAACTCAAGCTGGTTGAACGATGATCCGGGAAGTTGATTTATAAGAACTTCATGTTCAAATTGCCCGGCATTACAGTGATATCAAGTAGCAATGGTGGAATGTGAATGCAGAAAAGGTCATTTCAGGTTCCCTTCTCATGACCACTGTGCTTGAGAGCCTCCTGATCTATGATGGATCAACTTTATTGGAAGTGAAAAATCAGTATATAACAACAAGCACCGGGATGGTGATCAGGAATCGGTTCACCCTATTGTTTCTCTTACGAGATGAAAATCAGGATTTAATTCCCTCTGAACAAAATGTTTTTATTAACCTTATGTTGTATTGTTCTGAACTGGATTACAATTCATGAAATGCAGGCTTCTTTAAAATGGCATCGTTAACAAATTGTTTGGTACATGTTGAAGGAAGGTATAGAAACTTAAAAACTCTTAATTAACCTTTGAGAATGCAGCATTATAAGCTCATGCAAATTAATTGAATCAAAAGACGTGAGAAAATCAGGCTTTATGCCACCTTGGCATTTAGATTTCTATATAACATCCATTTATGTAGAAACAACTACATGTCCGTCAGTGTGCTGCGCTCTCAAGATGAGTCCTTCCAATGAGCTGATGAGTTGCATAATAGTGTCTTCATTGTACTGATTAAAGAAATCTGCTCAGAAGAGTCGGTAATTCGTTTAAAGTCACAAAGACAGGAAATAGGTGATCTGGGATTAAGACTATGAATATGTGATTTCAAATTTGATGATTGTTATTCTACTCCATTTGAAAGTTTTGAGCATACAATACTTGGAACACATATTGATAAAAAAGGAGCTAATTTGGGCTAGTGGAACAGGGCTTTCTGCCTTGGTTGATGCTGGACATCCAGTCATCATTTCTTACCACTTCTTATATTCTTTCTTATATCTGAAATGGACTTATACTGGACCATGAAGAAAGGTCTTTTGAACACTGAAGAAGTGTTCACTGAATTTAGATTCAGCTAGCCTATTTTTACTGTGCATCTGTGATATGCTGGAACTAACAAAACTAGAGAATTGTCCATGCATGGCTTCATTCTGGTCCTGTAACAACCTGTGGTGGTGTGAGAGGTATTGATTCTGTACTCCAGCTAGGTTGCCTAGTGTTCTGGATTCCAGAATTTCTCTGTGTCTCTTTGTCTCTCTGTCTCTGTTTGTCTCCCTTTCTATTTCCCACCCTCTGCCTTTCTCTTTCTCCACCACTCTCTCATTTCTCCTCCATTATTTACTTTCATTTTTTAGCCAAATTAATCCTTGAAGTCTGCCCCAAAGACCTGCCTTACCATGAAGTCAGCCCAGAAGAAGTCACTGCAAGAGAAAGGAAGAGAAGGAAGTTGAATCCTGAGGTTTGCCTGAGCGGCTCTGTTCAGTTGTCTGTTCTGGACACTTCTGAGTAACCATGGTTCAGATTGCTCTTTTGTTCCCATCTCTAAGACTACAATAGGAGTTGCCTAAATCAAATGTCCTACCACAGTTTTCACTCTGATTCTACCTGGGGACCCAGGAAACACAACAGTGACTTGGACAGTAGAGGGGAGGGTGGGTATGTTGAGGTGGATGTATTTGGCTATATCTTAAAGCAAAGTCAGGAAGGATTTGTAGGAGCCTGGCCCCATCTCCTCCAGACCTGCCTGCCTGCCCCCCATCCAACACCAATAGCTCTGAATTCTACCACTGCCCAGCCTCGGGGGTAGCTTTCTTCTGCTCCCATAGATGCGTAGGCAAATCTTATGGTCTCTGATTTTTTAAGTCATTTGGAATTTACAGTAACCAAAAGAATTCTGGGACTCCTGTATATGGTGCAACTCTTCTCAGGCTCTTAGAACAAAACAAATGGATTATCTCCATCTGAAGAGGGGTAAGAAGTAAAAAAAAAAAAAAAGCATAGCTTTACAGTCATACAACACTATTTAGCTCAAGTTGAGGGTCTAACTTTCTTGTTCAGAGACTTTTCTTACGCATTCTTTTATGAATTTGGTGGGGGGATCATGACTCCTTCAAAGATCATTCGTTATTTGCATTTCTGTGTGTGGGTGTATGATTTGTGTGCCTTCTTACTGGGAAATAGGTTTCAAGGGAGCAGGGATCATTTCTGTTCCGTTTGCCCCTCACCAACATGGACAGAGGGCTATGTGCTGGCCTGCATGGCCACTGGAAAATACTTGTTAAAAAATAACACTACCTGATTCTATAGCATCTCACTACGCTGATGGACAGTGACTGTAATGGGGTTGGTGGGGGGGACCTGATGAAGGGGGTAGTTTAATAACCATAATATTGCACATGTAATTGTAGAATAATGATACCAAAATAAATTATTAAAAAAACATAAAAAAATAACACTACCTATGAGATAAGTAAATAAATAACATCTTCTTATCACTAAAAATCTGTATTAGTTTACTTATATCTCTTGGTAATAAACATCACTTCTTTTCCATCATTTTATATTTGTAGAACTATCCTGATACACTAGGCTTTTTACACACTACATCTGCTTATGTTTCCAGAAATCCAGTGCAGGACTTAACTCCCAGGCATATTTGATTAATTTTTTCTATGACTAGAACATAGGACTCATGCCTGATCCTCCCGGTACAGACTGACTATGTTGCCTCCTTCAAAAGATGCCTTGGCAGAAAAGATCATCAGAGGGCATGACACATGGAAAGAAGACTCTCAGAGAGCTGTGGCATTCATCATGAGATGAAATGGTTGTTGACTAACTTACAAATCTTTCTGGAAAGTTCTGACATCAGTTTGTTTCATTCAGGGGATGCTGCCTGTCAGCACCCGTTGACAACTTCAAAATAAGAACAAGAGGTCCTCCGCTTGGGGACAGCTGCGGCACCAAAAATGGAGCAGGGGAGGGGCGTCATCTGCAGCTGATGGCTTTTGTAATGGTGGGAACAGTTGGAACTGCCATGCGCCTCTCGGTCAATAACCAGTCTTTTCCTTTCTGCTAGTTTTCAGGCTAGCCTCAGGTTACGTGATGTGTCAGGATGATCCTTATGAGTTTAATGGATACATTCAATGAAATGCTGTGAAAGCAGTTCTCAGTGGAACCAAACATACCTGGACCAGAAAGGTGGATGCAAATAAAGCCAATCACCCAGATGACTGCTCGAGGGTTCAATAAATAGCCATGCTTTGACAGTTGTTTGGCAGTATACAGTCATTTGCAAAGGACTTTCACATACTCATCCTATTTATTCCTCCGAATAGCCCTGTGAGACAAGACAAATAGGCACAATTATTACCATTTTATAAGTAAGTCCACTGAGATTGAGGAAGATGGAATGGCTTGCCAAAGGCTGACTAGCTAGTCATTGATTACCGTAGACTTCTTGTCTTTAGGTTCACAGGAATGTGGATTGCCAAAGGTCAAAAACATTGTGGGAAACAGGCTTACTAAAGTCACACTTCAAATGCCTTCTGATGTTGTATCTGGCTTCCCTGTTCCCTACCAGTGTTTTCCAAATTTAAGTGTCCATCTAAGTTCTCGGTTGGTTACACTCACACTTACTCATCAGAGGCAATATGCAAAATAGTCTGCTTGATGCTTATGCAAAACCTGTTTTTACTCTCTCTTCACAACAGCCCTGTGAATTGGTTCCTATTACCCATATTTACCAAAGAAGGCAATTGGAATTCAGGAAACCCAATGAGATCACACAGCAGGAACTATTAGAACTAGATCTCGAACCCTTGTATTCTGACATTGTGCAGGCTGCTTTCCTGTTTTTGCCAATATTTCTGAAATCTGAGTCTGGAAACATTCTCATTCTCAGCATCTCAAGATTTCTCATTTTCACTTTTTAAAAATTTTGATAGGGAAGAATTAGTAGGAGGATGTATCCCTTGAATAATGACAAATAAAAGAGCATTGCCACATACTTTGGGGACCAACTCTTGAGTTTGTCTCCAGGCCTGTGGGAAGTCCCGGTCACTCAGTGTGGCTGATTAGTCTTTAATGAAACATTCCTTAAACTGGGAATTCACAAGTTGTTGAACAGCATTCTATCTGCTCCTCTAAATTCAGTTAATTTTAATTTGGTTCAAATAAACACAAATATGCTTTTAGGACTAGGCACAAGGTTTTTGGATAAGTAGTGTACAAACAAGAGGTGGTGGTGTATTTTCCTGTTCTCAGAGACCATCTCTGTAGTCTGAGAATAGGAGGGACATAAAATAGGATAAGAATTCAGGTCAGACTCTTGTTTTCATAGTGGAATGTCAAACCTGCCTCTTATTGTGGTCCACCTAAAGAATCTGACACTTTTTAAAATTAGTGACATAGATAGTACATAAAAAATGTTTATTATAACTGCTGGCACACAGTAAGCCAGACAGGAAGAATATACACTGGAAGAGTCCATTTATATAGAAATTCTATGAAAATCAAACTAATCTATAATGATAGAAGTCAGGTAAGTGGTGGCAAGGTATGAGGGGACACAGGGAAGTGCTGGAAGGAGAGAATACAAAGGGACACAGGGACATTATGCAAGGTGATGAGATGGTTAAATGTCTTGATATGAAGTGGCTTCATATGTGTATAAACTTATCCAATGGTACATTTCAATTTAATGTGTGGTTTATTGTATATAAATTACATATCAACAAAATGGCTTAAAAAATAAATTTTTGGTGATGATTTTTGAAATTTCATTGATAGCTGTATATAAGCAATTTGAACTTCTAGTCAGTCACATTTGGATGAACTGGATTAGAAAAGAACTAGAAAATTGTATGTTCCTCAGCTGGCCCCTTGATTTCCAGGTTATAATTATTGGAAACCTATATTCCAAAGCTTACTGACTCTTTCCTGTCTCTGATGCTTAGGTTTTTCTTAGCAGAAGTCTGCGAGACTGAACCCTTTGCTTCAGACTTCTTCAGCATGAGTGTAAGGTCCTTCTTTTCCCAAATTTGTTTCCAAGTTAAATGGTTAAACATCTCATATATTTATGTATATAGTATATAGTATCTATCCCTTATATGTCAATTATTCCTCAATAAAAATATTCCTACCTATAATTTTTATTTTATTTACACATAATCATATATTTGTATATATTATACAGTATTTATTCATTTATACATATTCTTACAATATTAAATATTTGTTTCTTTGATCAACACATGTTTATAGAAAAGTATATTAAATAAAAAAATATTAAATACATGTTACTTGATCAATGTGTTGATGGAAAAGTAATCAAATTCCATTATCAAAGTTTTTTTAAGAGACATGAGTAATCTAAATCATGCCTTCAAGCTTTCACAATTCAACAAAGTAGTATTTAATTAAATATTTAATGAATAGTAAAATTATGGAGATAATTTCTGTATACAATGAAGAAATACAGCAAATTCGGACACACAATCCCGATGGACTTTCATGCAGTCATTAAAATGATAATGATGAAGGCTATAAAACAAAATGAAATGCTTATAAATATAATAGTGAATGACAAAGGCAGAATGCAAAAACATCTATGCTATAATTACGTTTTGCACAACAGATATTTATAGAGTTTCTAACTCAGTGTCAAGAGTTGTCCTAGATCCTGGGGTTAGAGAGATAAACAAAGGCCTATCCATAGCTTTAAGAAGCTCAGTCTAGTTGGAGAGACTGACATGAAGTAAATGAGTATAATCATCTGTAAGACCTGCTACAATAATTATGTAGTGTATAGTAGAAATTTGAAAGAAGAAGAAATGAAAATCCATGGAGTAAACTAGAAAACCTTCTCAAATAGACATCTGTATATGTCCACTGCCCAGAGATCAACAGTATCTGAGACAAAAAACCTTTGGTATTTCTGAGAGACACAAGAGGTCAAATAACCACTTCCATAGTAGAGGCCACTACTAGGCATATCCTAGATGACCAGGTTCTCTCTCACCCACTCCCATTCCTGCCCATCCACAGCTAGAGCCTGCACATCTGCTGGGAGAAACCTCTTTCTGCCCCTGCCAATCAAAAGAATGCCGTGGTCTATATCAGTATCCTCTTATGCCCTCCTGACGCTCCCAAAATGCTGGGTTCTTAAGGACCACTTCTGACACCTCTGCAATTTGTTATTCCAGGATTCCAAACACTTTGCTTGCTCACAGTATCTTTTCTGTGCAATGCTGCCGAGTTTGGCCTCTAACTATCGTGACCATCCATCCTGATTACTGAGGACATTACATCTGGGAAAATAAAAGTATGTTCTAGAGGCTATATAACAAAGGGGTCTGCAAATTAGCACCCAAGGACCAGATCAAGCTTGCTGAAAATTTTAGGGCCATCTGCAAACTAAGAATGATCTTCACCTTTATGAATAGTTGCAAAAATCAAAAGAACGATATTTCATGACATGTAACAATTACATATAATCAATCATCAGTGACCATAAATAAAGCTTTACTGGAACATATCCATGCTCATTCTTTCTAAAATTTTTTATTGAGATATAATTGACATATAATAATTTGTTTAGTTATATAATATATTGGCTTGATATTTGATGTATTGCAATATGATTGCCACCATAGTGTTAGTTAACACCTCTATTATGTCACTGAATTATCATTTCCTTTTGTGTGCTGAGAACAAGTAACCTAGTCTTTTGGAACTTTGACATTATTGGTACAGTATTGTTGACTACAGTCACTATGTTATGCCTTAGATCTCCATAATTTATTTATCTGCTAGTTGCCAGTTTTACCCTTAACATTTTATGCATAGTCTTTGGCTGTTTTTGTGTTACAGTGGTAGAACTAAGTAGTTGTGACAGAAGCCATATGACCTGCAAAGCCATCACAGGTAAAGTTTGCTGATCCCTGGAACAGAGAATTGTCTGAACAGTGGTGTTGCCATTTATTACATCTATAACTATTTTATTTTTGATAATGCTTTAATTTTCTTGTTTCTTTTTATTGAAGTATAGTTGATACACAATCATATTGGTTTCAAGTATACAACAGAGTGGTTTGACAATTACCCACATTATTAAATCCTCACCCCAACTAGTGCAGTTACTGTCAACTTAGAAAGATGTTACAGAACCACTGATTATATTCTTCACGCTATACTATCATCCCTGTGACTAACTTATATTATGATTGAGAATTTGTGTGCCCTTTTATCCCCCTCTCCCTCCCCACCCACCCATCCCAAATCCTCCAGTAACCACCCGTCACTTCTTAGTGTCTGTGAGCCTACTGCTATTTTGTTCATTTTGTTTTGTTGTGTTTTTAGATTCCACAAATAAGGAATTTACCCAAAGAAAACAGAATCCCTGATTCAAAAAGATATATGCACTCCTGTGTTTATTGCAGCACTATTTACAACAGCCAAGATATGGAAGCAACCTAAGCATCCATTGATAGAGGAACGGATAGAGAGCATGTGGCACATAGATACAGAGGAATATTACTCAGCTGTAAAAAGAAATTCTGTCATTTGCGACAACATGGAGGGACCCAGAGGCTATTATGATAATGCTTTAATCTAATTAAACCCTCTAATAACAATGATATAAAAGTTCAACAAAAAAATTCTAGTACCACATTTCTATTTCTTAATGAAATTGGTGAAGAATATGAAACTTGCACAAAATGTTTATTTGATGGTATTTACCTTCCAGCATGGGGATCAACAGTCATAGCACTGACCACACAAAACCCAAAAAACATCAACCTGCTCAGCATACTGGAAATATTAGAAGTAATTTTAACAAGCCTGTGCCTGAAGAGGACAATTTCACTGATCTGCTTGTTTTTAGCCATCACAGTGTGGAGCAGGGCTTTTACTGCGGATTAAATGCTTATTGTTATTAATTAACTTGTTTATTTTTCTACTCCAAGATCTTTTTGTGCAGTATGAAAAGTAAAAGATAATTGTTAATGTGTTGGCTCCATTAGCAGAAAAAGATCTTTGCAGACAGTTAAATGAGGGTTTTAAATTGGTGCCATTAAATGTCTCAAACATGATATCTGTTCATTCAAATACTGATTTTTTTTTAATCCAACTCATTGAGTTGAAGTAAATCTTTTTGAAGTTCAGTATGTTGAGGACAAACATTAATATGACATCGATATGAGTGCTTTGAAAATTCAGTCTAGAATTTTAAAGAGGAAGATACAAATCACTTGTTTTTGTGGTGATAATATAATAAAAACAAGTTTGGCAGAGTGAATTGTATGATAAAAGCAATGTTCTTACTAAACCAAGAAATCAACAGAGCAGATAAATACTTGGAATTGATTACATTGCACAACCAAAGAACTTCTTGCATAGTGAATAATCCTAACTGTCGAACAGGCTCCAATAAATCTACCAATGGAGTTAAATTCACATTTGTCCAAATTTACAAATATATTTATAAGTATAAAGTGAAGGTACTGCAAAATATTTGCAACTGGTGGCTTAATTACAAAAAAGACTGAGAATGACAACTCATGATCTCTCTTTGTTATCAAGTATCCATCACGTATTTTAAATATTTGACTACCTTGTCAAATTGATATGGTGAGGGCGTGACCTGCAATTGGAATCTCTTCACCCCTCCCCTGTCCTTAAAAGGTGTGCTCTGCACCCCACACCCCCTCTTCCCACAGTGGAAGGTGTCTTCAAGGACACAGCCTTGGTAAGCAATGTGCTGCTACGACCATCTGGATGGTGTCCATGACTGAACCTCAGTAAGGCCTCTCTCTAAACTGAAGATTCCAGCAGGTGGGGTAGAGATCCATCCACCCTGAGGTGCCCAAGACAAGCCTCATAAGGAAGTTCCCTTGCTTATTCAACCTGCCACCAACCCATCTGAAGGGGCCTGCCTTTCAAATCCCACTCCCTGTCCTCTGGGCATGGGGAGTTTCCAGATTTCACCCAGCAAGCTCCTGAGTTTGCAATAAACGAATGTAAGGTAAAATTTGTCAGTAAACCCATGTGGCTCATTGTTGGAAATGTTTCAACTCTAAGTTCAGTATCTTTAGTAGATATAATACTAGTCATATTATTTATTTCTTCTTCAATGAGATTTGGCAGTATCCACCTTATGAGAAATTGTTCCATTTCATAAGTTGTCAAATCATGTGCATATTCCCGTAATATTTCTCTATTAGACTATTAATGTTGGGGAGTTCTTTATTATTGTTCTCGATCATTCCTGAGTTTGGTAGTGTGGGTCTTATTCCCTATTTTTCTTGATCATTATGCCTAATGGTTAATCAAATTGCTCTTTTAAAAAAACCCACTGCTTTTACTGATTTTCTGTTTTCTCTTTTCAATTTTATGGATTTTTGTTTTCATCTTTATGATTTCTTTTCTTCTATTTGTTTTGGGTTTTATTCACTCTTTATTTTGTTTCTTAAGGTGGAAGCTTAGACTACTGATCTGATCATGTATTTCTTTCCTAATGTAAGAATGTAATGTTTTAAAAGTACTTTAAGCAGTACATTGACCACATGCTACAAATTTTTATATATTGCATGTTTCATTTTCCTTAAATTCAAAATATATTCTAATTTCATTAATCACTCCATCTTTGTTCCATAAGGTTATTTAGAAGTGTTGTCTTCAATTTTCAAATATCCAGAAATATTTCTGTTATTCATTTTTAGTTCAATTTTTGGTTTTCAATTTTTATTCAGTTATTTTTATAGAACATACAATTTAATAAAAATACTTAAGGTTTGTTTTATGGCCCAGAATATATTCTACATTGCTGAATTTTGAATGTACATTTAAAAAAAGTTTTTCTACTATTGTTGGATGAAGTATTCTATGAAGGACAGTTTGGACAAGTTTGTTGATAGTTCTTCAGATATTCTGTACCCTTCCTGATTTTCTGTGTACTTGTTCTGTAGATAACTGACACAGGGGAGGCACAGTCCTAGCTCTAATTCTGGGTTTATCTATTTCTTCTTTCAGTCCTATCAGTCTTTGCTTCATGTAATTTGAATCCCTTTTAGATTATTTATGTCTTTTGGGGGACTTGACTCCTTTATCATTATCTAAGGTTATTATTTAATGATGGCAATCCTTGTTCTGGATTTTGTCTTCTACTCATGTAGTCATCCCAGCTTTTCTTTCCTTTTGACTAGTGACTGATAGTCGATATGTTTTTCCTCTGTTCATTCTTAACCCACCTATATTACGGAAGATTTTTGGAGACAACATATAACATATATTTGGTTCTTAACTTTTATTCAAACTAACAATCATTTAATTGTTATTTTCATACAACTATATTTATTGCAATTATTGATATGATTGAATTAAATCTACCATCTTAACTGTTGTTTTGTATTTGTTGCATTTATTCTCTAGATTTTATTTACCTTTTTCCTGCCAGATTTTAAATTGTGTATCACTGTTTCCATGTTATCCACTATTGATTTATTATGTGTATCTCCTTTTTGAAAATAATTTTTACTCTATGTATGTGTGTACGTATGTATAATATATATTTATTATATGTACTTAAAATATATTTAATCACAATATATATTCAAGTAATAATACTTCATATATAATGTAAGAAATTTCAAACAAAGTAATTCCTTTCTTCTCCCATATCCTTTCTACTATCATCAGGGTGCACTTAATTCCTGCATATGGTATTAATCTAAAAGACAATGCTGTTATTTTTGCATGTACTCAGTCAATTATCTCTTAGAATGATATGTTTAAAACGTATGTTTTCAAGCAATGACAAAGCACTAGAAAATATCATCTTTCAGGGAAGGAGGTAAGACTTGATCTAATTTGGGTTTTGATGGTATGTAAATGAATTAAAAAATTATGAAAACTTGTAATATCAGTAGAAGCATGTGAAAGATACCAGGGAAAAGTTCCTTGAGGAATCTGAAAAATAGCAATATTCTGTGGTCTCAGAAGGCTTGTTGCCATGAAATTTACAATTTGGGAAGTTTTTTAACCTCTGTTTATTTTTGGAACTCAGCTCTGCTCCTAGCACCAGTCAGTGAGGGGGCTCTACCCTGGGCCTGAGCCTGTGCCCGCCTCTGAGGGTAAAAGGATGGGTGATGCAGCTCTCACTTTGGAGCGTCCCCTGCATAAGAAGCAGGGCAGACAACACACATGCGATATCAAGGGCGTGTTTCAAGTTATTAGGTAGTTAACGTTGTGAAGAAACACAAAAAATAGCACTGGCCCATTTACAGGGGCTGGGAAAGCGAGCATTCAAAGAGGAAGGGGGACTCCCCTGGGAGGTGGTCTCTGATCTGAGTCTTGAATGAGGACTAGAACATAGCATAGGAATAAAAGGGGAAAATGGTACTCATTGGTAGTTTTACCCTAAACATCTTAAAAGCACATAAGATTGGACTCTAGCTTTGTATGTAGAAATCGTCGTAGCTATGATTTAACTAAGATATTGTGGTCCCAATAAGGCCATAGGTAGAATGCTGAGAAGGTTCCTGTGGAATCTGCAGCAGCTCTTTAGATGGCAAGGCCACATACAAGCCTGTTTAGATCCTCCTGGGAATTCTGTTCTGACAGATTCTTCCCAAAGCACAACAGACAACAGATAAGAATGGCATCTGAGAAGAAGAGAAAGCCAAGCATGTTCCAAGGCGCGACCTGTGGAACGGCTGGCTGGGCGCTGGGTCTGCTCTACAGTCACGGAGGCCTGTTTGTCATGTTAGGAATCGGTGGGCAAACAAGGTGCAAGGCGACTTTTGAGAATAATTAATATGCTCAGTCTTGTGAACATGGTGATGGCTTCCCAAATGTATACATATGTCAAATTGTACCAAATTGCACAGTTTACATATGTGCAGTTTACTGTATGTCAGTCATGCTTGATAAAGCTGTTAAAGAAAGAAAGTTCTATACATCTATTCATGGAGAAGTCATTACCTACTCCACATTCCCACGATTTTTATTTTAGGGTACAATTTCAACAGAGCAGTTGGCCTGGCACTGAGATCAGCTCCCTTCTGGTCTGTGTTCCTTGTTTCCCCTGGAAAGAGGATGGGCTGGGGTGAGAGACAGCATGCGTTACCTGAAATTAGATCAGTCAGCTGATGAAAGAGGTCTAACATGTAGCCCTTACTATGAGGCCAGTGAAGGGACAGGCACATTTATGTTCTCTACAAATGATGTTCCCATTAAGCAAATAATTGAAGAAGTCTTAAAGGGGCTGAAAAATTGTAATCGATTCATTATTATTTGGGGGGCCACCGTGCGCCAGCACTGGGTGAAGCCGGCGGGGACACATCCTACAGGACCCTAAAGGAGCGTGAGGCGGTCTGAGGGAGGAAAGCAGGCTTTGAACAGATCTAGCGGGTGAGAGTCACAGAAAGGCATGCGCGCAGTGCCCTGGCGCGGAGCAGTTCCAAAAGGGAGCTTGGGAGACGGACCCTACAGAAGATGGCATTTGAGCAGGACTTCAAAGATTGTGGGAAAAATGAATCTGCTCTCATTAGAGGAATTAAGATTTTTATTACATTTCATATTACAGTATTATTTTGTTTTACTTAATACAGGGAGAACATTTAAATCAAAGCCTAAGGTTAGTGTATTTATCATCTTTTTATTTGCTATTTCTTTGCTTACTCTCAATCTGGGAATATGGGAGAAACTGAAGTATGTAAGGCCTAGGTGTGTGTGAGTTTCTGTTATTTTTTATGTTGAGTTGGGGGTGAACGGTAGAACAAATAGAATGTAAGTATTTGACACAAACTACTTATGTGAACCCGGGAAGTCTAATATATATATATACACACATACATATACATATATGATTACTGTATGATACATGTATAACACATTATGTGTAAATATATCACAATACATACGTTTACACACATATGTACATGCATACATATATACTATGAAACATAATATATTTTTTTCATTTGGTTTAGGTACTCCAAGATTCCGATTACCTCAATCACAGAAGAATGTGATTTCCTCTTTATGCGAATTCAATTTTCCTCCTTGGCCATGCTATTAAAAATATGAATTATTTTGTACAAATCTATCAGTTTCACAGTCCCTGAACTCCCTTCACCTTACTACCAGCTGGCTTTTTTTAATGTTTTGATATAAAACATGTATATCCACACAGAGAAGGTTTAAATTAAAACTCCAGTTGTACAAGAGAATACTCGTGCTGCTTTGGCATCTGAATAAATGAGTCTATAAAGAGGCAGCAG
This sequence comes from Smutsia gigantea, assembly GCA_032199065.1. NCBI lineage: Eukaryota > Metazoa > Chordata > Mammalia > Pholidota > Manidae > Smutsia > Smutsia gigantea. The sequence goes on from JAVSCE010013001.1 coordinate 445,758, forward strand.
AGAACACAAAAGAAACAAGAAAAATATCACCCATTTTGTGAGTCAGGAAAAATATAAATTAGTTTCCATTTAAACAGGATCCCAGGGAAGAATGTTACAAGTTTTAGTTCTTTGTAAAATGACAATGTAATAATTAAAGTTCTTCATCAAAAAGAGGCCAGCAGCTGCAGGACAGCTGGTCATATGAGAGCTGAAGAGCTTTGCCCTTGTAATGCATCCTAGTCACTTCTCAGCAAAGATCTCTACAGAGAGCAAACCTGAAAGAAGATAGAAATGTTTTTAAGATTTGTAGAAAATATCTAGAGCATAAAGAACTTTCTTTCTCTTGTTTATGGTGTTCTTTTTAATTTTTAATAACAATATTAGCAGTTCAGGAAAATATCCTGTAAAGAGATATAATGTTTTACCTTATTCCAAAATTGTAGTTCATTTGCTTTAATTATTTGCCTTATGAGTTTCAATTATTTGTGACACTGAGGTGAGGATGAATTATAAACAGAATTGTAAGTGTTTTAAAAGGTATTTGCATATTTTCTCACTGAAGTATAAGATATTCAAAGGCAATGACTTTTTAATCCATTTCAAAGCAGGATAGTTAATGCCTAGCAATTAGAAGTTGCAATGCAATATTTTACATGTTTACTACATGAACAATGAATGACCCAAACATTAAATTTTATTTAAGCATTTTCTAAAATATTAATATGAAAATGCCAGAAAAGTGTGATATCAACTATATTAATTTTAGTTTAGATATATGAATACTATGCAGCTATGATGCTATTGAAACAAATTCTGTAGAAAAAAATTGAAAAGAGTGGCTACAGTTATTTACTCATCCATTCTTTTTGTCTATTACTATGTGACAGGGATTGAGTTTAGAGCATTAGATTTTGGTTATCAGATAAAATACAGGGAGCCCAGTTAAGTTTTAATTCTAGATAAGCAGCAAATAAGTTTTAGTATACAAAGGTCTTATGCAATATTTGATACATACCTTCAGTGGTTTGAATAATGGCCCAAGAAAGGAATGTCTAAGCCCTAACCCCTGGATTTTGTGAAGGTGACCTTATTTGGAAAAGGTTCTTTGAAACTGTAATTAAGTTAAGGATCTTGAAATGAGACTTAGATGCAGAGTGGCTCTAAATTCAATGCCAGCTGTCCTATTGAAGGAGGAGAGGACACAGATACAGCAGGTGATGTGATGAAGGTAGAGACCTTCCTACAAGTCAAGAAAGTCAGGGATTGCCAGCATCCACCAGAAACCAGGAGAGAGGCATGGCACAGATTTTCCATCAGAGACTCCCAAAGAACTACCCTACTGACACCGAGATTTGAGAGTCCTGGTCCCCAGAACTTAAGAAGAGATTTCTGTTGTTTTAAGATACCCAGTTTGTGGTGATTTGTTACAGCAGCCCTCAGAAACAAATGCAATATATATCAAAAAAGTATATGTTGTTTATCTAAAATTCAAATTTAACTGGATATCCTCTAGTGTCATTTGCTAAACCTGGCAACACTGCTTTATATGGATTATCTCATTTAATTCTCTCTATAAGTATGAGAACTAGGTGTTTTGTTTTGTTTTGTTTTGCATTAAGAAACTGAACTCTAAAACACTTAAAAACTCACCAAACAACTAAACAGTCAATAACCAACCAAGTCAGAAATCAAACCTGGGACTAATACATAATCTTTAGCTCTTAACTAATGTACATGCCATGCTGCATTCTATAATGTCTGGGGATTTTGTGATACAATATGAAGTGAAAAAATATAGACACAAGCCTCCCATACATACAGTACTATTTCAGTGTGTGTGTTTTTTGGGGGCAGGGGAGAGACAGAGCGAGCACCGACCAGCACATCTGAGAGAATATAGAGCAGAAGCAATGCAACACAGGTTACTGCTGGATTCAGAAAGGAGCCAATGCCCAGAGTAAAACTCAGAATATAAGCAGTAGGTGCTCTCAGGGAGTAGAAGGAGCATATACCAAAGCAAGTGGATGAAAATGAGTATGACAAGTCAAGAGAATTTCAAGATAACCAATGTGAATAGAACAGAGTGCACCACGCCTGGGGAAAGATGTTTGCATCATCATCATTTTTGTTCCAGCTCTTCTTGGGTAACATGGTTTAAGTGTCTGGACTTCCAGTGATGTCTAAGTTATCTCCGCCCAGAGTTGTGGAGATTTACATAGTAAGTCTGGCTAGTCTCACCTCCCTGCTGTTCTTTTCTTCTCCTGTATTGAGAGGGTAGTGCTAGAATGTCCCTGATGCTCATTCCAACACTAATACCTGATGCTCTACAAGGTGGCAAATAATCCTGAGAACAACTGTAGCTCCTCCAACTGACAATGAGCCTGCTGATAACTTTGATGGTGGTGTGCTCAAGTTTACATGCAGTGGAAATTTTCCTCTTGATTTAATGCCGTGCTTTAAGACAATTTTTCAACTCTTTTCAACTTCTAAAAAAAGTCGATGTTCAGCAGTTATGGAGATACGTATGCAGTTAGCAATCATACTGCTTTTAAATCTTTAACTGAAAAACAACTCTAAGGAATCTGAACTGATGTTACTCAAACTCTTAGGGAGAGTGATTCAGGTGTCAGGATAAAACTAACCCCAATGGAGAATAGCAAAACAGAGTGGTTTATTTTCAGAAAGCAATGAGTATGCAAAAAGAGAAAGTTAAATTTGGGAGTGTACATAAACAAGGTGCTCCAGGAAACATTCTCCTGTACAGCATGTATCTCCTTAAATAAATATCCACAGAATGGTTTAGGGAGTGAAATAGCTACCCTCTGAGTGCAATAAGAATACAATCAGTGTTGATTTGACACAGAGGACTGGTTTTTAAAAATGACGTGTTTCAATATGGAATGAGACATTTGTGAAAGAGATAAACACCATCTCTTTTAGGAAGATATATCAACAAAAAATGGCTGTGTTGTTACAGAACACCTAACAGAGGAATCAGCAGAATTACTGGACAAGATCACCTTTAGTGGCAGAGTCATGGACTTATGTTCACTAAGTCATTTTATTTTCTAACCTGGATGCACAAAAGGACCACAAGCTTCTAATCCTCGTGTGCATGGGTGAGGCCCATTCTGGTCATTACATGTAATGGAGCTGTTTGCTACTTCCAGACTTGCCTCCTAGACAAGATCCTCCATACCATCTCCCCCTTACCCATGGCCACGAGCTGGACACAGGAACTCTGAGATGGCAGAGCTGCATGATGAAAAGGACGTTGATCACTACCACCTGGAGGAAAGCTTCTGAGGAGAGATGCCCAAGCAAATATATACACATCAAAGTCTGCTTAAGTGAGAAATAAATCTTTGTTATGCTAAAATAAGCCAGTAAGATTTGGGCATCATTTGTTACAGCAGCCAGTGATATTTTTACTTGACAAATAGATTCCATAGTTCTGTAAAGTTGCAGCATACTTTAAAAATATTTAGACACAATAACCAAAAGACAAGCTGATAAAAACATTACAGAAATTAGCTCTAGACCTATGCATTATCTGTTTCATTTTTCTTCCTCTATTAGATTTTGACATTCTATTGACTTTTTACAAGTGCCTGTGTGCATTTACTCACTTTCATTTGTTAATTTTAAACTCTATTCATCCATCTCTTTACTTTGGAATTAATATTGATTTGAAGTAGCTCTTTTTATCTTATTGGTTATTGGCTAGAATTTTGTTTTTCATTTTGTATTTAAAAAGCATACAAGAGGATCTCTTTCCTTGACTTACAGTTTTACTTGTACACTGCTATCATGTAGTTTGCAACAGATTCTTTGTACTTATTTTCTAAATTTAAATAAAAGATTCTCTGAGCATTTTAAGCAGCTTGGCAACTCTCTTGAAATATTTTTCTAGTTATATAATTCTAATAATGACTGTTTCATATGTAAAATATCCGATTCTTTCATTTATCGTTTAAAAAATATTTACAAATCCCATCATATTTTAATTATTAGGGATAGAGCAGTAAAGAAGGCAAGAGCTTGCCCCATGACCTTGAAATATACAGTTAAAGTAGGAATTTGCTGTACAATAACTTTTTGTTTGCTTGTTTCAGTGGGATTGTTGGAGAGGGTAGCAGCGAGGGAGTCAGAGAAAAAACAATCCCTATTCTTCTGGGCTCGTGAACGTGGACAGTAATCTTAGGGTGACTGAGTTTAATTACATAAAATGAGAAGCTTACATTGCAGTGACTCCTGGCTGGCTCTCCTACTCTCACTTGCCCCATTTGGACACTTTCTCTTTGGTTTCTACTTGGGTTCAGTCCCCGAGAGGCTTTAAGAAATCAGAGGTGGGGGTATTTGTTCTCTGGTACCTCCAGATGTGGCACATTCTCTGCCATTAGCAATGTCCTTTGGTAAACTATGGTTCAGAACGCTGGGCTGGTGTTCCTCCTGGTCCCAGTTCTCAGGGAACTCCAGTAATGATATTTTCTCCCTTTAATTAATCTCCATGGTAGTAATGAGTTCCCTCTGTCCAGGCTCTCAGGGCCTCCACATCCCCTGTGAGAGTTGTTTGTTTTGCTCCCCCTTTACCTTACCGCATCTCTGGGTCAGGGAGAGGAGAGGTAGAAACGTGGTGTCAGAATCTGTGAGCTGTCTTCTAAATACATCTGAATGTGAGGGTGAATGGCTGAGGGTGGGTAAATAAGTGTCAAGGAAACACAGAAGGGGGTACAAATATATTTCATAAGCCTGGAGTGAAAGGTATTGTATGAGTGTGGAGGCATAGTCACTTGTATGATTCCATTTCTAGGAAAGCATTTTAATGACATCATCACATCTGATTCCTGTTGAAATTTTTTTGAATTATGAAACAAGTTATTAATAACCTACTTAACAGATAAAAAACACTCCTGGAAGTTGATAATTAGTGGGGTCCATTTTCTTTAAGTTGCATCTATCTTTCCATTCAAAATTAATATGACATTTTGCAAAAGGAAAGTTTCTGCCTTAATGAAAAAGAAAATCTAAAATGTCTTTTGAAGAATTTTGAGTTTGAAGAATGTTCAAAATGTGTAATGAATTTTGCCTGATTGTTGTGGGTGGAAAATTAAAATTGATAACTTTTTCAATATACAAAAATCAATGTCAAAATAGTTTGATTTGCTATGCATATAGGAGAGTCTGTGTTTCAGAATGTGTGTGCAGAGGTATTTCTTAATTAAGAGGAGTTTCAACACTCACAAAGTAGGGAGGGGTGTAGTAACGCCCCTCCACGGGACTACAAAGCAGGCCTAGAAATTGTGCAGATTTTGGTACATTTGCTTCTTAAATCTACCTTACATCATTTATTTTAAAAAAATGTTTGTATTATAAAGAAAAAAATATATCACGTGATTTTACCCATCCATACCTTATCTGAAGTCTCTAATATTTCTGAACCTTTTCTTACACTTCACCTAAAAAATTAACAATGATTATGTGCTATTATCTAATAGGCAGGCTGTATTCAAATTTAGTCTAAAAGTGTTTTTTCACACTTGGATCCGAACAGTTTCTACTTATTACATTAAAAAAAATAAATATTGCCTCTTTTAATATAAAGCTGCCTCTCACTTTTAGCTAAGCAGTGATTCATCGGTGGTCTCAGAATCTCAGAAGATGACTGACAGATGACTCCATTGAGAAGATACATGCTTTTTTAAATGACTATTTCATCTAATGGTTTCATCACTGATATCTATTGCCAGAAAGCAAAATGGCAACAAGGCAATTTTTAAAAGTCTATAATTCCTTCTGTTCTTATTACCTATAATTATTATATAAAGAACTAACCCTCATCATCTGAAGTTATTTCACTGAAATGCACTTATCAAAGGAAAGTAGGGTAAATGTTTAATGTTTTCCCTTCATTGCCAATTTTCTGAATAAAGAAAGTCCTTTTTCATCTTCAGTGGTAAGTATACATAGCATGATTTGATTTACTAATATCTTGTTAAGAATGTTTGCATACATAGTCGTGAAGGGTATTGATATATAATTCTATTTGTATATGTCTGTGTGTGTGTTTAAAATTTCTTTGTTAAGCTTACTGTAAGGCTTACATTTGCCTCATTAACAAGATTTTAAGTTTGCTCTGTTATTTTCTAAAGGAGTTTGTATAGGACATTTTTTACATTTCAGTATTTGAAAGTCATCACTATTGAAATCCTGGACTTAGAGTTTTTTGTGGGATGGCTTTAAAAAAAATCAATTTTCAAAATTGAGCATTCTTAAATGTCTACATTACTTAAGTTTTCTATCACTTCTTTCTCTCCTGTTTTATTAATTTCCTCCTTTCACTCTGTGATTACTCTGCTCTTCTTGATCCTTAGGTCATTGCTTGTATACAGTTTGTTTTTCACAATGTTGCCAACGAAAGCTGTATTCTTCCTCCTGAGTGCTAATTTATACATTTTATACATTTTGATGTTTTATCACTAAATTTAAATTATTTAAAAATTTCTGTTGTGATTTACTTCTTTGATCCATGTACTATTTATAAACAGGCTAAACTGCCAAATACTTGGGGGCCTTTATATTCTCCTTTAAATACTCATTGCCAGTTATTTCAGTATTCTTTCAGAATATCATTTTAATTTACCCATTTTCTTTTTGGCTATAACTCTCTGCATTTTAAGTGGTTGTCCAAGGGATACAATATCAGAGATAGCATTTAAACTCTACACATAAAGTATAAGAATCATGCAATTAAAAGGTTGATTTACCACCGTCCCTGTCCTTTATACTAATGTTGTTGTATAAACTACAGCGACATAAAATACATTCCCATAAGACAATGTTATTCTTCTGGTTTCAACTTTGTGTGTATTTTAAAGAGTTTGAGCAGAATTCTCTTCTTTATTTACCACCCTATTGCCCTTTCTAGGACTCTGGATTCCTCCTGACAATTTGAGATTCCCTCTGGTATCATTTCTTATCAGCTTGAAAAATCTTCCTTGAGCATTTCAAACAGCAGAGATTTGCTGGTAACAAATTCCACTTCTTGCTTATTGGTAATGTCTTTATTTTGCCTTTATTAATGAAGATTATTGCCACAAGATTTTTTCACCGATTTTTTTTTCTGTGCATTTAGACTGTGATGCCATTGTCTTCTGGCCTTCCTCATGAGAAGTCAGCGGCCATTCATACCACTGTTCTTCTGTATGGAGCAGTTCACTCTTCTCCCGATCCTTTAAAATGTAACTCTGGTTTTTGCCCAAATGACTGTGTTATTCCTAGCTTTGAATTTAACTTCTTTAGGGTTCAAAGTTCTTGCATCTTTGCATTTACATATTTTACTAATTTGGGGAAATTTCAATGTATTAGTTCTTCAAGAAAGTTTTTTTCTTACTCATTCTCAGCTGTTTTCTCTCAGTAACTCCAATTACATGTCTGTTAAACTTCTGATATTGTTCTACACATCACTGACACTTTTTAAATATTATATTTGTTCTCAGCACTTCCTACTGGATAATTTCTATTGCTCCATCTTCAAGTCTGATGCTTCTTCCTTCTTTCATTTCCAATCTGTTGGTGGTTATCACACAAAGAATGTATATTTTTCTTCTTTAACTTCAGATATTCCATTTTTCATTTCTAGAAGTCTCATTTGGTTATTTTTACAGATTTTATTTTTCTGCCAATATTTGTTATTTACTCATTCACCATCATTGTATTTTTTATTATTTTGGAGAATAACAACAACAGAACAGCTATATAAAATTATGACCTGTTAATTTAATCACCCGAGTCATTTCAGGGTTGATTTTTGTATCTTGTCACGTATGTATGGGTCATGTTTTCTGTTTTTCAAAATGCATGTAATAATTTATTTATTACTATTTTTTTAATAGCTTATTTTGGTATCATTAATCTAAAATTACATGTGCAATATTATGGTGATTAAACTACCCCCTTCATCAGGTCCCCCCCACCAACCCCATTACAGTCACTGTCCATCAGCGTAGTGAGATGCTATAGAATCACTACTTGTCTTCTCTGAGTTGTACTGCCCTCCCCGTGCCCCCCCAACATTACATCTGCTAATCGTAATGCCCCTTTTTCCCTCTTATCCCTCCCTTCCCGCCCATTTTCCCCAGTCCCTTTCCCTTTGGTAACTATTAGTCCGTTCTTGGGTTCTGTGAGTCTGCTGCTGTTTTGTTCCTTCAGTTTTTTTCTTTGTTCTTATACTCCACATATGAGTGAAATCATTTGATACTTGTCTTTTTCAGCTTGGCTTATTTCACTGAGCATAATACTCTCTAGCTTCATCCATGCTGTTGCAAATGGTAGGATTTGTTTTCTTCTTATGGCTGAATAATATTCCATTGTGTATACGTACCACATCTTCCTTATCCATTCATCTACTGATGGACACTTAGGTTGCTTTCATTTCTTGGCAATTGTAAATAGTGCTGCGATAAACATAGGGGTGCATATGTCTTTTTCAAACTGGGCTGCTGCATTCTTAGGGTAAATTCCTAGGAATGGAATTCCTGGGTCAAATGGTATTTCTACTTTGAGTTTTTTGAGGAACCTCCATACTGCTTTCCACAGTGGTTGAACTAATTTGCATTCCCACCAACACTGTAGGAGGGTTCCCTTTTCTCCACATCCTCGCCAACATTTATTGTTGTTTGTGTTTTGGATGTTGGCCATCCTCACTGGTGTGAGGTGATATCTCATTGTGGTTTTAATTTGTATTTCCCTGACGATTAGCAATGTGGAGCATCTTTTCATGTGCCTGTTGGCCATCTGAATTTCTTCTTTGGAGAAGTGTCTATTCATGTCCTCTGCCCATTTCTTAATTGGATTATTTGCTTTTTGTTTGTGGAGGTGCGTGAGTTCTTTATATATTTTGGATGTCAACCCTTTATCGGATATGTCATTTATGAATATATTCTCCCATACTGTAGGATGTCTTTTTGTTCTACTGATGGTGTCCTTTGCTGTACAGAAGCTTTTCAGCTTGATATAGTCCCACTTGTTCATTTTTGCTTTTGTTTCCCTTGCCCGGGGAGATATGTTCATGAAGAAGTCACTCATGTTTATGTTCAAGAGATTTTTGCTATGTTTTTTTCTAAGAGTTTTATGGTTTCATGACTTACATTCAGGTCTTTGATCCACCTTGAGTTTACCTTTGTGTATGGGGTTAGACAGTAGTCCAGTTTCATTCTCTTACATGTAGCTGTCCAGTTTTGCCAACACCAGCTGCTGAAGAGGCTGTCATCTCCCCATTGTATATCCAAGGCTCCTTTATCAAATATTAGTTGACTGTACATGTTTGGGTTAATGTGTGGATTTTCTATTCTGTTCCATTGGTCTGTGGGTCTGTTTTTATGCCAATACCAAATTGTCTTGATTACTGTGGCTTTGTAGTAGAGCTTGAAGTCAGGGAGCATAATTCCCCCTGTTTTATTCCTCCTTCTCAGGTTTACTTTGGCTATTCGGGGTCTTTTGTGGTTCCATATGAATTTTAGAATTATTTGTTCCAGTTCATTGAAGAAAGCTGTTGGTAGTTCGGTAGGGATTGCATTGAATCTGTAGATTGTTTTAGGTAGTACAGCCATTTTGACAATATTTATTCTTCCTAGCCAAGAGCATGGGATGAATTTCCATTTGTTAGTGTCCTCTTTAATTTCTCTTAGAAGTGTCTTCTAGTTTTCAGAGTACAGGTCTTTCACTTCCTTCGTTAGGTTTATTCCTAGGTATTTTATTCTTCTTGATGCAATTGTGAATAGAATTGTTTTTCTGAGTTCTCTTTCTGTTAGTTCATCATTAGTGTATAGGAAAGCAACAGATTTCTGTGTGTTAATTTTGTATCCTGCAACTTTGCTGAATTCAGATATTAGTTCTAGTAGTTTTGGAATGGAATCTTTAGGGTTTTTTATGTACAGTATCATGTCATCTGCAAATAGTGACAATTTGACTTCTTCTTTACCAATCTGGATGCCTTGTATGTCTTTGTTTTGTCTGATTGCTGTGGCTAGGACCTCCAGTACTATGTTGAATAACTGTGGAGAGAGTGGGCATCCCTGTCTTGTTCCCGATCTTAGATGAAAAGCTTTCAGCGTCTCGCCGTTAAGTATGATGTTAGCTGTGGGTTTGTCATATATAGCCTTTATGATGTTGAGGTACTTGCCGTCTATACCCATTTTGTTGAGAGTTTTAATCAGGAATGGATGCTGAATTTTGTCAAATGCTTTTTCAGCATCTATGGAGATGATCATGTGGTTTTTGTTCTTCTTTTTGTTGATGTGGTGGATGATGTTGATGGATTTTCGAATGTTGTACCATCCTTGCATCCCTGGGATGAATCCCACTTGATCATGGTGTATGATCCTCTTGATGTATTTTTGAATTCGGTTTGCTAATATTTTGTTGAGAATTTTTGCATCTACGTTCATCAGGGATATTGGTCTGTAGTTTTATTTTTGGTGAGGTCTTTGCCCGGTTTTGGTATTAGAGTGATGCTGGCTTCATAGAATGAGTTTGGAAGTATTCCCTCCTCTCCTATTTTTTGGAAAACTTTAAGGAGAATGGGTGTTATTTCTTCTCTATTTGTCTGGTAGAATTCAGAGGTGAATCCATCTGGTCTGGGGGTTTTGTTCTTGGGTAGTTTTTTGATTACCACTTCAGTTGCATTGCTGGTGATTGGTCTGTTTAGTTTTTCTGTTTCTTGCTTGGTCAGTCTTGGGAGGTTGTATTTTTCTAAGAAGTTGTCCATTTCTTCTATGTTTTCCAGCTTGTTAGCATATAGATTCTCATAATATTCTCTTATAATTCTTTGTATTTCTGTGGGGTCTGTCATTATTTTTCCTTTCTCATTTCTGATTCTGTTTATGTGTGTAGATTCTCTTTTTCTCTTAATGAGTCTGGCTAGGGGTTTATCTATTTTGTTTATTTTTTCAGAGAACCAGCTCTTGGTTTCATTGATTTTTTCTATTGTTTTATTCTTCTCAATTTTATTTATTTCTTCTCTGATCTTTATTATGTCCCTCCTTCTGGTGACTTTGGGCCTCATTTGTTCTTCTTTTTCCAATTTCAGTAATTGTGTCTTTAGACTATTCATTTGGGAATGTTCTTCCTTCTTTAAATAGGCCTGGACTGCAATATACTTTCCTCTTAGAACTGCCTTTGCTGCGTCCCACAGAAGTTGTGGCTTTGTGTTTTTGTTCTCATTAGTCTCCATATATTCTTTGTTTTCTGTTTTGATTTGGTTGTTAACCCATTGATTAATTAGGAGAATGTTGTTAAGTGTCCATGCATTTGTGAGGCTTTTTGTTTTCTTTCTAAAATTTATTTCTAGTTTTATACCTTGGTGATCTGAGAAGTTGGTTGGTAGGATTTCAATATTTTTGACTTTACTGAGGTTCTTTTTGTGGCCTAGTATGTGGTCTATTCTGGAAAATGTTCCATGTGCACTTGAGAAGAATATGTATCCTGTTGCTTTTGGGTGTAGAGTTCTGTAGATGTCTGTCAGGTTCATCTGTTCGAGTGTGTTGTTCAGTGCCTCTGTGTCTTTACTTATCTTCTGTCTGGTTGATCTGTTCTTTGGAGTGAGTGGTGTGTTGAAGTCACCTAAAATGAATGCATTATTGTCTGTTTCCTCCTTTAATTCTGTTAGTATTTGTTTCACATATGTCGGTGCTCCTGTGTTGGGTATATATATTTATAATGGTTATGTCCTCTTGTTGGATTGATCGCTTTATCATTATGTAATGTCCTTCTTTATCTCTTGCTACTTTCTTCGTTTTGAAGTCTATTTTGTCCGATACAAGTACTGCAACACCTGCTTTTTTCTCCTTGTTGTTTGCATGAAATATCTTTTTCCATCCTTTCACTTGTTTTCTGTGTATGTCTTTGGGTTTGATGTGAGTCTCCTGTAAGCAGCATATAGATGCGTCTTGCTTTTTTATCCATTCTGTTACTCTGTGTGTTTTGATTGGTGCATTCAGTCCATTTACATTTAGGGTGATTATCGATAGATATGTACTTATTGCCATTGCTGGCTTTAGATTCATGGTTACCAAAGGTTCAAGGGTTGCTTCTTTACTGTCTAACAATCTAATTTAACTTTCTTGTTAGTTATTGTAAACACAGTCTGATGTTTCTTTATTTCTCTCCCTTCTTATTCTTCCTCCTCCATTTTTTATATACTAGGTGTTTTATTCTTTGCCTTTAGTTAATATTTGTATGGTCTGCTTTCTTTGCTATGATTTTATTTTCTCTGGTGACATCTTTTTAGCCTTAGGAGTGCTTCCATCTAGTGCAGTCCCTTTAAGATATCCTGTAGGGGCGGTTTTTCGGAGGCAAATTCTCTCAGCTTTCACTTGTCCTGAAATTGTTTAATCCCTCCATCATATTTAAATGATATCGTGCTGGATACAATATTCTTGGTTCAAGGCCCTTCTGTTTCATTGCGTTAAATATATCATGCCATTCTCTTCTGGCCTGTAAGGTTTCTGTTGAGAATTCTGATGACAGTCTGATGGGTTTTCCTTTGTAGATGAACTTTTTTCTTTCTCTAGCTGCCTTTAATACTCTGTCTTTATCTTTGATCTTTGCCATTTTAATTATTATGTGTCTTGGTGTTGTCTTCCTGGGGTCCTTTGTGTTAGGAGATCTGTGGGCTTTCATGGACTGCGAGGCCATTTCCTTCCCCAGCTTGGGGAGCTTTCCAGCAATTATTTCTTCAAAGACACTTTCTATCCCTTTTTCTCTCTCTTCTTCCTCTGGTACTCCTATAATGCGAATATTGTTCTGTTTGGATTGGTCACACAGTTCTCTTAACATTCTTTCATTCCTAGAGATCCTTTTATCTCTCTCTGCCTCAGCTTCTCTGTATTCCTGTTCTCTGATTTCTATTCCATGAACGATCTCTTGCATCTTGTCCAGTCTGCTGCTAAGCCCGTCGATGGCTTGTCTCATTTTTGCATTTTCTTTCCTGACTTCCCTCACTTCCTCCCTCAGCTCTTGCATATTTCTCTGTAGATCCATCCACATGGTTATGACTTTTATTCTGAATTCTTTTTCAGGAAGATTGTGCATTTCCATCCCTTCATGTTCCCTCTCAGGTTGTGTCTTGGTCTGGGTGATCTTTGTCTGTACCATATTCTTCTGTCTTTTCATGTCGATAGAACTGGTCGCTGGTAGGTGCCACGTATGTCAGCTGGGCTCTTTAAGACTTAAAAAAAAAACAAAAACAAGAAAAATCAAACAAAAACAAACAAACATAAAAAAAGAGAAGGAAGAGAAAGAAAAGAGAAAAAAAGAAAGAAAAGAAAAGAAAGGGGAAAAAAAAATGCCCACCCGGAGTGGATTCTGTAAGGATGCTGTAGGTGGCGCTGTTGCTCCACTATTCTGCAGCCTTGGCCCCGCCGCTCTTTGTAGCTCTGGCCAGGGCAGAACGAATGGGAGGCTGTTGTTCTCTATGTAAAGTTTCAGTGTGGCTTCCTTTTCCCAGTCGCCAGCTAAGGCGTCCGAAGTTCCTCAGGACTCCCGGCCCACTGGGCTGAGCATGCCGGGGCGATCGTGTTCCCTCACTGGGTCCCCCACCTCTCCAAGACCGCTAAAAACAGCGCGTGCTTTTCTCTTGTCCCGGGGCACCGGCTGCATGGACCCAGGTGCGTTCCCAGCTCAAAACCTGCACCTTCTGCCTCTCCAATATCCAATGCACTATGCGATGTGTTTCAGTGCTCCCAGCGCAAATCACCAGGGCTGGTTATTTCGTGGGCATGTTCTTCCACTCCCTCCCAGCTCTGAATCCTCTCCTCCCAGCAGTGCGCTGGGGTGGGGGAGTGCTCGGGTCCCACTGGGACATGGCTCCGTATCTTACCCGCCTCCCGGGTATCTGATTCCTCTCAGGTGCCGATGCAGGCTGTGCGCTGTGCTGTAAATTCTGGTCTCTCTTTTAGGAGTAGTTGTATTTGCTGTATTTTCACAGATTTATATAGTTTTGAGTGGAGATTTCCGCCGCCCTGCTCACACCGCCATCTTCCCGGAACTCCTCTCATGTAATAATTTAAAATTGTATCCTGGATTTTGTGAATGATGTAGTTTACATATTTTCTTATGTTCCTCTCAACAATATTATTTTTGTTCTGTTTCCTTCTTTAGCAGGCAGTTAACATGGCTGAACTCAAATTCCAATGTCTCCACTACTACAGTGAGCAGTAGCTGAGATATTTATTATAACCTCAGATGGATGCTTAGAATCTGCCCCACACATGAGTAGTGTGAGAATAAGTGAAAGATCTGGGCAGAGATTTTATGCAGAATTCAGAGCATTGTTTCTCTAGCTCTCATTCTGCAGAATTTCCACATGCTTTCCAGCTGTTGTGCTTGCCTAGAACTCTGCCCTTTCATTTTTGCTTTTAAAGACTTCAGATTTCTCTCCAAGCCTTAGTTACCCCTCATGCTGCTCCCCCTCTTTCCAGATTTAGAGCATCCTCTAGTTTCTGCCTGCTTTGGGTCACTCCCCAGTGCCTGTAGTTAATTGTTATTTTATGTTTCAAGAGTGTATAGTTCCCTATAGAGTAATGAATAATTAATTCAGTAAAAGGTACTCTACCACCACCAAATGGGAAACCTGGCTCTCAATGTAGTTTTAATTTGCATTTTTTCTTAATATTAGCAAAACAAAAAACAACAAAAAACACCTCTTTATGTACAATATCATATTTATTTATTCTTCTGTGAACTATCCATTGCTATATTGCCCATTTTTCTATCTGGTGATTGGTCTTCCTTTTCATTTTAGAAGACATGAGGTATTAGTGAGTTAGTTCTGAATTTATTAAACTTCTTTTTCTTTTTCTTGTTTCATGGTTTTGAAATACAGGCACTTAACAAATATAAATTAAATGAATGAAGGCATAAATAAATTGATCCAATGTATAGTATAGACTAAGTAAACAGACATATCTTAAGAAAGCTTCACAGGAATGTGAAGAGACCTTAAGAGTTACTAGACATCTTTAATCCTCAACATAAAATTCAACACAATTTACTGTTGAATTTCAGTTCTAGCTTTCTGGCTAAATATAACAGTATTGTTGCAGCCTAGATTTGGTGACATCGTAGTAAATAGAAATTGATGCTTTGATTTTCTACTTAGCCATGAATACACTGCTTAGCATTTTTCTTCTATATGTTTGCATCTCATGTGTTCTGATTTCCTAGAGTGGGCATCTTGGAGGAAAAAATTTTAACTAATGTCCATAATAATAAGTCCACAATATGAAACAAAATATACACTTAGCAATAATTCACAGGTTGAAACTTTGTCCTTTCTTCTAGATTTTTTTTGTAATTATGTTTTCATCATTTCTAATGAGCTGTCAATTACATATGCAAATTAACTAGAGCAGGATTAAAGAATTGCTGTATTATAACAACAACATTATGATTTTATGAGATGGATATGATTCATGCAAATATTAACAAGGGGTTCATACCTAGGGCTGGTTTTTAAAATATTTTTATCAACTATGGGTATCTGCTTTCAAAAAGCAATTTGTAAGTAGAATTTTAAATCTTATATAGAAGTATGGAAACTACCCTATTTGTTTTTTCTAAAACAATACAACTGCTGCCACAATAGGCTCTAAACATCCTAAAATATGGTATTCTTGCTGCTAGTCATAAACAGAGCATTGGACATATTTCCTTTGCCCATGCCTATATGTCAACCCATAGTGCTATGGACTGCAGACTAAATCCTTTCCACCCCTCCCCTCAGCCTATGACTAGCCTTCCATATTGATAAAGCAACTTGCCTGCCACTTCTCTCTCTTAGCTAACACTGACCCAAACTAGCTATTCCACACTGTAAGTGGTTCTTTCTCAACCCACTGTAGACCTGCTGGGAGTACTCATCTAATGCAGCCTATTTACTTCATTCTATAGGTAAAGAAATAGGAATTATGTCGTGAATGAAGTACATTGAGATGAAACAGCCAATGTGGGACTTGATTGCAGATGTCTTTCCTTGTAATTCATACTTATATGGCATAGATTTGTGACTTAGTTTTATTAGATTTGATTACAAAAAGTGTATACTCTAGCTTCTGAACATATTCACATCCTCAAGGAGTTTAGAATTGAATGGAAAAAGAAGACTTACAGAAAAATAGGTGTAATAAATGGTTGAATATCTATGTTTTTTAAACCATTGGTTTCTGTCTATGTGCTAAGGGAAACTTTAAATTTAGTTTTCCTCAGATATATCACAGAACTTGAAAAATGTGTCAACTTGGTTTTATTATTGTCTAAAAGTAAGCAATTTTAGTGTTGTGCTAAAAATAATCAGATGACCTTTGGAGGTCACTTTGTTTTTAAGTGCAATGTAGATAAGGTGGCAACTTGCCTTTAGAAGTCGGAGGTTTAGTGTAGTGTCTAACCAAGCCCAAGGAAGGATTTGTGTTTATAAAAGGGAGCACGATCAACGCAGTAAAAAGATCTGCTGAGTTAACTATCAAATAGAATGTTGCATAACTGCACATAAGAGAAGTACAGATACTGAGAGACAATTTCAAACTTAGGTAGAAATTATGTTTTTAACAACTTTATTGTGATATCTTTAATATAAAAGCTGTACATATTTAAAGTGTGCAACTTGATGTTTTGATTTATGTATACATTGTGACAAGAGCACAACAATCAAGTTTAATGATATATTCAACACCTCTGCACAGTTACCATTTGCATAAGCATGTGTGATGAGCAGATTCAGTTTAAGATCTATCATTTCAAACAAATTTCAAGGGTAAGATACAGTAATGTTAACTATTGTCCCTTGCTGCCCATTAGATCTGCAGAACTCATTCATCTTATACAACCGAAACCTTTTGACTAATATCTCATTTTCTTCTGCTTCCCCACGGCTACCCTGGCAACCATCATTCCACTCTTTACATCTATGAGGGTGACAGTTTTAGACCATGTATGTAAGTGGAATCATGAACTACTTGCTCTTCTGTGCCTGCTCGATCTATTTCACTTAGAATAATGTTCAAGATTCTT
This sequence comes from Smutsia gigantea, assembly GCA_032199065.1. Lineage (NCBI taxonomy): Eukaryota > Metazoa > Chordata > Mammalia > Pholidota > Manidae > Smutsia > Smutsia gigantea. The sequence goes on from JAVSCE010013001.1 coordinate 462,807, forward strand.
GCAAATGACAAGATTTCCTTCTTTCTAAAGGGTGAAATATAAGAATATGTACATGTATGTATATATATATATATATATACACACACACATTCCACATTTTCTTTCTTCACTCATCTGTTGACTGTTTCCATATCTTAGCTACTGTGAATAATGTCGCTATTAACACAGGAATGCAGGTATCTCTTTGAGATGTATATTACATTTCCTTTGGATATATATAGCCAGTAGTGGGATTGTTGAATGAGAGTTGTATTTTTAAGTTTTTGAGGAACCTCCATACTGTTTTTCCTGCTGGCTTTACCAATTTACATTCCATCACTTGTGTATAGTCGTTCCCCTTTCTCCATATCTTTATTTCTCTAATGATCAGTGATGTTGAGCATCTTTTCATGTGCCTGTTGGCCATTTGTATGTCTTCTTTCCTCAGGTCCTTTGCCCCTTTTTAAATCATTTTTATTGTTATTGAGTTGTTTGAGTTCCTTATATATTTCGGATATTACTCCTTACCAGACATGTGATGTGCAAATATTTCTTCCATTACACAAGATGCTTTTTCACTGTTGATTATTTCCTTTACTATGGAGAAGCATTTTAGTTTGATGTAATCCCACTTGTCTATTTTTGTTTTAGTTGCCTGTACTTTTGATGTCCTGACAAAATTTCATTGTCAAGAAGATATTTTTCCTATGTTTTCTTCTAAGAGATTTACAGTTTCAGGCCTTGCATTTAAATCTGTTTAGAGTTGATTTTTTATGTATGACATGATGTAAGGATTCAGTTAAATTATTCTGCGTGTGATTACCAGTTTTCCTGAAACTGTTTATTTGAAACAACACTATTCTTTCTCCATTGTGTGTTTTTAGAAGGCTTGTAGATAAGTTCTGTAAATGTGTGCATTTATTTCTAAAATCTTTTATATGTTCAATTGGTCTAGTGCTTGTTTTTATGCCAGAACCATACTTCTTTGATTTTATAGATTTGTAATATATTTTGAAATTAGGAAGAATGATACCTCTAGCTTTATACTTCTTACTCAAGATTGCTTTGATTATTTGGGGTCTTTTGTTGTTCCATATAATCTTAGGACTGCATTTTCTATTTCTAATTCTGTATTTGAGATTTTAAGCGGGATGATATTGAATCTGTAAATCACTTGAATATTTTAGACATCTTAATAATATTAAATCTTCTAATATCCATGATCATAGGATGTCTTTGCATTTGTCTGTGTCTTCTTTGATGTTTTATAGTTTTTCAGTAGAAGTCTTTCATCTCTTTGGCTAAGTTTTATTCCTAAGTATTTTATTGTTTTTGATGCTATTATAAATGGTGTAGTTTTCTAATTTTCTTTTTAGATCGTCCATTGTTAGTGTGTAGAAATGCCATTGAAAGACTAGAGGAGAAAGAAATCAAAGAGAATAAGAAAACAATAGAAAAAAATCACAAAACTAATAGTTGTTTTTCAAAAGATAAGCAGGATTGAAAAACCTTTAATTAGACAAAGAAAAAAGAGAGATGATTCAAAAGATTAAAATGAGAAATTAGAGGAGATATTACAAAAAGTACCTCTGAAATAAAAGTACCATAGGAACTATTATGAACAACTATATACCCACAAATTGGATGACCTAGACGAAATGGATAAAATCCTAGAAATGGATAAAATCCATACAATGTATCAAAACTGAATCAAGAGGAAATAGAAAGCCTGAAAAGACCAGTAGCAAATAAAATTAATCAGTAATCAAAAACTTTCCAAACAAGAAAGAAACTCAGGACCAGATGACTTCACAAGTGAGTTTTACCAAATATCCAAAGAAGAATTAACACTAAATACACCTTAAATGCTTCCAAAAATAGAAGAAGGACAGATCAGTCTGAACAAAGCATAGATGGGGAAAACTCAAGTTTGGATGAATCAAAGTTGGACACTATCCAACAGCAGGTGCAGATGGTGTGAAATCTTTGATGTGGTGTCCTACCTGGAAGTTTGGACTCTGAAAGTTTATCTTGATGGTAATGGACAAACTCAGAGATTTAGAACAGATAAGTTAGTTGCATATGGATGTCCAGTTTTTTCCAGGACCATTTGTTGAACCTGTTGAAAGCATTATCTTTTGCTTCATCATTCAGTATTCCCTTTGCTCCTTATCAAAGATCAGTTGATTATATTTATATGGATCTACTTTGATTTCTATTCTGTTCCATTGATCTGCTTGCTTGTTCTTTTACCAATACCACACTATCTTAATTACCATAGCTTTCTCGTAGGTCTTGACATCAGGTGTGTTAGTCCAATTTTGTCCTTCTCCTTCAATATTGTGTTGGCTATTCTGGGCCTTTTGTCTCTCCGTATATACTTGAGAATCAGTTTGTCAATATCTTTTAACTTGTTGGGGTTTTGCTTCATATCACAATGAATTGATAGATCAATTTGGGAAGAAATTACATCTTGACATTATTGAATCTTCCTATCCATGAGCATGGAATATCTGTTGTGGTTTTTTTTTTTGTTATTTGATTTTATTTATCAGAATTTTATAGTTTTCCCCATGTAGATCTCACACATATTTTATCAGACTTTTACCTAAGCTTTCATTTTGTGGTCTGTTAATATAAATGGTATTGTGTTTTTAATTTTAAAGTATTTGTTCATTGTTGGCACATAAGAAAACAATTGAGTTCTGTATATTAACTTTGTATCCTGCAGTCTTATATAATTATATGTTAGTTCCAAGAGTTTTTGTGTATATAGAGTATTGTGTCATTATGACCAAAGACAGTTTTATTTCTTCCTTCCCAAACTGTATATATTTCACTTCCTTTTCTTGTCATATTTAATTTAGCTATATCTTCCATTACAATATTGAAAAGGAGTCATGAGGGGGCATCCTTTCCTTGTTTTTTACCTTATCGTGAAAGCTTTGATTTTCTCACCACTAAGTTTGATATCAGCTGTAAGTTTTATGTAGATATGCTTTATCAAGTTGAGGAATTCCCCTCTAAACTCATTAGATTTTGAGGCTAACTAAGAAAATAGTAAACTGAATATTTGGGGGGGGGCTGAAGGATAGGACTGGTTAAAAAAGACCTAATGATTTTGGTTTAGAATATACTGATTTTATGTCTGCAATATATAGTGAAGCTTTCTAGAATGATGTTAGGTTTGTTAATTTGGAGTTCAATAGACAATTTGGGGCTAAGTATAGAAATCTTAGTGGCTTGCTAAGAATAAAAAAGAACTGCTATGTTTTCCAGGCTTGCCTAGTAGGAAGTTTGAATAAAAGGGCTTGACTATTTGTAAAATTAAAATTCACAGAATCTTTAAAGCCTACCTGTTCTAGTCAAGTCTAAACAGATATCAATAGACTACTTTTTCATCCTGATATAGGAGTCCAAATATAAACAAAATATTTCCTTAACTAACCTTTCATAGGAAATGAATAAATGACCATAATTTTGATTCACAGAAATATTTACTTTCTTAGAATGATATTAACATTCACTTTGTTTTGTTTTTGTCAGGCATATGGTATGGGAATGAGGAATCCTGAAAACTGGCAATTTACTTTGGACAGGTACTTTTCCTTCCAACCACTGTCATGTTAATGATGTACTTATTTCCTAAATAGTGTCTTAACTGTCAAAGACAGCAGGAGACAAAAGGCAAGGGGAGTGGACCATATAAACAAGCAAATGAGAGAAACACTGGAAATATTTAAAAGCAAGAAATCAACTTGATAACTATAAACCTTAGCTACTAAATCACAAACTCAAAGAAACAAACAAGAAGCCATTGAACAAAATAACTGGATATTTTTGTGCATTATAATAACATATGTGTGTATCTTGCTTCTCTGAACAAAGGCAATCATTTTCCTTTTGTTTTAATAAACAACACAGAAACAAAAAGAGAGGACTCTCTTAAGAATAGTGATCACCAATGATTTAGAATTGGAGAATAAAGGAGAAAGCAAATATATTAAGTAATTGGTCTCCATCTGTTTGTGCAAATGAGGGAAGAGGAGAATGGGTATGTGCTCAAATGAAACACTGCCCAAGATGACTGAGAGATTATGTGAAATGGAAAAATCTAAACAGACAATAGAAGCTTTTGAGGATATGATATCAGATTAGAAAAAACAACTTTCATTCAAGCTGGAGAATGAAGTTGCAGTTTCACAAAATCTCAGCTAAGGTCTTGCATTACTGCTAAATTCATCCTTTCCAAGTAAAGAACATGCTTATGGAAGTTCTGCTCCAGCCTAAGCACCAAGTATCAGATCAACGCCCAGGCCTTCGTTCACGGACACACAGGCAACAGTCAGAGCCTAAGGAAGCGTTACCAATGTGCATTTTTCTGTACATATTATTTCTTCTTTTATATTTTGTCATTTATTTTGGTAGATAAAAGCCAAGAACATTCTTCCTCACATCATAGTCTTTGAAGAAAAATAGAATATCCTAAAATTGGGAAGAATATAAAATTATTAGCCAAGAGCAATTGCTATTCCTAGAAGTCACTGAAAGAATGAGTGTGCAAATTTGCAAGTGATATGAGAAGGAGGTGAGCTTGGGAGAGGCAACAGATACAGTGAGAGACTGGTGGTCAGGGAGGTGCTCCACTGGTGACAGGTAGAGAGGGACGCGATGGAACCGGCAGGTGAGGGGTGGGGGGAAGGCTACTACGCTACTAATGCCGAAACCTGCAGAAGCACTTTCCCTGACAGCTGATCCACCTCATCCAATTTCCTAATATATTCAGTTTTCCAGACACACTGCTGGAGATATGATCAAGTTGATACTGGTGCATTCTTTTGTACCTTGACTAATTCATTTATTCATTCAAGTTTTTGAAAACCTGTTAGAAAAAACCTGACCCAGAATATATGTACACATGTAACTATCTCCCTCTCCCACTGCCCTTAGGGAGCTTACTCCATTGAAGAAAAGCATGGAAATGGATGATCTGAGGCAATGAATACTTACCACAATGGTAGTAAACAAAGAGAAAGGCACCAGAAGTCAGGGAGCAGGGGCCAGTGTTCCAGTTCCAAGTAGTGCAAGTAAAGAACAGAGCAGACTCTAAGGAATGTGTACGTGTGTACATGCATGTGTGTGCATGTGTGGGGGGGGGCATAAAGTGCATCATCAAAACAGACATGCAGTAGCTTATTAAGGATGATACAAATTTTGAATCTATTGGAAGACAGAAAAAAACAGAAAAGGGAAAAGCTATTCAAAGATGGACTGAACTGTATTTGGGAGGGTAGTTAGTGGACATTGTAAGAAAATTAAGTGGGTGGAAAATATTGGTGGGAATATATGATCTCTTAGTTATTGTTATTTTTTTGTCTTTAACCTAGCAGGATTTTATTTAACTTGGTGCCCTTCAGCCATCAAATTGATATGAAACAAAAATAATAGTAAAAATAACAAGTTATGGTGTATGACATATTCTAGTATTGTCACACATATCTTACAACTACTAAATTATTTTAGTCATCACTCTTCCCTGAGATAATTGTACTCTTATTAGTTCCACTTTATAAATATTAGAGGATTTGAGTCCTTACTTGTCCTGCCCTTAGTGAATGATCATAGTCGTCCATTGCTCTGTGTTATGGAACACAATAACAGAAAGAGAAACTCAATAAACCTCTTAGATTCTTGACAACAACTAATATTTCTTTGGTTATCAGAGTTAATCATACTATTATTAACCCATTTTTTTCTCAATAACCCAAGGGTACAAGTGGCCAGGGCAAATTCTCAGCTTTCATCAAACACAATGTTGTGAAGAAAGGGATGTAAACTGTAGAAGACAGTTATCATATGTAACAGTGAAAGACTCAGACAGAGCCTTGCTTCTGGGTCCATGTATTTTCACTCAGAGGGAAAGGGCACCATGCATTGGTCTGGTCTGCATCCTATAAAACATCACCCCGGCTTCACTGGAGGCTGTCAGGAGCTTCAGGGCTTCCCAGTTTCCTAGCAAGCCAGCTGCTTCTGTGGGAATGGATATGTCATTGGATCAGTGTGCATAAGTGTATTGTTATACTTAGTTTGTTATAAATGTTTCCTTAGTAAGAAGCAATGTGAAGTGTTAAGGACTTAAATGTAAATAAGGCATTCCTGTAGTAGTAATGATGGCAAAATATCTGAAGGCAAGAAAGGCAAATCCATATCCAGAAAACATCTATTTTGGTTAGGACACACCTATGTTCATGATGAAGGGCAGACCAATACAATCAGCCTGTCCCCAGGGGGCTGGTCAGTCAATTCATGGTGCATTATCAGGGCTCAGCTGTAGTCTCTGCTATGGGCAGGTTAGGCACTCATTAGTAGCCAAGTTGTGGAGTCCAGGTACTCATTCTCCTGCCTCTGGTCACTTTGTACACAGGCCCGTATAGCAGGCAGCTGATTACCTGGAGAAAGAGGCCAACTGGCATTTACCGAAGGCATCATTTCCACCTGATGCTTCAGATCCCTGCAGCAAAGCTGTTAAGCCACTGTTGAACTGAATTTTTACATGAGGCCTGAATATTAAGGCCCCCACATCTATTCTGAGAGGTGCATAAGTGTAGCTTTGCCTTCTACCACCTTACCATCAATGTTCTAATCTTGTTCTTTATTAGTTCCTGATCACACTGGGCATCTTTCAGAACATGCAAGGTAGACAAGTTGACACAGTGCTAGAAGTCCTGTCAAGGAGAAGACTTTGCTTGACAGGGGTTTCTGGGCCACTTCTGAATGATGTGCAGCACGGAGACACATGGCCATGTAGCATTATCCTCACTGTTCTCAGATTCTGTATTTGTAAGTCTGTCTACTCACTAAGACTTATTTACAACCCCCAAATCAATAGCCCTAGTGCTTTCTGTGGTCATCTGCAGATGTGCACAGGGTGGTATACATTTGCATTACCCAGCATGCTTGCTCCCAGCTGAGGTCGGACAAGGCATCTTGCTTCAGCTTTCACACTGTAAACACATATCTCTTGTGTGCTCTATGTAGGGCCATGCTTTTCACATTTTGGTACTTTCTCTTTGTCTTTTTGTTGCTTTAAATGAGCCCCAGGCATTGTGCTGACGTGCTGTCTAGTGCTCCTAAGCTAGAAGGCCATGGCACACCTTACAAGGAAAACACTTTTTAGAGAAGTTTCATTCAGGCATGAACTGTAGTTCTGTTGGCATGAGTTTAATTATAGTGAATCAAGAGTGTATGTTAAATGAGGTGTCTTTAAACAGAAACACATGTAAACCAAGGTTATGTATTAGTCATTTGATGAAAATGTGTGATGAGAGGCTTGATGGAGAGTAATTCTGTATTTCTTCCAGGAGCAATGGTTCAGTATTCACTAATTCAGCATCCAAGGCAACTTCATAGGGCATACCTGTAGTGAGTAATGAGACCTGCCTGTGTGCGTGCACATGTGTGCATGTGTGTGTGTGCAGCATATATATTTCTGCATGTTCTTCAATCCTTGCTACAGTGGAATGGACACTATTTTGATCAAGAGGTGAAGTCTCTGTTTCCTTCTTTTAAAACTGGGTGGGGGCTTGTGACTTGTGTGACCAAGAGTAAAAGGTAAAAATGATACTCTGTAATATCTGGGGATGGGTCATAAAAAGGATGCAATTTCTTTCTTTCTTTAGACATGCTCCTTTGCAGCCTCAGATGTCATATGAGAAGGGCATGCAGGAGAAACCATGGGAAGACGTAAATGCGTAAGAGGCACCATTAGTTTTAGACCCCGGATTTTGAGGCAACAGCCAGCATCAACCCCTAGATATATGGCTGATCAAGTCTTCTTATGATCCCAGACCCAGTCAGATTCTTTTTTTTAATATAATTTATTTTATTATCATTAATTTACAATTACATGTGCAATATTAATATTATTAAACTACACCTTCGTCAGGTCCCCCCCACCAACCCCATTACAGTCACTGTCCACCAGCGTAGTGAGATGCTATAGAATCACTACTTGTCTTCCCTGAGTTGTACTGCCCTCCCCATGACCCCCCAACATTATGTCTGCTAATCGTAATGCCCCTTTGTCCCTCTTATCCCTCCCTTCCCGCCCATTTTCCCCAGTCCCTTTCCCTTTGGAAACTATTAGTCCATTCTTGGGTTCTGTGAGTCTGCTGCTGTTTTGTTTCTTCAGTATTTTTTCTTTGTTCTTATACTCCACATATGAGTGAAATCATTTGATACTTGTCTTTTTCGGCTTGGCTTATTTCACTGAGCATAATACCCTCTAGCTCCATCCATGTTGTTGCAAATGGTAGGATTTGTTTTCTTCTTATGGCTGAATAATATTCCATTGTGTATATGTACCACCTCTTCTTTATCCATTCATCTACTGATGGACACTTAGGTTGCTTCCATTTCTTGTCTATTGTAAATAGTGCTGCAATAAACATAGGGGTGCATCTGTCCTTTTCAAATTGGGCTGCTGCATTCCTAGGGTAAATTCCTAGGAGTGGAATTCCTGGGTCAAATGGTATTTCTATTTTGAGTTTTTTGAGGAACCTCCATACTGCTTTCCACAATGGTTGAACTAATTTGCAGTCCCACCAGCAGTGTAGGAGGGTTCCCTTTTCTCCACATCCTCGCCAACATTTGTTGTTGTTTGTGTTTTGGATGTTGGCCATCCTCACTGGTGTGAGGTGATATCTCATTGTGGTTTTAATCTGCATTTCTCTGATGATTAGCGATGTGGAGCATCTTTTCATGTGCCTGTTGGCCATCTGAATTTCTTCTTTGGAGAAGTGTCTATTCATGTCCTCTGCCCATTTCTTAATTGGATTATTTGCTTTCTGTTTGTTAAGGTGCATGAGTTCTTTATATATTTTGGATGTCAACCCTTTATCAGATACGTTTTTTATGAATATATTCTCCCATACTGTAGGATGTCTTTTTGTTCTACTGATGGTGTCCTTTGCTGTACAGAAGCTTTTCAGCTTGATATAGTCCCACTTGTTCATTTTTCCTTTTGTTTCCCTTGCCCGGGGAGATATGTTCATGAAGAAGTTGCTCATGTTTATGTCCAAGAGATTTTTGCCTATGTTTTTTTCTAAGAGTTTTATGGTTTCATGACTTACATTCAGGTCTTTGATCCACCTTGAGTTTACCTTTGTGTATGGGGCTAGACAGTAGTCCAGTTTCATTCTCTTACATGTAGCTGTCCAGTTTTTCCAACACCAGCTGCTGAAGAGGCTGTCATCTCCCCATTGTATATCCAAGGCACTTTTATCAAATATTAATTGACTGTATATGTTTGGGTTAATGTTTGGATTTTCTATTCTGTTCCACTGGTCTGTGGGTCTGTTTTTGTGCCAATACCAAATTGTCTTGATTACTGTGGCTTTGTAGTAGAGCTTGAAGTCAGGGAGTGTAATTCCCCCTATTTTATTCCTCCTTCTCAGGATTGATTTGGCTATTTGGGGTGTTTTGTGGTTCCATATGAATTTTAGAATTATTTGTTCCAGTTCATTGAAGAAAGCTGTTGGTAGTTTGATAGGGATTGCATTGAATCTACAGATTGCTTTAGGCAGTATAGCCATTTTGACAATATTTATTCTTCCTAGCCAAGAGCATGGGATGCATTTCCATTTGTTAGTGTCCTCTATAATTTCTCTTAGGAGTGTCTTGTAGTTTTCAGAGTACAGGTCTTTCACTTCCTTCGTTAGGTTTATTCCTAGGTATTTTATTCTTTTTGAAGCAATTGTGAATGGAATTGTTTTTCTGATTTCTCTTTCTGTTAGTTCATCATTAGTGTATAGGAAAGCAACAGATTTCTGTGTGTTAATTTTGTATCCTGCAACTTTGCTGAATTCAGATATTAGTTCTAGTAGTTTTGGAATGGAATCTTTAGGGTTTTTTATGTACAGTATCATGTCATCTGCAAATACTGACAATTTGACTTCTTCTTTACCAATCTGGATGCCTTGTATGTCTTTGTTTTGTCTGATTGCTGTGGCTAGGACCTCCAGCACTATGTTGAATAACAGTGGAGAGAGTGGGCATCCCTGTCTTGTTCCCGATCTTAGATGAAAAGCTTTCAGCGTCTCGCCGTTAAGTATGATGTTAGCTGTGGGTTTGTCATATATAGCCTTTATGATGTTGAGGTACTTGCCGTCTATACCCATTTTGTTGAGAGTTTTAATCATGAATGGATGCTGAATTTTGTCAAATGCTTTTTCAGCATCTATGGAGATGATCATGTGGTTTTTGTTCTTCTTTTTGTTGATTTGGTGGATGATGTTGATGGATTTTCGAATGTTGTACCATCCTTGCATCCCTGGGATGAATCCCACTTGATCATGGTGTATGATCCTCTTGACGTATTTTTGAATTCGGTATGCTAATATTTTGTTGAGTATTTTTGCATCTACGTTCATCAGGGATATTGGTCTGTAATTTTCTTTTTTGGTGAGGTCTTTTCCAGGGTTTGGTATTAGAGTGATGCTGGCTTCATAGAATGAGTTTGGAAGTATTCCCTCCTCTTCTATTTTTTGGAAAACTTTAAGGAGAATTGGTGTTATTTCTTCTTTATATGTCTGGTAGAATTTAGAGGTGAATCCATCAGGCCCAGGGGTTTTGTTCTTGGGTAGTTTTTTGATTACCAATTCGATTTCGTCACTGGTGATTGGTCTGTTTAGTTTTTCTGTTTCTTGCTTGGTCAGTCTTGGAAGGTTGTATTTTTCTAAGAAGTTGTCCATTTCTTCTATGTTTTCCAGCTTGTTAGCATATAGATTCTCATAATATTCTCTTATGATTCTTTGTATTTCTGTGGGGTCCGTTGTGATTTTTCCTTTCTCGTTTCTGATTGTGTTTATGTGTGTAGATTCTCTTTTTCTCTTAATGAGTCTGGCTAGGGGTTTATCTATTTTGTTTATTTTTTCAAAGAACCAGCTCTTGGTTTTATTGATTTTTTCTATTGTTTTATTCTTCTCAATTTTATTAATTTCTTCTCTAATCATTATTATGTCCCTCCTTCTGGTGACTTTGGGCCTCATTTGTTCTTCTTTTCCCAATTTCAGTAATTGTGTCTTTAGACTATTCATTTGGGAATGTTCTTCTTTCTTTAAATAGGCCTGGATTGCAATATACTTTCCTCTTAGAACTGCCTTTGCTGTGTCCCACAGAACTTGTGGCTTTGTGTTGTTGTTGTCATTAGTCTCCATATATTCTTTGATTTCTGTTTTGATTTGGTCGTTAACCCATTGATTAATTAGGAGAGTGTTGTTAAGTCTCCATGTTTTTGTGAGCCTTTTTGATTTCTTTCTAAAATTTATTTCTAGTTTTATACCTTGGTGATCTGAGAAGTTGGTTGGTAGGATTTCAATATTTTTGAAATTACTGAGGTTCTTTTTGTGGCCTAGTATGTGGTCTATTCTGGAAAATGTTCCATGTGCACTTGAGAAGAATGTGTATCCTGTTGCTTTTGGGTGTAGAGTTCTGTAGATGTCTGTTAGGTCCATCTGTTCTAGTGTGTTGTTCAGTGCCTCTGTGTCTTTACTTATTTTCTGTCTGGTTGATCTGTCCTCTGGAGTGAGTGGTGTGTTGAAGTCTCCTAAGATGAATGCATTGCTGTCTATTTCCTCCTTTAATTCTGTTAGTATTTGTCTCACATATGCTGGCGCTCCTGTGTTGGGTGCATATATATTTATAATGGTTATATCTTCTTGTTGGACTGACCCCTTTATCATTATGTAATGTCCTTCTTTATCTTTTGCTACTTTCTTCGTTTTGAAGTCTATTTTGTCTGATACAAGTACTGCAATACCTGCTTTTTTCTCTTTGTTGTTTGCATGAAATATCTTTTTCCATCCCTTCACTTTTAGTCTGTGTATATCTTTGGATTTGAGGTGAGTTTCTTGTAGGCAGCATATAGATGGGTCTTGCTTTTTTATCCATTCTGTTACTCTGTGTCTTTTGATTGGTGCATTCAGTCCATTTACATTTGGGTGATTATTGATAGGTATGTACTTATTGCCATTGCTGGCTTTAGATTCGTGGTTACCAAGGGTTCAAGGGTTGCTTCTTTACTATCTAACAATCTAACCTAACTTTCTTGTTAAGTTATTGTAAACACAGTCTGATGTTTCTTTCTTTCTCTCCCTTTTATTCCACCTCCTCCATTCTTTCTATAATAGGTGTTTTATTCTTTGCCTTTAGTTAGTATTTGGATGGTCTGCTTTCTTTGCTATGATTTTTTTTTCTCAGGTGACATCTTTTTAGCCTTAGGTATGCTTCCATCTAGAGCAGTCCATTTAAGATATCCTGTAGTGGTGGTTTATGAGAGGCAAACTCTCTCAACTTTCGTTTATCTGGAAATTGTTTAATCCCTCCATCATATTTAAATGATAATCGTGCTTGATACAATATTCTTGGTTCGAGGCCCTCTGTTTCATAACGTTAAATATATCATGCCATTCTCTTCTGGCCTGTAAGGTTTCTGTTGAGAAGTCTGATGATAGTCTGATGGGTTTTCCTTTGTAGGTGATCTTTTTTCTCTCTCTAGCTGCCTTTAATACCCTGTCTTTATCTTTGATCTTTGCCATCTTAATTATTTGTGTCTTGGTGTTGTCTTCCTTGGGTCCTTTGTGTTGGGAGATCTATGAGCTTCGGTGGACTGCAAGACTACTTCCTTCCCCAGCGAGGGTAAGTTTTCAGCAATTATTTCTTCAAAGACACTTTCTATCCCTTTTTCTGTCTCTTCTTCCTCTGGTACTCCTATAATGCGAATATTGTTCCGTTTGGATTGGTCACACAGTTCTCTTAATATTCTTTCATTCCTAGAAATCCTTTTATCTCTCTCTGCCTCAGCTGCTCTGTACTCCTGTTCTCTGTTTTCTATTCCATTAACAGTCTCTTGCATCTCATCCATTCTGCTGTTAAGCCCGTCGATCGCTTGTCTGATTTCTTTATTTTCTTTCCTCAGTTCCCTCACTTCCTCCCTCAGCTCTTGCACATTTCTCTGTAGGTCCATCAGCATGGTTATGACTTTTATTCTGAATTCTTTTTCAGGGAGGCTGTGCATTTCCATCCCTTCAGACTCCCTCTCTGGGGTTGTCTGGTTGATTTTGGTCTGAACCATATTCCTCTGTCTTTTCATGGCTATATAATTGGTCACTGGTAGTTGCCACATATGTCAGCTGGGCTCTTTAAGACTTTAAAAAGAGAAGAAAAAAAGAGAGAAAAAAAAGAAAGAAAGAAAGAAAGAGAAAAAGAAAAAAAGAAAGAAAAGAATAAACAAAAACAAAACAAAACAAAACAAAATGCCCACCGGACGTAGATTCTGTGGAAATGCTCTAGGTGGCGCTGTTGCCCCACTATTCCACAGCTGTGACTGTGCTGCTCCGCAGGGCCCTTTATCGCTCTGGCAGGGGTGGGAACGAATAGGAGGCTGTTGATCTCAGTGAGAAGTGTTAAGTATGGCTACGCTTCCTCAGTCGCCAGCTAAGGCGTCTGAAACTCCCCAGGACTCCCAGCCTGCTGGGATGAGTGTGCTGGGGCGATCCGGCTCCTCCGCTGGGCTCCTGTCTCTTTAAGACCGCTGAAAAAAGCGCGCGCTTCTTTTTTTTTTTCCTTCCCGGGAGCCGGCTGCAAGCACCCCGGCGCTTTCCCTGCTCAGATCCTGCCCCTCTGTCTCTCCAATCTCCGCTGCACTGCGCAATGTGGGTCAGCGCTCCCCGCGCAGATCCCCGGGGCTGGCTACTTCGCGGGGTGCACTTCCACTCCCTCCCGGCTCTGAATCCTCTCCTCCCGCCGGTGCGCTGGGGTGGGGGAGGGCTCGGGTCCTGCCGGGTCGTGGCTCCGGATCTTACCCGCCTCTTGGGGTGCCGAGTCCTCTCGGGTGTAGCTGCACGCTGTGCGCTTTCCTGTGTATTCTCGTCTCTCTTTTAGGAATACATGTATTTTCTGTGTTTTCGTAGATAAATATAGTGTTGGGAGGAGATTTCTGCCGCCCTGCTCACACTGCCATCTTCCCGGAAGTTGACCCAGTCAGATTCTAATGGAAACCGTGGAGAAAATCTGACTCAGTACGGTGCAGCTGCACTTTGTCAACGGCCAGACTCTGAGAGAGAATAACAACGGAAGTTTTGTTTTAAACTATTATGTTTTGAGCTAATTTGTTCATAGACATCATTGTTACAACAGACAGAAAGCAGTAGTGTTCACTTTCAGTTGGCATCAAATTTATACAAAGCCCATCTTTGGACAGTCTCCTTTAAGGTTCTCATGTGGGGGCGGGGGAGAAGCAGTGTGCCAGCGAGATGAAGGCTGTGGGAATGTAAGCCCCCTGCCCGTGTCACTCACTTGCGATTTCCAGAACTGCACAGGCCTGATCTTAGAATGATCCTTTCCTTTTATGTACACCCAACTTCATTGTATTTAGACGATGGTTTCAGTTGCCCATTTTCATGCTGGGCAGCTCGGCAAATACAGTCTCTTGGTGCTCCATGATCAGGCATCATTCCATCTGCACCAGAGCCTGCTAGCATGCCAGGAGTCCCTTCTCAGAGGACGTCTGTACAGAAAACATTGTTTTTACTCCCAAACCATAGGAGTTTGGCTACAATTACTACTTTAGTGTTATTAGAGGCCCTATAGAGCATCCCTATGTGATACATAACTTAAAGTACTATTGAATCTATTGGATCGATCGTGTGTTAGGACAACTTGACTCAAACAGTGAACCTGTATCATACCCCCAAATCTGTCAGACTTTATGTAATTCTATGGGTAACAGTAGGATTGTTCTTCAAAAAATTAAAAATAGAACTACCATGTCATCCAGAAAGTCCACTTCTAGATATATACACCAAAAAATTGAAAGCAAAATCTTGAAAAGATTTTTGTACACCTATGTTCATCGTGGCATTATTCATAACAGTCAAAAGGCAGATGAACAGATTTTTAAAAATATAATGCCTACATGCAATGGGATATGATTCAGTCTTAGAAAGGAAGGAGGTTTTGACACGTGTCACAACATGGATGACCTGAGGAAATTATGCTAAGAGAAATGCACCAGTCCCCAAAGGAAAAATAGTACATTATTCCACATATATGTGGTTTCTAGAGCAGTCAAATTCATAGAGACTGAAAATAGATTGGTGGTTTCCAGGGGCTGATAGGAGGGAGGCAGGGGGAGCTGTTTAATGTGAATACAGTTTCACTTCTGCAAGATAAAATGAGTTCTGGAGATGATCACACAATTCAAATGTGCTAAATATTACTGAAAAATAACACTTAAAAATGGCTAAAATTATACATTTTACTTCATGTATATTTTACCACAATTAAAAAATGATCAGTGGTTGCCAAGGGTTTGGTGGGGGAGGGAAGGATGAATAATTAGAGTAGAGGAGATTTTTTGGGGCCATGATACATGTAATGGATATATGACATTATACATTTGTCAAAATCCAAAGAACATTACAATACAGAGTGAAACCTAATGTAAACTATGGAATTGAATAATAATGTATCAATATTAATCAGTTATAACAATTTTATCACATCAATGCAAGATGTTAATAATTGAGGCAGCTTTCTGTACTTTATGCTTAATTTTTCTGAAACATAAACCTACTCTAAATAAAATCTTTTAAGTCAGATTTATGGATTATTCAATAAATGGATCAGAGCAGCACAAATACATGGTATATGTTGCATCCAAAACCCAGATTCCCAGAAAGAGTTATGATTTATTTTTTCCCATGTTGGATAGTACAGATACAACAATGTATCATTTACTTTAGAGGCTGTATCCCAACCTGACCCAGACCATTAGACCCGTAAAAACTTCATTAACCTATAAATACCACTGAAACTCTGCCATAATGTCTCCTACTAAAAAACCTGGGTTTTTGTTTTTATGTCTCTTTATCTAATGCAAAATGGTATCTTTGTTAGGTAACAGCATGATATGATGGGAAAAATTAATATGATAAAGTTATTGCATATTATGTCAAGAAACAGCAGTCAAGTTGATATAATCTTGAAATAATACAGTGAAGGGGTATTGCCACCTTTGACAGGTGAAACAGGCCTATTCCCAACTAACTAGGAAGAAGAAACAAATTATTTGATCAATCAATTAAGAGCTGCATAGCTGTTGCCAGAAGCTGTTTGACTTCTTTGAGTAAACAGGTCAAATCTGGAACACATCCTGCAACTGGTGCTAATGCCTGATAAAGTTTACTGCAATGCGTAGTCATGCTTCAAAAACAATCTTGGCATTTAACCAACATGTTAAAGAATCAAGACAGAGTTTCTGTCAGTTGCTAAGCGCTTCTCTTCCAACTGTACATTGCAAAATCAGGGAAATAAGCACAGAAGTGTTCTTGGGTTGTGTACACCTGCTGCGTGATGACTCAGGCCAAGTCTGTTATTCCCTGTGTTATTGTTAAGCTCTTACTCTGGCCCTATAGGCAGGCTCTTTGGGTTCTGATGGACTGGTGTTAATTCAGAACTCTGGTTTTGGGGTATATCACTTTCCCCATTACATAGTAACTTTTTAAATGTCTCGAGGTGCCTTTGAGAAAAGCTTAGAGGAAGATTCACAGTATACATTTAAGGTTGGATTGCATGTAACTACAATGGACATACATCTTCAAATGTATCTAGCTTCATCTTCATTCAAGGGCTCCAGGCTCTGTGACTTAGTTAACTGTGAGAATTAGACTTCAGGCCATGAATTCTCACTTCAGCTTCTCACATCAGGTTTCTGCTCCTCAGATGTGTGGTTTTTATGCTTCAAGTAACAGCTTAGTTGGGTGTACATCCTATTCTTTTGGATACAGGATCAGTTAGCCACCATCACAGATTCCTATGGGTCAAAATGTTCCATCCTTGAAATCTTTTATTATCATGTGTCAACCTCATCTCTGGTAGTTAAGTGTCCCAAACATCTGTATCCTGTTACTATGAGACCCTGTTACTCTCTTTGAAATCAAAGGGCCTAATTCCTTTGAAAAACATTCTCCTATCATTTCTCAGTCCATACAGAGCATCACCACAGAGCTTAAAGATCCTGGAATTTCCTTAAAAGTACATTTTCAATGGCATGATGAAAAGAATTTCCTCTGGGCCTTTCCAGAGTTACATTTAGGGGGTGACTAAGTGCACACACAGTTTAGATCACAGCAGGCGCTCACTCTGATATTCAGTTCAGGTGATTCCTTCCACCACAACCTGTGAGGAAAGTTCCAGCCATATCAAGCTTGTGAACTACAGACTACCACTAAATCTAGGCTCCTATTAATCCACCAAATAATCTATTACAAACACTACTTGTCCTTCAAGCTAATACTTGGGATTTTATGTCTTAGTTGAGCACACCCATATCAATATTTTTTCTCAGATAATCTTGTATTTTATCCTTTTTATAATTTACAACTAAGGTTTATCCCTATATATGCTTCCCAATTTCTTGATGATAAATATTTACAAGGCTTTATAATTCCTTTGTGTATATTTTGCCTCCACCAAGTGAAAAATCTGCACTGGTGTCCATGGATGTAATGGAATTTTACTTTCATTATGGGTCTGAAGGAAAAAATAACATGTGTTGAGGGAGAATCTTGAAGAGAAAAAGCATTCCTTTTGGAAGCATCTGTTCTAGGTAAAGTCTCTGCGAGGTTTTTAGTAAAAGGGATGTCTAGGGAGGAGGGCCTTCATCCTCTGCGAAGACCATCAAGAGTAATGTTGTGCTTCAAGCTTCGGAGCCTTTTCTGTGTCCACACATCTGTCATTCCACATCCCTTTCCAACCGGTGCTCACCTTACAAGACTGATTGAGCTGGTACAAGTAACTGGAGTTGCCATTCTACAAGTTCTGAAATCCCTCCACTAATAAAGTTATGCTAAAATTGCACAAGTTAATGGATTATTTTATGATGGCATAGAAATCTTCTGGTACTCCAACACTTCTATGGGTAGGGAAAGTCAATTGTCATTTTCATAAGCTTTCTAGAACAGCCAAATGCAGCCAGCTTGCCCCACAGACTTTATGATCACTGTTGTTTTTATAAACATCAAATTCAGCAGCCACTCAGTCATCCAAAGCTTTGCTCTCCAAATAGAACTCCATCCTCCCCTGTGTCTGGACATAATTTGTATAATAATGAGACTGTTTATGTCACAAGTTTTCAGAATCCCATCTCACATAGATATGATGTGCAGGGATGGTTCTTTCCTTGGTATTAACTGCTTTCTCAGGCAGGATTCTAGCAGGAAACAGGATATACCCCACATAGTTCAAACTGAATTACTTGAATGCAGGACTGTGTGATGGAGACGTAAGCGGAGTTAAGGAACCAAACAAGGGGCTTTGATAAACTCAAGAGACTAGCAACAGCATGGAGCCAGTACTATCACTAGGGTTAAAGGCTTAAAGGGAAGATGAGCTGCGTCAGAGCTCAGGGATGGCTGGGTCCGTAGCGGAGGGAGCACCCAGAAGGAGCCGCGTCTGAGAGGACAAAGCTAGTGCCGGAAGAATGGCTCCAAAGCAGACAATGCAGAGAAGAAATATTCTTATAACTTCACCCGTGTTGCACCCTACTGTTCTCCACCTGGTTCTCCCATTGCCTGAATGCAGTGGAAACCCATCAGCAAGCCATCGTGGGGGATGCAGACAACTGAGACCTACCATTTGGGGCATATAGCAGAGCAAAGAAGTGCAGAGAATGGATCTGTTAGTGATACTGAAAAAATAGCCAGCACAGTGTAACAGTTAAGGCCAGATTATAACAGGGTCTTGAACCAGGGATGATGATGGCAGGGGAGGTGGGAATTCACAAGATTCTGAACATATTTATAAGAAAGAAATAAAAAGATGTGGAGGTGGGTAAAATATGTGTATAGAAAAATAGAAATGAGAGATGAATATAGGGAAATCTGTAGGAAAAGCAGGATCAAGAGGACAGGTTTCATTTGGACATGATAACTTTGAGATACCATTGGCCATAAATTAGAAAGGCCATGTAGGCAGCTGTATATATAAATCTAGGGTTCAGAGCAGAGTCTATCTGGGAGAGATAACTCAAAATTAGTATTATAATTTAATAATGATAATTGCCAAATAACCGAAATACAGTGCTTTGCTGATGATAGGAATTCAATAAACATGGAGCTCCTATTTCTATTGGTCTTCAAAGAAAGACTAAGATGGTTTACACCCATATAACCCATTCTATCAGCAGGTCCTGGGATGTAGAGCAAAGTGGAGAAGATTCTAAAGGGAGTGAACTCCCCACAAGTGTAAAATATAAAGTCAATGGAATAAAAATTGGAATAGACATAATCCTGAAAGTAAGGAAAACCACAGGGGCTCTATTTCTTCTGGATGAAGTTGGGTTTATGTATCACCTGGAGATACAGCCTTTGACAATACCTCACTGAGCATATAATTGCCAGAGAGATGGGAAGGAGTTAAGCACTGAGTAATATCCTTTCAATGTCTCATGGAGAAAGGTTAAGGAAATTTCATTTGCTATGAGGAGGTGGAAATAAATTACTTGAAGTCACCATGGAAAATCAGGCAGGCAGAAACCGATAGTGATAAGATCCAGAGGAAGAAATATGAGATTTTTTAAAATAGACATTTTAATTCATAGAATAATAAATGTGAGAACAATTGTAAAGAGGATAACTAATGCAAAAAGCATCAAGATTTTTCAGCTCCAGTTAGAAGGGACTAGATGTCTTTATCAGACAAGTCAGTTGTTGTGAGATATTTTTATTATTTGTTTACATATATTAATGGTCAGGAAACAAGTAAATCAAAGCAAGCCTTGAAACTGGAGATCTTTTTAACATATTCAGAAGACTGAGAATGAAGAAGAAAAAATGTTTGAAATAAGATTGCCAGAACCCCTTTCCAGAAACTGACTCTTACTTGTTCTTATGGTTGTTGGAATATGTATTCCAGACCTGTTCACCTTCCAGTTCTTCTTTATGAAAATTTGGGTTCTTATGAACCATTAATGCATTATTATAATAATTGGATGTAAACTTGATATGCTAATGATAGGTAGAGAAAACGATCACCTTTTGTGCTGGGAAGAGAAAATGGATGGCAGAACAGAAGTCAGTTATTTGTAATACAGACTGGAGGCTGGGGTGGGGATAAATGAAGCTGAGGCCACAATACCGAAAAATTGAAATAGCAAGCCCTCATCTGTTTCAGAGAGAAACCCAGGATGGAAGAGAATGAACAAGTGAGGTCCAAGCTGATTGCTCATATATGTCCTGATACGGAGGCATGGACTCGGGGAGGTGATGGTGATGTAGTGGAGGGATAGCCCCTGGACACCCATGGGGCTCTGCCCTCGACTCCACTAAGTCCACTTTCCCAATTTTATGTATCCAAGTTATGCTCTGTGTCAGTACAAATTTGGTAAGTCACAGCACGCCTTCAACTGGCTAAAACACAAAAGTTAGGAACTGGATTAATCAACTTATTTACTGTAAAGTTCAGAGTGGAGTTGGTCTCGGTTTGAGGTTGATTTAACAGGCCAAAAAATGCAAATAAGAATATGATGAGTTCCTTCTGTCTCTGCTGCCTCCCAGGCAGTCAGCCTTACCCTAAGGCTGGCCCACCACGGTGGCCTCCAGATGGCTGGCAATAGAGGACAAGGCCTGCTGCTGGGGATGGGGCGGCAGGAGAGCTCCACTTGGAGGGCAGCTGCCTTACACCTGAGGGAGATTCCTCGGAGGAATGTCTGTGGGCAACTGCAGGACAGAGAGCAGGAATACGGAGGTGGCCACAGACAGCCCCCATCCTGGAGCTCAGAGGCTACTGTCTGAACTCACAAGTCAGAATCTCACAAGTTGCAATTACTAAAGAATGTGTGAACAGCAGTCACCTATTCTCAGAGTGCACTAACCCCATCAGAGCGTTGTACACATTTGTGAAATTGTAGAGATAAACCCAAGAGAGTAATAAAATATCTCATTTGACTCCCCTTCATCCCTTACTTCCAACTGTAAACTAAGTTCTAAGTTTTATTCTCCTTTTTTCTCAGTGCCAAGCACAGACATTGAAGAAACCTAGGAATGGGTACACAGTATGCTCTGTACAGCGAGCACTACCCTGAGCCCTTGATACATATCAACATTTTCATCACCTTTACAAAATAATGAGGTAGCTTCTGTGATTAACTCCATCCTGCCAATGAGGGAAGTGGTACCCTATACAGCTAGAAACTAGCAGTGCTGAGATATGAACCTCAGCAACTGGCTACAGACTGCATGGTTTTAACGCTCATTAAGTACTTCCTTAAAGGTATGAATACACTCATAAATGAACGAATAACGTTAATGAATGAACAATAAATGAAACAAAAAGGTTTGTCTGTATACCCTCAACATGTATGTGTTCTCTTTAGAGACAGTGTCCCAAAAACATACTATTAGATTTTAAGATATCTGATTTTAAGTTCCTACAATGCCCTTAACTTTCTATTTAATTTTGGTCCATTCAATCATTAAATAAGGATTAAAGTTCTCCCCTTTCTACTTCATGGTGCATTTCTGTAGATTCAAGAAGACAATACGAAGGAAGTGCTTTGGAAGTATTCGGGGAGGCATCACACAAATATAAAGTACAATTCTAAGCAATGTAAAACTTTACAGGTAGTAAAATTGGTTCCTGTGATTATCAAGATGTGATGAATAATAGATATCTGAAAGATCCTAACTAGGGTCAGTAACTCAGCGATAGAGACCTGTCCTTCCATAATCATCAATGTTTAGAACTGCAGAGCCAAAGAGCCCCTAGAGATCATTTAGTTTGACCCCTCATGTTTCATGCTGAGATTGACTCAAGGTCATCCTGCCCACAGGACACAGAATCCTCAGTGTCAAGTGGTCCTTGCTTGTCCCACCCATTCTCATCTTGAGTGGATGATGCCAGGACCTGCTCAAACCTCAGGAATAGTAATGCCATCGCATCTTTGCATCAAAAGGTTCGAATATCTGGGTGCCATCAGAGGCAGTTTACACTACACAGCACAGATCATTATTTGTACTCAATAACAGTTTTCTTAATGAATAAAATGATTTCTTTTAGAGATCAGCCAGCCATACAGATCTTTCATTTCAAGTGAGTTGAGAGCAGCTGCTCGAGGCAGGTTATTGGCCCTGGCAAAGGCTAGGCTCCCAAAGATGTTTCCACAACTTACTAGCTGGATGAACTTGGCCAGTTCTTCTAACCTGTCTGGCATTGTCAGCACAAGAAGAATATGGTAGCATTTTAGGTAATTGCTGAATTAATGACTGAGGGAATAAAGGAATGTATGCCATATGGGTTAGCAATGCCGCGGGATCAATTGTCCCAAGTTCAGCATAACCACATAAAACCATACTCACAGTTCTGTGGGCCATTAAGGGCAACTCCACATCTGGCTGCAGGACTGTGAACCAGGGGGTTTCTCTGTGGTGTGGTTATTCATTCATCTGGAATGAGACAGATACCTAGGTCAGGTCCTTCTCATGCTATAACTGAAGCTCTGAAGAGTAAGCTTAAGGTGTGAGCAACTTTTAAGTCCCTACCACTGTTACCTTGCTAACATTCCATTTAAAGCAAATGACATAGCTGAACCTATAATCAAGACACGGGGAAAAATCCTCCATTTGCCATGAGGACCCTGTGAATGCAATGTCCAACATGAACTGGTAGTAAGGTGTCATGGGCTGAATTGTGTTCCTCTCAAATTTATTTGTTGAAACCCTAGCCCCCAGTGTGACTGCATCTGGAGATAGGCTGTTAAGGAGGTAACTTAGGCTACGTAAGGTCATAATTGTAGGGCACTAATCTAACAGGACTGATGTCCTTCGAAGAAGCAGAAGAGACACCAGAGGCAAAAACCAGGTAAGGCCACAGAGCAGGCAGGCGTCTGCAAGCCAGGGAGAGTGCTCCCACCAGAAGCCAACCCTGTCTGCACCTTGAACTTCCAGCCTGCAGATCTGTGAGCAACACATTCCTGTTGTTTAAGCCATCCAGTCAGTAGTCTTCTGCTACAGGAGCCCTGGGAGACAAACTCAGAGGGTAAACTTCAACTCTCCTGGTGATGCAAGTGGAGGGAGTGAATATTTGCTGAGATGTAACCTATTTTACCACTGACAGGCAATTTATCCTACAATTCCATTTTGAGTCTGATGGACTCAATAAAGTTTAGAGGACTTTGCCACCCTGCTAGAGAACTTGCAGTCAAGTAGGTGACAGAATAGGGTCTTTAAACAAAGACTTAATTCAAGCCCTTTATTCTTTGTATTGTATAACTCCCCCCAAGACAGTGGAATCCAGACCAGTAACATACACCCTATAGTGGGACAATGTATGCATACGGAACAAATGACCATATTTCTTAGAGCCCAGCTGGGATGACAAAGAATGGAGAGTGAATCCATATGTTTGATGGGTTGCAAGCAGGACAAGCTAAATTAAGGGAGGCTAACATGTGTCTAGGGATAAGGTAATGAAACCCTAGATTAAGCTTCGATTCCATCATTTATAAGCAGGACAAGAGGAGCATACAACCTTGGAGGTTTCTGTGAGAGTAAATGAGGTGATGCATGTAAAAAGACCTGAGTGCAGTGAATGTTCACTTAGAGTGCTGAAACAATGAGTTATTACCACTACTCTGTTATGATCTTTGGACTGGAGGAGCACGAGGCACATCCTTGAGTTAGAGGCATTTTTCCCCTGGATGGTGTTTGTGTGAATCTTCCTGTTTATTTTTAACATCCATTAATAAAAAGGGGAATGAATCCAATCTTGCTGACCTGAGAATCCATATGTATGTGTGTGTTGGTGACTATCTGTTGTGATCAGATTGAAATTAAATTTATGGTTAACCTCTCAGAGGCAAGCTGATTTCTAGAGTTTTTTAGTTAAATTCACTTCAACATCCACCTTCATGAACTGTACTGTTTATCTGTACACTTGCATATGATTCTCCTGCTAACCACCTCTACACACATGACAACACACACACCAACATACAACTACATACACAGACCCAGATACACCAGCACACACATACACACACTCACACTACACTTTCTCTTCTTCTTTACTTACATCACACCTATCATCATTGATATCTCATTATACTCATGTTCTTTGAAAGATTTTGTGACCTGCAATATCAGTTTGTGTTTACTCTATGTGATGGCTAATTTTATGTGTCAGCCTGACTGGGCCACAGGATGTCCACATATTTGGTTACCCATTATTTCTGGGTGTGTCTACTAGGTTGTTTCTGGATGAGATTAGCTCTAGAACTGATGAGCTGACTCAAGCAGATGGCCCTCCCCAGGGTGGGTGGACATGATTTGACCTGCTGAGGGACTGGCTAGAACACAAAGGTGGAGGAAAGCAGCATTCATGCTTCTCTGCTTGACTGACACACTAGACATCAATCTGCCCCTGCTCTCAGCAGTCCTAGCTCTCAGACCTTCAGACAAAGATGGAAATCTATACCGTTGGCTCTCTGCTCTCAGACTTTCAACCTAACCACCACCAACTTTCCTGGGTCTCCATCTTGCAGAGAGCAGATGGTGGAACGCCTCAGCCTCTGTAATCACATGAGTCCACACCTTCAAAATCTTGTAGTAGGTCTCCCTCTCCGTCATTCTCCATTTGTTGTTTCCCTGGAGAACTGACTAACACATTGTATTGATTTACTTTCACTTTTCATACATGTTTAGATTTGAACTTGTCTCTCTTCTTGCTACTAGTCTAAGGGTAGATACTTGAGGGACCAATATGGTGACATTTTGCTATCATTTTCTCTGTGCCTAGTCAACTGCAGTATGTGCCATCAGCAGAAACACATAATAGACACTCACAAAAAACTCTTAATTAAAAAAACAGGTTAAGTAATAAATGAATATATTTCTGATTTTCCTATAAAATATTGTAATTTTAAGAATTTAAAATATAAATTTATAATGTAGATTGTACATCTGCACAATAAAAATTTTTGAAGTGTTCTGACTGCAAAAGGAATAGGCATTTATTATATGGATTGAAAAAATGCTAATGAATGTAAAAATATTTAAAAATCGTATTCAAAATCATTTAAATCAGTCTTTGTGGAAATTTAATGACCTCCTTTTTAGTGTATAATTTATAATTTTACATTATACAGAGCTGAGAGCACTCTACATATTTTATGGGCTCCTATGTCAATTAATATTATATTATGAATATTTTCACAGCATTAAAAATTTTGTCAAATATGTTTATGCCTGCATGTGTGCATCAATAATAAAATGATTTAGGTGTGTTAATGTAATCATGCAATGATAAGATTAAAATGAATACATTAATGAAATCTTTTCTTCCATATGGATACTTGCTTTAAGCCAAAGCTGTTTATTACCAAAATGACTGTATCTTTAGTAAGCTCAAGTTACATGTCCACAGAGGCTAATATCTATTTTACAGAGATTAACGAGGTGGTATACTTAATACCCTCATACACTATTTGACAGCTGATATATATTGCATGATATAAATTCCATTCTGCAAAATTAAGCTATTGTAATATTCACTTAACATATTAATAGACTCTGCATGAGATTAAAGAAGTTGGCATCACACAGGTTTTCTGCCCTTGGTAGGAACAATCTAGTTGAAGGACCAGATATATATATGTGTGTGTGTGTGTGTGTGTGTGTGTGTGTGTGTGAAATAGTTATAGAATAATCTCAGGGAATTAAATTAGGCATATACAACACAGACAGTGAGTAGCTGTGGAATGTGGAAGTAGGAAGTCAAACTGGATGGGTGTAATCAAGGAAGGCTTCCTGGAGAAGCTGGACTTAGCTCTGGTTCCTGAGTAATGGAGTGTGGTGGAGGAATAGTATTTACTCAGTGCCTGTTTGAGCCAGTTCTCATCTCTGGTCACCTTCACAGCATCCCTGCAGAACCAACAGTGACATTCACATTTGACCAATGGGACTTGAACACTGTGTGACTCCACCTCTGTGGTCTTTAAAGGACCCTGTTAATGGGATGACTAGACATGGAGACAGGGAATGGAGTAAGCAAAAGCCCAGATAAATCAAGGGTCCAGGTGTGAGACAGGTAGTTGACAGGTGTGACAGGCAAGTGTGTAGAAGTGGGGTGGGGTGTTTTATAATGGGTTCAGAGCATGCCTGTGATGAGGTTACATATACACAGTGGGGTCATATGGTGGCAGACGCTAAGTAATAAAGTACTACCCACTAGGGTGCCTGGGGACACTGCTTCGCTTGGTGTCCCAATAGTGACCTGAATTAATTTTGCATTTGGTTGACTGAAAACCGCTTAAAAAAACATCTCAAATAGTTGGAAAATGACTTTGTAGCCTGTGTGTGTATGTGTGCATAAGATTATGAAATCCCATCTTCTCTGTTACAGTGAAAATATAATTGATTTTTTTAATGAGAATGAACTGAAGGACCTTTAAGCATATTAATTTTGTAGTCAGAATGAATTGTCTTCATGTTTCACAATGGTGATTAGATATTGAAAAACCTGGCCCTTGCCCTCAGCATGCTTAGAGCCTCGTTGGGAAAGACAAAATGTAGCAGGTATTATGAAGGAGAGGTGCAGGGCACTTCGAAGGCATACAAAATCAGGGTAGTTCCAGCCAGGGACGTGCAGGAAATGTTGGCTGATTTGAGATCTCTAGGAAATACTGAAGAGACTGGGCAAATGGCTGAGGAAGGAACACTCAAGGCAGAGGAGTCATGGCTGTTTGGCACATCAAGGTTCTTAGAGACAGAAAAAAGCCAGTGTGTCTGAAGTGCGGAGACAGGAGGCAACAGCAAGTCACCTGTGATCGCACGGGTCAGTGGGGCTGCATCTTTCAGGATTTGCTAGCCAAGGTAAAGATCTGGTCTTCACGCCAAGAAAAGTGATGAATTTCCAGCAGAGTATTAATATGAACAGATTTGAGCTAAAGTGAAGGGTGAGGATGAAAAGAAAGAGTAAAAACAATTGTCAAATGATCAATAACTGAATGAAGATGACTAAGTCAAAGAAATGTTTGCTGTAAGTAGTGTTAAGGGTCTTGGCATAATGTAAAAAGATCTGGGTTTTGCACAAGGGTACAGGAGAAATGAGAAAGGAGGCAGATTCTATGTCACAAGCTACAGGGAGATACAGTATTTTAAATTAATGGGTATAGTGCAGGATGACAGACAAGAGACTGGAGTAATTAGATTAATATGGGAGGTTCTAGAGTTCACTGATCAAATTCAAATCCAGGCCCTGGCACTTGTCAGGGGTGAGACATGCAGCCAGTTACCTAATTGCTATGAACCTCACTTTTTGTTTCTGTGAAATGTGAATAATCACAATTGCAATTGCAGATCTTGGAGAAGGATTAAATGATATGATGTAGGTAAAGCAATTTGCACAGAGCATACAATTGCCAAAGAATGTTAGATGTGACTGTGACTGTTTTTTTAGAGAATTTCCACTCATGTTGCTGTTGCAATGCCATTCTTAAAATCATCTTAACTATTCTCATTTAATGAGTATTAATAGACATTCTTCAGTATAGTCGAATGATTCATTTTAAAGACTGATTTAGCAATAGATAAGGATAAGGGAAGATTTCAAAGAAGATAAGAGATTTGAGATGAGTCAACCATTGATTCTAAGCATTTCAATGAGCCTTTCAGAAAGTAGTCTGCTACAGCCAACATTTGTTGATCTTAGAAATAATTTATAATTAATCCTCAAAACAATCACATGAGATAGGTACTACTATGATCGTGTTTTTACTGATGAGGAAACTGAAGTGTAGAGAGACTTAGTAATTTACCAGGGAACTTTCAGTTGGTAAGTAGTGGAGCTGAAATTTGAACACCAAGAGGCTGCCTCCAGAACAGGCATGCTTAACCATGGGGCAGACTGCCTCTGCCACAGAGCAGTGGTCAGCGGTGATGGGGACGGGCGTAACACTGCTATTGGTTCAATTTCTGATTTCTGCATTGGGTGGCATGGACGATATCACCAAAAGGGACTGTTTCCTGAAAAACATCACTTGGGAAACTCAGGGAAAAGGACATGATACAAAAGCTGAATTATCATTTTTCCTTTTTTTAAGGTTTCAAAGTAAAAGATGCATCCTGGTTTCCACATATCATGGACTTTTGTGTACTAGTCAGTCATCAGGGCAAGAGTACAGCTGCATTCACAGATGGATCGTTGTTTTCAATCAGCCTTGAACTTCCTGCATCCAATTGAAGAAATGATTTTCTTTGGTAATGCAACATTCAATGCAGATGGATAGCCAAATTATTTCACAGTGTCTGAACGCTCCCCAGCCAAATGAGGAAGACTAGACTCAATTTGACTTGTACAGAGACGTGCTATTGCTCAAACTAGCCAACCATCACTAACGTTTTTGTATAAAGCTGATGAGTTCAGAGGTCTCTGGGATGTGCAGAGGGTGTGTGATCAGAAGATACATGCTGCCTGTGTCCTCTTTCAAGGCCAGCTCAGATGTCACCTCCCCCTGACCACTGGAAGCAGAACGATTGGCTGGCAAAGCACTTGCTGTGGACGTCCCCATTTTAGCACTCATCACCATATAGTACACTTCAGCTCCCCTGCCTCCTCACTAACACTGATTTGTGGATACTGACGAGAATCATTTTAAGGGATTTTATCCTACCCAAAGGGCCTGAATTTTTGTGGGAAACTGTTTCACATATAACTTGACATTATAGCTGGCTGTTGCTCTATTATGACAACTCCCAATTTTCCACTTGTTTACCTCCAGCTCTCCACAAACCCAGTTTGCAGCCTCCAGAACAGAACTTCCACTAGAATGATGCCTATAGAATGGCGCTGAGTCCAACTCACCGATTTCCCTCTGCCTGCTGTCCCGGGCTGATGCCGCTGCAGGCCAATTCATCCTCCAGCAACACAACCAGGGCCTGCCCCCTCTTCAGCAGCCAGCTGTCTGTGCTTTCTCTCATCCCCTCATGCAGGTGGGGGTGAGGAGGCAGGCCTGTAGGTGTTGTAACAAAGCAGGTTTCTTAATAGACTTGTTCCAGGTTTAACCGATATGTCAAACACGTCCTGGGTCCTGAGGGATGCAGCTCATGGGGTGCAGGGGAGTAAATGTACTAGGGTGGGGTGGGGTAACATCCAGCCTCACTCTTCCTCATGGTCTCTTTGCCACCGCAGGCCCTCTGGCCATCTGTGCTTACCCTCCAGCACAGTTGCAATGCTCTTTTCTCTTGTGGACATTCTGTCTCTCCCAACACTCGAATTTTCCTTGGTCTTTCCCACACTAGATCGTCACTCACATCTTAGTACCTGAACAATAGCCAAGATTCCTTTTCTTTCCAACACTTTTCCCAGATGCCATGGGAATAAAGGGATGTGGCCAGTCCCAAAAGATTGAAGTGAAAAGACGTGGCAGTCCAAGGAAATTGAAAATTAGTAGGAGTATGTCTTTGTCTTGTCAATGGGTTTCAGCCCCGGGCAAGTTCACTATGGATTCAATGTGACCAAAGAAATGATAGTAGAACATTCTTGGGGTGAAAGGGTTATACCCAACTTTATTTCCATTGCGGCAGGTCAGTCACTCAAATCCCGTTCACTCAGAGTGAGTCTTCATGCAGCAAGCCGGTCTTGTCCTCTGGGCCTCTCTGAACAGTCATCCCACACAACCGTCCCGCACAGCCGTCCTCTGGGCCTCTATCCTCGGACATGCCACCACTCCAGCCTCTTCTCTGCTTTCCTGCAGACTTGCAGCTGTGCCACCGTGTCGCCCAGAGCACTGGGTGGAGCTCTTTATATAGAGTCAATAGCAGCGTATTGCCTACATGTGTGTACTGAGCTAGCCAACCAGAGCCAGGTGAGAATCCTGGCCAGAGGAACTTTCATTTTATCCAGTCTTTCTCTTTCAAGATGAGGGGAAGCCTAAAAGCTGTCCAAGAACCAAAGATTATTCAAAATACCTAATATGTTTATATAATGAAGAAAGCCAGCCATAGTGGCTTCATCCCAGAAAAAGGGAGCAGAGATATGTCATCAATTAAATTTACATGTTTCATGTCCAAATCTCACCTCCAAACCATACAGACCTCAATACACCTTAGTTTGTTTTGCATCCTTATTTAGCTGAACTCCCGTTTCTATACCCCACCAACTAGACTACAAGTTCTTTGGGCTCAGTGGCAATATCCTATTTATATTTGTATTATCATCTAAAACGCAGAAGTCACTTGAGGACCACTCTCTGTATCATATGCCTTGCTATGTATAAATGCATAGTTATTTTAGCATTTGATAAAACAACTTCTAAAAAGAGTACAGAATATTTTATTACCCCACACTGACAGATAAATAAAATGAAGCACAGAGAACTTCCCTACCTCAAAGTCAAAGCCGTAATGATTATACAATCCTGTCAACAAAACCTGTAGCAAATGACTACTCTTTCATCAGGGGAAGCTAAATGTAGTCTGTCCATCCATCCATCTATCCATCTGTTTATGCTATTCATCATAAGCCTATTCTGTGCTTATGTACCTGGCCATGGGAAGGTCACTGGGGATATGAAATGAACAAGAAAGAAACTTATCTGTCCCCTCAAAGAGCCTACAGTCTGTAGGCTATGTATCCTGAAGACAGGCCACCTTCTCCAGCCCTGCCTGGCCCCCACCTCGTTCCCGACCCCGGTGCAGTGATCGGCCAGGGGGAACAGAAACTTCAGCACAGCACTGCAACCAAGCGCTGACTTTTACTTGCTGCTGTGCTGGCTGGGACTTTGACCCTGAGCACAGGCCTGGGTTCCTCTCCTGTCCATTCAACACTTGCCTTTCTAATCCTGTGCATCAGCACAAAAAGGCAGAAGGAAGACCAGCCATTAGAACTCCACTGAAGACTTGGTGTGAGAGAAAAAGAAGTGGCCTCGCTTTATGGAAGCCTAAACATGAGACAGTGTAGGCTTACTAAATAATTTGTACAAGAAATCAAGGGGATATATGTCAAATTCCAAAGTAAAAATATTAGCTACCATCAAGAAATGCTCACACCTCCTCAGCTGCCCTTAGGAGGCTCTCTCCAAATCTCATGGTGGTAGGTAGAGAATTTAGTCCACATTGTAGCCACAGCTACTTAAATGCTCTCCATTTGCATGCTAAAAGTTGTATGTAAATAAATAAAACTTTAAAAGTAACAAAACATTATAAAGGAATTGTTGCTCACCCTTCGCCCATACATGTTTCCTACGGTTGTTACATACCTTAAATACACACACACACACAAAATAGAAATTTAGGATTTTTAGAAGAGAGTCACAAAATGATTAATGACACCCAGAACTGTAAAACAAATATGACAATATGGTCTCTTCCATGAGGGATGTTTGTTATAGTTTAATTTTAGGGTCAGATGGATTTGGGTTTGATTCTTGGATCTGCACTTCATATTGTGTAACATTAAGAAGTGACCTTGTATTTTTTTTATCTTGGCTTCCTCATCTGTAAAACCAGAATAAAAATCCACATATTTTAAATATTTGATGACACAATTCATGTTATGTCAAACAGAGGGCATTATAAGTTTTAGGACTGGAATAAAGGGAGCTATTGCAGACCTGTGCTATTCAGGAAGATAATGTTACTTATAGCGTGATGACAGCTCAGAGAACATAAGCCGATTAATTTATCCTTTTAGTATGACTTTGAAAAAGCCAAATATGATTTTTAAATGTGAACTTTGTATACATCTGCCTTGATCTGATTATACGAGAACTTATCTCTTTTAAATGTGTTGGAATCCTAAAGCCGATTTCATTTTCCACTCTGTACGGCTCTATTCCGTAGTCAGTGGGCAAAGGGGTGGGGAGGTGACACAACCTGAACGGACAGCAAGTGTCTCAGGCATTCTTTAGAATGAGGTGGCATGGCATGGTAGGAAAAGCAGTGGTATAGGGGTCAGAAAACTGGATTAGAATTCTGGATTTTCTGTACTCTAAGCATTTTGGGTAACATTTCTGAATATCTGATCCCTTTACTTGAAAAGGGAGCACCTACATCATAATGCTGTGTTAAAACAGAATCTAGATGAAGTGCCTCGTACATGGTCACTACTCAGTAAATAGCTACTAAGCGTGTATTGAGATCTGTATGCATGTTCTGTGGAATGGAATTTCTTATCACTCCAACTTTCTCTATATGCAAATAAGTATGTCTCTGCCTCTATGAGATAAAATGGATTTGGATAAGTTATTCTGAACATCTATGACATATATTTTAGTTATACAATGATTGCAGAAAGTTGTATATAAGGAACACATAATGAGCCCATACCTCAGAAGAAATAAGAAGAGTTTTGGTGCATATTTGCCAGTAGTAAGATGACAGAGTGAAAGGAGCTGTATCAGTTCACTTCCTTATCTTCTAAACCACTCACTAATGAGGAAAAACAAATTGTATTTAGCATTCTCTAGGGCGTGCCCACCTATTCTAGCACTTATTATTTTATTGTTTCTCTGTTTCTTCTACAAAACTGTAAGCAGTTTTGACAGAGAGGCATGTCCTATGTTATAGCCTTGGTTGTGAGGGTAAACACTGAGGTCACACACCTGTACCTGCTCCTAGATGTACAGTTCACCCACATGTGGCCTCTGGCAAGTGATTGAAGCTATCTTAACTCCACTGTATTGATATGTAAGAAGGAGGGCAGACATTTGTGTTGAGTTTATAGGGTTGTTACAGGGACTAAGTGAATTTTACACACTTAGAATTAAGCCTGGCATAAGGCAGGCAAATCAGTAAGAGTTAGCTATCATGTCATCTCAAAGTGCCCAGCAAATAGTAGATATTCAAGGAATGTTGAGTAGATGAGTAAAAATAGGAATGAATGAACAAAGGAATACCTGATAGATGCATAGCATCAAGAATTGAAAACACCTGCACTGAAAATTTGAAATAGTTGTATGCCCACACTCCCTCATAAAGGGCCTTCCTTTATGAGAATAAAGAATGGGTTGGCATCCAATAGACTCAAGGTATCTTCTGCTTTTGATATTCTAGGATTCTGAGATGAGTGTGAAGTTCTTTGAATTCATGCTGAGTATTTTTATGAAACACACAATGTCTAAGCAATTGTCTTTATCAATAGGTGACCTGGGTTTTAGGCCAGAAGCTTATAGGAAAAATTATGTTGAGAAAAATATTTCCAGGAAAGTGATTCTGCCAAGTCATATTGAGTGTTGCTCCTGTTCTTCTCTCAGGGCACTTGGATATGAAAAGAGAGCATGTAAGAGTGAAGAAAGCTCTTCCTCAAAAATGATTTCTTGGATATTTTCAATTTCATAAATGCTTTTGTTCCTTCTGGCAAAGCAAAATAAGCAAGCTTTTTTTTAATACGCAGAAATCTGTGGCATTCCTATACACTAACAATGACCTAGCAGAGAGAGAAATCAAGAATACAATTCCATTCAAAGTTGCATCAAAAAGAATAAAATACCTAGGAATAAACCTAACCAAGGGAGTGAAAGACCTATACTCTGAAAACTACAAGACACTCATGAGAGAAATTAAAGAAGATACCAATAAATGGAAACACATCCCATGCTTATGGATAGGAAGAATTCATATTGCCAAATGGCCATCCTCCCTAAAGCAATCTACAGATTCAATGCAATTCCTATCAAAATACCAACAGCATTTTTCAACAAACTAGGGAAAATCATTCTAAAATTCATATGGAACCACAAAAGACCCCGAATAGCCAAAGCAATCCTGACAAGGAAGAATAAAGCCGGGGGGGTTATGCTCCCCAACTTCAAGCTTTAGTACAGTACTCAAGACAATTTGGTACTGGCACAAGAACAGACCCATACACCAATGGAACAGACTAGAGAGCCCTGATATAAACCAAACCATATATGGTCAATTAATATATGATAAAGGAGCCATGGACATACAATGGGGAAATGACAGCCTCTTCAACAGCTGGTGTTGGCAAAACTGGACAGCTACATGCAAGAGAATGAAACTGGATTATTGTTTAACCCCATACACAAAAGTAAACTCGAAATGGATCAAGGACCAGAATGTAAGTCATGAAACCATAAAACTCTTAGAAGACAACATAGGCAAAAATCTCCTGAATATAAGCATGAGTGACTTCTTTCTGAACACATCTCCTCAAGCAAGGGAAACAAAAGCAAAAATGAACTCATGGGACTACATCAAACTAAAAAGTTTCTGTATGGCAAAGGACACCACCAACAGAAAAAAAGGCATCCTACGGTATGGGAGAATATATTTGTAAATGACATATCCGATAAGGGGTTAACATCCAAAATATATAAAAACTTACACACCTCTACACCTGAAAAGCAAATAACCCGATTAAAAAATGGGCAGAGGATATGAAGAGACAGTTCTCCAAAGAAGAAATTCAGATGGCCAACAGACACCTGAAAAGATGCTCCACATCATTAATCATCAGGGAAATGCAAATTAAAACCACAATGAGATATCACCTCACACCAGTAAGGATGGCCAGCATCGAAAAGACTAAGAACAACAAACGCTGGTGAGGATACGGAGAAAGGGGAACCCTCCTACACTGCTGGTGGGAATGTAAGCTAGTTCAACCATTGTGGAAAGCGATATGGAGGTTCCTAAAAAAAGTAAAAATAGAAATATTATTTGACCTGGGAATCCCCCTCTTGGAATTTACCCAATGAATACAACTTCTCAGATTCATAAAGACATATGCACCTCTATGTTTACTGCAGCACTTTTTACAATAGCCAAGATATGGGAGCAATCTAAGTGTCCATCAGTAGATGAATGGATAAAGAAGAGGTGGTACATATACACAATGGAATACTATTCAGCCACAAGAAAGAAACAAATCCTGCCATTTGCAACAACATAGATTGAACTGGAGGATATTATGCTCAGTGAAATAAGCCAGGTGGAGAAAGACAAGTACCAAATGATTTCCCTCATTTGTGGAGTATAACAACAAAGCAAAACTGAAGGAACAAAATAGCAGCAGACTCAGAGAATCCAAGAAGGAACTAGTGGTTACCAAAGGGGAGGGGTGTGGGAGGGTGGGTGGGGAGGGTGGGAGAAGGGGATTGTGGGGTATTATGTTTAGTACACATGGTGTGGGGAATCACGGGGAAAACAGTGTAGCATAGAGAAGGCAAACAGTGAATCTGTGTCATCTTACTACACTGATGGACAGTGACTGAATTGGGGTATGAGTGGGGACTTGATAATATGGGTAAATGTAGTAACCACATTGTTTTTTCATGTGAAAACTTCATAAGAGTGTATATCAATAATACTTTAATTAAAAAAAATAAGCAAGCTCACAGTATGGGAAGACTCGGATCTATTAAATCTGTCTGATGTGTGGGCAATGGCCTCTCTCAGACCTGAATGAATGTTTCAGCACCAAGTCTACTTTCCTGACTAAGGCTGGACAAGCTGGACTGAGGAGGGGCTCTTGAGATGCTGGAGGCTGTGATTTTGTTTGAAGAAGAGGTCAAAGAAGCAAACCTGACCCTGTTTCAATGACTAGAATTTGCCATGTGGAGAGCCCAGTGAGTAACATGTCACAGAAAAACACTCCACTCCATCCTGGGGGTGGGGGGAGATGCTCCTGGGGTGCTGACACCTACTTTACTCAGGCGCTGTTTCCTAAAGAGAAAGAAACACAGCAGTAGGTTTTGCAAGTAATTTGTACCGTCTTCTGATGGAACTGATGACTTCAAATAAAAAAGAAGATAAAGATAAAGGGAAAGCAAGGCAATACAAGCTAGGGGGGCTTGTGTACACAGTCATGCTCAAGAATGAATGAGGTCTTTCCACTCTAGGAAGTATGAACTTTGGTAATGACTTCTGATGCTAGCCACTCTCCACCTGATCTCTGAGCTTCATTAAAGCAAATCCAGCTTAAGCATAATGTCAGTAACAGCCTTCAAGACAAGGAAAGGGTTTAGTAAATTTAAAATAAATCAGTTTATCACAGTTCACATATATTTGGGCTTATTGTATTAGCAGCAAGGAAAGGCAGAAGAAAATTTAAGTATTTGGCATGGTCAATTTCTTATTTTAGAAAACAATTTTTATTTGTATTATAGATCAGGCTTAGGAAGAAAGTAAAGGAGAAAGCTGGATGCAAGGAATACAAAGAGACTGATGTTGGGATTGTCCAGGCAACATTTAACAATTAAGAGGGTATCTATGTTTGGGGCCCAGGTGTAGCAAATATTTAGGAGGTTGAAGAATGTACAGGGTGCAAGTCATCTACTTTGTATGGAAATTAAGAGTAGTAGGAAGCTATTAACATATGTAAACAGTAAATTATTCTTTCTACATACTTCCCTCTGTTCCTCCCTTCCTTCATTCTTTCTAATATACACTTAGAAAAAAATTTCTAAATGTCAGACACTGCATGTGGCAGATTGCAATTTCCAAAGATCTAACCAGTATCTTGCATCCTTAATATTCTTCCTACAATGCAGTGCTGATGTTCTTTCGATAACCAGGTCCGTCTATATTGCTCCTTTTGAATATGGGCATGGGCCAGCCTTTGAGTCTAGGACATAATGAATATTATGTGCAGGAGTGACTCTGTGTCACTTTTGAGATTTGGCCATAAAAGCTGATACAGCTGTGCCTAACCCATTCTCTCTCAGGGCAACACTCTTGAAACCCGGTCGCCATGTTGTGAGGAAGCCCAAACCACATGGAGAGGCCATGTGCAGATGTCCATACCAGCAGTCCCATTTCAGGTATCAGCTAATAACATCAATTGTGGTCAGGTGAGCATGCGAGCCTTCACGTGATTCCAGCCACTGGGTCGCCTTAGAGGATGCTAAGACAAGCAGACATGATCTATCCCCACCAAACCCCACCTGATTTGCAGATCTCTGAGTAAAATACACACTGTCATTGTGTTAAGACACTACATTTTGAGGAGCTATATTAGCAGTCACAGAAACATTCTATAATATTATGGGATTGCTAAGGTGAATAATACTCATTCTTCTTCCCCAGTAAAGTATTGTCATAAATTGGACACATAAACACCTAATATTACTAAAGTTAGGTGAGGCAAAGGAAAACATATTCAAGGTTAAATGGAAGTAGAGAACTTCATTAGCTATCGACCCCTATGTCAGATGCTCGTTGCTCACCTGAAAGCACAACCAGAATCTTGGGCTATGCCATAGTTGATGTGGAGACAGGATATCCTCAAGATCCTATGCTACGTTCTGGTAAACATGGCCCTTTGTAACAAGGAATCAGCCTCTGATGAGGTATCTCAACAAAAGAGAAAGAAAAGGCATTCCTTCTATATTCATAAATTGTTTGGAAGATACTTTAAGCATTTTACCTCTTGGGCCCACATGTAATTGAAATAGGCAATTTGGGGTATTCTTTATTGCCTGAAGCTCTATCAATAGCTGACTGTAAGAATCCACCTTTGCTAGTATTTATGGTGAACCCGTATACCATATTTGGCCATTCTGGCATGTAAGTGAGCAGGTGCCATTTTGTGACAGCTCACGAGTTCTGTGGAAACCACAAAATATATCTCAGGATACTGTCAGGATTTTCTGGGGCCCGGCACTGTAGATATGTGTGTCACATCGTCACAGAGACATCAGCCTTCCAGTTCATTGTCTTGGCTGCATTTCAGGGGCACATACTGTCCACCCAGCATTTACGCAGCAATGGCAGCTGTGACTCCATTTCCATGAGCCACAGTAACTAACGTTTAGGTTAAAAAATAACAAGTTCTTTGGTGTAAGTGGCAGGTGGTCAGGATTACTGCCTTTGCTGTGAATGGGCCCGCAAAAACAATTCTGCTTGGTCTCAGGTGGGAGATGGCTAGATATTAAGATCTCAACCTAATTTCTCAATAGCCTCAGAGATTCAGGAGGGGATCATAGTGCAGTGGAGTAGAGAAAACCCAAGGGTCTCATGGGGTACAGACAGACTCATTCTGATCACCAATAAACCAGGATTACAAGTAGTTTTGTTAAGTGGTCCACTGCAAAGATTTTGTTCAGATGAACCTGAATTCAAGCTCATGCTTAGTCATTTACTTGTTACCAAGTTACTTAATCTCTAAAACCCTCATTTAACTCATTTAAAGTGCTTAGCCGAGTGCCAGGCACATAATAATTCAGTAAACAACAGCAGCTATGGCAACAAACAATACCAATGGCCATTGATAACACTATGACAATGTGGTTAATGTTGTTATTATTACTTGGGATGCAGGTAGCTGCAAGTGACATCATATCCAGGTGTGATGTCTGATGAAGGATCTATATGGAAGAAAGGGATTTGGAAGTAAGGACTGCATAGGATGGAGTTAGAATCATGGAAGGGAGATCCAGGAGACATAGAGATGTTAAAACAGAGACACGGAAAAACACTAAGAGCAAAGTATGTAAGGGTGGAGCAGAAGAGGAAGACCCAGAAGGTTTCAATTTATAGGAAGAGACAAACAGGGAGGCAAGAACTATGGAAAATGCAAATGGGAGTGTTTCACATAGAATCTTAAAAAGATTCCTTTAAACTAATACCTTATATGTTGTCAGCCCATTCCACAGTACTCCATTCCATATTTTCAGTGTGTCTGGGGACCTCAGATTTGTAAGTGGAATATTTAGCCTGGCTAATAACAACCATAAAGCAAGCAATTAATCCTTAATATATTGGAAAGGAGCAGCTTCCCAATAGGTAGATATTTCTTTAGATGAGTAGAAGAGCAGTTAATCTTTATGGCAAGTCAGCAGCCTGTTAGAATTATTTATCTTGGAATGGGTTCTTGCGACTCCTGCTGTCACCCTTCTCAGACCAAGTAACTGTCATGCTGAGTGACTAGGTGGGTCTGCTCTGGGTGGAGGAGGGACCCAATTCAAAGGGAACAGGAGTTTATTTCCAAAGAGAGGCATTCCTTAACAAAGCCCTGTGTGGGGCTTTATAGCCCTGCATCTTCTGAGAAAAAAATCACATGAGGCCACCTTCCTTCATCTCCTGTTCAGAAGGCAATGTTCTGTGTGCTATTAAAGATATTCTAATCAGCATGCATAATTACAAGATCCTGTGAATCACTTTGAAAGGGAAAAATGAAAAAAAGCCTTCCCTACAATAAAGGAAGGAAGACACATTGACAATCACTTGCCACGCTAGGGTGTGATAAACCTACAAGCCAGATTGAGAGAGTGTCTCCAGATTTCAGGTCCTTGAGTGGGAAGGCATATGTTCAAATCGGGTACATTCAGATTTCTCATTGCATTCTTTTCCCACAAAGATAGGCAGATAGAAGGGAAAATAAAGTCTATGGTTGGAATTTGATTAAAATATGGACTCCGTTAAAAACTGGCTTCTAGCCTAGGACCTGCTTTTAATCAGCTAGATGGTTGTTTACAGGTTACGTGAGTTTGTCTCCTCAGAAGAGGGCATGTGTTAATTCAGAAGCCACCGATGTTATTGCAACTGGAGTCCCCTTTTATTTTTCTTCCATAAATTCAGGGCTTATAGTAACTTTAATAGAGTCTTGATTGTATTCAATTCATGAGAAGGAGCATGGTGTAGTGGTCAAATGATTACTTCAGAGAGCTTTGATCTGACCCAGGCAAGGCTGTATGTACAGGGAGGATGGGCTTCAGGACTGAATCCCTGCTCTGCCTCATGGAGCCTGTGTGATCCCAGTGCCTCAGTTTCCTTATCTGTAAAATAGAAGTGGTAATACTGGTACCTTTCTCATAATATCATGAGGTTTAAATGAAGTATATGTGTTAAACAACATCAGAACTGTAACAGGCATGCAAGTATATAACATGTTTGTTAAATAAAACTAAGAATTAAACTCCACAAGCTCCTGATGGCAATGTAACTTCAGTTTAGGGCATTATTGCCCAGGCCTCCAGGAACAGTTCATGTGCAACATGTTTACCTCTCTGCTTCAGGTCCCCACAGGCCCCGCTAGGTGCCAGCCTTGCCCTTTTGCTGAAATAAATGTAAGCCAGCCCACAGTTTGGCCTGATAGGACTTCTCTTGAATATAACTTATTTAACTCCTTTCATTTTTCAGGAGAAAGCCACATGCCTTTCCCTCGGGCCATGCCATGGAGCCCAGAGTGAGAAATCCTTCCCATCCAACACACTTTACACCTTTCCTTTCCTTAGTACTCACTCCTGTCTCAACTTTTCTTTCTCTCTCTCTTAAGGAACCTAATATCACTGTAAAATCTGAGGGACTAAAGGCATCCCACATCTCTATATATTCTATACCTCTCCCAATTGTGTCTGTAAA
The DNA here is from genome assembly GCA_032199065.1 of Smutsia gigantea. Taxonomy (NCBI): domain Eukaryota; kingdom Metazoa; phylum Chordata; class Mammalia; order Pholidota; family Manidae; genus Smutsia; species Smutsia gigantea. The sequence continues at coordinate 503,165 of JAVSCE010013001.1, forward strand.
AATGCCCTTCCCTCCTCACAAGGCCCATCCTTCACTCTCCATCTCACTTGAGATTTCATGAGTAAAAGAACATTTTCTATTGATTCCCTATGCCTCCCTGGGTATACCTACAAGGATAAGTGACAGAGATGAGCCTAATTTTGACCCATTCAGTGAACAAATATTTATTGAGCTCTAAGAAACATGTTGGGGGAAATAAGTGACTATAAATATATATTATATTTCCCATTTTCATATAAATGATACACAATTAAGCACATGGTTCCTTTGCATGGTTTTTCTCATTATTTCATGTCTTAATGATATTTGCATATTAGGCCTTAAAACACTTGTGATGGCTTTAAAATATGTCTGCCAACATATGATACTCCTGCCATCAGGAGGTGAGGCAAATGACCCTCCATGGGCATCTGGACAAGCCTTAGAGACTCCACTGAGGCTGACAAACAGAAGGTGACAGAAGGGCATTGGGTCGCTTCTGAGATGGGGTCTTAACAGTCTTACAAGATCTGAAAGGCCACACAGCTGCCACTGGAATTCCTTGGAACACTTGCTTCTCGAAACCCAGCTCTGTGCTGTGCGCAAACCAAGGAGGAGCCATTTGTAGGTGTTCTTGTTGAGGGTGCCAGTTAGGGTCCAAGCAGGCAGCTGGCATCCTTCAAAAGATTCCAACACACAGATGATGTCACATGGGGCAGAATGGAGAATCCCTGAAGAGCTTTGCCCTCACTGCAGATCAAGTGTCTGTAAATTACAGACTGCCGTGGCTTTAAGCTGCTGTGTTATGTGGTAGTTCGCTGTGCAATAGATAACTGGACCATCCTTGAAGCCATTTTAAATTGTATCCACTCCTTGATCTGTACTCCAAATCACCTCTTCCAAGATATGACTTCCAACACCAAGAAAGAGCCCATCCCCAAATTTGCTTAAATATTTTCCCCTGCACGTGTTATGTGCATTTGGGTCTGTAGTAATAGCAGGGAAGGTCTTAAAAGGTCACAGAGCTTTTACCTGGCAGTCTTGCGGATGCTTCCTTCCCTGGTATAACTTTGACTCTGAGTAATTCTCCCCTGGAAGTCTTTGGCAGGTACTCTCATTCTGCCGTGTAATGACAAGAGAGTGCTCTTTGAGTACAAAGAACATTCTATGTAACAGCTCTACGACATCCTTCTGAGCTTAATACATCTAAGCCTCAATTTCTCAACTTCTAAAATGGTATTAATCTAAGCAACACATTTCTGAGAGCTTATATGAAAGTGCTTTGAAAGGAGAAAAATGCTATACAAATTTTAGATATTAATGGAATTGTGAAAGGCGTACTTTTCTTAATGGCAGGTTAGCAGTATCAAGGGAGTAATTTAGAGCCACTGATTAACAAATTAACTAAATAGAGGCTCCAAAGTGGCCGCTGTGTTTTTACTGTCCCAATCCAATGTGGTAAGTGCCGCAGGTGCAGATCGGCTGACAAAAATAAAGTTTGGTCTGTATTAATATGCTAGCACATTTTACTGGTGCCTTTGAAAATAGATTTCTATTTTGATTTGGAAACAGGTGTTTGGAATATATTTTGAAATGAGTTGAACAATGCTTATTCATGAAGAGTTCGGCATCTCGTGACAGCTGAAGTTAGTATTACCATGCCGAATATCCATACCCGGCCCACTTATTTGAAAGCCACAGTGATTCTAAAGGTGTCAGTAATTTAGTTATTATCATTAGCTCAAGCCTCTATGAGACATTTTAATTGCAAATCATAATGACAGAACATTTATAACACTGTTCATTAATACATTATTTAATGCAAACCTATGAAAAATTTAATTGCTGTTAAATGAAGTGTACTAGATAACATTCTGAGAGATTCAATTTGTAATAAAAATAGGGTTGCTTAGTGTTTGGTGGTTTGGAGCTGTCTGGGGAAATATTATATATAGGAGGAGTCTTTATTTTAAACATGAAAATCCTTTCGGTATCTAGTAATTTGAGCCATTTGTATCATGAAAATAATATCTAGTAATTCAGAATGGCATAGTTTTACAAATACATTTTCTGGAGAACAATTTCTCCGCTATAAATTAGCTATATGCAGTTGGGCAGATTACTTAACCTGCTTGAACCTCAGTTTCCTCATCTGTAAAATTGAGAAACCACATAGTACTCACCTGTGGCAGAGAATGCTAATTGTTCGCGTAAAACCCTCTGTCCCCACAGTAGTCTCTAATGGCTGTGTGATCCTGGGGCACTGAACAACTGCCAAAGCTCAGGGTCGTAAAACAATGGAGATGGACTTCTTGCTGGTCTTGAAACCCACTGGAGAGGGACGGGGTCTTCGCTCCCAGACCAGCATCGCACTCACTCCACAGCTGAGGCTAAAAAGGAAGCACAGTGTGGTGTACTGTAGCCATTATGGCAGACAGAGAGGAAAACAAGGTGTGTGCTTGTTAAAGCCTCCACTGGGAATGACCACACATCACTTCTGGTCACACTTCACTGGGCAAAACAAGTAAAAAACCTCTGAGGTCACAGGGGCAGAAGAGTGCACTCCGGACTTGATGTCTGAGAACATCCCTTTTGACTCCAAAACCCCCTTCTGTTCACTAACAAAATCCCATTTCTGTAAGAAAGAAACACAAACATGCTCAGATAAAATCAAGGGTCCCCTTACTGCTAAAGGTAGTCACATGCTTCCTGCCTTTGTTATTGGAGAAGATGTGCACTGCTTCTGCCCCACACTCTAGTCTGCCCTTTCATTCTCATTAAAAGATGTACTAAGAGCATCCCTCTTTCCTTTTGGAATAACTATTTTGTGTTCATGACAAGCCATTCAAACAGGCTGTTCAATCCTCCCATGGAAAGGTAAATGAGGGAAACAAGCCTATAGCAATTGGACTCTCTCTTCTTAGATTAGTACCGCTTTAATTTAAGTACCAATGAACAATAAAAATCATTGGAGATTTTGTGCTCATCAGTATGGCAGACCAACCAATAGTGGAAGCCATTCCTACAAAAATTGTCAACCTCTGGATAAATAATCAAAATATTCTGAATACATAGACAAAATTGCCAGAGAAAAAAACACACACCACAGGTGCAAGAAATGAAGAGAGAGTTTACAACCAGAGCATTGAGCATGCACTGCAATTAATGCTAAAGCAGCCCTGAGGGGATGGGAGGTGTGGGGTACTGGACCAGTAATAACTAGCTCTTATGGGTTCTAACTTGCACACTACATCCAAAGTCTTGGGTTGATCAAAGCAGGAGCTGAGGCTATTGCCCTTGGCCAGAGTACCAATTAAAAATGCCTTGGGATATTCCATTCACTTTCCCTGGGCAACAACAAGAAGTTTGGCATTGCCTAACACTTTTGGTGGTGGTAAAGAAGGGGCCTTAGTAAGAAAAAGTAGCTCCAAGCCTATACCAGGAAAACATTGATTTAAAAAAAGCTGAGAATAAGAAAATAATATTGGAGTTGCCAAGGAAAAACAGCTCAGGTAAGCAGTGGATAGAATAACGCCCACCTTCACAGAATAGATAGAGCAAGACCAGCCCCACCAGGGGTCATTGGTTCCCCATTGCCAGTGGGCTTTCCCCGGCAGCCTCTGCAAGGCAGTCCACCCATTCACACCCTTCTCCCTTCCTCCACAGTGGAAGGAACCCTGTCCTCTCCCAGTGGAGGACAGACAGAGCAGTACAGTTGGCCAGGTGCCATATCATATACACACTTTAAACAGAGACAAGAGTTCTCATTGTCCTATAGCATGGAAAGATATCCCTGCACAAGGTGATAAGCCCTTCACAGGCTGTGTGGGCTCCTTATCCCTTGGTAAGGAAGTGTTCCAGCTCCAAGGCTGAGAGGAGCTCAGAGACTTCCCACCTGAGACTGTCTTTCCCAACAATAACACTTTATCATCTTCTAAAACAAAAACTTTTATTCACTATGTTACTTATTGTACATGTTTTCACACCAAAGTATAGGTTGTATAAGGCACACATTTTTCTCTTTTGTTTCTGAAAAATGTTAAGAATTATTAGCTTGTAGTATGTGCTCAATAAGCACTTGCTGAATTGACCAGAAATGCTAAATATTAATAAGAATATAGAGGGCGGATTCAAGATGGTGGCATGAGAGGTGAGACAGAAAACTCCCCAGAAACCACATATAATACAAAAATATAACTAAACCTAAAAGAGCAACAGGAAAGAAGGCTGCACCAAACTGCATACACATGGAGAACAGAGCAGACCTCAAGAAACAGGGTAAAGTACCAAAGTCTTGATCCAGGGGAACACAAGCCCTTCCCCCACCCCAGCTCACAGGCAGGAGGAAGAGAAATGGAGCTGGGAGAGAGTGGAAGAATATGACTGCTGAACACCCAGCCCTGGAGATCTGCTTTGGGAGCACAAACCTACATGGCATGGTGCTCTGGAGATTGGTGGGGTTGGAAAGCTAAGACAGTTGGAATACTTGGAGAGACTGAGATTCTAGCCATTTGTGAAGGACAGGGATCCACATCCAGCTGCTATGGGACAAAGGAAAGGCAGGCAGTCTGAGAGGCTTCCTAGCAGTGAGAGGGCTGCTGAAGGGGTGGAGTTTGCACAGAGTTTGCTGAGTGGAAGACGGGATAGGTGGACAAGGTTGTCTGGGCATGTGCTCTGCCCAGCAGGTTGGGAACCTTCAGGAGCTTCAGGTGCTGCATCCCTCTGGCTGGCCACTCAGCTCCGAGGCCCCCCAGTGTGATACAAAGCCTGCTGCACCTTCCTCCTGGCCTGACAGCACCAGCTAGCAAACAGGCAATGCCTGCCCTGGCATCAGGCCACCCAGAGGGACCCCCACCTATGGCAGCTACAGACGCAAAGCACAGAGGCTTACACCTGTATGCTAAGCCCACTGTTTCTGGCAGTGGAGACAGGCACTGCAGCCGGGAAGCAGGAAACTGCTCTTTCCTCTCCCCGGGCACCAGAGCCGCAGCCCTGCAACCCCCACATCACTCCAGGCGCTGAGCAGCACCAGAGACTAGAGCTTCTGGGCACTAGAGGGCGCCACACATAAATATGAAACCGCAAAGGAACCTAGCTCAAAGCAAAATCTCACAAACAACCGAAAAAGGGCCAAATGAAACTGAACTCACCAATCTTCCTGAAAGAGAGTACAAAATAAAAATCATAAACATGCTCATGGAGGTACAGAAAAATATTCAAGAACTCAGGAACAAATTTAGGATGAAGATTCAATCATTAAGAAATACCATATCTGAAATGAAACATACAATGGAGGAATTTAAAAGGAGATTAGATGTAGTAGAGGAGATGGTAAATGGAATAGAAATTAGAAAAGAGGAATACAAAGATGCTGAGGCACAGAGAGAAAAAAGGATCTCTAGGAATGAAAGAATATTGAGAGAACTGTATGACCAATCCAAATGGAACAATATTCACATTATAGGGGTACCAGAAGAAGAAGAAGAGAGAAAAAGGGATAGAAAGTGTCTTTGAGGAGGTAATTGCTGAAAACTTTCCCAGTATGGGGAAGGAGATAGTCTCTCAGGCCATGGAGGTGCACAGATCTCCCAACACAAGGGACCCAAGGAAGACAACACAAAGACATGTAATAATTAAAATGGCAAAGATCAAGGATAAAAACAAACATTAAAAGCAGCTAGAGAGAAAAAGATCACATACAAAGGAAAACCCATGAGGCTATCATCAGACTTCTCAACAGAAACCTTACTGGTCAGAAGAGAGTGGCATGATATATTTAATGCAATGAAACAGAAGGGCCATGAACCAATAATACTCTACCCTGCAAGATAATCATTTAAATTTGAAAGAGAGATTAAACAATTTTCAGATAAGCAAAAGCTGAGAGAATTTACTCCCACAAAACAACTTCTACAGTACATTTTGGAGGGACAACTGTAGATGGAAGTGTTGCTAAGGCTAAATAGCTCTCACTGGGGGAAATAAAACCACAGTAAAGAAAGTAGAACAGGTATTAAAGATGGCGGAGTGAGAGGTGAGAGTGGCTTCCTCCTAAAACTGCATATAATATGAAAATATAATTAATACAACTAATCCTGAAAGAGCAACAGGAAAGAGGACTGCGCCAAACTGCATACACTTGGAGAAAAGAATAAATCTCACAGAACAGGGTAATGTACAAAATCTGTGGCCCAGCAGGACCCAAGCCCTTCCTCCACACCAGTTCACTGGTGGGAGGAAGAGAAACAGAGCAGGGAGGGAGTGGAGGCCTGGGACTGCTGAATACCTAACTCTGGAGATCTGCTCTGGGAGCACAAACCTACATTTCATGGTACTCTCGTGATTAGGGGGTTGGAAAGCTAAGACAGGCAGAATACCTGGAGAGACTGAGATTCCAGCCACTTGTGGAAAGCAGGGATCCATATCTGGCTGCTCTGGAACAAAAGAGAGGTGGGCAGTCTGAGAGACTTCCTAATAGCAATAAGGCTGCTAAAGGGGCAAGGATTGCACAGAGCTTACTGCTCAGGAAAAGGACAGGTAGACAAAATTATCCAGGTGCACTCTGCCAAGAAGCTTGGGAACTTTCATGATCTTCAGGAGCTCCAGCTCCCTGGCTGGCTACAGAGCTTCAAGGACCCCCTCTCTATGATACATAATCTACTGAGCCTTTCTCCCAGCCAGCCCACCTGGCTCACAAGCCGGCAAACCCTACCCTGGTGTTAGGCCAGCCAGAGGGAAGCCCTGTCTACAGAAACTACAACTGCAAAGCACAGAGGCTTATACCTGTGTGCTTGGCCCACTGATTCTGGCAGTGGAGACATGCATAGCAGCCAGGAAGCAGGAAACAGCTCTTTCCTCCCCTCAGGCACCCATACTGCTCCCCTGTGACCCCTAATATTGCTTCAGGAGCTGAGCAGCTCCTGAGAGTAGAGCTTCTAGGCACTAGAGGGCACCATATAAAAATACGAAATGCCGAAGGTACCTGGTTCAAAGTAAAATTATGAATTCAACCCCTCAGAAAAGTTCAAATGAAATCGATCTCATGAATCTGCCTGAAAGGGATTTCAAAATAAAAATCATTAACATTGTCATGGAGGTGCAGAAAAATATTCAGGAACTGAGGGATGAATTCCAGTCAGAGATCCAAATATTACGGAACACAGTATCGGACATGAAACATACAATGGAAAGTTTTAAAAGCAGATTCGATATGGTGGAGGAGACAATAAATGAAATAGAAATTAGAGAAGAGAAATACAAGAAGCTGAGGCACAGAGAGAAAAAAGGATCTCTAAGAATGAAAGAATATTGAGAGAGCTGTGTGACCAATCCAAATGGAACAATATTTGCATTATAGGGGTACCAGAAGAAGAAGAAGAGGGAAAAAGAGTTAGAGAGTGTCTTTGAGGAGGTAATTGCTGAAAACTTCCCCAATCTTGGGAAGGAGATAGTCTCTCAGGCAATGGAAATGCACAGATCTCCCAACACAAGGGACCCAAGGAAGACAATACCAAGACATATAGAAATTAAAATGGCAAAAATCAAGGATAAATACAGACGATTAAAAGCAGCCAGGGAGAGAAATAGGATCACCTACAAAGGAAAACCCATCAGGCTATCATCAGACTTGTCATCAGAAACCTTACAGGCCAGAAGGGAGTGGCATGATGCATTTAATGCAATGAAGCAGAAGGGCCTAGAACCAAGAATACTTTATCTGGTAAGGTTATCATTGAAATTTGAAGGAGGGATTAAACAATATCCAGATAAGCAAAAGCTAAGAGAATTTACCTCTCACAAACCATCTCTGCAGTGTATTTTGGAGGGACTGCTATAGATGGAAGTGTTCCTAAGGTTTAATAGCTGTCACCAGAGAAAATAAAACCACTGTAAAGAAGTTAGAACAGTTAATTACTAAGCAAATGCAAAATTAAATTAACTATCCCCAAAGTCAATCAAGGGATAGACAAAGAGTACAATATATAAAGAATAGAGGAGGAAAAAAAGGAGGATAAAAAAGAACCTTTAGGTAGTGTTTGTAATACCATAATAAGTGAGTTAAATTAGACTGTTACCCTTCAACCTTTGGTAACCACAAATCTAAAGCCTGCAATGACAATAAGTACATACCTATCAATAATCACCGTAAATGTAAATGGTCTGATTGCACCAATCAAAAGACATAGACGCACTGAATGGATAAAAAGCAAGACACATCTATATGCTGCCTACAAGAGACTCACTTCAAACACAAAGGCACACAAAGACTAAAAGGGAAGGGATGGAAAAAGAAATTTCATGCAACAAATAGGGAGAAAAAAGCAGGTGTTGCAGTACATGTATCAGACAAAATAGACTTTAAAAGAAAGAAAGTCACAAGAGACAAAGAAGGACATTACATAATGATAAAGGGGTCAACCCAACAAGAGGATATAATCATTATAAATATCTATGCACCCAACACAGGAGCACCTACATATGTGAAACAATTACTAACAGAACTAAAAGGGAAATAGAATGCAATGCATCCATTCTAGGAGAATTTAATACTCCACTCACTCCAAAGGATAAATCAATGAGACAGAAAATAAGTGAGAAGACAGAAGCACTGAACAACATATTAGAACAGATGGACCAAACAGACATCTACAGAACTATCCACCCAAAAGCAGCAGGATACACATAATTCTCAAGTGTGCATGGAACATTTTCAAGAATAGATCATATACTAGGCCACAAAACAGCCTCGGTAAATTCAAAAAGATTGATATTGTACCAACCAGCTTCTCAGACCACAAAAGTATCAATCTAGAAATAAATTAAGCAAAGAAAATGAAGAAGCCCACAAACTCATGGAGCCTTCACAACATGGTCCTAAAAACCAATGGATCAATGACTAAATAAAAAGAGATATCAAGCAATATATGGAGACAAATGACAATAATTCAACACCACAAAATCTGTGGGACGCAGCGAAGGCGGTGCTAAGAGGGAAATATATTGCAATACAGGCCTACCTCTGGAAAGAAGAACAATCCCATATGAACAGGTAAACTCACAATTAATGAAACTAGAAAAAGAAGAACAAATGAGGCCAAAAGTCAGTAGAAGGAGGGACATAATAAAGATTAGAGCAGAAATAAATAAAATCAAGTAGAATAAAACAATAGAAAGAATCAATGAAAGCAGAACCTGGTTCTTTGAGAAAATAAACAAAATAGATAAACCCCTAGCCAGACTTATCAAGAAAAAAAGAGAGTCTACACACACAAACAGAATCAAAAATGAGAAAGGAAAAAAATCACTACAGACACCATGGAAATAGAAAGAATTATTACAGAATACTATGAAAAATTACATGCTAACAAACTGGATAACCTAGAAGAAATGGACAACTTTCTAGAAAAATACAACCTTCCAAGACTAACACACAAAGAAAAAGAAAATCTGAACAGACCAATTACTAGCAAGGAAATTGAATTGGTAATCAAAAAACTACCTAAGAACAAAACTCCTGGACCACATGGTTCATCACTGAATTTTATCAAACATTTAGTAAAGACAATACCCATTTCCCTTAATATTTTACAAAAAGTAGAAGAGGAGGGAATACTTCCAAACTCATTCTATGAGGCCAGCATTACCCTAATACCAAAACCAGGCAAAGACACCACAAATAAAGAAAATTACAGAACAATATCCCTGATGAATATAGATGCAAAAATACTCAAGAAAATATTAGCAAAATGAATTAAAAAATACATCAAGATAATCCATCATGATCAAATAGGATTTATTACACAGATGCAAGGATGCTATAATATTAGAAAATCCATCAACATCATCCACCTCATCAACACAAAGAAGGACAAAAACCACATGATCATCTCCATAGATGCTGAAAAGGTATTTAACAAAATTTACATCCATTCATGATAAAAACTCTTAACAAAATAGGTGTAGAGGGCAAGTACCTCAACATAATAAAGGCCATATATGACAAACCCATTGCCAACATTATACTTAATAGCAAGAAGCTGAAAGCTTTTCCTTTAAGATCGGGAACAAGACAAGTATGCTCACTCTCCCCACTTTTATTCAACATAGTTTTGGGGGTCCTCCCCACAGCAATCAGAAAACATAAAGAAATAAAAGGCATCCAGATTGGTAAAGAAGTTAAATTGTCACTGTTTGCAGATGACATGATATTGTATATAAAAAACCCTAAAGAATCCACTCCAAAACTACTAGATCTAATATCTGAATTCAGCAAATTGCAGGGTACAAAATTAATACACAGAAATCTGTTGCATTCTTATACACTAATGATGAACTAGCAGAAAGAGAAACCAGGGAAACAATTCCATTCCCAATTGCATCAGAAAGAATAAAATAGCTAGGAATAAATCTAACAAAGGGAGGGAAAGACCTATACTCAGAAAACTACAAGACACTCATGAGAGAAATTAAAGAAGATCCTAATAAATGGAAACACATCCCGTGCTCATGGATAGGAAGAATTAATACTGTCAAAATGGCCATCCTGCCTAAAGCAACCTACATACTCAGTGCAATTCCTATCAAAATACCAACAGCATTCTTCAACGAACTAGAGCAAATAGTTCCAAAATTCATGTTGAATCACAAAAGGAATAGCCAAATCAGTCCTGAGATGGAAAAATAAAACTGGGGGAATTATGCTCCCTGACTTCAAGCTCTACTACAAAGCCACAGTAATCAAGGCAATTTGGTACTGGCACAAGAACAGACCCAAAGAGCAATGGAACAGACCAGAGAGCCCAGATATAAATCCAAGCATATATGGTCAATTAATATATGATAAAGGAGCCATAGATATAAAATGGGGAAATCACAGCTTCTTCACAACTGGTGTTGGCAAAACTGGACAGCTACATGCAAGAGAATGAAACTGGATTATTGTCTATCCCCATACATGAAAGTAAGCTCAAAATGGATCAAAGACATGAATGTAAGTCATGAAACCGCAAAACTCCTAAAAGACACCATAAGCAAAAAATCTCCTGAATATAAACATGAGCAACTTTTTTCTGAATGCATCTCCTCGAGCAAGGGAAACAAAAGCAAAAATTAACACATCGGACTACATCAAACAAAAAGCTTCTGTACAGCAATGGATACCATCAACAGAACAAAAAGGCATCCTACAGTATGGGAGAATATATTTGTAAATAACTTGTGCAATAAGGGGTTAACATCAAAAATATATAAAGAACTCACATGCCCCAACACCCAAAAATCAAATAACCCAATTTAAAATGGGCGGAGTATATGAAGACACAATTCTCCAAGGAAGAAATTCAGATGGCCAACAGGCACATTAAATGATGCTCCACATCACTATTTATCAGGGAAATGCAAATAAAAACCACAATGAGATATCACCTCACAGCAGTTAGGATGGACAGTATGGAAAAGACTAAGAACAACCAATGCTGGGTAGGATATGGAAAAAGGAGAACCCTCCTACACTGGTGGTGGAAATGTAAGCTAGTTCAACCATTGTGGAAAGCAATATGAAGGTTCCACCAAAAACTAAAAATAGAAATACCATTTGACCCAGGAATTCCACTCCTAGGGATTTACCCAAAGAATATAATTTCTTAGATTCAAAAAGACATATGCACCCCTGTGTTTATCGCAGCACTATTTACTATAGCCAAGAAATGGTAGCAACCTAAGTGTCCATCAGTAGATGAATGGATAAAGAAGATGTGGCACATATACACAATGGAATATTATTCAGCTATAAATAGAGAACAAATCCTACCATTTTCAACAACATGGATGGAGCTAGTGGGTATTAAGCTCAGTGAAATAAGCCAGGTGGAGAAAGAAACAAATGATTTCACTAATCTGTGGAGTATAAGAACAAAGCCAAAACTGAAGGAACAAAACAGCAGCAGACTCACAGAACCCAAGAATGGACTAACAGTTACCAAAGGGAAAGGCACTGGGGAGGAAGGTTGGGAAGGGAGGGATAAGGGGAATAAGGGGCATTACGATTAGCACACATAATGTAGGAGGGGGGCACTGGGAAGGCAGTATAGCCCAGAGAAAGCAAATAGTGACTCTGTGGCATCTTACTGTACTGTTGGGCTGTGATTCCAATGGGATTTGGAGGGGGACACGATAACATGGGTGAATGTAGTAACCACATTGTTTTTTCATGTGAAACCTTCATGAGAGTGTATATCAGTGATACTTTAATTAAAAAAAAGAATATAGAAAAATAGGAATCCAATTACATTGTTGATTGCTATACTAGTATAGCACTTTGAAATGTAATTTGGCAAAATCTTCAAAAGTCGAAGTGGGTGTATTCATCACCTCAGCCATTCTTTTCTGGAGGGGAAATTATGAATAAAAACACAGCAGCACTGTTACAGCAAAAAAAAAGGAGTACCAACAACTTTTTTCTTCAGTAGGGAATTATATCAATAAATTGATTTATTCAATGAAACTGTGAAAATATTAAAAATGAGATAGGGAAAAATTTACATGGATAAAATTTTAAACAATATTAGATGGAAAATGCTAGTTGGAAATGTATACATATAGTGTGTTAACATTTATATAAATATTTTAATATATAAAATATATATTCTTGATTGATATTATATTTATATTAATACATAATAAAATACAAAGTGTGAATGGGGATCTAGTACAACTTTAGGATAGAGATTGTCCTTAGGGAAGACACCAGGTTGAGGCTTTTATTTATGTCTAACATATTTTTTAATAAAATATATTTGAAGTAAAAAATGTCAAACTACTAAGTTTATTAAATCTGGTAAGTATGTGAATTCCTAGTTTATTATTTTGTATACTTTTCTATGAGTTTGGAATACTTTGTAATAAAAACTATCAAAAAAAAGAGAGAAAGAAATGAAACATGCCTGGGATGAATGCTTCCCAGGGGCAGTGACCCAATAGTACTATTTTGTTGTTTCTGATCCTGTTCCCCAGATCCCAGATGTGGCTTTCCAACATATCTTTCTGAACCTCATTCTTTATCTTTCTCTTCTAATTATTTTTACATAGTTTTAATTTTTTTTCATAATTTGCTTAATTTAGCTTGATTTGGTTTCTACTGTATATAACTCAAAATTCCTAAAAACTACAGCAACCTTAACACCCTGGAGGGACATCTAAGGAGAGAGCAAATCAAAGAAAAGTCAAGGTGGCTTTTCAATCAAGCAGTGAAGAGCTTATGTCTCCTGCGATATTTATTAGCTGTCCAACATTGGGAAACCCATATCCTGTCTCTGAATAACAGATTTTTCACATGTAAAATATGAAGATAAATAATGCCTGCTTCATATGGTTAAAATATTCAATCAATATATTTAAAGAAAGTTACAGATAGGAAACATCCAATCAATATTTATTACAAAGGGAAAAATTATTAATTTTCCACTGTTTGGTTTATAAAGTTTCATGCCATTGAAAAGAGCAGATATTAATTTCTAACTCCGTTGGTGAAACATGTGATGCAGTCTTGTTTCCCTGGCAGACTGAGTTATTGCCGAAGACATAGGTTCAATTTACATTTTCTATCCATCTTTGCTGGTGTCTCTGCAGGAAGCCTCCTCCAGTGTCTGTAGAGTGGTCCTTGACATTTACAGAAAAGCTGCAGGAGAGAAGCACAAACATGTGCCAGACCAACTCTCTAAAGAAAGAGTTAATGAACTCACTGGTCCTTGGGGAGTTTGAGAGGGTGTTAAGTGTTGAGTCTCAATAGAATTAAATTGTTCTCCTCAAAACTGTCAAGGACACTCATCAGTATGAACAAGAAGGTCTGAGGCCAGGGAACTTGGTCTTGCAATTTTTATCTTTTATAAACTTAACATACAATTGAAGAAGACTTGATATAACAGGGAAATACCAGACTTGGAATGAGAAAACATGTTTTCCAGACTTGAAACTTTCAAATCTAGCTCTCCAACTCAGGGATACTTTTATCTCAATTTCTTCATTAAATGCAGGTGACAATGATTAACTTACAAGGTTGATCAAATGAGCATGAGCTAAAATGGAGGCAAAAGAACTTTAAGAGGAATATGATGCCCCATAAATAAATTAATGTTTCATTCTGGATCTGGATAAATACAAATCAAGAAGTTTTGAATATTAGGGATATGAAAAAATAACTCTAAAAGAAGGTAAACAAACAAAGTTTTGTTTTTTGTTTTTTAGAGACATCTTCTAGACCACAATGCAGCCAGGAGAATACCAAGGAGAACACAGGGGCCCTGCTGATTTGAAAAGACAGAGATTGGAATACAGGTAATAAGAGGTAGCTACATAGTACCAGAGGAGGGAGCTACACAAACAGAGTTACTGGTAATAGTGTAGCATTATAACTGTGAGTCTGTTGATGAACAGTAAGCTACACATGGGTAGGGACCTATAAGCCAGACAATTCCAAGGAATTGCAGAGCTGGGAGACATGTGAATTCCAACTAGCCAGAAAAGAAGAGTCCTGACTGCATATCACCACACTCAATAGGGACCCCAGAAGGGTCATTCTTTAGTAATAGGGATGAAGTAGAAACAGAGTAAAACTACATTAAAATCACTCTATCAAAGTTTAAATAATCTCAAATGATTAAGATGATCTGCAAGTAATTTACCTGCCTTCCAGAAGACAATCCGACATAGTACAAAGAAATACAACAAAATCTAGCATGAAAAAAAGTAGAATTCCAAATAAATTACTTGACATGAAAAGAAGTAGGAAAAAGTGGTCCATAACAAGAAAATATGTTAGTGAACAGAAATAGACCCAAAGATGATAAAGATGACTGATTAATAGATAAGGATTTTAGAACAGCTACTATGGCTAGATTTAATTATATAAAAACAAATTAACATATAAAGAGAACAAATCAAAAGATATAAAGAGAACAAAATTGAATCTCTAGTTTTGAAAAAATAGTATTTAAATTAAAAAAGTAATTAGATGGGATTACCAACAGATTAGACATTACAGAAGAAAATATCAGTGAATTTGAAGACATAATAATAGAAATTATACAAATTAAAGAACCAAAAAAAAATATGAAATGATATAACATATGTATAACTGATACCATAGAGAAAAAAGTTAACAGAAAAAATGAAAGAAGTAAGTCAAAAACACTGATGAAAAATATACACCTACAGGTCCAAGAAGTTCAATGAACTTTAAGAGAGATAAAAACAAACAAAACCAAGTTAATCCAATCAAATTGCTAAAAATCAGTGTAAAGAGAAAATGGGCTTAATGAAGAAAACTGCCACGTTATGTATGAACTTCCTATGGAGAGGGACACATGTTAGAAAACTGCAGCCTGCCTCTAGGACATTAGGACAGCCTCCAGCCAACAGCGAGTAAGAAGCCCGGACACTCCATCTTATACCTGAAAGAAAATGAATCCTATCAACCTGAATGAATTTGTAAGGAGATTCTTCCAATCTTCTGCATGTGTTCTGTATATCACCTTGACAGTGGCCCGAAGAGACTCTGAGGATAGTCCCAAGTGAAGCCATGCCACTTCTAATACAGAAACACTGAGAGAGAATAAATGGGCATTATTTCAAGCCACTAAGATTGTTGTAATTTATTATGTAGTATAAAAATATAATATCCTTGATACTTGAAACATAAAAGGAATGATTAGAATATAGGGAAACAATTTTTTTTTCTTTGTATAAAGCTTGGATTTCAACACTGTTTTTCTCAGTAATGGTTGAAGACAGTGACTTTGGAATGTAAACTTATTAACTGAAATTTTTGTCTATGTGGTACCGATTTTTCTTGGGATAATAAGACTTTATGACTTGCCTTAATGAGTATGCAAGCATCAGGGGAACATAACATATAGTAGAATAAAATATACAGGCTACTCTGTTCACAATGTTTTCCCCTAACATACTTCTGAAATGTTTGGTATTATTATTGTTGTTGTTGTTGTTTATATCAAGGCCACATCTGAGAATAGATATAAATGCTAATTTTTCTAGTGCACAATCATCAGTACATCCAAAATTGATCTTCATCTATATTCGAACAGAAATGCATTTTGTAAGAAGCTTGTATATTTTTGGTTGCCCTGGGGAAACTTAAATAGCTAAATACTCTGTAATGTTTCTTGCTATGCATAATGAGATTATTAAGCAACCCAGGCAGTCTCTAACCTAGAAACCTTCCCAAATGATAAGACCAAACTTTCTATTGTTCATTTTGAATAAGTCATCTCTAATCAGTCACTGAATGAATAGATTCATAATGAGTTCCTACTCTGGGTCAGTCACTCTGTTATTAGAGGTGAAATGATGACAAAAATATCACCTCAATTCTCAGGGTGCTTACAAACGACTTGGAGTGAAAGAGTGTACAGAGATATAACACCTCTTGTTGGGAAGCATCAAAGCATAGGAGAATCAAGATCGCATGTTAGAATCAAGGACGGAGACTCAATTACTGAGTCATTCCTTTGCACCTGAAACCCTCTAGGGAGTTTTTCAACACCATCTGATTATCATGACACACTTATTAGTCAAGGCAACAAAGACTCAAGAGAAGTGGAGTAACTTTCCCAAAGTCACATTCCTTGTAATGCACAGACTTGGCATTAGTTTCCAGACTTGCCAGCCACAAAATTCAATAATTTCTCTCTTAATCACAATGCTAAGATAGTACTCTCAGAAATACAGTGCCCCAGCTCCATGAAGATTTCAGTAGAGTTTTGTGGGGTTTTACATGTAATTTTGTCCTTTGAACATCAAACATTTTTTAAAGATAAATCCAATATTGACAAATTATAGCATTCCCTTTAAATACCCCTGCCATGGAGATCTCTAATTCCAATAATGAATATTCTCTTAAGTAGGTCAAGTGATTATACCCATGCTAAGGATAGGGCATTCCCAATTTTTTCCTTTGGGGAGGAAAATATTTGGTGTTTTCAGCACACATTTAGTGTCTGTGTATCCCCTTTTGGTTCGGTGGGAAGCGATGGGGACTGTGGAGGGGAGATAAGGCTATTCTCTTGGCACCACTCTGGAAAAACACTCTGTCACTTGAACTCAGAGGCATCTCATAGATTGGTACTAGTAATACAAGCCTGTGGAATGCCAGTAAAACTAGTCCCTGGTGGTTGAGTTCCAGGAGTCTGCCGTGGACAGGTGACAGTAGCCCATGGCAGCCAATGTCAAATAAATAATGAGTCTGAACTTAAGGAGAGATTTTATTTGAAAAAGCAATTGCAATCAGGAGAGGGGCCTGTTACAATAGGGGGAATACTTCAACCATAAGATCTATAAGAATCTCTAATTCAAGCCAGAAGGACTTTTTCTTTTATAGGGAGGATTAAACAAGGGTAGAGAATACCAGCTGAAAGGCACTTGAAGAACAGGTGGCATGACCAGACAATTGAGCAAGAAATGTCTTTCTCTGCAGTAGGCCAATTCTCTGGCAGGACTACCAAGGGAGAGATGCTCTGCCTTCCGATGCCAGTTTAAGCTCTCAAGGTTTGCTGAAGCTCAACAGTGGGTCAAGGTTCTGGCGTCTTGGAGGAGAGAAAAGTGACTGAAGTTTGTCAAGTCAAATTACTCAAATTTTGTCTTGATTGGTCAGTGTGGAAAAACAGTTCAGCTAATCATTTATGCCACAAGACTGGGAATTTGGAGTGCCTGCGTCTGGCCTTATCGTAGGTAGAAAGGGGTTGGCTCATTCTGGACACTTAACTAAGTCACATGGTGAAGGATGATTCTTTGTAGTGAGAGGTTTCCCAAAACTCCACAGGTTGGGAATTTTTGATGGTAGCTGTTTCCCAGGAGCACAAGGCTCAGATAAAGTTCCACACAGTCAGCATCAAGAACCTTTCACGTGCAAGTAACAAACACCTTCACACCTTTGCGGTGAGTAGCTTCAGCCTTGGAGAATGAGCAGTAACAGCCTGCAGTAAGGGAGAGACAATGGCCCAAGGGAAACACACACACACACAGAGACAAAGGGGACTCTCTGACCTAGGATGTTTGAAACAACTCTGTCCAGCTTAACTCTTTAGTCTGATCTCTTTCCATCATCCCCGTAAATCATTCCTACAATCTATTTTTTCCTTCCATTTTATAAAAAACAAAACCACATTCTTATACTTTCATATGACACATGCATTTTCTTATTAATTGGAAATTACTACTCCTATCTTATACTAAGACATGCCCTTTCCTTTATGACATAAGGACATACCATTGCCTGTAATAAATCTTTCCCCTCCTCCCAGCCTGTATTAGACGCTACCTCCTTGTTGCTGTCACAGAATTTTAAATTTGTGTCTAGTAGGCATTCCTTTCATTATATTGGAGACATTTGTGACCAATCGTCTTTACAACTCGATCTTGAGATCCTTCTGAGGAGATGCTCATCAACTCTGCACAGCCAGCATGGCTTCACGAAGTGCCTGACCTCACCCTGTTCTGGGCAAACACTGCTGAACTGAGACACGTGGTTTGAGAGCTGAAGGTCCCAGGCATGGCATCTGCTCCTTTCCTGTCCTTCTATGCTAGGTGAGTTCATTTATGCTCGGCGATTTTGCTGAAACTAGAACGTAATTGCTGAATCCTGATTTCTCCATTCATTATCTATGTATATTTGATCATAATGTTTAAGCTGTCTAAAATACACTTTCCTCAGATTTATGGCAACAATACTACTACTTACATGAAATGGTCATGTGGATACAGATTAAGATACTTCAAGTTATGACATGTTCGATAAATTGCAGCCGTTCGATTAGGGCATTGGTATGTCTCCCTGCCTGTTTTCTCTGGAACAGCCTATACTGAGTAGTTCAGATTGCCAGGAAAATGTTCTCTAGATAACAAAATGACAAATATAGGAAAGGGACTGGCCTAGCAGTCAAAAGACCTGGGTTATTGTCCCTACTGTACCCTGTCTTTATCATGTGATCCTAAACTAATCAGATGACCTGAGAAATATAAAGAAAATAAAGTCTATTTGTTGTCCTTAAGCAATTTTTAACAGGATAAAATATGTTGAAAGAAAAAAATTATCTCATTTGAACCATATTTACATAAATGTCATCAATATTATTTAGGTTAAGTGGGTTAAATTCCGTATTTGTTTTGCCCCCAGATCATTTTATTTTTAATCATATAGCTCTGGAACACAGCTAGCTAGTAACTTATGCAGGAAAAAAAGTCACGCTACTATCACCTTGTGACTCTTCCAAAGAAATTGATTTTTTTTCCAATTGGCTAATTGGTCTTAAGCAATTAGTTAGTGCAAGTAAATGTAACTAGTTAATTAACTATCCAATGCTTCTCAATGCTGCTCCCTTTAGAGTCATCGGAACGCAGATTTATAGCCCTCAGTGTGTTACAGAAGTAACAGCAGAAGAAGGCCAAGAAATTGATATATTTAAAGAAAATGAAAATGCAGAGAGATTTTAAAAAATGGATTCTGAAAGCTGATTCTCTGGAAATAATTTGTTTCACTTATTTTAACTTTCTTATTACACGGTTTGGAAAAAATATGGTTAGCTAACTAAAAAAATATTCATAATCTTGCTACTTATAACCATTATTAATAATTACATCCATCCTGCTTTGCAAAACTCACACACACACACACAGTTCCAAAACCAAAATGTAATCAATCCTCAGCACATTATATGAATTGTCTACTCTGTATCAGGCACTGTTCTTGGAAACACAAATATCCATGGTATACGATCTCTTGGAAAGGAGTGGGAAAGATGAATATTAATTAAATAATTATCGAAATAGAGATGTAAATTACAAAAAGATAATAATTTTGCAAGATATCTACTAAAGCAGGCTGGCAAGAAATTTGACTAGGGTTGTAAGGAAATCTTCCCTGAGAAAGTAGTATTCTGAGCCATTACCTGAATGAGGATAGGGCTTACTTCATGATGGGGTCAGCGATGAAAGCAGTTAGAGTGGTGTCAGGAGAAGCAGCCAGAGCTGTAGGCAGCCATCAGGTCCTGCAGGCAGAAATGTTGACATATGGCCTGTCTCCCAAAAGTAATGGGGGCCCCTAGTTTGTGTTCAGCAGAGGAGAAATGCTCAGTTTCATATGGCTTCAATGAGGGAAATATATTGGATGCAATCAAGAATGGGAAGGGAAACCAAATTGTAATAGTCGAGGAGAAGATGCAACATCCTCATTTAGGGCAAATAAAGTTGAGGAGCTAATTAAATGAACTAAAGCTATTGTAAATAATATCATCAGGTCTTGATATTCAGTGAACTTGAGGGGTAAGGAAGAGGAAAGTGTTGAAGATGTCCCCTGGGTCACTTAAGTAGGTGGATTGGATGATAATACAAGGTGGAAAACACCAGATAAGACCTAGGTTAAAGCAGAGGAGGGTCATGGGAACATCAGTTCGTTTTTGATGCATTGATTCCCTGATGCCATTGAGACATTTATGTGACATGGTCAAGTATGATTTGAATCTAGGACTTGGCAGTTTGAGATAGCCATATGCATTTAGGGATCATCTGAAAAAAGACGGGTCTTGAAAATTTTGGCATTGGGGAGATGGCTTAAAAGAAAAGGTAAAAAGAGACTTATAGGATATGGGCAAGGACTTAGTTATTCAAAATAGGGTAAGATCAAATAGCTAATACGAATATAATGATGTGTTCAATTCCGTTGTAAATAAAAAAATGAAAAGTAAAACATAAGTGAAGTACCTCTTTCTACCCATAATACTGCCAAATAATTAGAAAACAAGATAAAGCCAAGTGTTCAAAAAGATACAGGAAGACAGAACTTTCCATGGAAATGGGCACATATAGCCTTTCTGGCTATCAATTTAATACTATTTAGTGAAATCAAGTGTCAATATGTTTCATAAACCAGGAATTCCACCCCTCTTTATACAGACTTGAGAAATACCCCCTGGTCCATTAGAATACATTTATAATGAAAGCACAGCTTTGTTTTTGATAGCAAGAACTTTTGGACAACCTACTTATTCATGACTAGGGGAGCATGTAAATAAAATGTAGTGGGTGGTACTATGTATTTTATGCAGCAGCTAAAAACAACAACTAGATGTACATTTGGCCATATGGACAAATCTTCAAAATAGGTGCTGGGTGAAATTGATGCTGTGATAGAAGATAACTAGATAAAATATTTTAAAAAGCAATGAACAAAACTGTTAAATACTGTGGGAAGTCAAGTAAATGAAGTCTGAAATATGACATGAATGAATCTGGTGACATGAACCATTGTCACCTTATTGGGAACTGTTTCTATTAAGCGAGTGAAGAAGTCAGTTAAAGGGAGTTGAAGAAATGAGAAAAGGGACTGAACACAGATCATGACAATTGCCCCTCAAGGAGTCAGTTCACTGGAACAGCATGGAAAGTCAGAGTCTTTCACTATTCTTTTAAGATTAGAGACGTTTAGGCTTAACTCTTAATGGAAGGGTCCATGTGTGAGACAGAAAAATGACAGAGTTGAAGCTAGAGAAGCATACAGATGGAAGATTACAGTGTGCTATGGAAGGAACATGACCCATCCTCATAAGTCCACTGTGTTTTTTAATCCATGTCCGGCAATAATGTGTTAATGGTTGGTTTTCCATTGCCAATATTTTATTTGTTTTAGCCTTAGTCAACAAGTACAGGAAAGGAGGTGTGCCTTAGTTCCAATAAAATGGCGGGTTCAAATTCCATCCCTAACATTCATTAGCCCTGTGGCCTTGAGAGAGCTTTAACTTCTCCTTACATTAGCTTTTCCATCCATAAGTATAACAAATATGGCACCTTGCCCATCGGGTGGTTGAGGGAAGTAAATGAGTTGATGAATATTAAGTGTTTAGAAGAGTACCTGGAACATATTACATACTCAGTAAATTTAGTTATATAATAAAGTGCTCAACCAAAGAAATACCTGTTCCAACCCTGGAAGAAAATCTGCTTGGTTTTGACCTATAGAAAGTCAAAACCTTATTGGGAATTAAATAATTTTATTTCATTGTCAAAATAATTTTAACAATGCACAGTTTTTATTTTAAGATTAGTGACTTTAGAACTTAATTGTGACTTAAAGAGACTACTTCACTGGCTATTTAGCCCACCAGATACTGATGAATAAATAATAAGCAGATAACTTAGTGAATAAACATTTCTGGACAAGTATTTTTCCTTGCACCACTCACTCAGCCAAAAGATGACTTGCTTGGCTATAACTGGGGAACAGTGAACAGCTCAATTTCCTGGCTTGAAATATTTAATAATTAAATTATTAAGGTTAATATCGTGATATAATTTGGGAAAAATTCAAGAGGATCAAAAATCCTGCTGATACACACACACACACACACACACACACACACACACACAGCAGACGTGTATAAACGTGTGTGTTTTGTGCACATGTGTGTATTTTGGGAAGTAGTGATGTTACATATTTGCAACTATTCTTGTTTTCAGAAGGTGTATTTCTTCATATCCTAGTTTTTATATCGCTTCTTGACTTTTCCTCTTAGCAGAAGCATAAAAATGAAGACTAAAGTCTGTGCTTATCAATAACTTTGAGACTTTAAGAAGAGATGGGGTTAATTTGGATACTGGGGTACTTATGGAGGAGAAGGCACTGGAAGAGCCCTGAAGATGAGAAGGGATTGGATGGGTGGAACAAAGAATTAAGGCTTTACATGTCTTGCTTTACAGTCTCATGTTCTTTGAGTGAACTTACTCTGCTTCCTCATTTCAGAGCTCTGAAAGCTTCTGTGTGATGTACATCTCTGAAGCTGAATTTTCTGATAACACTTAGCCATTGAGATGGAAAAAAAACTGGCTCTGGGATCAAAGGACACTAGTGTTGAGATGAGTGGGGTGGACAGGTGGTTCCTGGTTGGGAATGTGTCTGCTGGTCATGACACTACAGATGGACGTTTTGAGAGTCACTACATACGGGAGAATGTTTCCAGGGCTAAACCATCCATAAAAAGTGCTTCAAACAAAGAAGCTGTCTGAGAACCTTTGAACTAGAGATGTAGATTTGAATTGAGAAGGATCTTTTACATTCTACTCATCTTACAGTGTTGACTTTATCTCTAGGTTCATAGGCTGGAGAAAGACTTACAATAAGTTTCTGATTTATCAAGCAGAAACAACATATCTCAGATGCACACAGACTGACTTATTACTGCTGACTGTTGTTATTTAGTATTCATCCCACAGTTGAAAACTTCTGTTATAATGGATGATGAAATAAAAAAATAATTACTTCCCAGCTACCCTTGAAAGATATGTTGGTCAAGTACATTTTGAAATCCAATACTCTAATTTTATTCCTTATTAATTTGTAAAGAAGTCATTCACTGTGATGGGTTTTCCTAAATTAGTGTTATTTAATATGCCTAATCTGGATAAATTTATTGTTATATTTTGAGCTACTTTTGAAAAGATCTGAATTGCTGAATTGTAGGAGTGATTTATAGCCTCATGAAAGTTAGATGTGTGAGACATGCCAACATCAGCTGCGCATCCTGTATCTAAATAATTGGGTGTGTGACTTTTTTGTTAATCTTCTCTGTCAGTGAAATGTAAGATATCTGAGAAGAAAAACCAGCTTTGTGTCTCTGTTCATAATTATGTTTCTAATGCTAGTGGAATATCTGGCAAAAAAAAAAGTTTTTCTGAATGGAAAACTAAGTAAGAGGCAAAACCAAACATTTCATAAAGCTCTAAGTTCCTGAGGGAATGGAGACAACAGGGATAGATGGGTGGGATATCTCACAGCAAAATGATTGCCTGAGGTTAAGGGTGGAACTCTGTACAGGAGGGGGACAGAATGTGGAATGGGAAAAGGAATGATCAATATCTTAAGAGCTACTAGGTAAGATATCAAGTATATTATTGTCTTGTTGGGAACCCCTGATGGACAAGGTATAATGCAATAAAATAAACACAATAATACTAATAGTTGATGCATTATTTTTGTTGCATTATGACTTTGATTAAGCACTGTGTTAGTTTCAGTAACACTCTTCAATCAAACAAACTACAGAATGTCTGTGGCTTACAAAATAGGAGTTTATTTTTCCTGTACATACTTCTGTATTGTTGTTTTTCTGGCTAGTAGTTTGCTTTTTTCTCCATGGTAACTCAGAACCCTGGTCCCTCTCGCCTGTGTGTGTCCGACATCTCAAGGCCTTGCAGTCTCCATCCAGTGGACAGTTAGGGGTCGGGAGGTAAAGCTCCATCTGCTTCTTCGAGTCACTAACCCAGAAGTGACTCACATGACTTGTGTTCACATGTTCTGACTAGGACATATAAATGGCCATCTATGACTACTAGGAGAATTTAAACAATGGTGTTCTTTCTTATTAAGGTAACTTTAAAAGTTCTTTTAAAGGCAGCTTACAATATAGAATGGGGAGCATGACAATTTGATTATTAGCTAGTTTCCTTTGCCACATAATTTCACAGTGTTCAAAGCAAGATTCCTGGTCCCTTATAATTATCTTACTTAATCCTAAAAACTGCTATGAAGTCAGAAGGAATATAGTGATAGAGTGATTTTAAGATAATGAAACTGGCAAATGAAAAGATCAATTAATTTTAATGTATATATGTATATATGTGTGTGTGTGTATGTATATATGTATATATGTGTGTGTATGTATATATATATATTAAGGAAACTGGCAAATGAGAAGATCAATTAATTTTAATGTGTATATATATGTATATGTGTGTGTATGTATATATATGTATATATGTGTGTGTGTATGTATATATATGTATATGTGTGTGTGTGTGTGTATGTGTGTGTGTGTATGAGAGAGAGAGAGGGAGAGGGAGAGAGAGGAGAGAATGTTAAACCTAAGTCTCAATGTTCCAAGTTTCTGTGTATTTCTACTGTATCATCTCTTCTTTTATGTGTTTTAAAGAAAATATATAAAGCACTTAGCATAATATGAGGAGCACGACAAGTAAGTTAACTACATATCATCTATTATTTCATCAGGGAGCATAATGTGCATTGAGTGACGTTTTTTCTAGACTGGCAGCCTCTGGCATCTGAGCCAATGTCTCAAATATCTGCAACTTCAGTGTATAGCGTGGCTTTGGTGGCAGAGACTCCAGCTGCCTAGTAAAATCTTATTCCTTTTTAGAGGGGTCTGGGGGTAACAACTATATTTACATTTTCCAGCTACCTTTGCCATTAGAGCTATTCATTTGACAAAGCCCTTTCCAATGATAAATGAGGTAAAATGATTTGTGTCATTTTCAGGCCTGGTCCATAAACAAACAAACAAAACTCTTTTCATGAAGTTTCTCCAGGAATTTCCAGATTCCAACCCACTGTAGTGTTAATGTACAGAGTGACCTAGAAAGCCGCTCGGTGAAGATGGCCCAGCAGTGGTTGGCTCTGATCTGTGAATGAGCACATAGGGGCTGAATCCTTCCCTAGCCTGTTGCATGAGAAAAAAGTCCACTTCATGTTCTTTATGCATCTGAAATTTGGGATTTAGTTGTTACTGCTACCTGGCCTATCATGACACAGACATGACCATGGAGGAACTGAGGGACTAATGGTTGAGCACCTGGGCCTTGAGAAACACGAGACCTCACCAAACTTGTTCAAGGTTCACCTCTCATGAACCACACAGTGAGAATCAAACCAAGTTCTACCTGCTACCCATTCTGTTGAGCCTTCCTTTGTACGTCCTTGTCCATACGCTTTTAGTTTTTCTAACATTATAGTTTCCCACAGGACATCTTCTGTGCTGTTTGGAATTACTGGGGAATAAAATGAGTCTTGCTAACTGGGGCTGCTGTTACGGGCAGAACCAGTACTTAGTCTGGCTCATCCTAATAGTGAGCTTCTCCTTCCAAACTCCTTTGAAGGTTGAAGTGTGGGCAGCGGGCATGTTTTATGTCCCTTCAATTTTATTCACAATAGAAGAAGTTCACTCCCACTAAGAAAGCTGGAGAGCATGTGGCTGAAATTTATAGCTTTTGTTAAGCAAGTGCACAAATAGTAATTTTGCTAATAAATTAAAAGAAGATGCTAGCTTAAGGACTGTCAGTCACCTTGGAATGAATGGTGTTTTCCTGACTTGATCTAACTGCTGAACTAACCCACCATGGACAAGTTTGTTCACTAAGTAAATTAGAAGATAAGTTAAATTAAATTTTATTTGATTAAAAATGTATTTAGGGTTCATTAAGTAGGAATATGGGGAGAGAGAGTTAAATAAGGAATGATTCCTTCCTGGATAAAGAAAAATTTAGGGGATCTTAGAAGAACATTTTAAAGCATGTATAGTTCAAACTACCTATGGAGTTTATAAGAGGAATGCATTACAACATGAGGTGGACTGGACTGGTGCACACCAAGAAATTCCTCCAGAGTACGATGCTTAGTTTATATACGTGAGCAGGTTATAGTGCCATAGAATGAAGAGAGCTATAATTTCAGATGTAGGGGACAGCAAAGAAAATGCAAGATGAAGGGAGAAAAGCATGAGGTCTCCTTAGGAAAAGGCAAGGGGTCTGGCTGAGAAGTGGGGCATATGAAAGAGTAACAGGGTATTAAAAGGTGACTGTCAAAAAAAAATGAAGATCCATGAATTCCATTATGAAGTGTTTAAATTACAGTTTGGCAAGTCTGAGAAAGTCACTGAGTGTATTGAGGATGGTGCCGATGGAAATTGGGGTGTACACATCTTATTAACTACTTATTTTTACTAGTTATCTGATATTCAGATGCTAGGCATGGAAGAAGGGTGCTAATCGAATTGAGATATCAACTTGATTGTCATGGAATATAAAGAGATCACACATAAAACATAGGAGAAGCACTCTAAATTAAAGATGAAGTACATTATTTTGAAATGGTTCATTGCATCTGTCTAGAAAACCTTCATTCCCTGATTCCTCTGTAGATTATGGGTTTTGTACACTAAAGAAGGCTATGTCTGGATGTAGAATGTTAAATGATGAAAGGTTTTAATTAGGTGGAGATTTTCAAGTTCTACTCTCCATAATATGACTTTTCTACCCAGTCATTACACCATTAATGATACACCAATCTAAATAAGCTGGACCATGTATGGCATACCATGTAACTGTGGTAAAACATGACCATGATATTCTTGGAGTTTAGAGCAAAAACAAGAAGAAAAAAAAAACACCTTTCTCTTTCACCATAAAAAAACTAACCGACCAATCAAATCACTTGATTCTGAGACTTGCTTTCAAGATATTTTAACAATAGATGTGAGAACCATGCACTGATTTAGCTTCCGCCCAAGGCCTTTTCTAGTTTTATATTCTACTCCTCTTACTAGAAGCAGTCACCTATTTTACTCTGTAAGTCCTCAGACTTCTGGTCTATTTCCTTTTTTACATGCTCAAGGCAGGTCAGTTATTTTGTTAACTCATCTCTTTCTTATAATAACATCAAATACAACCAGTAGAAATAGCTAAACCATCCTTGACAAAGAAAAAGTAAAGGAGAAGGAATTACTCTACTTATTATTAAAGCTTACAATATAACTTTAGTAATCAAGGTAGTGTGGTCTTGGCAGAGGAAAACACATAGTAAAATGTAACAGAATAGAAGACTCAGTAAAACACCAACACAAATTTGCTCAGCTTATTTTTGACAGCAGTGCAAGTGCAAAACCAATTCAAAAGAAGAAGGAAGGAAGGTAGGAGCAACTGGACTTCCACAGGCAAAAAAGAAAGGAAGGGGGGAACCTTAACCGCAAAAACTAACTCAAAATGGTTTATAGATGTGATGTAAATTGAGAAACTATAAAACATTCTGAAATAAACAGGAGAAAGTCTGTAGGATATAGTGTTAGGAAAAGAACTGTTAAGACTTGAGACCAAATGCACAATCCATTTTTTAAAAAATCCATTGATTAGGCTTATCCAAATTAAAGACTTTTACTTTATGAAAGCCCATGTGAAAAGGATGAAAAGACAGTTTGGGAGAAAATGCTTGCAAATGATATATCTAAAATAGGTAAAGCAGTCTCAGTGCTCTACAAGAAAAAATCAACACAATTAAGAAAAAGGCAAACGACATTATGATACTGTGATTTATAAAAAGATATATATTTGATCTCTGTCCCCTTTTCTAGCACAGACTTCTAAAACCCTTGGAATTTCCTAAGTTGTTATGTTAATGAGATGACTTTGGAATGCCTCTAGGTCAGCAAGGACAGGGTGCTGGTCATCTGGAGAACAGACCCTATGATTGGCTGGTTAGGACTTTCTGTCCCTGAATCTCCGGGAGGGGAAAGAGGCTGGAGTGTACATCCACTTCCAATGGCCAGTGATTGAATTATGCCTATGTGAGGAAGCCCCCATCAAAACCTAAACGGCCAGGCCTCTGAGAGCTTCTGAGTTGGTGAACATGTGGAGATTAGGGGAGATTGGTGCTCTGGGAAAGGGCATGTAAACTCTGTGCCCTTTCCCCAGACCTCACCCTATGCATCTCTTCCATCTGGTTGCTTCTGAGTTACATCTTTTTGTAATAAACCAACGATCGAGTAAGTAAAATGTGTCTCTGAGTTCTGTGAGCTGCTCTAGCAAATTGAACCCAAGGAAGTGGGGTTGTTGGGACCTCCAGTTTGTCCCTGATGATCAGAAGCACAGGTGATAACCTGGGCTTACCAATGGCAACTGAAGTGGGCAGGAGACAGGGACAGTCTTGTAGGACTGAGCCTTTAACCTATGGGATCTGACTCTCTCCAGGAAGAGAGTGTCAGAATTGAGTTGCATTGTAGGACATGTAGCTGGTGTCAGATAGTTGCTTGCTGATGTGGGAAATGCCTCCTCCCCTCCACACATTGTAAATTGGGTCTCAGAACAACCATTAGACATGAACAGACATTTTACCAAAGACGATATACAAATGGCAAATAAGGGCATGAAAAAATGTCCAATATTATTAGCCATTAGAGAAATGCAAATTAAAACCCAAATGAGAAAGGAGCTGCTAGTACAGGCAACACCTTGGATGAATCTCGGGAATTGTTTTGAGTGAAAAAGTTCATCTCAACAGGTTGCATACTGTGTGCTCCCATTTGTAATAAAAAACCTGTAGGAATGTGAGACACATTAGTAGTTTCCAGGCGTTAGGTTAGGAGGGCTGAAGGGAGTGGATGTAGTGATAAAAGAGACAGAAGGGATCCTTGTGGCGTTGCCCTGTTGGACATCCATATTGGGATGGAGACTCAAACAGGCACAGGCGATGAAATCATATGGAAATTAATACACACACACAAATGAGTACAGTGGGAAATCTGTATGTATTGTGACTCTAACAGTGTCAATATCTTGATTGTGATACTTTACTATAATTTTGCAAAATTTTATGATCAGGAGAAACTGAGCAAAGTGTACAAGGGATTTTTCTGTGTTGTTTCTTATGACTGTATGTGAATCTACAATTATCTCATAAAAAAAAGTTTATCAGGTTTATTATCTGCCAGTAAAGTTATTATGGTAACAGCAGTTTTACCAAAAGTTCACTACTTCATAACATGTTCCTTCTAAACTTTCATAACTGTGTCCTTAATGCTTCCTTCCCAGCCCCTAAGATAATGCTACATCGTGGGTGTATGTGAATGTGCTGTCATGGCATCATGTCACTGGTCACCGAAACTCAGTGTCTGCCACTGCAGGACGGCCCTGAGGAAGCAGTGGCCACCAGCTTAAACACTACTGGCTGCTAAGGAATATAAAACAGTGGCTCCTCCAACTTAACGCATGGTGGCATGTATCACTTAGGGTCACACTTAGAGTCACTGGGACACATCTAACTCCAAGAAGGCAGAGAAGTCTCATGCTATTTTGTGCTTATGACAAGGGAAAAGTAGAAATACATGGTAAAGAGCCAATTCACTACCACCACAAATAAAATTGCTTTATGATTTTGATAACCAGGCTAGACTCTATTTTGCTTAACTTCCTAGGCCAGAACTTTACTAGGCCAAACTATTTTAACTGAGGAGCATGGTGAGAAAAACACAGAGAATAGTAGTAGATGGTGGAGTACAGGAGAGCCCATATTAGAACACTATTTGAGAAAAATCAGCTCTGATCCACATTAAAAGTATACTTTGGAGAAATGAGAGAAATTGAGGCAAGGGAATTTTCGGGGGTAGTATATGTAAATGATGGCTCTGATGGCAGTGTGGAAAGATGGGAGGTGGCTGGATTCTGATGACAATGTTGAAAAGCTACAATACTGCTGACTACACACACAAACACACACACACACCCATTTTAAGCCTCTGCATGGGTGTTCTTTGAATGGCTACTGAACTCATATTAACAAGTAGACTTTCTATTCCAGTATTCATCAATAGTCATGAATATGCATTTTATTAATTTTATCAGACCTGCCTTTATTTATAATCACCTAAGGAAAACCAATGACTCTTTTAAAGCTCAATCCAATTGCCACATTTCACCATCAAGGATTTGGACTACAGTTTATCTAATCTATTAACCTAGCAGTGTCATTGTATTTATTTGATGTATTATGATATTATTTCAATCTACTTTCATATAAAATAAGTGATATTTTTACTTTGTGCCACTTATTAGCTGGCAGACTTTAAAATATCTTCTACCTCTCCCACTAAATTCAGATCAGTCCAAGGACCTTGATTTACTAACTTGCAATCTATAATTCTGCAAATAAAGGAAAGAATGGAGACTTAGGAGAAAGATGCAAGAAGAGAAAGGGAAAGAATTTGAGGGAGGAAAGGAGGGAAATAGTAGGAAGAGAAGCAAAAATATATGTAAGACAATTGTACTCGAGGTAATAGTATTACAGTGTTGGTCTAAACAACTCAAATATAAGAAATAAAAAGTTAAAAATACAAGAGAAAATCCTATTTTTGATATATATATTTGATATGATATGTACAGCTAAATATGCATACACATAAGGAATAACTATATATATATTTAGCTATATTTGTCAGTACTACACTGCCTGCCTATGTTTTAGTAATTCTGAGATACTTGCAGTTCTTCAATTATATTCTCCCTTTCTTCCCCATGCTTTACAGAGCTGCTTCACACGCCTCACTGTGCCGGCATGGTGTGTCCTTACATCTATCACCCTCATCAGATGGCATGCTTCTTGTGAGTGGGAAGGGTGCTAGACCCATCCTCCTACTTGCAGGGATGGGATATGTTGCAAGTGTGGAATCCCTAGCTGCAGAATGTTGAGGCACATGGCTCATCTTACTAGTAATGAAGAACATGAAGCTAGGTTGAGTCCTGTATTTTCTTGCAGAATTTCTTGGTGGCTGTATCTATCAGCATCTTTATCTAGCCTTCTATATCCCAGTTTGTCATTTCTTCCCTAGTTTTGTCATTAAATGTATTCATTAAACATACAAACAGGACAGTTAGAGAATGCTGTACATAGAAGAAAGATAATATTTCTTGTTCAGAGGCATCCAAGTTCAGACAGAAATAGGAAATCACTTTTATGTGACAGATCTATAGTGTAATACTGCCTTTTACAAAAAAAAAAAAAAATATATATATATATATATATATATATTTCCGTGCAGAACAAACTTCTTGTCTGTAGATGGAATCCTACTGTTATATTTTCTATGGAAATAAAATAAATGGCTTATAAAAGTCTCAGTAAGTGGACAGGAAATGGCGGGGAATGCCTGGAGGAATTCTGTGTGTGGGAATGCAGAGTGCACGTGAAGGGATAGGGTCTGTGGTTATGGGATTGGGGGGCTAGACTGGCTGGGTCTCACCAGGAAGAGCCGGGGGCATGAGTGTTTAAGGATAAAAAGGGGAGCCTGGTCAGGCCCGGCTGGATCCCAGGAACCAATGCACAGCAAGGGTCTGAAAGTCACTATCATGTCCTGAACAGAGGCAACATCGGGCCAAAGGGAACTGCTCCAGCTGAACCCTGGGTGACAGCATGGCATCAGGGACCCCAGGGGCTGGCTCCATATCCTTGGGTGTTTTTTGGGTGGGGAGCATGTAAGTCAGCTTTAAAGGTACAGGTAAAAGCTGAAGAGAAAACAGTGGAAGTTGTGTTACAAAATTAAGAAAATAATATTGAGCCCCTACACTCTTTCACATATTGTGTTAGAGACTGAGGTCTCAAAAGGTAAAGCCCCTTGCCCAAGTTTGCAGTGAGACAGAATCAGGAGTCCAATTTAATCTTGTATTAAAAGTACGTTACAAATACTTTCTGTGAGGGCTGACAAGGACCATACAGGACGTGCATCCCATGGACTTGGGAAGGCAGAACAGAGCGGAGCACAGGGGTCTGCTGTAGGACAGCAGGCCATGTCCCAGAAACCAGGCAAACAAACTTCCTCCCCTATTCTTTCCACAGCCAGCCTACTTTCAGGCTAATGAGAGAAAACAAACAAACAAATGTGGGAGACAGAAAAGACCCAAGAAACATTTGGTCATATATGAAAGCCCCTTAGAGGTCACCCCGCCTGGGGACGGAGAGACATCTTTTGGAGTCACCTTCTCAAATAATCCCTATATGAAAATATGTTCTAGCTGTTATACACAAAGGTACACAAAGGTTCTTTTCAGTCAAATTTATAAGAGAAAAAAAGTTGTAATCTGTATAGCTATGGTATATTAGGATATCCTTGCATAAATCATATGAAATTTAATGTGATAAAAAGCCCATGATTTTATAATAAACAAAAACACGACCTAAATTAAAAGTGCACAATGTTCATAACTACAAAAACTAAATTCAAACAATAAAAAGGCACAAAAAATTCAAATGTCAACAGAAAGAAAAGAAAAATAGGACTTTTTCTGATGGAAAATCTGTGCTGTCCAATACAATAGCCACTTACAGGAAGTGGTCGCTGAGCATCAGAACGTGGCTAGTATGATTAATTTGTACTTGATTTTACATTAATTTAATTTTTGGATTTTATTTAAAATGGCCAATAGCCACAGTATTGGATGGCAAAGGTTTATTTTCAAGAATTCAAGATTTTTTCCCCACAAATTATGTGCAGATGGAACTTGAGAAGATACATCCATTTGTCTATTAAGTAGGACGAACGATAGAACAAATTTTATTTATCTGTGATGAAGAATAAATGAAAAATGCATGAAACAACAATTACTTAGGAATTACTTGGCAAAATGAAATAATTTTATAAATAACAACAGTTACACTTCTGTAGTTACAAATATTGTTATTCCATGAAGGTAAAATACGATGTCCCCTGATGTGGGTGCATACCAGCTCACGGTACTGTCAGGGAAATGGCCTGTACTTCGTATAACTGTAATTTTAAGATTTAGTTACCTCCATTTTAAGAAAATCCTGGAGAAACTTTAACAGGTCCCTAGGAGAGAAAGCAAAGAGTAAACATAATATAAAACATCCCTTCTTTGGACCATTAGATATATTTGGCCAAATGTAATAAGTATCCTTATTTTAAGGATGCAGGCAGACAGTGTAATAAAAGACTATATGCCTTGTCTCACTGGAACATGAGGGCACACTTTTGCATGATGAGGAGAGGAAATAAACATTGAAGGAAAGAATAATACAGTAAACTGGGAAGAAATAATATTATAAAATCCTTCCAACTCTTTGACCTCGGGAACCCTTTTTTCCCATCACCTGAATCCCACTAGATGCTCCCAAAACATGCTTTCATCCCCGTTCCTGGCTTCTCTGAAGTTGGTACAGCTCTCAGTAAGGGTTCAGGTATTCATGACCTTCAGCCCAAATTAGATGTCTCTGAGAGAATCACAGGCCAATTAAAGAAAGAAAAGGGGGGAAAAAAACCTACAAAAGTTTGACCTAACAAAGGAGTGGGATAGTTAAATGGCTATGTCGTCTGCCTTCTTTGTCTGATGTTTTATTAATGTGCTGGCTGTGTTTTAATTAACAGAATCCTTTATTGTACATGCTCCCTGAGGCTGTTTAAGAAAGGGCATGGTTTTATAAGTCTACAGAGTCGATAAATAAGCAAATATTGCCTCAGACAACATTTCCCTACATGTACTACTAATAGGTATTAATTACTGGATTGGGATTTTACAGACACAATCCAAGCATCAGGATTGCTTCAAGGACAGAAATGATCACACTGGAAAGCAGCTAAGAGGGAAATGTGGAGGCACTGGGAAACTTAATTAAGCAGTAATGAGTGAAATATATGGAAATTAAAAATTTTTTGAGATTACTTTATAGGTTTGGGTTCTCCTAGAAGCAAACCCTGAGAAAAGAATTTGAGGGGCAGTAGTTTATCTGTGAGTTTACCCCCAGAATTACCAGTTGTTGAGTGGAAAACTGAGATAAGGAAATAGATAAGGCCAATAAAGTTTGTGAAATTATCCAGTAGCCACCATGGGCAACCAAAGCAAAATCCCGCTGAGAAATGCTGAAGACACTGCAGAACAAACCTCAGACTTTTTCCAGTTTAGGAATAAGGACACTGGTGTATCTCTCCACTATTTCCCATATATCTTTGGATGAAGGCTGCATCTCTTGGAGACATTAGTCCTCTGGCACTTAGAGTTTATCCTGCACGTAAACCTAGCATGCTCCACACACCAGGATTAAGGAGAAAAAAAATAAAAAGAACAGCTCTCAGGCAGCAAGGCTTGGAGTTTGCCTCATGTGCCTTTTGCTATGTGAAGGTGAAGGGTGAGGGGATGTGAGCTGGACACCACCAGAAACTGCTTTTTTTATAATAGACCCCTTTGGGAAAAAAGCAAACACTTTTGTGTATTTGTCACTCATTACTTCTGATTATAGAAAGTATACTCACTCCAGAAGCAGAGAATTCTGAATCTAAGTCTTCAGTCTATGGGTGACCTTAGATCATTTGTATAATGGCCTCATACATTCTTTTCTTTCTTGGTAATGGGGATAATACAATGCGTGTGGCAGTACTGTTGAAAAGTACGTGAGACAAAGTGCGGGAAACTAATCAATACCTTATATACCACATACCAAATATATTATAGGAAAGAATAAAACACCAAATACATAAATAGTAGATAGTAGTATATTTATTATTATTAACATTGATACTAATTCATTTTATACATCCACAGAAAGAGACAAGGTTCAAAAGTGACAAAAATACAGTGAGTGCTATCCCTCCAGCTTCTAAGTAAGCTTCCTACTGATGTCTTCACATTGGGATTCTGAAAGGGAATTCATAGTAATGGAGAGTCTGATTCCATTATTTGATAATTACAATAAGCTTAATAGCTATGGACTTTCTTTGGTTTACTCCAGATTTATTTACTGCAAGTACCTACCTGCCCCCTACCTAAGATTTGATCAAGGGAATTCTGCAGCTCAGAGAAATGCAATAGACCAGCCCAGGATGAGGTGCCTTCTCACGAAGATCTCAGACCCATCAAGTGTTCAAGGTTTTGCAAGAACACTAAGTTCCTTTCCTTCTATTTCCTGTTTCTCCACAGGATTAATCATTGAATAGGAGGAAGCGTACTATCGATTTTGGCAGTAAATGTGTTCAGTTAGCACCAATCTGACCTGGAAGGGAGTGAGACCCTCCGTAAGTAATATCTGCTTTGAAAGCTGTGCTTGGTATTATTACAATCATGCATTCACAGGGTTTTCATTCACCTGTTCATTTATTCAGTCTTTTCTTCAACATTAATTTAGAAGGTCATAGGCAGGCACATGCTAGGCTGGGGGAAAAGGAGAATGTCATAGTTCCTTCCCTCAAAGGGCACTTAGTTATTAGAACAAGTCAAGTAAAAAGAGGATGAAAATACCTGTGGCAACTGCCATGCCTGGTGCTCCCTTGGAATAGGTGGGATCACCATGTGGAAGCTGTGGGCAAAGGCATTTAAGGACAGCTGAGTTGGGAAATGGTGTTTAAGACCCCTGGGCACTGAAATGTCATCTGAGGCAAGTGGGGACACCTGGATAAGGAAGAGAACTTTGCAGAAAGCTGGGAGCAGAGTGGTGAGACACAAAGCAAAAGACAGCAGTGCGCTCTGAGAACTGTAAAGGCTTCACTATTTCCAGCAGACCTAAGCCCCGAGGACACAGACTTGCCGCTGTGGTGTCCCATGCCATCCCCCCTGGAGTGCATGTGGAGAGCGGACAGGCGTGATGGAGTGGTGCGGTCTGTGCTGCCTGGGAGGACAGAGACATCCGTGCGGATGAGCAGAAGATGCTAAAGGGCTTGGTGCCCCATTCTCTATGCAGACAGATGCTCATTAGGATAGTAAGTGATAGCAGAATGGGAAACAGAGGTTTGTCCTATTCTAAACAAATAACAGAATCCTTAAAAAATAAAAGTATTAGGTTATAACTAGGAATACACAAATATTCAAAGAGAGGAAAGCCATTCCCAGTTTTACAAAGGGTAACAAATTCCAAGTTTGTCTAGAGGCTGGGACTAGTTTTCTTATGTAAATGTATTTGAGTCCTTCACCAGATTGGAGTGCCTGGAAACCCTGGGGCAAATGAGTCAGAGCTCTGGTTCTCTGCAAAGCTGGCTCCTGTCGGCTACGTCGTCAAGAGATGCTGAGTATGTGTAAGGAGACTGTGGTTGTGGGCCATGTAATTGCTTGCAGTTGGATGTCTTCTGGATTCCCTCCACTCCTTCACAGATGGCCTCTTTTGACTCCCCATAACCCACCATCCTTCTTCCTCCAAACCCATTCTCTGAGGACCAGGGAATTCGCAGCAAACACGGGAGTGAGGTTGAGGACACTAGCGCACAGTCCCAGGCTCTTTCTCCTTTTCCATGTAATTTATGCTTCATCCACAAACTTTAAACGCTGTTTTGGAGAATAGTACTGTCTTTTCTTGTGACTGGTGGAATTTTTTCTTCCTCCTGAGAGTCATGGGAGTTCAAAAAGAATGTGATGAAATGAAACCTAAGTGGGTCATTGCCTCAAGTCAGCCACCTTGTACAGAATATAGATCTGGCATTTTGCAGATTTGAAAAAAGAAAGTCAGTATGCCTATGGCCTTTCAGTTACCAGTGTGCTAGGCTGGAAAAAGAAAAATCACTGAAAGTGACAAAATTACAAAACAAAAGAAAACCAAAAACGCACAGCTGAAATAAGGAGTGAGAATTTCTCAGGTTCTGATTTACTCTACCTTAAAGATGATCAAATCCTGCCCTACTGTCCCTTATGATAGATATTTCAGACAAGAAGACAAATGCATAAACATGGTTTTGGAGAGTTCAATGAGAATATATGCATATATATTGTATCATGATATACCTTGAAACAAGCCTCTCAGGAGGGGGTTGGGATGACAGAAATTGATTTGTGGAGAAAGGTCCTATATGCCTGCTAGCCTAGATATTAGAACCATAGAACATTTTGCATGCTTTTTGGTGCATTTTTCAAAAGACTTTTCACATCCACAGTCCTGTCTGAGCCTCAGAGGAACCTGTGAAATAGGTTTTATGATCACTGTTTCACAGATGGAAAGCTGGTGGGCTTACACTACTCTACTGTTGGGTTTGTATGGCATTTGCCTCTTTGATGCTGAAAGCACTTTGAAGCCAGTTACTCATTATCTTTGTTTAACCAGCACCTAAACACATTAGCTCTCCACCTGGTTACATAATACAATTAACATTTAAAATGTTATTGTGTGCAATGAGTGGGCCAACTGTTAAGGCAAACATTTCTTGAGGTGGGACATTGTGTTTTTTTGTTTCCAGGATGATTCTAATGTAGCCAGGATTATACCCACTGATCTAGGGCCTAGAAAGTGTTCATCTACATAAACTTAGTCTTTGTTTTAGTCTATCTATAAAAAAAGAATTGGTAAGGTCATACCTTTGTGATGGAAGTGGAGGAATTAAATGCAATGGTGGATATAAAATTGCTTAGCATGTTATTTGGCAATATAGAATAATGAATAAGTAGTAGGTATTATCATTGTTCACAGTGTTCTTGCTATCATTGTGAGTGGTGATTTTTGATGATTGAATAGATAAATTGTTTGTGAAGATGAAATAGCCTATCAGTGACACATTTAGGGTCATATCACAATTCTATTACTTTATTTTAGTATTAGTCACACTATGAACATGCGAGCAAGTATTATATCATTATCAAAACTTCTCTGCCCAGGGCAGATTGTTCTCAGATTGACTAAGGGACTCATAGAAAATGTCAGGCAAGTCAGAGAGCAGGACACAGACATTCTCAGCATCCGTTCTTGGGACCTTCCGCACTCTGCACCTCTTGAGAATCAGGCAGGCAAGGCCATTGATAGCGAGCCAGTAGATGCAGCCAAAATTCCTGGTTGAAATTAAAAGTGATGCAGGATAGTCTGTAGACTGACTCTGAAGGGGGAAAGGTGTGAAAATCACCTGGTTCAGGATAGATAAATCCCATTCTTCAATTAGGTCACACATGAAAGTGTTCATTTCTGACCTTCGATGAGGTAAAAAATGAAAGTAGAGACAGTGGGTGGCCAACTTGTTCAAGAATATGGAGCAGTCAACTATCAGGCACTGATCCTCTTTGAAACTTAATTCTTTCCCTAAGCTGTAAATTGGGTAGATAACATCATTCCTCCTTGCCTTGGTGAGAAAATCTAGTAGGAAAGTATTAGGTGAATCTGGCTTGAAAACTGTAAATCTTTGCAAATATAAAGGAATCATCACTGATGTTACCAGACCTAGTTTAGTACATGATCTATTTTTAAAAAATCACAATATGTGCAAAATGAAATGAACCAATTTCTTCATAGACTATCTAGTTTGATGCATTGATTTTCAACATGTAGAAACCAAAATTGCGTAATCTTAATAACCTTGACCGAGGTCACAGTCTGCCCCCCAGTCTTTGAGCTAATTTAGTGGTCATACCGCTTCCCTTACAGATGTGGCATGGCCCAAGGGATTTCCCTCTAAACAACTCACTTTTATTTTTTACTGATGCAAATTGAGAAACAAGGCACATTTTCTAGGAGTGACTTTTTGCACGAAGTCATGCTTAATGTGAATCCATTTAGGTGGCCACCATGTCTGATCATATTTGAGTGAAAAAGAACATTTCAGGCTCCTAGATAATTATAAACCAGTCACATTTCCACAAAGCCATGATTAACTTATTCAAATATATAACAAGTGATTATATTCTAAGAGCAATTCAGCTAATTACATTGCATTAAAAAATTGGAAATAAATTAATTCTAAAAGCAAAGTATATACTCAAGTTTTCTATGTAACAGATTGGGCATAAATATTTAATGCGTATGAAATGTTTGATGGGGATTATTTGGCAAACATACACTTGGGAAATAAGTCAACAAATTAAGCGATAATTGCTTTTTGTGAAGCTTGGTTCAAGAATTAAAGGAAATTAAACTTTGGAGTTTTCAGATAGAGGATATTCTCAGACCTACACGTCTTAATATTTCATTCTCTAAAATCTTAATATATGTTCATCTGTATTTCCCCCACATATTGTCTTTTCTACTCTATTTTGAAAAATAAAAAGGGTATTAAGCAAAACACTGGAATATGAGAAAGAAGATATGGGTTCCAACACATCCTTCTCATATATCTTGAGTGAATATGAACAAGAAGTTTAGCTCTCTGAATATCAGTTTCCTTTGCTATGAACTGAATTGATTCATGATACATAGTTTAAATTCTAAAGTAATATTTTAGAGCACCTACTGTGTGATAGGCACTAAAATACAGTAAAACAAGACAAGTGAATTTCCTGTATATGTGTAGCTTCAGTTCTAGTGAGAAAACTGCATTTTTAAGAAAGAAGTTTGCTTGTTATAAATGTTTAAAATTGGAATGAGGTCAATGAGTGAGAAGTGTGACATGCCACAAAAGCATGTGACAAGGCATCTCACTCCATCTGGAGAGGTCAGAGAAAATGTATCTAAGTTGAATTCCGAAGGAAAAACAGTTAATAGATATGAATTTAGAAGAAGATGCAGGATTAGGGAAGGTAGTTTTCCAGGCAGAAAGAAAATTAGACAATTGATCTCTTCTTTCTCTCAATGAGTTAGTATGAAGCTCAAATTAAATAAGATATTCAAAATAATCAGAGAACTGACCTGTTTCACCCACTGGGTCCAGAGTCCTCTCTGAGTAGATGAGGCCTTTATGCAGTCATGGAAGGGACTGGGAGATGGCGATCTCTGCAAGGTAGTTGGCCCATGTCATCTGTTACCTGGCTTAGCAGGACCAGTGGGACAGGCCATGCTGAGGCAGACCACAGCCTGAACTCTGAGATCTCAAAGCCAAGGACACTTCGGCTTTCGATGATTTTTTTTAATCTTTCCCAATTCTACCTCCAGAATTTTGAAGTCAATTTCATGTAAAATACTGCCTTACATATCCTTAATTATCTTTTACTATTCTGGAGGCTAGCTGGGCCTGGCTGCAAAGAAACCACCGACTTGGAATGAGTCGCCATCACCTTTGTGATTTTTCAACGAGTCTCCCTCCACACCCTCTATGTAAAGTGGTTCAAGGTGTCATCTAATAATTGGGGATGGTTATCAATATGTCCACTGGCCTTCTTATTGCCACAGTGCTTTTTACTTTTTTACTTATTGTTTTTTCTTAGCTCCAACACTCTACTCTTATATCAGCCAGTCCAAACGATGAGCTTTATTCTGGTGCTCAACCACAGCAAGGTACGAGCTAACCTTCATGACTGGTATTGTTACCAGACTTACTCTCTGAAGATTCAGGATGGGCTTCCTCTAAACTCTCCACTTTTGGGAGAGAGGGATCAATAGAGTCATCTTAGAGGCTGTCTGCCACATCCCAAAAAAGGGGATTTTATTCTAAGTACTTTAAAGCAAAAATCACCTGGGACTTAGTGGGAGGGATGCAACACATACTGGAACAAATGAATAGATCTACATTACAAATGAATCATGTAACCAACTGAAGGGAGAGGGAAAGAAAGGCGCTAACCTAAATAACACTGAAAAATATTTTTCCCACTAGACACTGTAAGAGTAAAAACCAAAATAACTTTGTGTGAACACAATAGTCTCATTGGTAAATTTGTTTCTCACAGAACTACAGATTGTTGACTCTGAAACTACACTGCATGCATACAAGGGATGAACAAATAAGTAAATAAATTGTAAATAATAGGATCCAGGTTTCTTGTGGTCAAATTAAGAAGTTATAAATAAACAAGGAGAGAAAGTAGAATGAGTACTATAGTATGGGATCACAGTGAGGTATTAGTACAAACTCATGTTTATTTTCATTGATAGATACATACATGTACATAGAGAGAGAAGTAATTATAGGGGTGTTTCTGTGTGTATGTGTGTTTGTGTACACAGGTAAGTGCACATCTATATATTTCCTGGTTCTATCCTAACTTATAAATACCATAAACAAATCGATTGAGGTTGAAATCACCAGTGGTATATCATGTACCCGCCTCACTGTCAGGTGTGAAATGATGAGAAAAACACTTTACCTTTCTGGTATTCTTCCTCCAAACCCATAACCTCAGACAAATCATGCAAGAACAACAGAAAAACAAACAAATACGTTTAGGGACATCCTACAAAATGTCTGAACAGATACTCTTCAAAACTGTCAAAGTCACGAAGACAAAGAGAGACTGAGGACGTGTGACAGACTGGAGGAGACTAAGGGGTCATGACAACTAAATACACTGTGGGGTCCTGGGTCAGATAAAGGGCATTAGTAGAAAACTGGCGAAATCCCCAAAGGTCTGAACTTTCTGTAATGGTATTATACAATGACAAGTTATTTTATTTTGATATACATATTCTATGATTGGATATATGGTCATGGGTATGTGGGAATTATCTATACTATTTTTACAACTCTTTTGTAGGCCTAAAATAATCTCAAAATAAAGGTTTTTAAAAACCCAAGAGAGGGAAATATGCTTCCTAGGTAATTGGGGTTCTTCAGCCATTTACCAGTGGGCCATTTGTCTACATTGAGCTCAGGCTGAGAATCTGGCTTGGATCATGCTCCATGATTTTACTGGGGGAAACTGGTCTTTTGGCAGCCTTGCAGAGTCACTGAAACAGATTGGACAACAGAGGAGTCTTTAATACAAGTCTGCATTTTCCCATAGGACATTTACAGAATTCTTTAGTGATGTAGGAAGTTGGAGGACTGAGCCAGAAAGGCAAGGTGCTTAGAAGAGGGAGGAGTCTGGAGTCTCCCTCAAGATATTTGCAAGATTTTGAAACTATGGGAAATAAGCCGAAGACCTAGGCTTAAAAATCCCTCTGAAGCAGTGTTTTCAGGGCTCAGGATGCAGAAGTCAACCAGATCCGTATGAAAAGATGAGGTTACCACCTGAAGGATATAAATGAACAAGAAGACAAAAGTCTGATAAGAAATGCAAAACCATTCCAACCCATCTCAACCCATAACGGTATTGTGGGGATCAGTCACATCCTATATACCCAGCGGAGAAGAAGAGAGCAGTAAATGGGAAACATATCATCTAGGTCTTCTGTGGTTCTTTTAAACACATGTCTGGCATATAATAAAAATATAACAAAAACATGCTAGACATGTGAGGAGTCAAGGATTTGTGAAAGATAATGAAGGGAAAAGAAAAATAAATAATGGAAGCAGACCCACAGATAATCCAAATATTGAACTTATCAGACAAGGACTGATGGGAATGATGTAGAAGAAAGTACAGGGAAAGAAGGAAAAAATAGATGAAAAGATGGGTATTTCAACAGAAAACTGAAACCATTTAAAAAACTGAATAGATATTGCATACCTGAAAGTCATGGAATATCTGAAATTTAGAATTTTTTGAATGGGTTTGTCAGCATATTGGCCCAGTAAAAGTCAGTTTTAGTGAACTTGAAGATAGATCAGGAGAAAATATCAAATTTAAACACAAAGAAGAAAAATATAAACACCTGATATAACAGAGCTCAGTGAATGGAGCCATGTAGGAACCAAAGGAGCTAATATATTGACCCTCCAGAAGAAGAGGACAATATAAGGATGGGAGCCATATTTGAGGAGATTCTGGCTATAATTTTCCAAAACTGATGAAAGTATCAACTACAGATTCGAGAGGTCTAGTGAACATTCATGGAACATAAACTAGGTACCTTGTTTTCTTGCCCCAGGTCATCTTTGATGTTACTGCATAGAATGTCTATGGGAACTACCCTGGCATTTACTAATGTACAACCTGAAAATAAAGGAGTTAATCTCTTGACCATTGAAGTATCCAATATAAAATAAATAGTAAGACATGTATCTAATCTTGATTAGCTTAAATGGAACAGAAAGATAAATTGTGAATTTAAATGTACAATTAAGGATTAAAAGAAATAAATCCCAACAGATAGGTACAGAAGACGTGTTGCTTTTAACAAGATTACCTCCAGTTAGATGAAAGGGGATTATATGGATATACTGAGTTTTTGAACTGACTTTTGAACAAGGGCTATCATTTGTTAAAAGACAATTTGAGGGTGTGATACTGGGATGAATTACTTATTCGAGGCAGAATAATTAAGCAAACTCTGTTAGCCTTCTTTCTGTAATTGTAATCAACTTCTTTCTGCTGTTCTTGTAATTGTGGGAGGTGCAAAGATAATGATCAATACATCAGAGTTTCAGGCATCAGTTAATGTGCAGATTAGAGGAGAATATGAGAATCATTTTTGGTTTCTAGAAATAAATACAAACACATGAAAGCCTTTAGTTCACATAAGAATTTCTAATTTCTAAAAGAGTCTATGAGTTTTAAGGTTCAGTGGTAACTTCTCTTGTCCCAAATCATGCAGACAACACTTGGAAGAATTAAAATAGTCCAAATTCAAATCAGCCTTCTCTACACATTATTTGTTCTTCACTACACTCTACACACACATAACCATAAGGTAAGGTGGAAGGGGAGATGTCACAGAAAGGTAGAGATGAAGTCCTTTGGACTTCAGAAGAAGGAAAGACCTACAGTGGGAGGAAGCATTCAGGTCATTAGGAATTCCTTATAAACGGGTACATCATCTCATGCCATCTGTCTTATTGTTATATACAATGTGCAGGCATTAAAGTTTGCAAAAAGTGATTGTATACAGAGACAGAGATACTTTCTACTTCCTCCAAACTTCTGGACAGAAACATGCACATTACAAATTAAATAGGAAATGCTGCATTGAACTTCATCCCTTTAGTAGTTAGAAATTTTTGCCCAGGTGTTAAAAGGCCTTAAGGAAGGAGACTACAAAT
Organism: Smutsia gigantea; assembly: GCA_032199065.1. Lineage (NCBI taxonomy): Eukaryota > Metazoa > Chordata > Mammalia > Pholidota > Manidae > Smutsia > Smutsia gigantea. The sequence continues at coordinate 547,459 of JAVSCE010013001.1, forward strand.
TGTTGTAAATTGATGGAAAGACTTAAGATCCAAATAACCAGAGGGAAAACTAACTACATCAACAGCTAGGGGCTTGTCTGTTTTTAATAAGGCTGAGTTATGATTAAGTTATAATTATGATGTTAAAATCAGGCTAAGCAGTAAAGACCAAATGTAAGATGTGCTTATTGAATTAGACAGTGTGAATGGTAAGTAGTAGTAATTAAAGAACACTCATTTCATATTCTAGTATAGTATATTTGTCATTCTGTTATTTGATATTCAAAATATTGTAATGCAATTCTCCCAATTTAAAGTGTAAGATATATTTTTTAAAATTTATGAGTAATTATATATTTTTGTCACAGAGCAGCAGTATCAGTGTGTATAAAAAGGCAAAGTGTCTTTTGGGACACTCAAAGCTGAGTTCAAATGTCACCATGTTAAATAGCCTTGCACCATAAGGGTGGGTTGCCTCGCCTCTTTTAGTGACAATTTCAACTATAGAATGAGAAAATGATTGGATACAGCCCAGTTCTGCCTTTGATCTGTGCTCTTTAGATCAGTCTCAGGGTTTCTCACTGTCCTTAGATCCATATACAGGAGGTAAAAAACTTAAATCATTGTTTCCTAGGCCTGCTGTGAGACATGAAGGAAATTATTTGGGGAAAAAAATGGTCATCACAATGTCAGTGACTCTGAGATGTTACCTGTGGTGGAAACGATCATTTTCCTTCTGTTGTAGCTGTCATCCCTGCATTATCCAGCCCATCTCCCCATTCTAGGAGGACTGAAGTGATCAGAAACCTCTGTCTGACTCAAGAACAATCACCTCGATTGGTAATGCAATCACCTAGCTACAGTCACTATTGGATTCCTCTAGAAGCTTAATGTGAAACAAGTGTAAATAAGTTTCCATCAGTGATTAAAAGGCAATGGACTCTGGTTTCAGTTAAGGTATCTCTTTGGGCCCCTGAAGTAGTATGCGAACCTGACCTGCAGACAACTGACAGCTGACATTGGCCAATTACTGTTTTCTTCCTAGCTCTGTTCTATTGGTGCAACCTTTGATTTCACTTTTTATTTTCTCATTTACCCTTTCACTTGTTTGTTCCTTCATGAAAAATAAATTACTGTGGAGCAGGTACCAACTAAGGCAGTTAGAAGTAAAGATGACCAAGACAGCATCTCTTCTAACAGAGAGAAGACACTCTTTTGGGTACATTTCTATTGAAATACACCATGCCAATTCCCACAACTAGGAATACAGTCCTGAGACAAAAGACACAATTTCCAGTTCTAACTGCTGAGATCAAGTCAAGTCGAGGTTACTGTGGAGCTGAATATGGAAGAAGGAAAGAATTTTTTTTTTCAAATCTTAATGTACCCTCTATCAAAAGTGTAAGGATAAAAGAAGACTTTTATAAAGGAAATAAAAATGGGAAGTATATTATAAGTAAAGATAAATACTTATTGAGCATCTTCTCTTGTCAGACACTCCTCTAGGCATTAGAGATACAGCAGTAAACAAAATATACTATTCCCTTTTTTAGGCGAGTTTGCATTCTGTGCAAAAGCATAATGAAATGAACCATAGCATGAAGAAGAGACTGATCATTGATTTTGACTGGGTTTGGGGTCTAAAGAGAATTCAAATGGGAGTGAACTAGGGATCAGGTATAAAATCCAGATAGTGATATCTGCTTAGCTGGCATAAAATTGATTTAAGTCATCACGAGGTCTCACTGCCTGAATGCAGTCCTACTGCAGTTTGAGAGATTCTTCCTAGGGCTCCTTCAGCCTTTCTTCATGTCAAGCATCTCTCTGTCTGAACTGTGAGCTGTTCAAGGAAAGGGGATACAAATTGCATATGTCACTATCCCCAGTCCTAGTAAACAGCATAGAACAGGTATCCAAAATGTTTGCCAGTAAAGTTGCTGAATATAAATTCAATAACTATCTATGTATCTTTGTGTCTATCTACATCAAGTAGGAACTTTAATGTTAAAAATAATATGACCTAAGATGGGATCAAAATTATCAAGTGCTTAAAGATAAATCTAAGGAAAGATGTATTAAACTATTACATTAAAAACCATAATATAGTGCAAGGGTAACATAGAGTAATGTAATTTATAATATCTCTTTTTATGTATACACACATTATGCATATAATGATAGGGAGAGAGAAAGAACGACCATGTTTATGAATTTGAAGACTCAATATTGTAAAGGTATCCATTTTCCAAAGTTGATCTATAGATTGAATAAGTCCTAGTCAATGTCTCAGCCAATTTGCCTGTGTAAGTCTGTGTATGTATGTGGAAAATGATAAACTCATTCTAAATTTTATGTGGAAATGCAAAGAACAAAGAATAACCAAGAGGATTAAAAAAATCTGTACTCACACTATGAGATATCATTACTTGTCATAAAGCAGTAGGACATACAAAGGATGGTGTCGTATTGGTATAAGGATAAAGATACATCCATGAAATTAGAGAGTTCAGAAACAGATCCACACATGTAAGGTCAATTGATCTTTGACAAGGGTGGAACTTTAATACAGTGGAAATGGTGGTCTTTTTTTAAACAGAGCTGGGTCAGTATTAGGTGAAATGGACTGTGTAACAGGTGAATGAAGAAAACATAACAATATCTTCATGGCCATGGAGTAGGCGAGCTTTAAAAAAAATAAACTGGTTGCAAAAAGTACTAAGGAAAAAAAAAGGAAAAATAATAAATTAAATTTTATTAAAATTAAAAGCTGAAATATAGCCTGTAATTGGGAAGGCAAGGGGAGATAGAGGTATCTGCGGGTCCAGCAATCTGTGCTCCTTAGCAGCAAAGCAAGGGTATACCAGATGCTCAGAATGAATGAGTCTTAACAGATCAATGTTTGCAAATTTAACATATACAACTGACTCTTGAACAGCACAGGAATTAGGGGCACCAACCCCCTGTGCAGTCGAAAATCTGCATATAACTTGACTCTCCCAAAATGTAATTACTAATAACCTACTATTGATCAGAAGCCTTACTGATAACATAAAGTGTTGAGTACCACATATTTTGCAGGTTATATGTATTATAAACTGTATTTTTATAGTAAAGTAAGCTAGAGAAAATAAAAATTTTTTCTAAATGTCACAAATTTTTCCAGTGCTTATTGAAAAGTATCTGTGCTAAGTGGACTCATGCAGTTCAGATTTGTGTTATTCAAGGCTCAGCTATATAACTTAACAAAATACAAATTCACAGGTAGAATAGAGGAGAGGGTATCATAGACATCAAAGTAATGGGGGATTTATCTTGGATCCTGGATCCATAGTGACTGAGTTTAAATATTTTCTCAAAACATTATCAGCTGTATTAATTAATTTTTCTGGTCAGTAGCATACTCAGTGAAGAAGAGAGAAGCAATGATATCATATACCTTACAAGGAAGAAATACATGTAATGTATTTTCAGCACAGTGCTGGACATTAGGAAATCATACATTAACTGAGATCTTACCTACATGACATGCTTTTCCTTAGTTGTAGTGTACTGGCATATGCATTTCTTTAATGTATTCACAAATATTATCAGCTTTTTTTTCTGTAAAGGATTTAACAAGGCAGGTATGCGTTATAATACAACCTCAAAACTCTCTACTCTGTCATAAATGTATGGATCTATGTAAATTCATCTTTGTTTCTACATAAATAACCAGGACCTTATGTGATAACCTTTATTAAACACTGTATTAGAAGACTGCTCAGCTTGTGATTACCTGAGATCCCTAGAAAGTAGGAAGAAAATATCTCAGGTTATTGAACACCTGCTGTGTCTCATGCATTTCACATGTATTTTCTCATTTAATATTTCCAACAATCTATTGAATGAAATATTATTTTCCCTATTTAACCAGGGAGTGAATTAAGAAAGAACAAAATTTAGTAATTTCTCAACACTACAGAGCCACTAAATGGTAGAACCAGCATTCCCACCTGGATTTCCATGCGCTTTTCAGTGCACCAGATTGTCTCCTTGGCCTGCAAGAATTTTATATGTTATAGAGATCATAAGACTTGTATATTAGTGGATTTAGTAGCAGGTAAGAGGATCATAAGAGTCATAAAAGGAGAACTTAAAGTACTCTGGCAAACAAGATAAAGATGGAAACATTTGTAATTACAAGTGTCAGTAAAACTTCCTGTTTTGGTTGTTTATGAACAAGGCTTTTTTTGTAAATGATTATACATATTTGTGTTCTTAGTCTTTTACTCTAATTTCTTATCTAGCCTTTCATTCTAATTTGGTAGGACCAAACCTGTCTCATAGTCTATACACAGGCAAACTGCAGCGATATTGTGGGTTCAGCTCCGGATTGTTGTCATACAGTGAATATCACGAATAAATTGAGTCAAGCGAAGTTTTTGTTTCTCAGTGCATGTAAAAGCTATGTTTACACAGTACTGTAGTCTATTAAGTGTGTAATAACAGTATGTCTAAAAAAACAACATTAAAAGATAGTTTATTGCTAGAAAATGCTAACCATCATCTGAGCTGTCAGTGAGTCGTAATCTTTTTGCTGGTGGAGGGTCTTGTCTCCATGTTGGTGGCTGCTGATAGATCAGGGCCATGGTTGCTGAAGGCTGGGTGCCTGTGGCAGTTTCTTCAAATAAAACAACAATGAAGTTTGCCAACTTGATTGGCTCTTCCTATCAAGAATGATTTAATCTCTAGCATGTGATGCTGTTTGATAGTGTTTTACTCACAGAACTTCTTTCAAAATTGGGGTCCGTCTTCTCAAACCCACCACTGCTTGATCAGTGAAGTTTATCTGGTGTTATAAATCCATTGTTGTAATTTCCACAGTCTTCCCTGCATTTTTGTCAGGAACAGATTCCATCTCAAGAAACCACTTTCTTTTCTCATCCATAAGAATCAGCTCCTCATCTGTTATAGTTTTAACATAAGATTGCATCAATTCAGTCACATCTTTAGGCTCCACTTCTAATTCTAGCTCTTGTTATTTCTGCCACATCTGCAGGAACTTCCTTCATTGAAGTCTTGGCCTCCTTAAAGTCATCCACGTGGGTTAGAATCAATTTCTTTCAAATTCCTGTTCATGATGATATTTTGACATCTTGTCATGAATTACAAATGTTCTTAATGGCATCTAGAATGGTGAATCCTTTCTAGAAGGCTTCAATTTCCTTTGCCCAGAACCATCAGAGGAATCATTATCTATGATGGTTACAGCCTTATGAAACGTATTTCTTAAATAGTCAGACTTGAAAGTCAAATTAATCCTTAATCCATGGGTGCACAGTGGATGTTGCGTTAGCAAAGCATAAACACATTAATCTCATATTCCATGTCCACTAGAGCTCTTAGGTGACCAGATGTATTGTTAGTGATGAGCAGTAATATTTTGGAAGAAATCTTTTTTTTCTGAAGAGTAGGTCTCAATAGCAGGCTGAAAATATTTAGTAAACTATGTTGTAAAAAAGATGTGCTGGCATCCAGGCCCTGTTGTTCCATTTATAGAACATAAGCAGAACAGATCTAACAAAGTTCTTAAGGGCCCTAGAATTTTCAGAATGGTAAATGAGCATTGGCTTCCATTTAAAGTCCCCAGCTGCACTATGCCCTAATAAGACAGCCTGCACTTTGAAGCTTTGAAGCCAGGCATTGACTTTTCTTAGTTGTGGAAGTCCTAGAGAGCATCTTCCAACAGATGCTGTTTTACCTACGGTGAAAATCTATATAGTGTAGCCACCTTCATTAATGATCTTAGGTGGATCTTCTGGAAAGTTTAGCTTCTACATCAGCACTTGCTGCTTCACCTGCACTTTTATGTTATGGGGATGCTTCTTCCCTTAGACCTCATGAACCACTCTCAGCCAGCCTCCAAGTATTCTTCCACAGCTTCCTCCCCTCTCTCAGCCTTCACAGAATTGAAGAGAGTTAGGGGCTTGCTGAGGCTGGGCCTTTGGCTTCAGGGAATGTTGTAGCTGGCTTGCTCTTCTATCCAGACCACTAAAACTTTTTCCATGTCAGCAATAAGGCTGTTTCTCTTGGTCATTTGTGTGTTCACCAGGGGAACACTTATTAATTTCCTTCACAAACCTTCCCTTTGCCTTCATGGTTTGGGCTGTGTCCACTTTCGACATGACCACTGAGGTACATCCCTATGAAATTATTCAAATTATTCACCCATAACTTGTGCTGCCTGCTTAGCTGTCTTTGCCCACTCCTTTCTCTGAAAACTGCAAATGAGTCCCCACAGTTCCGTTCCCTTCCCTCCCCTTTCTGCCTGCTCGTTTCCCTCTGGTGCCTCCGTATGCAGCCCAGCGTGGTGTGCTGTGCCTTCTGTTCTGGAAGTACAACAAAAACTTCTCCCTCGATGGCAGTCATTTTTGTCTCTGTGTATCTTACTATGCCTGCTCAAAGCAGGTCCTGGGTCCATTTCTAGGACCACCTGATTTAAAAAATAAGTAGATAAATAGGCTAAAACACAGGCACTTTAGAAATTGAGGGATGGTGGCTAAATAGAAACTTCTGCTTCGACTGGATTATTTTAATTTTTTTTCTTTTTGTATATTTGTTTCAATGAAAAAGTATTGATTAGCAGTAGGGTAGTCACTCTTTAATTAGTAGTGACTGATTATGTAAGAGTCACCAATCTAGACCCAATTATACCTTATTTTATTGCATTTTGCTTTATTGTGCTTTACAGACACTACCATGTTTTTTCAGTTCAAGGTTTCTGGTGACCATGTGTCAAATAAGTTTATTGGCACCATTTTTCCAACAGCATTTGTTCACTTCGTGTCTCTGTGTCACATTTTGGTAATTCTTACAGTATTTAAAACTTTAAATTATTATATTTTCTATGATGATCTTTGATCAGTGATCTTTGACATTAGTACTGTAATTGTTTTGGGCGCCATGAACTGTGCCCATATAAGATGGCAAACTTAACGGATAATGTGTGAGCTTTGACAGCCCCACTACCAGCCATTCCCCCATCTCTTTCCCTCTTCCTAGGCCTGCCTGTTCCCTGTGACAGAACAATGTTGAAATTAGGCCAGTCAGTAACCTCACAGTGGCCTCCAAGTGTCCAGGTGAAAGGAAGAGTCACACGTCTATCATTTTAAATTAGAAGCTAGAAATGACTAAGCTCAGGGAGGAAGGAAGGTGGGAGGGAAGGTCAGGGCCTTAATTGCAGTTTTCCAGAGAAAGGAGTGAGCAAAGCCAGCTAAGCAGGCAGCACAACTTGTGGTTGAATAATTTGAGTAATTTTGGAGGGATGAACCTCAGCGGTCATGTCCCTGGCCCCGCAGTGTCCTGGAATATAGAAGTCTGATAAAATGAGGCCAGTGGGAAATACAGACTCTGGTTTGGTTGGTTTTCGTACTAAATGTGTTTAGTCCTTTGGCGCTGTTTTAACAAAATAACAATGGACTGGGAAGCTTATAAAAAATAGAAATGAATTCCTTTATTTCTCACAGTTCTGGAGGCTGGCATGTCTAAGAGCAAGGCCCTGGCAGATCCAGTGTCTGGTAAGGACTCATTTCCTGGTTAAAGATGGCCATCCTCTCACTGTGCTCGTGGAAAGGGAAGGGTTAGGGAGATTTCTGGGGTCTCTTTCATCAGGGATCTGCCCTGATGCCCTAATTATCTTCCAGATCCCTAACTACAAAGAGGTTGAGGTCAGGTCTCAATGTAGCAGTTGTGGGGGAACACACACACTCAGTGTACAAGTGAACATGCTGGCCGCCAAGCTGTTATCTCTGGGAATGGTAATGCTGGGAAGGGCAGTTTTCTGTGGCTGCAAAGCCCTAAAGGCCAAACCATCAAGAATATGGAAACTAAGAAAATACAGTCAATATAAAGGCTTATAGACTTGTTTAGTGTTTATCAGAGAAAGTCTGACAACACCCTAGCAGGTGAGTCTCTGTAGGATAGTACTTATGCTAGGTGTCAAGAAATATTCAAACATACAAGGAAAAAACCTGCAGTGCCATACACTGCTGTTTGAGGCCATTCTTCCCTTCTGGAGAACATGCCAGCCACTTCCTGAAAGTGTATTATTTAGATCTGTAGTCAGTGTACTCCTCTTCATTCATTTGTCTTTCCTGATAGTTCCCTGGCCATATGTTTTTTGGCATTCTTTTTAATCAGTGACAGATGGATGAAGAAACTTGAAATCCTACATCTGATTCCATGCTCTTATGGCACTTCCGGAACACCACAGTAACAGAAACACACACCTAGTGACAATTCTTAAGCAACTTTAGCTTCCCCTAAACTCAGCCTAATAATGGTCATTCCTGAGGTTGGGGGCCAGGTCTGAGGCTGGGCATGAAGCTCTGAGGAGAGTAGCAACTCAGACTCTCTGTGGATCTGTGAAGCCATGTCCTATCTCCCTTTCAACACCCATCTTCTGCAAGAGTGTGAATTCTAGTGTGATTAGACATTGTATGTATTGTATTTTTAAATGTGAGGAGGCACCAGGCATTAGAGGAAGAGACAGAAGTTCTATTAAATATTTCAGCAAAGAGAACAAAGAGTATATACATCCAATATTGGCTTGGTCACAACTCATTTCAAGGAAAATATAAGAATAAAAGTTCATAGGCATTAAAAATGAAGACATCACCTCCTTGTTAGCTAAGCCTGTGAATGGAACTGCATGAACTGCACTCTGTCCACTCTTCTGCAGCATATTGTTTAGGGCTAGAGCCCAAAAGGCTGTACAGGAGCTATGGCTTTCTCTCTCGGTTTCCCCAGACATGCAATAGGTTATGTCCTTCTCACTTGCCCCCAACCCAGACTTCTTATACTTCATCTCTTTTTCTGCAAAATTGTGCAAAATACAATACGGGTTCTTCAAGGGGCCTGCGTGCCTCATCACCACAGCTTCTGAGTCCAAGATTTCTGTACCTGTTTGTTGGCGGTCACCACTGGGCACTGAGAAGCACCCAAGGGAGTCACTTGCATTCTTCATACATTCCCCTTTGCTCTAATTATGTAACAATAGCCGTACTACCTCCTGATAAGAAAGGCAATAACTCTACTAGAAAGATGACTCATTTCTTACCTGTGGTTTCTAGACACAAGGAGGCAGAAGTGTGTAGGCAGCAGTACAGCTTATGTTTCAATGGGACTCATGCTTTGAGCCCTGTGGAAATGTGCCCAGGGACATCTAACCTTATGAAATGGGTGTAGGCGTTAGGTGTGATGTCAAGGGGCACAACTCTTGCTCTCACCTCTGGTTCCTGCATACAAGTATTCTTTCTGCTGGGGCCACTGATCCACACCATGGTCTTTGAGTTAGTGCATGTACTGTGATCCGCAGGATGGCACCTTCTTCCACAGAATAGTGCCACCAGGCTGGTACTGTGACTGTGCCTTCAGCAGGTTATCTCAAAGTTCTAGCAGACCAGCAGATTCCAGGTGCCATGGTCTGGATACAACCTGTGAATATTATGGTTATGGGCTCACTCGCACACCCCCCTAGTAAAGTAGGCTTCTTGCATGGTAATGTGGTATGTGGGATTTCATGCCACCTTCTATTAAGTATCTCTGTGACTCTCTGTGGGGTGGCTGATTATAATTCTGACACTTGTGGGTCTTGACAGGTAATAGACCACCAGGCCTTTACTGTTTTGTGTACTACCATTCCCATTGCTATGAATGAGACAAAGTGTGCAACAGACAGTCCTAATGTCAACCCTGGCCCACAAAGGAGAACCTCTGTTGAACATTGTATTTTTGGTGCTGCTGTATACTGTCACCAACACATCCCTGTAACTTTTGTATGTTATGCTCCCCTGGGATGCTGCATGGGCCACAACAGTGTAGGCTCTAACATGCCCACTTCTCTGAGCCTGTTAATCCCTTCCTTTTCCATCTGCCCCAGCAATTCTTGCATTTTTTTCTCACCATGTGATATGACTTTCTCCATGCTTCTAGAAACCATCTTTATATTGAATTCACACCATCTCCTGGGGGCTTTTCCAGAGTATTAAATCTTATATTTCAGGAGAATAAATCTTTCCCAATCCAGTCTGATGCCCTGATTCCTGATTCAGCACCTTCAGGTCCCATCCACACATAGTCCTCCAATTCTATAGGTATATGCTGGCAAAAGCCTGCAGCTCCTTTGAAAAATAGTGCCTTTTCTCCTTAATGAGGCCCAGAACATAGACCCAGCATCTATGGCAAATTAGACTTAGTCATAGACCCAGTGTCCAGAAGAGGTGGGGACATGTGCTGAGCAGGGCCCACCCCTCTGGCTATCTTCTGGTGGAAGGGGAGGAAAGCAGGAGCTAGCTAGCTCTTTATAGGGAGCGTTCTTCACATCTATAGGCTCCAAGGATTCAGAGGAATCCAGATAGCCTAAATCTACAGGGAAGAATTGAGAGTATCTATCCATGTATTTAATGCATTTGTTGCATTAAGGTCCTGTACTGTCCCCAGCAGGACCCTGCCCTTTTGACTGGACAGACCTGTTTGATTGGACATTTAACCTTCTTTGACATTTAGCCACTGTGCTAATAAAGTCCTGTTTGACTTCTTTTTCTTTGCCTTCTGCCTTCCCACTATTAGATATGCAACCAAAGAGGCTGATAATTTTCATACCTGGCTTTCATTTGCTCCTTGTCCTCAGCTTTCTGTAGAGCACCTGTGACTGGCACTAAGTAATAACTACCCATCCCCATTATCTGTCTGACAGTATTTTCTCCATACACGGTAGAAGTGATAACAAACAGACTGCCCCACTGAGTGAGATGCTGTCTGTACTCAACCCTGCTTAATGACTTAAAGCCACTCAAAACCTTAATCTCATCACTTCCTTTCTCCAGTTGCTTTCCATATTGAATTTGCCAGTTGAGGTCTCTGGAAGTCAACACTGAGACATAGTCTGGTGCCCAAGACATTAATTAGGGATCATCAGCTGAACGAAAGAGGCAGGAAGCAGGATTGGGCAGAGGATCAGACTGTGATGCCAGCTGGCTTGACAGCTTGGGTTACCCTGCAGGCAGCTCTGGTATGGGACCATTAATTATTTCTCCCAGTTGCTGGATTTCAAATGCCCCAGAAAGGACATGCCTTCATGCCTTGTGAGGTGGCTTTAAGTAGCTGGGTTGGAACCTGAAGGGGCTGATAGCTGGAGGTAGTCTCCCAACCCCATGCTTTGTCTGAGTGGCAAATCCATCCTTGAAGGGTGACCTGGGAGAAGCAACACCTTGAATGACACACTTACGTAGCAACAGCACAACTGCCAAAATCAGGAAATCAACAGAGATGGCATTCTGATATCTGAAATGCAGCCTATATTCAAATTTCACCAATTGTTCAATTGATTTCCTTCATAGCATTTTTATTCCTAATTCAATTTCCAACCTAGGATTGCACACTGTATTTAATTGTCATTTTTTTATTCCCTGTAAATCTGCAATAATTTCTCAGTTTTTCATAATATTGAAAATTTTCATGGATACAGGACCATTGTTTTATAGAATCTCTCAATATGGGTTTGATAGAAATCTCTTTATGATTAAAATATGCAAGTCTACAAGAAATACTATACTAATTATTTTGTTTCTCTTAACGCTTTTTTTTTGGTGAAATAAACAACTGTTTATTGAGCTTCATATTTGTTTTCTGTGGCTGTGGTAACAAATCACCACAAACTGAGTGGCTTAAACACATTTATTATCTCATGGTCCTGTTGGTCAGAAGTCAGACATGGGCCTCCCTGGGCTAGGATCAAGGTGTCGTCAGGGCTGTGTTTTTTGTGGACTCTCAAGGGCGAAAGTCTTATTTCCAGGCCTTTTCCAGTTTCTAGAGGCTCGTTGTACCACTTCCTCCATTTTCAAAGCCAGCCGTGGCAGGTTGAGCCCTTCTTACATTGTATCACTCTGCCGCTCTCTTCTGCCTCTTCTATTTTTAAGGACTCATGTGATTAGAATAGGCCCACCAGGATAATCTCCCTATCTCAAGGAGAGCAGATTAACAATCTTTTTTATTTTTATTGTTTAACTTTTTATTAAAATATACATACAGAATATGCATTAAAATATAACATACATAAATGGTATAGCTTGAAGAAATTTTATAAACTGAATAACACTGTGTAACAAACACTTGGATCAAAAAACATTAACAAGACCCTAGAAACTCTCCTCATGCTGAAAGGATCTATGCATTTTAAATTTTAATAGAATTGCTCAATTGCTTTCTGAAAGCCTTTGCAATTCTTTCTTACTTTCTTTCTTTATTTATTAAGGTATTATTGATACACACTCTTATGAAGGTTTCACATGAAAAAACAATGTGGTTACTGCATTTACCCATATTATCAAGTCCCCACCCATACCCATAGCAGTCACTGTCCTTCAGTGTAGTAAGATGCCACAGATTCACTATTTCCCTCCTCTGTGCAACACTGTTTTACCCATGACCCACCACACGATGTGTATGAAACATAATACCCCACAATCCCCTTCTCCCTCACTCCCCACCTGCCCTCCCACACCCCTCCCCTTTGGTAACCACTAGTTCCTTCTTGGAGTCTCTAAGTCTGCTGTTATTTTGTTCCTTCAGTTTTGCTTCGTTGTTATACTCCACAAATGAGGGAAATCATTCAGCACTTGTCTTTCTCCGCCTGGCTTATTTCACTGAGCATAATATCCTCCAGCTCCATCCATGTTGTTGCAAATGGTAGGATTTGTTTCTTTCTTATAGCTGAATAATATTCCATTGTGTATATATACCATATCTTCTTTATCCATTCTTCTACTGATGGACACTTAGGTTGCTTCCATATCTTGGCTATTGTAAAAAGTGCTGCAATAAACATAGGGGTGCATATGTCCTTTTGAATCTGACAACTTGTATTCTTTGGGTAAATTCCAAGGGGTGGGATTCCCGGGTCAAATGGTATTTCTATTTTTAATTTTTTGAGGAACCTCTATATTGCTTTCCACAGTGGTTGAACTAGCTTACATTCCCACCAGCAGTGTAGGAGGGTTCCCCTTTCTCTGCATCCTCACCAGCATTTGTTGTTCTTAGTCTTTTTGATGCTGGCCATCCTTACTGGTGTGAGGTGATATCTCATTGTGGTTTTAATTTGCATTTCCCTGATGATTAGCGATGTGGAGCATCTTTTCAGGTGTCTGTTGGCCATCTGAATTTCTTCTTTGGAGAACTGTCTCTTCATATCCTCTGCCCATTTTTTAATCAGGTTATTTGCTTTTTCAGTGTTGAGGTGTGTAAGTTCTTCATATATTTTGGATGTTAACCCCTTGTCTGATATGTCATTTACAAATATATTCTCCCATAATGTAGGATGCCTTTATGTTCTGTTGATGGTGTCCTTTGCCATACAGAAACTTTTTAGTTTGATGTAGTCCCATGAGTTCATTTTTACTCTTGTTTCCCTTGCTTGAAGTGATGCGTTTAGGAAGAAGTTGCTCATGCTTATATTCGGGAGATTTTTGCCTATGTTGTCTTCTAAGAGTTTTATGGTTTCATGACTTACATTCAGGTCTCTGATCCATTTTGAGTTTACTTTTGTGTATGGGGTTAAACAATAATCCAGTTTCATTCTCTTGCATGTAGCTGTCCAGTTTTTCTAACACCAGTTGTTGAAGAGGCTGTCATTTCCCCGTTGTATGTCCATGGCTCCTTTGTCGTAAATTAATTGACCATATATGGTTGGGTTTATATCAGGGCTCTCTAGTCTGTCCCATTGGTGTATGGGTCTGTTCCTGTGCCAGTATCAAATTGTCTTGATTACTGTGGCTTTGTAGTAGAGCTTGAAGTTGGGGAGCATAATCCCCCCATCTTTATTCTTCCTTCTCAGGATTGTGTTGGCTATTCGGGGTCTTTTGTGGTTCCATATGAATTTTAGAATGATTTGCTCTGGTTTAATGAAGAATGCTTGGTATTTTGACAGGAACTGCATTGAATCTGTAGATTGCTTGAGGCAGGATGACCATTTTGACGATATTAATTCTTCCTATCCATGAGCAGGGGATGTGTTTCAATTTATTGGTATCTTCTTTAATTTCTTTCATGAGTGTCTTGTAGTTTTCAGAGTATAGGTCTATTACTTCCTTGGTAAGGTTTATTCCTAGGTATTTTATTCTTTTTGATGCAAGTGTGAATGGAATTCTTTTCCTGATTTCTCCTTCTGCTAGTTCATTGTTAGTGTATAGGAATGCCACAGATATCTGCACATTAATTTTGTATTCTGCAACATTGCTGAATTCAGATACTAGATCTAGTAGTTTTGGAGTGGATTCTTTAGGGTTTTTATGTACACTATCATGTCATCTGCAAAGAGGGACAGTTTAACTTCTTCCCTGCCAATCTGGATGCCTTTTATTTCTTTGTGCTGTCTGATTGCCCTGGCTAGTAACTCCAGTACTATGTTGAGTAGAAGTGGGGAGAGTGGACGTTCTTGTCTTGTTACTGATCCTAAAGGAAAAATTTTCAGCTTCTTGCTGTTAAGTATAATGTTGGCTGTGGGTTTGTCATGTATGGCCTTTATTATGTTGAGGTACTTGCCCTCTATCCCCATTTTGTTGAGAGTTTTTATCATGAATGGATGCTGAATTTTGTCAAATGCTTTTTCAGCATCTGTGAAGATGATCATGTGGTTTTTGTCCTTTTTGTTGATGTGGTGGATGATGTTGATAGATTTTTGAATGTTGTGCCATCGTTGCACCCTGGAATAAATCCTACTTGATCATGATGGATGATCTTTTTGATGTATTTTTGAATTCAGTTTGCTAATATTTTGTTGAGTATTTTTGCGTCTGTGTTCATCAGTGATATTGTTCTGTAATTTTCTTTCTTTGTGGTGTCTTTGCCTGGTTTTGGTATTAGAGTGATGCTGGCCTCATAGAATGAGTTTGGAAGTATTCCCTCTTCTTCTACTCTTTGGAAAACTTTAAGAACGATGGGTATTAGGTCTTCACTAAATGTTTGATAAAATTCAGCAGCGAAGCCATCTGGTCCAGAGATTTTGTTCTTGCATGGTTTTTTGATTATCAGTTCAATTTCTTTGCTGGTAATTGGTCTATTCAGATTTTCTGTTTCTCTCTGGGTGAGCATTGGAAGGTTGTATTTTTGAGAAAATTGTCTATTTCTTCTAGGTTATCCAGTTTGTTAATATATAATTTTTCATAGTATTCGCTAACAATTCTTTGTATTTCTGTGGTGTCTCGTTTCTGATTCTGTTTATGTGAGTAGACTCACTTTTTTTCTTGATAAGTCTGGCTAGAGGTTTATCTGTTTTCTAGAAGAAACTGCTCTTGCCTTCATTGATTCTTTCTGTTGTTTTATTCTTCTCGATTTTATTTATTTCTGCTCTAATCTTTATTATGTCCCTCCTTCTGCTGACTTTGGCTCTCATTTGTTCTTCTTTTTCTAGATTCGTTAATTGTGAGTTTAGACTGCCCATATGGGATTTTTCTTCTTTCTTGAGTTAGGCCTGTATTGCAATATACTTTCCTCTTACCATGGCCTGCTGCCTTTGCTGCATCCCAAAGATTTTGTGGTGTTCAATTATTGTTGTCATTTGTCTCCATATATTGCTTGATCTCTGTTTTTATTTGGTCATTAATCCACTGGTTATTTAGGAGCATGTTGAGAAGCCTCCATGGGTTTGTGGGATTTTTCATTTTCTTTGCATAATTTATTTCTAGTTTCATTCCTTTGTGGTCTGAGAAACTGGTTGGTACAATTTCAATCTTTTTGAATTTACTGAGGCTCTTTTTGTAGCCTAGTATATGAACTATTCTTGAAAATGTTGCATGTGCCCTTGAGAATAATCTGTATTCTGCTGCTTTTGGGTGGATAGTTCTGTAGATGTGTGTTAGGTCCATCTGTTCTAATATGTTGTTTAGTGCCTCTGTCTCCTTACTTATTTTCTGTCTGGTTGATCTGTCCTTCAGAGTGAGTGGAGTGTTGAAGTCTCCTAGAATGAATGCATTGCATTCTATTTCCCTTTTTATTTTGTTAGTATTTGTTTCACAAACGTAGGTGATCCTGTGTTGGGAGCATAGACATTTATAATGGTTATATCTTCTCCTTGGATTGACTGTTTTATCATGATGTAACATCCTTCTTGGTCCGTGACTTTCTTTGTTTTGAAGTCTGTTTTGTCTGATACAAGTAATGCAACTCCTTCTTTTTTCTCCCTATTAGTTGCATGAAATATCTTTTTCCATCCCTTCACTTTTAGTCTGTGAAGGTCTTTTGGTTAAAGTGAGTCTCTTGTAGGCAGCATATAGATGGGTCTTGTTTTTTTATCCATTCAGTGACTCTATGTCTTTTGATTGGTGCATTCAGTCCATTTACATTTAGGGTGATTATCGATAGGTATGTACTTATTGCCATTGTAGGCTTTAGATTCATGGTTACCAAAGGTTCAAGGTTAACTCCCTTACTATCTAAGAGTCTAACTTAACACACTTAACATGCTATTACAAACACAATCTAAAGGTTCTTTTTTTTTCTCCTCCTTTTTCTTCCTTCTCCATTCCTCATATATTAGGTATCATATTCTGTACTTTTTGTCTATCCCTTGATTGACTTTGGTGATAGTTAATTTTATTTTGCATTTGCTTAGTAACTAGCTGTTCTACGTTCTTGACTGTGGTTTTATTACCTCTAGTGACAGATATTAAACCTTAGGAACACTTCCATCTATAGCAGTCCCTCCAAAATACAATGTAGAGATTGTTTTTGGGAGGTAAATTCTCTCAGCTTTTGCTTATCTAGAAATTGTTTAATCCCTCCTTCAAATTTAAATGATAATCTTGCTGGATAAAGTAATCTTGGTTCAAGGCCTTTCTGCTTAATTACATTTAATATATCATGCCACTCCCTTCTGACCTATAAGGTTTCTGCTGAGAAATCTAATGATAACCTGATGGGCTTTCCTTTGTATGTGATCTGATTTCTCTCTCTGGCTGATTTTAATAGTCTGTCCTTATGCTTGATATTTGCCATTTTAATTACTATATGTCTCGGTGTTGTCTTCCTTGGGTCCCTTGTGTTGGGACATCTGTGTACCTTCATGGCTTCTGAGACTATCTCCTTCCCCAGAATGGGGAAGTTTTCAGCAATTACCTCCTCAAAGACACTTTCTATCCATTTTTCTCTCTCTTCTTCTTCTGGTATCCCTATAATGTGAATATTGTTCCATTTGGATTGGTCACTCAGTTCTTTCAATATTCTTTCATTCTTAGAGATCCTTTTTTCTCTCTGTGCCTCAGCTTCTTTGTATTCCTCTTCTCTAGTTTCTATTTCATTTATCATCTCCTCCACCATATCTAATCTGCTTTTAATACCCTCCATTGTGCTCTTCAACGATTGGATATCAAACCAGAATTCATTCCTGAGTTCTTGAATATCTTTCCATACCTCCATGAGTATGGATATTATTTTTATTTTGAATTCCCTTTCAGGAGGAGTCATGAGTCGATATCATTTAAATCTTTCTCAGGAGTTGTATTAATAATTTTACTCTGAACCAGGTTCCTTTGGTGTTTCCTATTTGTATATGGTGCCCTCTAGTGCCCAGAAGCTCTACTCTCTGTAGCTGCTCAGCCCATGAAGCAATGTTGGGCATTGCAGGAGAGTGGTATTGGTCCCTGGGGGGAGGAAAGAGCTGTTTCCTGCTTCCTGGCTGCTATGCCTCTCTCCTCTGCCTGAACCAGTGGGCTGAGCACACAGGTATAAGCCTCTATGCTTTGCGTTTGTAGTTGCTGTAGACAGATCTTCCCTCTGGCTGGCCTAATGCCAGGGTAGGGTTTGCCATTTTGCGAGCTAGGTGGGGCTGGCCAGGAGGAAAGTGCAATAGGTTGCATATCACGGAGGGGGTCCTTGGAGCTGTGGAGGCAGCCAGGGAGCTGGAGCACCTGAAGATCATGCCCCTTTAGCAGCCCTTTTGCTAAGGGCTTCCTTGTTAGGAAGTGTCTCAGACTGCCCTCCTTTCTTTTGTCCCAGAGCAGCCGGATATAGATCCCTGCTTTCCACAAGCAGTTGGAATTTCCGTCTCTCCAGGAATTCTGCCTGTCTTGGCTCTCCAATCCCCTAATCATGAGAGTATCATGCAAGCACCATGAAATGTAGGTTTGTGCTCCCAGAGCAGATCTCCGGAGTTAGGTATTCAGCAGTCCTAAGTCTCCACTTCCTCCCTGCTCCGTTTCTCTTCCTCCCACCAGTGAGCTGGGGTGGGGGAAGGGCTTGGGTCCCGCCGGGCTACCGCTTTAGTACATTACCCTATTCTGTGAGGTCTTCTCTTTTCTCCAGGTATATGCAGTCTGGCTCTGTCCTCCTTCCTGTTGCTCTTTCAGGATTAGTTGTATTAATTATATTTTCATATTATATGTGGTTTTAGGAGGAAGCCTCTGTCTCATTTCTCACGCTGCCATCTTTAATCTTCTGTTCCTCTTAACTCTTAACACATATATTGCTCTCTTTTTCCTCTCAAGATAAAACAGAAAAGTATTGTATTTTCTTCATTGTACAGATAAGGAGACCAGGTGCGCAGAAAGTTTAATAATCCCACAGTCCATGGAATAAGCAGCATGTAATCCAATTTAGTATTGGATTCTAAGGCTTGTCTTCTTCACAGTACTTCCTATCTCAAGAGCTATACCTATGGGTTACCTTCAAGCTTTCCTGTCTTTCAGAAGCAGCCAGTGTTAGCTAAAAAAATACATTAGTTCAAAGTGCACTCCAAACTGCTCAAATTATAAACTTCAGACTTTAGAGAAAGACACCTGTGATTTGAGCAAGCACCACCCCGATTCTGACGCACAGGAAGTCTGAGACATGAGAACACAGGCTTTACTCCCACAGTACAGGCTGTCTGGTGACTGCATATCTACAAGCCCAGCTGCTTCCTCCATTTTCAGACTTATATTTGCTGCCAGACTTGAGATTTCAGGGATGCCAGGGAGCACACGCTGTTTTAATTATGGCTTTGTCAATTCCTTTGGCCTCTCTGAGTCTGTTTCTTAATTGGCTAACTGAGGTTAATGATCGGTCTCCCATGGAAGTTTTGAATAATATGTTAGGGATTGGTAATCAATAGACAAATAATAAATCTAAACAGTTCTTACTGTTCCTTCTTTAAAATGTTTTTTGTTTGTTTGTTTCGCATTTTACTCAGAGTTCGAAGAACTAGGAGCAACCCCTACCTTCTGCCACATTCACACTCAAACTTGAACCCTACTGAACAGTTTTGTGAATCCTGCACATGCTTTGGCTCTATTTCTGCCCACTTGTATCCATATTAAGCCACACATTTAGGACTCCAGAGAATAATTTTATTTTTCTTAATCAATTAATATTCTTTCTCTTAGAGAACTGATTGATTCTCCCATCACCTGCTTCTGAATAAAAATATAAGAAATACCTTGAAATCTATCTTAGTCCTATTGGGGCTACTATACCAAAAAACCGTAGACTAGGTAGTTTAATAAAAATTTATTTCTCACAGTTCTGAAGGATGTCAAGTCCAAAGATCAAGGTGTCCACCAGTTTGATGTCTGGTAAGAGACAGCTTCCTTATACAGGCTGTCTTTTTATGTGGTGGAAGGGGCTAGGGAGCTCCCTGGGGTCTCTTTTATAAGAGCACTAACCATATTCAATGGAGTCTGCCCTCATGACATAATCACTTCCTAAAGGCCCCACCAACCAATACCATTATACTGGTGGGTAGGGTCCAATACATAAATTTTGGGGGGTAATGGGGGAAAAATATGCAGTCTACAGCATTTGCATTTTGGGGTAAAAGTAGTGTTAGATAGATAAATTTAGCATTTACTCTGAACTCCATATTCAATCATAAATTTTCTAAAAGAGAAAAAGTGAAAATGCTATTTTCTGAGTACAAGTTTGTGATTCACGCTCCAGCTGGCAACAGAGCACTAAGCTTACCTCACAGCACACCAGTCTTTGACGGTGGTTTTAGTTTTCCATATAAATATCACGGGTTGGGTGGCATTTCCCTTTGTATTTATTTGATGTTAGGCCTTCACTCAAAGTAATTTCGCACGTACTCCCTGAGTATTTCTCTGCAAGATGGACTGTGGTAGCTGCTTAAGTCGGAATTCAAAAGAAAATTAACCCATCCCTGACTCTGTGCATTTATGAAACATTTGGCAGTCTCTGTGTTAGGCACTAGATGCAAAGATGGGTGTCCGTGTTCTGACCTTTGAATTGCCCAGGGCCTCATGAAAAAGGTAATTCATGCCATATTTGCTAAGAACCCAGGGCACCAGCTTTAGAGGTAGGTTATCAGTGTAAGGGGCATGTCCTTGTGGTTCACCAGGTGTGTGAACTCCAGTAACCTGATGCATTTCTCTGTAGTTTGCGTGTTTGAAAAAAAGTTAAATTAGTAAGCATTTAACTATCTTGTCCATTTCAAATTGGAAGTATCTGTACCATTTTGGATGACATAACCATTTTCCCCATAAATATAATTTATTTAATGGTGTTTATTCAACTTTTCTGATTAAAATCAAAACACATTTCAGAAAAATATTTTTTAATTAAGTGTTCTTCTGCTTTATAAAGACAAGAACTTTAAATGTGTGGGTGTGTTGCCTTCTATTTTTTTAAGAGTTGGAGATATATGTATATCTTAAACTCTATATATAGCTTTATGTTCTATTATATACATTTTCTTGGAACCTTCAAAATTCTTTAGAAACCTCTTTTAAATTTCACTACATACTTCCAATGTAACTTATACAGCCATTCTTTATTGCTGGATGTGTAAGCTTTACATTAAGTTTACAAATAAAGCTGTAATAATTTTTATGCATTTCTGATTACTTTCCTCAGTAGTTTCTTTACTTAATCTTTTCTCTTAAATATTGTCTTTAATATGCTTAAGAGATTGTAGTTCAAATTCTAATTTGATATGATTTAAAAACAGAAAGAAAGTAAAGAAGGAAGGGGGGAAGGAGGAAGGAACCAAGCTTGGTTTAGCATTAAGTCAGGTCCCAGTGAGCTCTGTTTCAGGGGAAAGGCTGGAGTTTAGGGGTGTGACACAACCAGGCTGGAGCTCCTTAAGGCTGGAGTTGATCTGCAGATGCAGTCCTGGAGAGGGTTCATTAGAAGCCACAGGAAGTAGGGATTTTGTTTCCAGGGGTCAGAATGGAGTCAAGAGATGCTCTATGGGCCCCACTGGGGCCTGAATCCAAGAAGAAAAAAAAGGCCCCCTGAATTACCCAGGCCTTAGAAATGATGGCCCAGGAAGCACTCACATTCACAAGGCAACGTCTGTTCACACACAAACTCTTTAAGGCACAATTTACTCATACAAACAATGGAACTAGCACATAGGACTGTGTCTATGGTTTGTGGGGAAGATTAAAATTTGATAAACATTGAAATGGTAAGCATAATCTTGGAATGTAGTAAACCTTCAAGATGTGTCAGTTTAATCCAGCTACACTGTTATTTATTTTTTACAACATCTGCTTTGTTTCCCTTACAATTGTTATCAATTTGTAATTAAATATTTGTTACTCTGTTTTTTTGTTTTTGTTTTTTATCTCCTTGACCTACTGTTAAGCCACATTAGGGAAGGAACTAAGTCTATTTTATTCATTAATGTTTTCTGAGTAAATGTTTGTTAAATTGATATTAAAATCTTTTAGGCTTCTCTTACCTCAATGATTTCAGTATAACTGGCTTAAACTAGAGCATTTCACAGCCTCTGGGACTGAAATTTCTCCCCAAAATCTCTTGCTTCTTAGCTCTCAAACTAATTGGTCTCTTCTCTGCAAGCTTGCCTGTGTTTACCAAATAGCAGATCTGAACCTCCTCCACAGTCTACTCCCACCAATCAGCTCACAAGGTTATTAACTTTTAGGAAGGGATTGTCATGGCAGCATCTCAACTCCTCCATGATCTTGTCCCCAGACACCTCTCTGTACTCTCCTTCCCCTCAGAAACAGAGAAGATATTTTTTTTCTATGCATAAAGTTTTTGTCTGCTTTGCTGGAGTCTTCTTTGACATCCTGGGGTCATAGTTTGTATTCTAAAGTACCAAAGAGATTATTCCTTTTGTAAAACAGGAAGGAATGGTCATGAGAGCCCCTTGTCCCAGTGAGGAGCAGCAAGAGTGCTGTGGAGTAGAGCACAGAGAATTGCTCAGAGAGAAAGTACAGCAGTGACAGGAAAGAACATTTGTGCAGAACTAGTCATTCAGAATAGTTCTGGGCAAAGTTTGATGCCAGTTACTCTCTAGATTCATTGGAATAATTGCTCAGTGCTTCAAGTACATGGGAGAAATAAAAGCCTGTGGGACAGAAGACTTGACAGGTGTTTGTGAATCACAGCTATAGTCCCTCTGCTTTTGAGCCAGAAGAAAGGACTTAAACAAGACTAGTTTCTAGGGAATGATTCATGGATCAACAGCTATGTATTTATATCTTTCCTTTGCCTCAGTACTAGTAAGTCTAGGAAAGAGAAAATAGAAATATTTTGTTGCATTGTGGATTTACTGTTGTTCTTTAAGCTTTGGGTCTAATAAAATATGTTATTGCCTCATGGCCACAGTACAATGGTCTGGAAATTTGCCACCACCTTCCACTTAACTAATGCTGTGGTCATTAAGTTAGCTCAAGGAGATGCTCCATAAGTTTTAGGTGAAGGAACAAATAGGAACAAATGCCTGTAGTGAATGCTGCTCCATAGCAACTCTATTTTTTATAATAATATTTGACCTATGAAGTTACAATCAATACAAACTCCTGTGGGCACCATATATAGATCTCTTCTCTTCTTGAATTAATACGTTATGAAAACAGGGGCTAGGATGTTTTATTTATGTAGGTCACTAATTCTTGGGGAGGAAAAGTCTACTGAAGGGTGAAATGACAAAGCAACTTGTTATCATTAGTTTTTAGAGGGAAATATGGAGTTTCCTATTAACCTTCTTTTTAAAAATAATATACTTCAACAATTGAGCAGACTTCTATTGATCATCTGCGGCAAGCATGAAACTATGCTATTTTGGGGCTACAGGAACCAATGAAATACCTAAAGGGGACACACTGATATTGGGACAAGACCTATATTTTACACCTGCATGTGATCAACTAGATACTGACATTTAACTCACTGGCCGATATAGATGGCTATATGGAATGTATACACATTCAGGCCCAGAATTCTGGCTACCTTCACACATGCCTTAAAATTTCAATGTATCTTTTTTTTCTTGCTAGACTTTACTCTTCTAAATGAAGAACGGTAGCCTATTTCAGTCTTTACCATCAGGCACTCATCAGACTGATGGACCAAAAGCACAGACTTGTTATGCTTTGATAAATGACTGAGCACCAATATGTACTTCACACTTATGCATCTGCCTATAGATAACACCATACATACATCTGACGTTATATATTCAGTCAAAGCTTTATACTTATTAAAGAATATCATTAAGCGGAAGAATTTTATATGTTGAAAGAGCAGAGTAATAAGATGTTAAATTTGGACATGGAGAGTAAAAAAAACCCATAGACTCCACTTAATAATTCCACCAGACTTCATAAAAGGCAACCCAAGGTCTGTGTAATGGCCAATAGTTACCACATTAAAGGGTTTCTGTTGGTCCACATTCTGTCCAATATTGTTCATATGCTGTGAATTTAAGAACATACTGTATAAGAATAAAACAATAGAAAGAACCAATGAAAGCAGGAGCTGGTTCTTTGAGAAAATAAACAAAATAGATAAATCCTTAGCCAGACTTATCAAGAAAAAAAGGGAGTCAACACACATAAACAGAATCAGGAATGAGAAAGGAAAAATCGCTATGGACACCACAGAAATACAAAGAATTATAGAGAATACTATGAAAAATTACATGCTAACAAACTGGATAGACTAGAAGAAATGGACAACTTTCTAGAAAAATACACCCTTCCAAGGTTGACCCAGGAAGAAATAGAAAATCAGAACAGACCAATTACCAGCAATGAAATTGAATTGGTAATCAAAAAACTACCCAAGAACAAAACCCCTGTACCAGATGGCTTCACTGCTGAATTTTATAAAACACTTAGTGAAGACCTAATATCCATCCTCCTTAAAGTTTTCCAAAATGTAGAAGAGGAGGGAATACTCCCATGGCCAGCATCACTCTAATACCAAAACCAAACAAAGACACCACAAAAAAAAGGAAAACTACAGACCAATATACCTGATGAACATAGATGCAAAAATAACAAAATATTAGCAAACCGAATTTAAAAATACATCAAAAAGATCATCCACCATGATCAAATAGGATTTATTCCAGGTATGGAAGGATGGTATAATATTTGAAATCCATCAAAATCATCCACCACATACACAAAAAGAAAGACAAAAACCACACGATCATCTCCATAGATGCTGAAAAATCATTCAACAAAGTTCAACATCCATTCACAATAAAAACTCTCAATAAAATGGGTATAGAGGGCAAGTACCTCAACATAATAAAGGCCATATATGACAAACCCACAGCCAACATCATATAACAGTGAGAAGCTGAAAGTTTTCCTTTAAGATGGGAAACAAGACAAGGATGCCCATTCTCCCCACTTTTATTCAACATAGTTCTGGAGGTCCTAGCCATGACAGTCAGACAACACGCAGAAATAAAAGGCATCCAGATTGGTGAAGAAGAAGTTAACTGTTACTGTTTGCAGATGACATGATATTGTACATAAAAAACCCTAAATAATCCACTCCAAAACTACTAGATCTAATATCTGAATTCGGCAAAGTTGCAGGATACAAAATTAATACACAGAAATTTGTTGCATTCTGGAACCACAAAAGACCCTGAATAGCCAAAGCAACCCTGAGAAGGAAGAATAAAGTTGGGGGGATTACGCTCCTCAACTTCAAGCTCTACTACAAAGGCACAGTAATCAAGACAATTTAGTACTGGCACAAGAACAGACCCATAGACCAATGGAATAGACTAGAGAGCCCTGATATAAACCCAACCATATACGGTCAATCAACATATGATAAAGGAGCCATGGACATACAATGGAGAAATGACAGCCTCTTCAACAACTAATGTTGGCCAAACTGGACAGCTACACACAAGAGGATGAAACTGAATTATTGTCTATCCCCATACACAGATGTAAACTTGAAATGGATAAAAAACCTGAATGTAAGTCATGAAACCATAAAACTCTTAGAAGAAAACATAGGCAAAAATCTCTTGAATATAAAATGAGCAACTTTTTCATGAACGCATCTCCTTGGGCAAGGGAAACAAGAGCAAAAATGAACAAATGGGATTTCATCACGCTAAAAAGCTTCTGTACAGCAAAGGACACCATCAGCAGAACAAAAAGGCATCCTACAGTATGGGAGAATATATTTGTAAATGACATAACTGACAAGGGGTTAACATCCAAAATATATAAAGAGCTCACATGCCTCAACACCCAAAAAGCAAATAACCCAATTAAAAAATCGGCAGAGGATATGAAGAGACAATTCTCCAAAGAAGAAAGTCAGATGGCCAACAGGCACATGAAAAGATGCTCCACATCGCTAATTACCAGGTAAATGCAAATAAAAACCACAATGAGATATCACCTCACACTAATTAGGATGGCAACATCGAAAAGACGAAAAGACTAAGAACAACAAATACTGGCTAGGATGCGGAGAAAGGGGAACCCCCCTACGCTGCTGGTGGGAATGTAAGTTAGTTCAACTATTGTGGAGAGCAATATGGAAGTTCTTCACAAATCTAAAAATAGAAATACCATTTGACCTAGGAATTGCAGTCCTAGGAATTTACCCAAAGAATACAACTTCTCAGATTCAAAAAGACATCTGCACCCCTATGTTAATTGCAGCACTATTTAAAATAGCCAAGATATGGAAGCAACCTAAGTGTCCATCAGTAGATGAATGGATAAAGAAGGTGTGGTACATATACACAATGGAATATTATTCAGCCATAAGAAAGAAACAAATCCTACCATTTGCAACAACATGGATGGAGCTAGAGGATATTACGCTCAGTTGAATAAGTCAGGCAGAGAAAGACAAATACAAAATGATTTTCCTCATTTGTGGAGTATGGCAATGAAGCAAAACTAAAAGAACAAAATAGCCCCAGACTCACAGACTCCAAGAAGGGACTAGCAGTTACCAAAGGGGAGGAGTGGGGGATGGTGGGTGGGGAAGGAGAGAGAAGGGGATTGAGGGGTATCATGATTATTCCACATGGTGTGTGGGGGGGTCACAGGGAAGACAGTGTAGCACAGGGAAGACAAGTAGGGACTCTGTGGCATCTTACTACACCGATGGACAGTGACTGCAATGGGATATGGGGAGGACTCAGTAATAAGGGTGAATGTAGTAGCCACATTGTTTTTCTTGTGAAACCTTCAAAGATTGTATATCAATGAAACCTTGATAAAAAAATAAGAACATACTGTATTGATGTCAGGCATGTATGTATTTCACCATGACATCAAATTTCATTTCCCTGACTGAATATTAAATTTAATCATATTCTAATTATTACCATTTTTCCATTTAAAATGTACATAAAGGATATTATATAATTGATTTAATTATAGAGCAAACACTGTAACCACTACCCAGATGGAGGAGTACATCATTAATGCTTAGAATCTCTCCATGTGTGCCTTCTTGATTACATTCTTTCTCTTCTCCCTGTAATATCTCTATTAATATTGATACAGACAGATAATTAAGATTAAATATACTGTGGGTGTATAAATATATATATACATACATATATATATATGGAACAAAGTAGGTGTTCTTGTAAACCTCTGTCCTTTCACTCAATTTTATGTTTGTAAGATTTTTCCATAGTGTTTTATTTAGAGTACATCATCCCTTTATATCATTGTATGATATTCCATTGCATAATAAACAAGAGTTTTTCTTTTCTACTGGTGATGGATATTTGTCTTTTCACCAGTTTGAGGTTTTCACATCAATGCTGTGCGTTCTGGTACATATGGGCATCAGCCTGACTATCTAGATGTGGAATCAATCAGTCATAGGCCTTCACATTTATGAGATAATGCCAAAAGTTTTCTCAAGTGACTGTATAAGATTCCATTCCCTTTGGCATTATAGGAGAATTCCTGCTACCACCCATTCTTACCAGTATATGGGGGTATTACACTATATAACTACTGTTAATCTGCTGAGCATACAGTTATATCTCATTATGATTTAATTTGAACTTTTCTGATTAAAAAGGGAGGGATAAAGGGATTAAAGGGCACTATGATTAGTACACATAATATGGGGGGAGCACAGGGAAGGCAGTATAACACAGAGAAGGCAAGTAGTGACTCTACAGCATCTCACTATGCTGATGGACAGTGACTGTAATGATGTATGTGGTGTGGACTTTATAATATGGGGGAATGAAGTAACCACAATGTTGCTCATGTGAAACCTGAGCATAAGATTATATATCAATGATATCTTAATAAAAAAAAAGGAAGCTGAACAGCTTTTCATGTTTTTCAATTATTTGTACTTTTCCTTTTATAAGGTGTCTGCAAAACATGTTTATCCATTTTTCTATTTTTAAAACTTCCTATTGATTTGAAGAAATATAATTTATATATTCATGAAACTAGCCCTTTGTTATTTAAAAAAATATGCTATTTAACCCAATAGCTTTTCCTTTCATGATCATTACAGTATTTTTGATATGAAGATACAGGAGAACCTGTTGTTCCAGTTCCACTCATTTTAAAGATGGTTCTTCCCTTACTTCTCTATGTTGACAGGGGCAGAAACATGCAGAAAATGAATCTTTTCTAGATTTCCCTTCACTTTGCATTAGTCTGTTTATTTGTATCTATGCACTTAGTTAATATAACCCCATAAGTTTCGGATTATCCTTCTTTTATCCAACAGTGTCCAGGCTATTCTTCTTCAATTATATTTCGGCATTGTTTTTAAACATTATCCAGCAAATGTTTATAAATCACCTACTATGTACCACGTGCTATTATAGGCACATGGGCAATGTCACACAAGAGACAAAACTTCCCATTCCTGTGGAGCTTAGGTTCTAATGTGTGTGGGAGGAATAGGACACAACAGTACATTGCTATCGCCCACAACAGTAGTAATAAAAAAATCACTTACCTTATAAGAAACCCTAGAAGGTAAAGAGATTATGGAAATTACAGATGGGAGGATGTTGGATCAAACTGGCCTTATGGAGGGGTTTGAATTCATAGGAAGTTTCTAATCAGTTTGCATGATAAGAAACTTTGCTTATATTTTAATAGAGAGAGAACTGATATTTTTATATCAGGAGAAAAGATTTTACTGCAATTACATCAGCCAATCTAAAAGCTCAGATTATGTATCCTTTATTTGAATTTTCCTCATGACTATCAATTAAGCATTAGAATTTTCCCTGTGGAGGTCTTACCTGTTTTTTACTCCTGAGAACTTGATGTTTTTATGAAATATCAATTTTTAAAATTTGTTTTCTAATTACTGCTGGTATGTTAGAAGATATTTAATTTTTCATTATCTGTCAATCTTGTTAAACTCTTATTAATGTAATAAAAATGTTGATTTAAAAAATTTATGTAAAAAAATTCATGCGATCTGTCCTAAATTTCTTTCAAATCAATTCTTGATGTCTCTCATGCATTCATGCTTTACTATGCTGCCTGAGACCTTCTGTATTGTGTTAGAAGTCAGTAGTGAGAGTACACAACTTGGTATTATTCCTAAAGCCTAATGGAAAGATTTTAACATTTTATATTTGGATATAATGGTTACCGTACTTTTTTAGGATTAAGATTTTAAAAATTGTCTTCTGTATTAATCTATATACATTATACTACCCACTAAAATTATATATATGTATACATGCATATGTGTAATTATTATATAGATATAGATATATATAGATACAGAGAGGAAGTTTTTTTTTAATTGATTCATACAATTGTGGGGCCTGGGAAGTCTGATATCTGTAAGGCAAGTTAGCAGACTTGAGACCCGGAGAGAAAATGATATTGAAGTTCTAATCTGAAGGCAGAAATGCAGGTAGAATTTTTTCTGTATGGGGAGATCTCAGTCTTATTTTCTCAAAGCCTACAACTGATTGGATGAGGCCCACCCACATCATGGAGAGTAATTTGCTTTATTCAAAGTTTGCCTATTTAAATGTTAATCACATCTAAAAAAATACCTTCACAGCAACATCCAGACTGGTGTTTGAGCAAACAACTGGGCACCACAGCCTAGCCAAGTTGACACATAAAATTAACCATCATTCTTCATTAGTAGTTAACTAATTATTTTTAATATGAATGAATGTTGAACTTTATTAAATGCTTTTTGTGCACCAATTGAGATAAAATTATGCTTTTCCTATTAATTGGAATATGTGGTAAATTGTGTTTAAAGATTTTTCTAAATGCTACAGAAAGCATGGATATCAGGATGAACTCAAAATTTTAATTAAATCAATAGATAGGTCAATAAATAGATGGGCACATAGATTGGCTTGCCAACAGTTTGTTCTGGACTTTTGCCTCTAAATTAATAAGTGGCTTTGGCCTATATATTTTCATTTCTTATTTTGTTCTTACGGGTCTTGGTGTAAAGGTAATGTGTAAAATTCATGAAAAGAGATGAGGAATGTGCTCATTTTTTCTACTCTGGGAACATTTTATGTACTTAAAATTATATTTTGAAAATTTGGTAGAGTTTTCTGATGAAACTGTGCATTACTGGAGCTTTCTACCTGGGAGAGCTTTTAACTGCTCATTCAGGTACTTTAATGGTTATCATAATTTTAAGGTTTTATATTAACTCGAGTCAAAATTTTATAATTTTATAATATATTTGTTTCCAAAAACTTTCCACTTCATGTAAGTTTTCTAACTTATTGGTTAAGGGTTTTTTGAAATAATGCAATTAAAGTATCTTGATTAGGTCTGCATCATTTATAGTAATGAAAATTAGATGATGACTTGATGAAACTCTATGTGCTACACATTCCTCAAAGAGTGGAAAAGAGCACCAGGAGTAAATGCTTGTTCTCAGGCATAGGGCGACCCTGAGGCTATTTTATTCATGCTTTGTTCTGACCATTTCACATGCTTTGGGTGTGAACTCCAATCGTCCCTTATCTGTAGCATATAAGTTGGGAAAATTTACTTAATCTCTCTGAGACTGTTTTCTCAATTGTAAAATGGTTGTAAGATTTCTTCCCTTTCAGGGGAAATGTGAGGGTGAAAAGTAATGAAATAACACAATGTGTGAGTGCTAGACACCCAGACAGAACATGATAGATGCAACTGCATCTGGATTGTAGCCACACAAGTTCTAACCAGAATCTTGCATCTGTTTTTCTCTCTGTTTATAGTAAGGACTATAAAATGGAGCATTAAGAAAGATGGAAGCAGTAGGATGAGTTGGAAAGGGCTACACAATGTTTATATTTTACTCACTAAGTTTTTCCAAGGGTTGCCCATGTAACACCTTTATCAAGCAGAACTACTTCGGGGATGAAGAAGATGAATATTAACTAATTTTCTTTACACCCCCAAAGCTACCCCACAGAAAAGACTTCTAAATCGATGAAAGTGTTCAGTGTGATGGACACACAGAATATGATGGGGACAGGGAAGAGATGAGCCTACTATGTCATCATACAGAGGAAGCTCTATCATGTAAGAAATGGAGAGTTCATAAAATGATTTTTAAATTAAAGGCGGGCATGATTATGTTTTTAAGATCTTTTACAATTAAGCAACATTACATGTAACATCTCTGTGCAATCATAGTAAAGCAATGATTCACTTAAGTTACAAAGACAGAAGCACAAATACAGACACACTGATGGAAAATGAAGTGCCCTAGTCTATGTGTATACCCTGCTTCTGTATTATGTTTAGTTATAGCAGGGTTCATTTGCTCAGTTAAACATACAGACCTGTATTGAATTCCACCAGGCAGCAGTTTCTCTTCTTGGCAGTGCAAATGGGAAAATTGAATTTTCCTCTGCATTCTAACCTGATTCAAAATTTATTTTGTATTTAGGCCCTTTATATAATGATTACTATCATCATTATTTAGCAACTTTTGCTTAATCTATTAATGAGAAATGGATATTTTCAGTGTTGGTGTGTTGTAAGTTCTGTTAGAGATGATTATTGTTAGAAGCAAAATGTAGAGGGAATGAGGAAAGCCAGGAACAGCACAACAGTCATGCTGAAAGTTCTGAGCAGCCAGGGTGGGGAGGAGGGTGGGAAAGAAATGCCTTAGAGCAGAAGGAAAAGCAGATCGGGGCACGGAAGAGCAGAGTGTTCAATCCCAGCATTTTATCTAATTCGCTCTGATTTTTTTTTAATTCTGAACTTAGTTATCACATTTGCAATATTAACACTTGGAAGAAAAAGAGCGTATTTCTTTCTTTTATTGAAGTATCATTAATACACAATCTTAGAGTGGTTTCAAATACACAATACAGTGGTTCAACAGTTACACACACTTAAATCCTCACCCCCACTAGTGTGGTTGTTATCTGTCAAAATAGAAAGTTGTTACAGAATCGTTGGCTATATTCTCCATGCTGCACTACTCCCCATGATCAACTTATATTATGATTGAGAATTTTTTGCCCCTTTATTCCCCTTATTCTTCCCATCCACCCACCCCAACCTCTACCCTATGGTAACCACCAGTCACTTCTCAGTGTCTGAGTCTACTGCTATTTTGTTCATTTTGTTTCCTTTTGTTTTTAGATTACACAAATAAGTGAAATCATCTGGCATTTGTCTTCTTCTGCCTGGCTTATTTCACTTAGCATAATACCCTCTAGTTCCATCCATGTTGTTGCAAACAGCAGGATTTCTTCTTTTATGGCTGAATTAACATTCCATTGTGTATATGTCTGACATCTTCTTTATCCATTCATCTGTTGATGGGCACTTAGGTTGCTTCCATATCCTGGCTACTGTAAATAATGCAGCGATAAACATAAGGGTGCGTATATCATTTTGAATCAGGGATTTTGTTTTCTTTGTTAATTTCTAGAAGTGGAATTAGTGGGTCGAATGCTATTTTTAGTTTTAGTTGTTTGAGGAACTTCCATATTGCTTTACACAGCATCTTGTCAATTTACATTCCCACCAACAGCATAGGAGGGTTCCATTTTCTCCATACCTCACCAACACCTGTCATTTCTTATCTTTTGGATAGTGGTCATTCTAACTGGTGTGAGGTGATGTCTCTCACTGTGGTTCTGATTTGCATTTCCCTGATGATTAGCAATGTGGAGCATGTTTTCAAGTTCCTATTGGCCACCTGCATTTCTTTGAAAAAATATCTATTCAAGTCCTCTGCCCATTTTTTTAATTGGGTTATTTGTTGGTTTTTTTTTTTTTTGGTGTTGAGGCATATGACTTCTTTATATATTTTGTATGTTAACCCCTGATTGGATAAATTGTTTACAAATATGCTGTAGGTTGCCTTTTTGTTCTGCTGATGGTGTCCTTTGCTGTAGAGTAGCTTTTAGTTGATGTAGTCCCATTTGTTTGTTTTTTATTTTGTTTCCCTTACCCTGGGAGATGTGCTCAGGAAAAAATTTCTCATGTTTATGTTCAAGAGATTTTTACTTATGTTTTTTTCTAAGAGTTTTATGGTTTTATGTCTTACATTCATGTCTTTGAGCCTTTTCAAGTTTACTTTTGTGTAAGGAATTAGACAGTAATCCAGTTCCATTCTCTTGCATGTAGTTGTACAGTTTTCCCAACACCAGTTATTGAAGAGGCTGTCTTTTCTCCATTGTATATTTGTGGCTCTTTTATTGTATATTAATTGACTATATATGTGTGGATTTATATCCGGGCACTCTATTCTGTTCCAATGATCTATGGGCCTGTCTTTGTGCCAGTACCATACTGTTTTGATTACTGTAGCTTTGCAGTATAGCTTGATGTCAGGGAGCATAATCGTCCCAGCTTTGTTCTTCTTTTTCAGGATTGTTTTGGCAATTTGGGGTCTTTTGTTGTTTCATATGAATTTTCGGATTATTTGTTCTAGTTTATTGAAAAATGCTGTTGGTATTTTGATATGGATTGCATTGAATCTGTAAATTGCTTTGGGAAAGACAGCCTTTTTGACTATATCAAAAGACACTATAGAGGGCTTCTTTTACAGTGGTATAAAATGGAATAAAAAATGGAAGCCTCAGTAATTTAGGGTTCCCTGTGGTGTTCTCAAATTTAAAAAAAAGACTGATAAGGAAAATAAATTCAGAGAATCATTAGTGACAAGCACACTATTTCTCCACTTAGGGTTGCAATATTTAACATATAAAAATACTGGAAATCCAGTTATATTTGAATTACAGACAAACAATAGGTCTTTTTTTTTAGCATAAATATGCACCAAGCATTGCATGGTCAATTCCAGCTTGCATAATACCCCTCTCATCTTGTGATATAGAGGGATGCCCCTGAAAATAGCACCTAGGGCTTCTTTCTTCCATCGATTCAGTCCTCCCCAGGAACAAGGGGTAAATCCTCCAATTTGTGGCTTGGGAACAGGAACTGAGGATGAACTGCTTCTGGTTTCTTTGTTGGGCTTGTGATTTGCAGTGTTCTCCGATCCACTATCCACCATGTGGTAATCTCCATTATGACGACCCTCCTCCTATTGTGAATCACCTCTGCCTGGGAGCTGGCAGGTAAGGCTCTAATGCTGGATGCCACATTCAGAAGCTTAATTTTATACTCCTTTGCTACATTCTCCATTTTTTTGACATTTTTATTTCTTTATGTTCATTTTTTTGTCTCTCTCATTTGATCAGACTTTGGGTGTGGAAATCAGGGAGAATTACACACTGTTGACTTTCAGATTTGAAATAAAGGTTGCCCCATCCAAGCTTCTGAAGTACTTAATGAAGCAAATTCTTAAAAGCAACAGTACCTTGGACAAACTTTTATAGCCACTTATCTATGTGAAAACAAAAACAAACAATTAATTCTATGTTTCTAAAATGTAGAACTGTGAAATATTATTTATAATCCCTAATTAGATTACCAAAATAGTACCCTTCTTTTTGTTGTTTGCTTTTATAAAGAAGTTAATATTTTGACACCACATTTATTTTGAAGCAGGTCTACTTGTCACAAAAGTATTGACCATCGTGTTTGTCCTGGGACACAGTGGCAACTAAAAGGAAAGGCCTCTGTCCCCATAGAGTTTACTTCTCTGGATACAGAAAGATTGAACAAATAAATACATGTTCATTTTTATTTCAGTTTGTGATAAGAGCTATAAACGGTATAAACAGAATAATGTGATAG
The DNA here is from genome assembly GCA_032199065.1 of Smutsia gigantea. Taxonomy (NCBI): domain Eukaryota; kingdom Metazoa; phylum Chordata; class Mammalia; order Pholidota; family Manidae; genus Smutsia; species Smutsia gigantea. The sequence continues at coordinate 581,856 of JAVSCE010013001.1, forward strand.
AGAATATTTTGAAAGGTCACATTAAAGACTGCTGAGGGGATCTGTCCTGGAGGTGTCATTCTCAGTGGGACAGAGAATGGGTGGTTCTGCCACTGGAGGAACCCTGGGAGGGGTACCTAGGCAGGCAGAAGCCACTGCCCAGCATCAGGTTGTCGAGGGCTCCAAGTGACCACAACCAATTAAGCTAGTTAGTGGCCAGGGAGTCAGTGAGGTGAATGGCATTGGATGGAGGTGGGTAAGAAACAAGCCATGATACAGTTTGAGGACATAACAAGTACTTTAATTTTTATATTATTAGAAAGAATATCCAAAATAAATGGGAAGACAATAGAAGAGGAAAAGGAAAGGAGAATTAGGAGACTCATGCAATATTCTTAGCCAGAGAAGTGGCAATTTGGACTGTATAGTGGCAGAGAAAGGGAAGGACAAAGGGATGGAGAGAGACTTCTGAATACTTCATTACAGATGAATCTCAGAGGGATAAAGAGTTAAGTTTTGGTAATCAGATTACAGCCTGGGATCTGGACTGCAAACGTAGAGCATTTGCAGGACTCTGAATCACAGAGTCGAAATTTCTCTTTATCTTTTCTAGTTATAATATTTTGTGTCACATGCCTCTAGATACAAGTATTAATTCACATATCTTATCAATATAAGCGCATTTAGTAAACTGAGGGGCATGTGAGAAAATAGAGTAAGAATCTGAAAACTTTACAAACAACACATATGAGTGGATATCTTTTCCTTTGGCTGAATATAAAATGATGACTAAAACAAAATATTATATTTTAGAGGTATATCTTCTGGTTAAAATCAGGGCTCTTTTTCATCAGAGTTCCTAATTTCTTGGTACATGCATATCTTTCAAATAATTCCTTGTTTAATTCTGTTTTTACTTTTACACTTGCCTAAGTATTTTATTATCCTTTTACATCTAGAATGTGCAGTAAGAAAATCATAGAGCCTCTGAATTAGAAGGTGTCATAGAGGTAATTAAACTATCCCACCCTTTATTTTATTGATGATGGGACTAATTGAAACTTGCTAAAAAGGAGAGGACTTATTAGTCCAAAGTCATCCTTACTGAGCTGGTGACAAAAAGAGGGAGGAATTCTTCATTAATAAATATGGTGAGTACATGGAAATGTGCATGACTAATTAAGAATAATATATAACAGGAAAAAATAAGCCTTGTAACCCTCTTTTGCTGCTCAGACTTGAACAGCTGCTGAAGAGACTGAAGATGCACTCCCAGCTAGACCATCATTAGAAACAAACAATGAATATCAGAATATAAGGGGAGAAGAATTAGGAGTTTTTTCTCTTAATTCTTTTTTTTTAACCATTAATTAAGCACAATTTGAAAGTTTATGTTACAAACCCCCTTTTTTGTTCGTTATTGTGCATGCTTGTGATGACGTTTACATGATGAAATGGTACATGCTCTGTATTCCACAGCGAAGGTTCAGTCATTCTTTCTTGTGCATTTTATTATTCTTACAAAACCTGGAGGTAAGAGGCACTACTTCAGGTGCTGTGGTAGATTGATATCTAGTCTGGGTGGATATTCTCTGAATTTTTCAGATGAGCTCTGATGCATGATGAAGGAAACTAGGTAAACAGACTTCTCATCAAATGCCATTTTAACAAGGCTTATTTTTTCCTGGCGTATATTTTATACATGTAGCACAGAGTGAAGCAGAGATGGGACAACAGGATGCATGCTTAGTTGAACATGGATATCTTTCTGAGACTTCAGTCCACCATTAGACTATAACATAATAGCCACTTACTCACTTTTATACCTCAGCCTAATTCCAAAGGAGTGAATCTAGTAGAATGCTAAGGCCCCTAAAATGCCATGCAGAAATGGTGTTAGTAGTTTCACTTGGTAACTCGGAATTGGGCTGAAGAAATACGAGGTGATGGTGTTTATTAAAGTCCACTAATAAATCCTCAACAGCTTTATTTTCTTGCACAGAGAATGTGATATTCAATTTGTATTTATAGGTTTCATAGGAAAAAAAGGAAAAGTGAGGACAATCTAATATAAAAATGCTAAAAATATTTCTCTGGTGTATCTTAGAACATTTAATCCTTCTTAAATCTGTCAGACATGGAAAGCTTGGAATAAATAAGTTTCAAAAGTTAGATGAGAAGATGCTTTTCCCATCACAGGTGTGTCAGACAGCTAATGATGTCACCAAGTAGTAGGTAGGGACCATGCAGCCATTTTTCAAAACAGAAGACAGAGAGAGTAGCTAGCATATTTTTTTGGTAAGTCATGATTGCAAATTTGAATCACCAGAGGGACTTAAAAAAAAAATGCATGTCAGAATGTCCAGGCCCTACAGCTAGAGAATCTGATTAAATTAGTCTGCATGGGGGGACTGAGTGTTCTTTCAAGTTCCTAAAGGGATTCTAAAATGTAGTTAAAGGAGGACCGTTGGTACAGGAAAACACACGTAAGAGAAGAAGGGGCCTTATCCCACATTTTAAAGACATAATGTTCAAACTTTTTAAAGAAAAAGGGTTTAAAACTAATTGTAAATGCAACGTGAATCACCTGATTGATATGGTAGAAAAAAATGTTTATGTGGATTCTTTTACGTAATTCAAAATTTCCAAACTGAAAGGGAAGAATGTCACAGAAGCAAACAAAAATGTCAGGCATTTTCACATACATTGTTATGACTTACTTAGCCCTGGGGTGTTCAGTGACACCTGAAATTATGTAATAATTTCCTAATAAAACACTTTAACAGGATAATTGAAGATTGGTTATAATAATGTGACTGCTATGTCAGTGTTTTACTTATTAGTTACAGCTTCAAATATGGGTACCACCATCCCACACCTTTAAATACCTCAGATGTTCTAATACTTTATAAAAGTGGCAAAATGTATGGCTGGTATATAGAAAGATCTAGAGTGTGAGAAATTTCTTATGCCAAGGGGAGTGGTTTGGGATTTATCCAGTTGACCATGGAGAATGAATAGAAGTGCCTGAGAAAGGTGAGATCCGATAATACAGGGAGCTATGGGGAGGTGGATGGGGAAGATCATGTGGGAAATTTGTGGTGTTCCTTCTTTAGGCAAGAGGTGTCAGGGCCTGGACTAATTAGATCAGTTAAGAATAAAGGAAGACTATTTTTATGATAGAGTTTCAAAGTAGAATTGCTAAAAAAATAGTTGTGTCAGGAATAAAGATCAAAGGAATAGTTAAGGGTAATTCTAAGGGAGCTTGGAGAATACTGAGGACATTCTCCTAAACCAAAAACAGAGATTGTGTTATAAGGTTGTTTGTAAGGAAGGGGTACACAGAAGATGGGGAACACAAAGCCTTAACCTGTAAGGATGACAAAAAGGCATCCCTGGCCAAGCAAGGATGGGGAAGCAGATACCAGCCTAGGACTTAGACAGATACTGGAAGGTCAATGCATAAAGATACAGTATTAGAGAAGAAAGAGCCGCTGCAGCCCTAGAGTCTAAAAGCTTGTCACTCAGAATTGTTACCTGAATTGCTTCTGTTGTTTGCAGATGTCCTGGGATGAAAAAAAAATGAGTTAAAGCCCTAAGCAAATAGAGATCTGTGTTGTGCTGTGTGCTTTCAGCACATGGGCACTTTCAGGGTGAACCAGGAGGGACACATGCAGGAAGGGTCTGTGTGGTTCCATGTGGGGCCCCAAAGCCAAGCTAGGCTGGTTGTTGAATCTGTGAAACCTTTGTACCATATGGCAAGAGCGTATTACAGATCGAAGGGTGACAATGACTAACGGCAGAGGAAAACTCAAACAGGTTTTTGATAAAATTAAAATTTCGTCCTTATTAAAGAATCTGCCAGAGATGTGCAGGAAACATCTATTAACAATGAGAGAATATAAATATTTCTATAACTCAGGAATAAACAAGAATGTCCATTACCAATAAAACTATTTGGTGCTGTACTGGAGAGACAGGAGGCACAAGAATGATCGCGTTGGGTTACGTTACACCTCTAAATTATTTTTATAAAAATCTCAGATAATTAATTTAAGAAGAAAAATAGAGTGTTCAAACTTTGAGTTTTCCCACAGACCAATGAGCAGGTATTTTAATTGGTAGATGGCATCAAGAAGCAGGAGAAATAGCCCTGGGAGAGTGGCAGGCGGAGGGATAGAAAATCAATACAGGGGCTTTTTTCCACAGGGACCTCCTGAGGATTGTACAGATTTCTATCCCTACAGTCCACCACTAGGACAGGGGAAGGAATATTCATTCATCCCCATTAACCTCTGTTCCTGATGAGGCCAGGAATTTCTAAGCAACTGCCACATATTTCTAAGCAAGGCATGAATCCCGGCTGTCCAAGCTCTCAGACATCCACGCATCAGAGGCTTCCCTGGCAGGAAGTGAACGTGCTTAGGGTGGGTGAAGCTCTCTATGGACTGAATGTTTGTGTGTCCCCAACGTTCACATGTTAAATCCTAATGCCCAGTGTAACGGTGTTTGGAGGTGAGGTCTTTGGGGGGTGATTAGTTTGTGCAGAGGAGTAGCCTCATAAGTGACCCCATGCTGTTGTCTTGATCCTTCCACCATGTGAGGACACAGCTAGAAGATGGTGGTCTATTATTCTGGAAACTGGCACTCACCAGACACCAAATCTGCTGGCACTGTGATCTTAGACTCCCAGCCTCCATGAGCGTGAGCAATACATTTCTGTCTATAAGCCCCCTAGTCTACGGCATTCTATTCTGGCGGCTCCAACAGGCTAAGAGAGCCTGAAGCAGTCTGAAGCGAGGCTATGCCCGCAAGGACCTGTGTCCTCAGTTGCAGCTGGAATCAGAAATAGGGTCAAGAGGACAGAAGCTGGAGAACCAGCAGGGGCCGCACAGTGAGCAACCAACACCGGGAATCTTCCTCTAGAGCAGCGACACTAATTGAAAAGTGTAGAGAAGAAAACCTTCACTGAATATAGCTGATGATTTGTCCAAGAATAAAGATTATCTTTGCCTGGTTTCCTATAAATATCTTTTTTCTTACTTTCCTCACCATGCTTTGGTTAATGCAATAGGTCCAGGTTCATGGGGTGTTTTTTCCACCTCCCTCTTTGCAACACTGCAACTTTTGACTGGAATAAATCCTAAAATCCTACTCATGCTTTTGGGCTCAGAACTCAGCAATCTGCACCAGGAAATGTGCATGATTCTTTAGTTGAAACCCATGCCCATGGAGTTTTCTCTCTAAAATCATTACCACTGACCTCACCACTTTGTATTAAAATGACCTATTCAGTTATTTATCCTTCCGTTGGACCATGAACAATTTTAGAAATAATATTTTCATATACTTCACTTTCATGCAGGGATAGCTGCATCATTGTGAGGTACAATTCAACATGAAAATGCAGGGTCCCTTGTCCAAAACGCAGGAAAGCTGTTTTGTTAAAGATATTCAATTATAAATCTCTTCAGTTCCTTTCATGGCCACTTTCTTTGTCAAGTTGTTTTCTTCCTACTTAATATCATTCTAAGTAAAGAAAGTATAAAATTCTAAATTATTAGCATGAATTTTATGTCTACCTTTGTATTATGACATTACAGTTTTAAAAGCAAACCTGAGTATTTAACTCACTTGTGGAATCATTAAAATTACACAACTTCTGTTTCACAGCTTGTACATGCCCACGTATTTCATTCTTATCAGGATAACGTATATATTGCACAAAGTAAACCCCCCTGTTTTTTTATTGGGTTTGGTACATGTGCAGTGCACACATACCCTGGACCCTGTGGCTTACTGATGAGTGAGGAGAGACTGAAAAGAAAAGGCACTACAGATAGCCCTTTCCTTGTAAATCACCATTTAGTTTAGGTGGTTGGCTAACAAAGAGAAGTAACAGAAGGAGGAAAGAATATGATAGAGTTCCTAGGTCACCCCGTGTTCTTAGAACCTCACTGGGTTCTTCCTGAAAATTTGGGTTTAAGTGGAGGGCATGGCTTCTTGGGGTTCTCAGCACCCAGTTAGTAATGGGTGGAATGTGCTTGCTTGTACTTGCTGTGGGTCTTGCTCCTCAGTCCACCACGCCACCGGGCTACCAGGACTCTGCTCAAGAGGCATGGCGAGCACAGTCTTGAAAGAGGCAGCAATGAGCAGCTGAACCCCTGAGGCCAAGCACAGGCTCTGCTGTCCCTGAACCGCCCCAAAGCATGCCTCTTGGGCATAAAGGTTATCCTGAGCTGGTTGTTTTTAAGAAACAGCAAACACAGGAGAAGCTCTGAAAACTGAGTAGAAGTTACTCTTTTGTGAGGGAAATTTACATTTATAAGGAAATCTCCATTTCTCAGGGCATCTCCCTCTCTGACCAGGGGAAGGACTGTCACCCCACCAGTGGGGAAGGCAAAGAACTTCAATCTGCATGATAACCATACCCTTGTTGACTGAGCTTTGCCTGATAACCTTCCAAACTGGTTTCCTACCAGAGGGACACCTCCTTCTGTCTCTAGCTGGAGATGGTATTTAAGGTCCTGGCTTGGGCCAATTCAGAGAGCTACTCAGTTTTCCTGGGCCTTTCTCGTATATACAGGAGATACACGTTAGTAAACTTCTGGGTTTTTTTTTTTCTCCTGTTAATCTGTCTTTCATCACAGGTGGGTCTCAGCCAAGAACCTAGAAGGGTAGGAGGAAATTGTTTTTCCTCTCTTATATCCCGCTGGACTTCACTTACAAAACCCAAATTCAAAGATAAAATTATTAACAATTTCAATAGAGCTACAGCCAAACATTAAACCAACCATGGATCCCCCTTTGCAGGGGGCCCTGTGTGGCTGCACATGTCACACACTTATGAAACCACAAATGCTAAATTATGAGCACAAAGCAAGATGCATGGTCCTGTATTGGGGTTCATCATTCTAAAGTGTCTGTCTCATGCCCTTGAGTGCAGGAGGTTGAAGAAATCCACTATGAGAGGCAAAAGAAAACAACTTAAAGTAGCTGATGCTGATGGCTCATCTCCTGCCCAGCATCTTGGAGCTCATTAGGCTGTGTGCCAGCTTGAATGGGAGCTCCGTGACCTGGGGCCAGTGTTCCAGTCTCTGTCTGGGTTAGTGGATGCTTCTCTCTGTTACGGTGAGTTAAACAGGACACTTGCCTTGTTCCACTTGTTTGTTTTCCATTTCTAAGTAATTGGTATTTAAGTAGCTCCTTAAAGCTGTTAAGCATTGACAGGAATTGGCAAAGCTTTCTAAGGAAGTCTTCAATTTGCTAGATTTCCACAAAAGCTTTGCTCAGTTGAATGCAAACCTTGCTTAACCTTTCCGTATGTTTATTTGTTCTAAGATTTTTCAGTGCAAAGTGAGTTTGAGACTTTTTATGTAATAATATACCATTAAATTCACTCCATTTCTGTTCATTTCAAAAAATAAAAAGGAGTGAGGACCTACAATATACTAAGTTACCTTAGATGTCTAAGCCTTGATCTTCTGTGTATAATGAAGATATAAGATGTATTTCATGGAATTATTATGATGATTACAATGTAAACTATGAAAGCAGCTAACACAATTCTGGACACACGGCAAATAGTCTCTGAAAGGCGTGTGCAAGGACCATGGGGGAATGCAGAGTTCAGTGACCAGCTTTCTGTAAGTAGCTTCCAATCTGACCACTGAGACAGAGAGCCTGACAGTGCAGAGAGACCAACCAACCACCTAGTCTTAGTAAATCTGACTTTAGATGAAGGTTCTGCCACGGAAAGTAGCTTCAGGCTCTTTGATTGTATATTTATATGAAGACGGCTTAGGTTGCAGGCACTATGCTCAGCATGGAGGATACATCAGGGAAATAGTGGAACCAAATTCCTGCCCTCATGCACAACAGGCTTATTTTTAGAAACATATGTGTCATCTAAAATGAACAGAGGAGCATGGACTCCCTCAGTCCTTCTGTACAGTTTAAACAAGATGGCCTGTGCAAAAGCTCTGTGAAAAGCAATTTCCCCTCAGTGTTCATTGGTCACTTACTATGTGCCAGTTATGTTAGAGGCTGAAGATGCAAGGCTGAATTAAATATGCATTCCTATAAGAGCTTAAACTCTAGAAAGGGAATGGATAGAAATGAAAATAAATAATTTCTACAGAATGAGATAAAATAAAAGTATAAAATGCACTGGGGAATTAGATAAAAGAATGTCTATTGTAATTTTGTATTGTAGAATACTTGACAAAGGTTTTAGCTATCTGAAGAGAGCTTGAAGGCAAGTTTGCCTGTGGGATCAAGAGGGAGAAGTTATTATGGATAAAGGAAACTATCCGAAGGGAGCGAGAGTAAATGTGGTGTGTATGTGTGTGTGTGTAGAAAGTCTAGATAGAGTAGTAGAGTTAAAGAGGAAAAGGTTTTTTCTTTTACTATCTTTTCAATGCATTTAGCAGGACTCTCATTGACTTTAGGAAAAAATTTAAAAAAAGAAATCAATCTCAATCTTTTGTTATATTTAAAACCTATCAGTCATATGGACTATTTACAATGGGCATAATATTGCATTGTGCATCTTCTATTCTCTTATTTGACAAATATTTAGAGTGCCTAAGATGTGAGAGGCCCACAGATAAATAAGACATTATCTTCTATCTGTCCACTGTCGAGTGGCAAGAAAAGTAAATAACTAATACAGAGCATTATATTTGTCAGTGCTTTTAAATTATAAGAGAAAGAACCTCAACTGAGATAAACCTTAGCAGAAAAAGACAGAGATCCAGAATTTCTTTCTGTCCAGTCTCTGTACCTCTTTGAAGGTTATGCTAATTCTCTCCAACTGCTTAAGAGCAAGATTACAGGATATTTTCATCAATCTCCAATTTAAAAAGCCCCGGAAATATCTCTGATTAGTCTGCTTGCGTATATGCATGGATGAAACATCAACTGCTGTGTCCAAGGGACAAAGCTTTACTGAGTCCAGGGCCTGTCCACACAGATGCAGAGGGAAGCTAGAGCATCTCCCCATTCCAAGGGTGCAGGTCCTCCCAGGAGCATGGTGAGGAAGATACTGCTTAGGGATTAGAGGAGGTCAGAGATGTAGCTTTTGAATTGAGCTTTAGAAGTATGTAAGACCTAACCAGGGGAGGAAGATGGGACGGGGATGAGATTTAGGAAGAGGGAGCAGACTGTACTGAAGTGCATTAAAAGACACAACCCTAGTAAGTGCGGACAACTGAACACGGACCAGAAATAAGAGAATGAAAAAACCGTGTCCCCAGACAAGATAAGTAATATCATGATAAAGTGTAGTGTGGTACATTATTAATGTGTCTTTCCCAAACAAATGCAGGATGAAGATAAGACAGTATTATTAATGATATGGTTTATTATTTTCATCATTTAAATTATGTAAGGTCAAAGAATTTTACCTAATAAATTCTTCTCAAGTCTTAATTATGCTTAACGATAAAGCCTTGATCTTAAATAGCAAAACTAATAAAAGAAAGTGTATTAATATTAATAATGATTTGTTTTAGGCCTTCTCTGCATAGGACTATAAAATTCCATTAGGGGTTTTATCCAAAGTGCATTCTAATTCTTCCTGACTTCTCTGGATCCCAGCAGGATTGGGAACATGGTATTGGGAATGGGCTGTGAAATCTTTGCAGCTGCTTTGATGTTAGGCAATACCTACGCCGGAATTCAGGTTAGAACCCCTTTCTCTTCTGCTCTGGTAACTCTGGTCCATTTTTCAGGTTCACTTCAAGCAGTACATCCTCTGTGATTTTTTTCTTTTTGATGTTCTCACCCTTCCTGCACCCATCCTCCAATCCTCAGAATAGAATAGATGGTCTTGTCAATCCTATAGTTCCAAATAATTCCTTATTTAATATATTTTATCACAATATTAGATCTTCTTGGAACTCAAGCCATGCTTATTCATCTCTGTATATGTTTATTCAATATGTACATTTTTGCAATAGATTGATGAGTGAATGAACAAATGAATTTGAGTTTCATCCTGACTCAAATGCTTCAGAAAAAATGGATGTACATTTCTTATTCAGACCTCCCCTAACCCCTACTGCTAATATCCCCAATGTAGATAGTATGCTCAAGGGCTTGGTCAGGGAAAATGAGAAATAATATTGTATTTCTTAATCTACAAAAATCTGTTAAAAATATCTACATTGGATGACTGTTTTAAGGGCCATATGAGATAATTTATTTTTAAAGACATAGTTTAGTGATAAAACTTGATATAAATGTAAGGGCTTATTAGCAAAGCTGCAGTCCAACTATAAAATCTGTCAAGGGGGCAGAGCAGACTTCAGTATTGCAATCGACTTTCCATTTAGGGATTAAATATGCGAGCCCCAGTATTGTGGAAGTCATGCTTTCTCTCCCTGACACCTGCTGCTAACCCCAAGTGGACCACTGTTCCTTCTCTGGATATTCCTTTTGAAATCACTTTTTCCAAAGGTTATAGCTAGTGTGGAAGGCTGCTCTAGAAAAGTGAGCCCTGAACTACTGGAAAATCAAGTTCAAGCCTGTGTTTCTGAGAGTCAATGACCCTCAGTGGGTCAAATGACCTTCTCCATCTTCAGATAATTTGACCTCTACGAGTCTCAGATACCTGAGTGTTAAATAGGACTCACCAAAACAAAATAACAGCAACAAAAAAAGGTTGTAGTTCAAATCCAATATTACATTTAATTTTTTTAAAGTAAACTTAGAACCTCATTGTGGTTTTAATTTGTATTCCCCTGATCAATAATGAAGATGTGCACCTTTTCATATATTTAATTGACACACAGCTATCCTCTTTTCAATGTGTCTGTTCAGGGCTTTTCTGCCCATTGTCATTGTGGTGAAATTTATATAACATTAAATTTTAAATGTAGCCGTTTTTAAGTGTACAGTTCGGGGGCACTAAGCACACTCACATTGTCGTGCAAGTATCACCACCATCCATCTTCAGAACTCTGTCATCTTCCAAACTGAAATCCCCTGAAACCCTATTATATGATAAATTTATATTATCACCCCACCCTCCCCAGCTACTAGCAGCCACCTTTCTAATTTCTGTCTCTGAATTTGAGTTTTCTAGGTGTCTTATGTAAGTAGAAATACATAATATTGTCCTTTGGTGACTGGCTTATTCCACTTATGTCCTCAAGGTTCTTTCAGGTTATAGCATATCAGAATTTTCTTCCTTTTACAGGCTGATAATACTTCATTGTACATAAATGCCATATTTTATTTATCCATTCACCCATTGATTGACACTTGAGTTGCTTTCACCTTTAGGCTATTGTGAATAATGCTGCTATGAACATGAGTGTATAAATATCTGTGCAAGTTCCTGCTTTCAATTCTTTTGGGTATTTCTGCAGAAATGGAGGTAATTTTATGTCTAAACATTTCTGTCTTTTAAAAAATATCTGTTTAGGTCTCAATTTTATTCTTTATTTAACGAATTGGCTTTGTTGATTCTCTTTGCTGAACAAATTTTCCTATCACATCGATTTTTATTCTTACTATCCTTTTATTTCATATGGGTTTTATCTTATTTTTCTTGTGATGGTAACTCAGACCATTGAGTTTGATCATATCTTTTGTATTATTTGCACTTAATAATGTAAATGTGCCTTTAAGTACTGCTTTTGTTGTGTCCAACAGTTTTTTTTAATGATTATGTTCATTAAAATTGAGATCAACATGTATTATAATTTTCATCATAATTCATTCTTTATGAATTATTTGGAAAAATATTACTAATCTGCATGTGTTTGGGGGGCTGTTCATGCCATTATATAATTGATTCCCAGGGTAATCCCACTGAGGTCAGAAAACATATTTTGATTTTTTTCAATTCTTTATAATTAGTTGAAATTTTATGTATGAGCCATCATATGGCCAATTTCATTCACTTTAAAATTAACAAATATTTTATCCTTGTTGGGTCATTTATCATTGTTTATCCTATTTCAGTTTCAAAGAGTTTCTTGAAATTATGCAGTAATTCTTACATGGATTTAGGAAAATTATTGATCATTATCTCTTCAAATACTTTGTTAACTTAATTCCTTTTCTCTTTCTGGGATTACAACACAAAATGGTTAGAACTTTCATTAGATAATTAGTCCAATTTGTATTTTGCAGTTTTTCCTATTTCCATTGTTATTATTTTCCCTTTCTAGGTTGCAGTTTAGATGTTTCTAATTTCCAGTTAACTTTCCTCTTTTCTGATGCATCTGTTGTCAAATAAACCCTTTTACCAATATTTAGTTTCAGTTATTTCTTTTTCTGTTATAAATTTTCCTTGTTAGTATTATTATTATTTTAAAATTCAGTTTCTATCATGAAACTCTTGTATTTCCCCTCTGAATTCCTAAACATATTAATTAGTTTTGTAAAGTCTTTGCCAGCATCAATAACTGGATTTCATGTGTGTCACTTTTTCCATGACTTATTTTTGCTTTTATCCATGTGAGCTTATCTACTGCCAACATATTAACCTTAAAATTAATAATAATTATTGCATAAGAAAAAATAGAGCTGGAACTTTGAGATAAATCATCATTGAACACCTACATTTTCTTATATTGAGTGGAGAGAATGGAGGATTTGAAGCCTTCTTCCAATCAGAGACTGTGCTGGCAGAAGCTGATTTGCTGTTTAGGTAAAGCTCAATCTCTGGTCTGTCCCTAACCCTAGAGCATAACTGTCCAGGTCTTTCAACTGAAAGGGTCACTAGGGTCTCTTCTTCCAGAATGGGAAGGGAGCTCTTGAAGGTGAAATCAGCCTTGTGGAATATTTTTATGTTGCTATTCTACCTATTTTTATGTTGTTATTATACCCTACCTAGAATGGGAAACTTTTAGGTGATGTTTTACAAGAAAAGGTTTTGTGAATTTTAATAAAAGTGGTGCTTTGTAGGTAAACAAGAAGCTCATACTAATTTCATTAGACTGGGGAGCAGGACAGAGAAAACAAAACTTGATGAATTTGCTCCCATCCCTCCTCATAGGAACTGATCCTTCCTTCCCTCCTCACATTGTGAGCAGTTTGAACCTAGGCTGAGGCTGTCTGGGTGTTATTTGCATATCTTGTCTTGATATTAAAACAAGGTGAGGGTCACATAGATTTTCTATCTTCCTCCTTTCTCCAAGGACTGGAAGCAATCAGCTTTTAGGACAATAACTTGCCAATGACAGGTGTTTAAGAAATATTGAGTATATCTGTATAGGAGAATCCGTACTAAAAGTTTTTTCATGTTTATTTACCAGCACTTTCACAAACTGAATACCTGAAATTTTATTTTCACACTTTTATTTCAATAATACAAAAAAATAATTAGATAGTTTTAGATTACTTAGATTTTAGGTGAGAGGTTTATGTTTTTCTCTTCCCATTAGTTGGTTTCTCTTTCAACCTCAAGTCTACATTTATAAATATGAGAGAATGCATCTTATAATGGCTCATCTTTTTTTTTAAAGGCAGTATTATCAACTGCTCAGTCTGACAGGCTAAAATTAGATGTGTTAATGAACTCAAGACTTGTTATTTATTTCCTCTTTTAAAGATGGACATTTACAACCTTAGATTCTGACATATATAAAATGAAAACTTAAACCCTGTAATTTATTTTATTTTCTATTTTTAAATATGTTATATTACTTTTTAAAAGTAATACTCTTTAATATGAAGCTTTTAGAAAGTTTAAACAAGTTTTAAAAAATTAAAAATATCAGTTATTCACTGAGCAGTGTCTAGAGATTATAATTTTAGTAGAGTTCCTTCTATTCTTTTTTCTATAAAATATTTTACAAATGTAATTTAATAGTTTTTTTATTAATTGGCTGCTATCTAGGCACTCAGGACCAACACAAATCCCTGCCTTTTTGAAGCTAATATTCTAGTAGGGGAGAGAAACAATAAACATTTTGTATGTGTAAATTATATATTAAAATGTGATAAAGGCTACATGAACATACACATACACAAAAAACCCCAGAAAAGTTCAGGCTTCAATTTTCAGTAGGGTAGTCTGGGTATGCTTCACTGAGAGAACAAATATTTGGATGAAGAGTTCAAGGTGATGATGAGTTAACGTTGTGTATATTTTGAGGAACAGAAACCCAAATGCCCAAGATACAGCATCTAGGAAGTTCAAGGAAGGTCAAGTAGATGACTGTGGGTGATGGAAGGTCAATAAAAGTTGATAATAGGGTATGAAGTGACAATGGGGGCCAGACAACATAGGTGGAACTTAGGCTTTTGCTCTGAAGGAAGAGGAGTATTTGAACTTATCTTAAAACAGGATCCTTCTGGATGTTATATTAAAAAAAGATGGTAGGAAGGCCAAGCAGTGGAGACCAGTGAAACTACTGAAGTAATTCTACTAAGAAATGCCATTGGCAATGATGGAATGCAAATACCATTTTGTACCTGCTATCCAGTCAATATTCCTCAGAGCACATGATCACAGATCTCTGTTAATACAAACTATAATGTTAATACAAACTCTAATTCCGCCCTTAAGATTGTATAATGATTAACCTTAGTAGTTAATGACTAATTAACTACTATGTATAATGATTAATTCTCTGGACTTGGAAAATAGAATGCTAACCAACCTGAGGCCTAAAAAAACCATCCCACTTAGCATTTCTAAACAGTCTATTGGTAGATGAAGGTAGACTGCATTGCCTGGTCCTTTGCAACTATTGTGATTCAGCACCCTCCCTTTCTCTCCTCTCATAGAGCCTCTCTCTTCTTCTTCATTTCTGAGGTGTGTGATAGTGTAATGATCCAAAGATTTAATATTGTTAGGAAAAAGAAGTCAAACCAAATAAATCCCTTTGTTTTCATAGCTAAAGAGAGTGAGTCAGATAGTAAATTACTTGCCTGAGGTTAGGTAAGTCTCAAAAACACAAAAGTAACAATGTTCAGGCCATGGCTCAAAAGGGAGACTGCCCACAAGCAGGGAAATGTATTAAGGAAACCACGTACTGTGAATTATAAGACATTTATCACTGTTCTACCAAAGCTAGTTATGTACAGACAGCTTCAAAAATGGGCCCTAATGATGCATTAGGTGTCTATGGCTTTGTATAATCTCCTTTCCTTCAGTTACTTGCTTCTAACTACCTAAACACCTCAACTTTGAGAGGGTGGAACTTTCACGACTGGATTCCAAGAGATGAATCAAACTGCCGTGCGGTGAGCTCTACCAACATGAAAGGAACTGAAAATGGCTTCCAGTCTAATGGCTAACAACAAACCGGTCCTTAGTCCAACAACCTGAAAGAGCTGAATCCTATGAATAGCCAAATAAACAGGAAATGAACCCTTCCGCAGTTGAGTATTCAGATGAAATAGCATCCCTCACCAATACTTCCATTGTAGCCCTGAGACATCCTGAAGCCAATGTCCTGCTAAGTCATGCCTGAATTCTTGATCCACAGATATTATGATTCACAACTTATATGTTGCTTTTAGCTGCTAAGTTTTGTGGTAGTTTTTAATGCACCAATAAATAACTAAAACGTGCAGTTTCTGTTCCTCATGCTATTTCTTAAGTTACAACATTTAACAAAATAATCCTTCAATTAGTTTAAGTGGGCATTGTATCATTAAATGTGTAAGCAAAAGTTATTGAAAAGAATCTGACTTTTTCAAGTTTACTTTTACAAAAGACTCTTTTCAAGAATACATTTAGTTAATTTATATAACTTTTATTAAAAACCCACATATTATCTATGAAATTTAAGTCAAGAAAAGAGATTAAAAGTGTTTTATATGATGTTAAAATCTGAGATACTTCTCCATAAAAAAAAGGTAATTTGCTCTTGTAATTGATAAACAAGTTGTAGTTTGAAGATGTGGCATGCTCTTTGGACACAGTGGATGGAAACTGACTCTGAGTAAATCAAAAGGAAAAACTATTTCTAGGAAGGAAATTATATAGCTCAAAGAACCAAAAATAGTGTGAATTACCCTCTGTAAGGACAGGAATCAAGACAAAACAAGGAAAATGAGCAGGGCATTATGGCTTTTTTCTTTGGGAGCAATCTTCAAGATATCAGTTCAATAAAATCCTAGGTCTCTGTCTTTTAGTTACATTTCAAGATCTCCAGAGAAAATCCACATGGAAGGAAAGAAGAAGGCATGTAGAAAAAAATAAAAGTTCCTAATGGCCAGGATTCTCCCCTGACCCTGATTGGCTTTCCCACTGCACATGATTGGGCAATATATTATTATTGACTTATATAAAGAGCTCTGTCCAGTTCTTTGGGGTGTATGGCTACAGAAGAGCAGAGGCTGGAGTGGAGGCAGCACCTAGGACAGAGACTGAGATGGCTCGGGGGATGGAAAGGCCTGGAGGCAGAGACCAGCTTGGTGCACACGGACTTGCTCAGAGGCAGAAGGGATTCTAGTGCTTGACCTGCCACCGTAAGAATAAAGCTGGGTATAAACCGTTTCACACCAAGAACATTCCATTATTATTTTTTGGTCTCACCAAATCAAGAGTGAATTTACCTGGGGCTGAAACCCACTGGGGAGCAACCAGTAACATTGGTAGGATTCACTGTAGACCGAAGAATGGAACAGGCTGTCCTCATGGGATGCTTCAGAGGGCTGCATGTATTGATGGGGAGATATTAAAATGTCCCCCAGTGGACATGTGGTCCAAGGTGGCTTGCCTCTTAGAGGAGTGGGCCCCACCCTGAGACTGGGAAGAGGTGCAGGTAATGCCTGAAGCAGTAGAGTTGGCTGTCAGCCAAAAAGAGAATTCCTTAAAGAAACAGAGTGCCCACGAGGTGGTGAGAATGGTGAGTTGGCTGTTTGTCACGGTGTTAAGAAAGGCCATAAGGAAGAAAGACATACTCCTGCAAGAAGCACAAGAAGAGGCAGCAGGAAAACGCAAGCTGTGAAGTGTCATAGAGGGGGTAAATATTTATTTATGACAGAGATGGCATCACTACAGGTGGTATGGAGATGGTCAAGGATGTAATGGTAGCATGAGAAGCAGCAGCATGACAGTGCAGGTTGCGAGGTGCCATGGGGAGGTGAAGGACATAGTGATGCTATCAGCCCTGGATATGGAGAAGGAGCCAGGGTTTGACAAGCAGGAAGGGGTGGAAGCAGAGCTAGTACTTGGGTTGGAGGCATTGCCCCCCTCTCTGTGGGAAGCCCACACAGCTGTAGTTAAGAAAATAAAAACAAAGCAACCACCAGTTCCTCCGGGAGAAGTACAGCCTCTTCCCCAGCTCGGGGAGCATTCTATGCTCCACCTCTATACTCAGGCTGAGCTGGTGGATTTGAGCTCCCAGTTTTGGCAGAAGCCCTCAGAGTCAATATCAGTTTGGCCCCTGCATCTTTGGGATGTAGGTGTTGATGGAATTATTCTGTTCAGGTTAGAAACTGAAAACAAGCTTCCCTGACAACTCACCTTGTCCTGAAGCAAAGACTGCAAAATGCACATCAGACCCCAGAAAAATCACTCCCTCCTTAATTGGATTATGGCCATTCTTGCAATGTATGGCCCAGTCAGGATGATTTGCCATCTTCCTCTCCTAGATGGCAGACATATGCTGAGCTCCAGCAGGTTGGAATTAGGCATGAAAAATGTCATTTATAGTCCAGCAAATTATGGCCCAGGTGAGGAGCCTTTTACTGCAGGAATGAGAAATGTAGTGCTTTAAATGGCTCCTAGGTCTGTCTTTGGGACCCTAGTGGCCATTCTTGCCCCTCACTTAGGGCAGCCCATAAGTGAGGTTACCTGTATGGTAGCAGACTTGCAAGAGGCTGAAGCAATGACAGTATGGAAGGAAATATAGTCTGCTACTCAGAGGAAGAGTTTAAAGGGTCCCATAAAGGTCACAAGGACCTAGATGTGGGTTGATTTGATAAAGGCAGGTGCAGACAGGGAAACTGAAAGGGAAGTCAAATATAATCTTACTGTAGCTGTGGCAACAATCAAAACCAGAGCAGCGGTTCTGGCTGCTGAGGACCAAGAAGCAGAGGATACAGACAGAACCACAAATATCTATGTGTCTGTAAGGCTTTCTGATGGAGAGGTTGGAGAAACCCTCCAGGAACTGGAGAAAGGACCATCACAGAAGACTGAGGGCTTACAGATTGCGAGGTGAGAATCCTAGAGAGGTGGAGTGTAAAG